>QCXZ01000003.1:6820129-7471965 GCA_025024175.1 Rhyzopertha dominica | reverse complement strand
GGTATGTCGATTTTGAGCGAAATACAGGATCTGCCAAAAATCACGAAACATCAAAGGCTAACCCCTTTGTTCTTTTTAGACCTAAAAATTTTTGCATCTCCGATTTAGACAAATTTATGTTTCTGTACTAATTTGGACCTGCAGAATTTAGAAATGGTATCAGATGGGCGCTAGCTATAGCGGTTCTTCTCGAAAAGCGACCTAATTTTTGTCGCCTTACGTCCTAGCTCAGTTCTGGACACGTTTTTGAAATCTGCAGCTCAAAATACATGCGGTATGTCGATTTTGAGCGAAAATAGCAGGATCTGCCAAAAATCACGAAACATCAAAGGCTAACCCCTTTGCTTCTTTTTTTGACCTAAAAATTTTTTGCATCTCCGATTTAGACAAATTTATGTTTCTGTACTAATTTGGACCTGCAGAATTTAGAAAATGGTATCAGATGAGCGCTAGCTATAAGCGTTCTATCGAAAAGCGACCTAATTTTTGTCGCCTTACGTCCTAGCTCAGTTCTGGACACATTTTTGAAAATCTGCAGCTCAAAATACATCGGTATGTCGATTTTGAGCGAAATACAGGATCTGCCAAAAATCACGAAAACATCAAAGGCTAACCCCTTTGCTCTTTTTTGACCTAAAATTTTTGCATCTCCGATTTAGACAAATTTATGTTTCTGTACTAATTTGGACCTGCAGAATTTAGAAATGGTATCAGATGGGCGCTAGCTATAGCGGTTCTCTCGAAAAGCGACCTAATTTTTGTCGCCTTACGTCCTAGCTCAGTTCTGACACATTTTTGAAATCTGCAGCTCAAAATACATCGGTATGTCGATTTTGAGCGAAATACAGGATCTGCCAAAAATCACGAAACATCAAAGGCTAACCCCTTTGCTCTTTTTTGACCTAAAAATTTTTGCATCTCCGATTTAGACAAATTTATGTTTCTGTACTAATTTGGACCTGCAGAATTTAGAAATGGTATCAGATGGGCGCTAGCTATAGCGGTTCTCTCGAAAAGCGACTAATTTTTGTCGCCTTACGTCCTAGCTCAGTTCTGGACACATTTTTGAAATCTGCAGCTCAAAATACATCGTTATGCCGATTTTGAGGCGAAATACAGGATCTGCCAAAATCACGAAACATCAAAGGCTAACCCCTTGCTCTTTTTTGACCTAAAAAATTTTTGCATCTCCGATTTAGACAAATTTATGTTTCTGTACTAATTTGGACCTGCAGAATTTAGAAATGGTATCAGATGGGCGCTAGCTATAGCGGTTCTCTCGAAAAGCGACCTAATTTTGTCGCCTTACGTCCTAGCTCAGTTCTGGAACACATTTTTGAAAATCTGCAGCTCAAAATACATCGGTATGTCGATTTTGAGCGAAATACAGGATCTGCCAAAAATCACGAAACATCAAAGGCTAACCCCTTTGCTCTTTTTTGACCTAAAAATTTTTGCATCTCCGATTTAGACAAATTTATGTTTCTGTACTAATTTGGACCTGCAGAATTTAGAAATGGTATCAGATGGGCGCTAGCTATAGCGGTTCTCTCGAAAAGCGACCTAATTTTTGTCGCCTTACGTCCTAGGCTCAGTTCTGGACACATTTTTGAAATCTGCAGCTCAAAATACATCGGTATGTCGATTTTGAGCGAAATACAGGATCTGCCAAAAATCACGAAACATCAAAGGCTAAACCCCTTTGCTCTTTTTTGACCTAAAAATTTTTGCATCTCCGATTTAGACAAATTTATGTTCTGTACTAATTTGGACCTGCAGAATTTAGAAATGGTATCAGATGGGCGCTAGCTATAGCGGTTCTCTCGAAAAGCGACCTAATTTTTTGTCGCCTTACGTCCTAGCTCAGTTCTGGACACATTTTTGAAATCTGCAGCTCAAAATACATCGGTATGTCGATTTTGAGCGAAATACAGGATCTGCCAAAAATCACGAAACATCAAAGGCTAACCCCTTTGCTCTTTTTTGACCTAAAAATTTTTGCATCTCCGATTTAGACAAATTTATGTTTCTGTACTAATTTGGACCTGCAGAATTTAGAAATGGTATCAGATGGGCGCTAGCTATAGCGGTTTCTCTCGAAAAGCGACCTAATTTTGTCGCCTTACGTCCTAGCTCAGTTCTGGACACATTTTTGAAATCTGCAGCTCAAAATACATCGGTATGTCGATTTTGAGCGAAATACAGGATCTGCCAAAAATCACGAAACATCAAAAGGCTAACCCCTTTGCTCTTTTTGACCTAAAAATTTTTTTGCATCTCCGATCTTAGACAAATTTATGTTTCTGTACTAATTTGGACCTGCAGAATTTAGAAATGGTATCAGATGGGCGCTAGCTATAGCGGTTCTCTCGAAAAGCGACCTAATATTTGTCGCCTTACGTCCTAGCTCAGTTCTGGACACATTTTTGAAATCTGCAGCTCAAAATACATCGGTATGTCGATTTTGAGCGAAATACAGGATCTGCCAAAAATCACGAAACATCAAAGGCTAACCCCCTTTGCTCTTTTTTGACCTAAAAATTTTTGCATCTCCGATTTAGACAAATTTATGTTTCTGTACTAATTTGGACCTGCAGAATTTAGAAATGGTATCAGATGAGCGCTAGCTATAGCGGTTCTCTCGAAAAGCGACCTAATTTTTGTCGCCTTACGTCCTAGCTCAGTTCTGGACACATTTTTGAAATCTGCAGCTCAAAATACATCGGTATGTCGATTTTGAGCGAAATACAGGATCTGCCAAAAATCACGAAACATCAAAGGCTAACCCCTTTGCTCTTTTTTGACCTAAAAATTTTTGCATCTCCGATTTAGACAAATTTATGTTTCTGTACTAATTTGGACCTGCAGAATTTAGAAATGGTATCAGATGAGCGCTAGCTATAGCGGTTCTCTCGAAAAGCGACCTAATTTTTGTCGCCTTACGTCCTAGCTCAGTTCTGGACACATTTTTGAAATCTGCAGCTCAAAATACATCGGTATGTCGATTTTGAGCGAAATACAGGATCTGCCAAAAATCACGAAACATCAAAGGCTAACCCCTTTGCTCTTTTTTGACCTAAAAATTTTTGCATCTCCGATTTAGACAAATTTATGTTTCTGTACTAATTTGGACCTGCAGAATTTAGAAATGGTATCAGATGGGCGCTAGCTATAGCGGTTCTCTCGAAAAGCGACCTAATTTTTGTCGCCTTACGTCCTAGCTCAGTTCTGGACACATTTTTGAAATCTGCAGCTCAAAATACATCGGTATGTCGATTTTGAGCGAAATACAGGATCTGCCAAAAATCACGAAACATCAAAGGCTAACCCCTTTGCTCTTTTTTGACCTAAAAATTTTTGCATCTCCGATTTAGACAAATTTATGTTTCTGTACTAATTTGGACCTGCAGAATTTAGAAATGGTATCAGATGGGCGCTAGCTATAGCGGTTCTCTCGAAAAGCGACCTAATTTTTGTCGCCTTACGTCCTAGCTCAGTTCTGGACACATTTTTGAAATCTGCAGCTCAAAATACATCGGTATGTCGATTTTGAGCGAAATACAGGATCTGCCAAAAATCACGAAACATCAAAGGCTAACCCCTTTGCTCTTTTTTGACCTAAAAATTTTTGCATCTCCGATTTAGACAAATTTATGTTTCTGTACTAATTTGGACCTGCAGAATTTAGAAATGGTATCAGATGGGCGCTAGCTATAGCGGTTCTCTCGAAAAGCGACCTAATTTTTGTCGCCTTACGTCCTAGCTCAGTTCTGGACAC
Organism: Rhyzopertha dominica; assembly: GCA_025024175.1. Classification (NCBI taxonomy): domain Eukaryota; kingdom Metazoa; phylum Arthropoda; class Insecta; order Coleoptera; family Bostrichidae; genus Rhyzopertha; species Rhyzopertha dominica. Next base: position 7,468,187 of record QCXZ01000003.1, on the reverse strand, counting down.
ATTTTTTGAAATCTGCAGCTCAAAATACATCGGTATGTCGATTTTGAGCGAAATACAGGATCTGCCAAAAATCACGAAACATCAAAGTCTAACCCCTTTGCTCTTTTTTGACCTAAAAATTTTTGCATCTCCGATTTAGACAAATTTATGTCTCTGTACTAATTTGGACCTGCAGAATTTAGAAATGGTATCAGATTGGCGCTAGCTATAGCGGTTCTCTCGAAAAGCGACCTAATATTTGTCGCCTTACGTCCTAGCTCAGTTCTGGACACATTTTTGAAATCTGCAGCTCAAAATACATCGGTATGTCGATTTTGAGCGAAATACAGGATCTGCCAAAAATCACGAAACATCAAAGGCTAACCCCTTTGCTCTTTTTTGACCTAAAAATTTTTGCATCTCCGATTTAGACAAATTTATGTTTCTGTACTAATTTGGACCTGCAGAATTTAGAAATGGTATCAGATGAGCGCTAGCTATAGCGGTTCTCTCGAAAAGCGACCTAATTTTTGTCGCCTTACGTCCTAGCTCAGTTCTGGACACATTTTTGAAATCTGCAGCTCAAAATACATCGGTATGTCGATTTTAAGCGAAATACAGGATCTGCCAAAAATCACGAAACATCAAAGGCTAACCCCTTTGCTCTTTTTTGACCCAAAAAATTTTTGCATCTCCGATTTAGACAAATTTATGTTTCTGTACTAATTTGGACCTGCAGAATTTAGAAATGGTATCAGATGGGCGCTAGCTATAGCGGTTCTCTCGAAAAGCGACCTAATTTTTGTCGCCTTACGTCCTAGCTCAGTTCTGGACACATTTTTGAAATCTGCAGCTCAAAATACATCGGTATGTCGATTTTGAGCGAAATACAGGATCTGCCAAAAATCACGAAACATCAAAGGCTAACCCCTTTGCTCTTTTTTGACCCAAAAATTTTTGCATCTCCGATTTAGACAAATTTATGTTTCTGTACTAATTTGGACCTGCAGAATTTAGAAATGGTATCAGATGGGCGCTAGCTATAGCGGTTCTCTCGAAAAGCGACCTAATTTTTGTCGCCTTACGTCCTAGCTCAGTTCTGGACGCATATTTGAAATCTGCAGCTCAAAATACATCGGTATGTCGATTTTGAGCGAAATACAGGATCTGCCAAAAATCACGAAACATCAAAGGCTAACCCCTTTGCTCTTTTTTTACCTAAAAATTTTTGCATCTCCTATTTAGACAAATTTATGTCTCTGTACTAATTTGGACCTGCAGAATTTAGAAATGGTATCAGATGGGCGCTAGCTATAGCGGTTCTCTCGAAAAGCGATCTAATTTTTGTCGCCTTACGTCCTAGCTCAGTTCTGGACACATTTTTGAAATCTGCAGCTCAAAATACATCGGTATGTCGATTTTGAGCGAAATACAGGATTTGTCAAAAATCACGAAACATCAAAGGCTAACAACCCCTTTGCTCTTTTTTGACCTAAAAATTTTTGCATCTCCGATTTAGACAAATTTATGTCTCTGTACTAATTAGGACCTGCAGAATTTAGAAATGGTATCAGATGGGCGCTAGCTATAGCGGTTCTCTCGAAAAGCGACCTAATTTTTGTCGCCTTACGTCCTAGCTCAGTTCTGGACACATTTTTGAAATCTGCAGCTCAAAATACATCGGTATGTCGATTTTGAGCGAAATACAGGATCTGCCAAAAATCACGAAACATCAGAGGCTAACCCCTTTGCTCTTTTTCGACCTAAAAATTTTTGCATCTCCGATTTAAGACAAATTTATGTTTCTGTACTAATTTGGACCTGCAGAATTTAGAAATGGTATGAGATTGGCGCTAGCTATAGCGGTTCTCTCGAAAAGCGACCTAATTTTTGTCGCCTTACGTCCTAGCTCAGTTCTGGACACYTTTTTGAAATCTGCAGCTCAAAATACATCGGTATGTCGATTTTGAGCGAAATACAGGATCTGCCAAAAATCACGAAACATCAAAGGCTAACCCCTTTGCTCTTTTTTGACCTAAAAATTTTTGCATCTCCGATTTAGACAAATTTATGTTTCTSTACTAATTTGGACCTGCAGAATTTAGAAATGGTATCAGATGGGCGCTAGCTATAGCGGTTCTCTCGAAAAGCGACCTAATTTTTTTCGCCTTACGTCCTAGCTCAGTTCTGGACACGTTTTTGAAATCTGCAGCTCAAAATACATCGGTATGTCGATTTTGAGCGAAATACAGGATCTGCCAAAAATCACGAAACATCAGAGGCTAACCCCTTTGCTCTTTTTCGACCTAAAAATTTTTGCATCTCCGATTTACGACAAATTTATGTTTCTGTACTAATTTGGACCTGCAGAATTTAGAAATGGTATGAGATTGGCGCTAGCTATAGCGGTTCTCTCGAAAAGCGACCTAATTTTTGTCGCCTTACGTCCTAGCGCAGTTCTGGTCACATTTTTGAAATCTGCAGCTCAAAATACATCGGTATGTCGATTTTGAGCTAAATCTATTTTCTGTCGAAATCCACAAAACATCCTAGGCTTCTTCTTTTTTGACCTTAAAATTTTTTCGTCTCCGATTCAGCTGAATCTAAGTATACTTACTGATTTGGACCACCTGAATTTCGAAATGGACCCATGGTTTTTCCTAATTAATTCTGTACTCTAAGTTTGAAAGTAATCTTGCTTGCTTCAAAATTGAAATAAAACACACAAATAATAATAATCCATATTTAATTATAATAATAATTATACTACAGGTGGATTGTGTAAAGTTACAATTAATTCATAAAGGAATAACACTGATTAGCTTTCTTGTATCAACAGACAGATGATACACTTAAAATATAATCGGAACAATGAGTAAAAGTCTGTAAAAWCATTTGTCCATGAAATTTCCTACATGGCAGAATCCAGTATGAAGTTCAGCAAAAATGGACCACCTTCAACCAGAAAAATCGCTGTGGCCGAAGGCGGTCGATCGTAGAGGGCCACCTGGAAAATCTCCTTCCGAAATATCACCGTTGAGGGCATCTCTCGTTCTTTCTGCCTCTGAAATAACAGCATGAATAATCAAAAGCCACAACAGATTCAAAGCTTTTTAGATGTTTAAGACATTTCAAACTCAAAAACTTAATGCCTATTGAATTATTAAGCAAAAAACAATACTTTTGACATGTATTTACATCAGAATTAATTTAGGRAGTTTCTAAAATTAATAATAAATAATATAACATTTGATGCTAAGAAAACAAGATTTAGTTAACATCTTTCAAATACTGAAAACACATTTGTAGTTTATCTAAGGTATATTCAATTATAAAGCAAAGACTACCATATATGGTTTTCTATACGACAGAAAAAAAGACTACAAAGTAATGAATTGGCCACTATGAAGAAAAAATAACAAAAAGGTACACTTGTCCTTTCCGATATAATATGTAGTCAACTTAAATAATTAAATCTAAACATTTGCTAAACAACAAGTTAAAAATCACTTACCAATGATTTTGTGAACTCAACAAAATTCTTAATGATGATTTGTGCATTATCATCAATGCTGACTGCTTCTCGTTGTAAATGATGGCCCTCTTGATGACACCGAATTTGTTACGTTTTTTCTGAATGGGCTACTTGCACAAAAAAATTTTATGTGCTTAATATAATCATTAAGGTCATATAATTACGTGTGCAAAGTATTTTTGAATTGTCTTTGTTAATACACTATTTGTCAGAATTATCCAAAAAAACAAGTTGAAGGGGCGCACGGCCCTGAGCTTTTAGAGTCGTTGCCACTCCTCACTCGCTGTTCCAGCGTTTATACATTTGTTTACCTTTTGCGGGTGCCGAGTATGCGCATAACAGACTCAATAATAGTGACGTGGACATCGTTTTGATGTCACATGCAATTTAAAGGGCCAAATGCAATTTTAATAATTTCATGCATTTGCATTTTTTTGCAAGTGCTAACTTTTCGTGTGTGAAATAAACTTAATAATGACCATTGAATTTTGTCAGATTTATCCAAAAATAAAATTAGTGCAAGTAGCCCATTTCTTCTGCTCTGGGGCCAATCATGTTCCTGGAATAGCCACCTTGGAATCCACCTGGAACAAATTATATTAATTCAGTCAGTTAAAAGTGGAAAACCAATACTGTACAATTGATGGTTTATAAATTTCAAAGTATTAACCAAACCAAAGTAAATTTGACATTACCAAAACTGAAAATTTCCTAAATTAATTTTAAACAGTTTGAAAATCTTAACCACATGTAATTTTACATGTCAAAAGCGTAGAATTTACTTGTGAATATATTATATGCGCAAACTACGTCCAATCCATAAAATATGACTAACCATTTTGAAGCCACCAAAATGTTTAGTTTTTCATGAGAAATTATGCCAAAGACAAATATGCGAAACTGACTGTAAAATATTAGTTTAATTTGTATAGCAACTGAAACCTCTGAATAGCTACACAAATACACATGAGAAATATCTATTTAATATAACAAGAACATAATATGTCATAGATATACATCGAAACAAACTTTTAGAATAATTAAGCACAGTATCAAAACTGAAAACTGGATGTACTTACATGAAAGGATAAAACTTAAAACTTGAATTTAGGTAAATAACCGGTATACTAAATAATTACCAAGTTAGGTTGTACTAGATCAACATACACCGATCACCGCCCATACCATTTTTCTCTGGCCCATACACAATTACTTCATAGCAAATAAAATCAAGAAAACTACAAATTAACGCACCACGTTATCCCAATCACAAAACGCACGCAAATTTTATGGTTATATTTATATTTACATGATTTACAGTGCAACAGTGATGCCACTGTATCAATAGTGTCAATCAAGCAAACTTCTTGTACAAACAATTCACGCAAAAGTAAATAGATGTCGCTTATTATTAATTACAGAACTTTATATTACCGACTTTTTTATTGTTTCATCTATGAAGAACAGATAACAGCACAAGCAATACCGACATGCGTATTTAATTAATTTACGTACAGATAACGAAACCAACAATATACAGATTCCATATCATCGGCATCGATTTAGTTAATGTGATCGTTAAGAGATGGCTGCTCATTAGATCCCTTTCCAACGTTCTTATTACGAGTTCGATTCCTAGCTACCCCATTCCAACTTTCTTAATATCAGCAAATACCGCGTTTTTAACGTTTGATTTTATTGCATGCTTCATTTTGATCATACTTAATCACGCATAATTCATTAACTTCTAAAGCATGATATGTATCTTTTTTTAGATATCTTATTGTTCATGTTTATTTAGAAATCAGTAAAAATCACATTTTCACTGCAAAATAGATGGTTAATGGCTATTTATGATGATCAAAGATCCTATACACTGGAACTATTTAACTAGAACTGTTAACTAGTGAAAACTAGCATAATTTTCACGAAGAAACACACAAAAGTACAGAATTTATCTCAATTACTTGCAGGTATAATGGTTAAGATACTGTATACACATTAAATTTATGGTAAACAACTTTGCCAGTATTCAGTGATTGGAGTAATGTAGTGACAATGGATGAAATTTCATTAATATCCTTTAGATTAATTCATATATTTTTAACAAATAGAATAGTCTTACTGTTGTTTCAAAATTAAATAAAGGAGAAGCCACTGCTAACGGCAAAACAGACAGTAGTTATCAATTTTTGGTATCATTGTATTTTCGATTTCACACAATAGGCAAACGATATATATTTCGTCGACATAATAGAAAAAGGAAGTTGCTAATTGCTCATTCGTCGCCTCTGCTAAATTTTTTGTTCCAAATCGTTCCAAGTTTCCACTAGCTGATGCTGAACTGGCTGCATACCCTACAGTAGGGCTTACATGTTTTATATACAAATTATTTTCATGTTTGATTTATGAGTCTAGAATTCCTTCAATAAAAATGCAATCATAGTGCCCGTTAAACAAAGAAGGTATAACTCTTAATCACAAATCTTTGTATAACATAGTGTGGTACAGCTGTGAATAGTGAGATAAAGGTACCGATTTTTTTGCTATTGCTTTTGGAATAAGATACCGCATTATTACTGCTATAAACATCTTCCAAATTTATTTTAGAAATTGATATACTAACGAGTTAATTTTGACAAACTCTGACTTAATATTTTTTATTCTATTTGGAAACGACATACTATTTTGTCAGTATACCCTAAAATAGAAAGCATATTTCGTGCCAGATATCTTTTTTTGGCTGTTTTTAAGTTATCTACTTTTGGTCGTAATAAATGCGAAAAAACATATTTTTTAAAAAAGTTGAAAAGTCTTAAACATCAAATGAATAGAACTTATTATGTAGTAATTATTTAAAAAAATCAAGTTATTCACGCTCTAAATTTAATTAATGAATATCCGACAGGAATTTGGAAGGTGTTAATAAGGAATACTTGCAATTATGCATGTGCTTATAAAACAAAACAAACTAGCTATGACTGTTTATAAACCGGAGCATTAAGTTCATAAAACAACACGCAGCTTCTAACATAAATCAGTAATTTTTCAATATATTACAATAATAATGTTATTCAAACAATAGAATGATCTAAGCTATTTCAGAAAATATATTAAAACTATAAAGGCATTTAAATGAGACGTTTCAAAGTTACCATGAGTTAAACTCACTTTTTCTTTGGTTTTCTTCTGCCATTTACTGACAACAGACATTTCTGTTTTATTTAAGAGTAAACTATTTTGGGTTCTTTGTGAAAAAAACCAGCAAAATTTGTAAAGATTAGCAGTGTTTCTATATCTATTCATTGTTGGTTCTCATTTATATGCACAGCAGGTAGTACTTTTTATGAAACAAGGAACAGGTCTTCTAAACTTTTCGATTTAACTGGATGCTTGCGAAAATGGACTCCTTTTTTACTTGATTTTGATTTAATAACCTGAATATTTTAAATCTCAATAGGGGTAGTCAAGATTGATTCGTTTGATCGAATTGATAGTTTAATAAAATTGATTGAATCCATTTAATTTTTTGAGTTGATTTGTTGTACCTCTACCAGTGATATTGTGAAGAAGAAAGTTGCAATTAAAATACTAAATATGGTTTGAGGTATTTCATCAGAGGTAGCTCTAGATATCACATAATGCGGAGTAAGGAATACTCTCTGATATACCTACAGCCATTTAACAACAAACGTTTTTGTGTATGCATATTATTAAGAAATTAAAAGGCTTGGAATATTATGGTGTTTTTATGATTGGTAATGTTGTTAGTTTGAGTAGTTTTTATCTAGTGTCTATCTAATTTACTGGTACGATCTTTTTTTTAAATATTAAATATTATATTGCCAAAAAGACAGCATCAAACCCAGTAGCCGAAAACCTTATCTAGCACTATGTACTCCCACTTGTTTTCTTGGCTTATTTGTTACATGCTTGTCAGGCAAGGTCTGTCATACTACTGAAAACTTTGGATGCACGGTGTCGTAAACCTATTTTTAACCAGACGAAATAAAATTAAACATCTTGCTAGCCACACATGCGTTCTTTTATCTCCTTTATCAGTGAGAAATTATTAATGCATTTGGAGAATTTTTTATAATTTTAACACTATTACTGAAATACGAGAATTAGAATGATGTACCCAGTTTTTAATGAGCACTGCGAAAACTATAACAGTCGTCTGTAATCGCGGTTAAAAATGCCTAAAATAGATTAAAGTTCCGCATCAGTTTATTATTTTTCTTACGATTCATGAATAAGAGAAATTGAACAAGAAAGATGAACATCTAAGAAGTAAGTCAGACTTCTGAAAATTCTGTTTCCGACGTTTTTGTTAAATTGTGACGGAATATTTCGCCAACCTGGCAATAACGCTTGCTTGTTTGCGAACTATACTCAAAATTGGAGTTGCGCCTGTTTTTCCACAAGTGATTCACCAATACGAATGTTGATAACCCTATCCTAAGTGTGGGAATCAGTACACGTAACACACATACTTTCCGTTAATGCCAAAATGTTTAAACGCCCTCTGAATCAAAATGAGTAACACAGAGTGGGCCTTTGGCGAGATAAGTAAACAGATTTTTGGTATAGGTACTTTGGTGCGGTTTAAGCCAACTAATAATGACCTGGATATTAAATACAAGAGGTTTTTCATTACTTTTAGTTTATCAACTAATACCGAATGGTAACTGGTGTTATCAAACACAGTAACACTACCATTTGGATTTTTTCTAATTGTTTTCTGTGAACTGCTTCTCAAAAACTCCCTGCAGAGGGAAGTAACTATATATTTTAAACGCTTGCGGAGCAAGAAATGGGTTCCGAATGCTTTGTTAATTTCAGCACAAAATATTTCAAATTGTAGACTGGTTGCCACTCAGACATGAACCACATAGAATTCGAAGAGTGGTTCGAAAAACCACTTATACCAAATTTAGAGGACAACTCGATTACTGTTATAGATAATCCGGCCTACAATTCTCGGCAAGAAAAGAAAATCCCGAAAAAAGACAATATAATTTTTAGAACAAAATATTTTGCCTTTTGCCGAGAAATCGACAAAAGAGCAATTATTAAAAATAATATGTGACAAATCAAAATTTAGCAACAATGCATGGTCATGCCGTAGAAACTTTACCGCCTTATTATTGCGTGCTCAATCCCATAGAGGTAATTTGGAGCCAGCTGAAACATCACATCAGGAAACAAAATGAAACCCCAAATATATGTGCAAGCGTTGTAGAATTAGTTCGAAAAGTCACAAATGAATTAAGCGGAGACATTATTTGTAAATTGTTTTCAACTCATTAAAATGATTGGAAATAGTTTTGCAAGAAATAGTGAATTTCCAGCAATAATTATTAACGTTAATGATTATGAAAATTGCGTAAATACATCGGTTCTAAAACTACAAAAAAAGAAAGACATGCCGTAGCCAGACTGCGTTCTCAATCCCATTGAACTGGGGTGCGTCAAGTTAGCATCGACCTTCAAATTTTTTGTTTAACCTAGAAGGTTAAATTGTGCCAAAATTGTGCTGTACTGTGTTGGCACTTTTTACAACTAAATGTGCTGGCTCTTTAAACAATAAAAATATCAACAAATTCGGGACTAAGTTGACGCCCAGCTCCCCAAAATTTTTTACTTTTTCATGCTTTTTCTCTCTAATCGATTGCGCCGATGATTTCGTAATAAAATAAAGTCAAAATGTTAAGTTGCATTATATAACATAACATGCAACTTAACATAACATCCAACTTAACATAACATGCAACTTAACATAACACATGTTATGTTATATAACATAACGTGCTACATAATATAACATATGTTATGCAAAACTGCCATTTCAAAGTGTATGTATCTAATGTATTTAAATAAATCTTATTTGCGGTTTCTCGGTCTTTTACTCCCGAGCGAAAAACGTTACATTAACTTTTATGTTCAACAATGCATTAATAAGCTTCATCTTGCTGACTTTCATGCCGTAAAGTATTTTTTACGTATTCTCATAACAATAGCATAGTTCATTAGAGTGAAAAAAATATCAAAAAATCTAAAAATTTCGGAACCGACCTGCTCCTTGTTAGACCGGGTATTTTTTTATCTTTAGTCGTAAAATATTTTTATTATTTATTTGCCCTTAAACGTAAAGCATTTTTTTACGAAGCACAGTCCATTACAGTGAAAAAACATGAGAAATGTTAAATTTTTGGGGACTGACCGTCACACTGACCCCCGATTATACTGGGTATTTTTTTGCCATTAGTCGTAAACATTTTTTTTAATTAAATCATTGGCACAATCCAGCACAAMCGTAGCACAAACGATTAGAGTGAAAAAACATGTAAAAATAAAAAAATTATGGGGCTGGATGTCAACTTAGCCCCCGGATTTGTTTATTATTTATTTGCCCTTAAACGTAAAGTATTTTACTTCCACATCCAACGAATGGGAAGTATGCGAAAAAAATTTTCAAAATTATTTATTTGCTCATTCGCTTTAAAACGGCCGAAAACGCAAAAAAAAACAAAATTTGAGCAAAACAAATTTCTTGTCTGTGTGTCTGTGGTTTTGTTTGTGGACACAATAACTTTCGAAAGACTTAATGTATGAACTTGAAATTTGGCAAACGTATAAATCTCTACCCAAAGCGACCTATTGTTTGTGAAGTAAGTAGGGTATCAGGAAGGGGGCGAAATTGGGGGGTAACTACCCTTTTTGCAATTTTTTTTTCGTTTTAGTATGTGATTAGTAGTATAATTGCGAGTATTATTCGTTCTTATAAATTTTCGGTGCAGCAAACTGTTTAGAAGATATTAGTAAAAAAAGTCATTCAAAGAAAACGGTTTTTCCTAAATATCTCCGAATATATTTAATATATTCAAAAAATGAAAATTCCGTCAGATAGGAAATAAAAAAAGTCAGATAGGAAATAAAAAAAGTGTCTTAGAAAATTTATCAAAAGTTTTGACATTTTCGAAATATTCCCAAAAAACCTATTTGGAAAGAAACGATTTTAAAAATTTATGTATTTTTGCTAATATCACGAGGACTGTTTGTCTTAGAAAAAATGTGTAGAGAGAAAAAATGCTCAAAACCTGATTACCAATCGTATAGTACATTTGACTATTGGATGTGGAAGTATTGATTCAATTTGCAGCGGTTTTTTACGAAATCATCGGCATAATCCTGTATAACCGTAGCACAGTCCATTGGAGTGAAGGAACATGACAAAATAACAAAAATTTCAGGGCTGACCGTCAACCTGCCCCCCATGTTACACTGGGTATTTTTTGGCCCTTAGTAGTAAAACATTTTTTTTTAATAAATCATCGGCACAGTCCAGCACAACGGTAGCACAAACGATTAGAGTGAAAAAACATGTGAAAATTAAAAAAACTTAGACCTCGGATTTTATTGTTTTTTTTATCGTTTTAAGCMCCAGCACAGTTGTATAAAGTGCCAGCACAGTTCAGCACAATTTAACCCTCTAGGTCAAACAAAAAAATTTGAAGGTGGGGGCTAACTTGACGCACCCCATTGAACTGATTTGTAGTGATCTTAAAAAGGGATTAGGAGGCATAATAATTCTTCTAATTTAAGTATTAGTGTGGTTACTACCGAAAAAAGGATAAACTGTGAAAAGCAAGCTTTTGAAATTGAAAACACCTGTACCTATAATATCTTTAAATTTGAACAGTGATAATTAATTCAAACTCTGATTCGGACAGTACCAGTTAATTTTGTGAGAGTGATTTAGAATAAATAATGTTAAAGCCAATAATAAGCCCGTATCCTGGACCTGGGAGTGATTTTTGAGCTGCTTGTGGGTATGTTTCCTCATTATTTACTCTTCGCTGACGTCTCTCCGTGCTTTATAAAAGCCTTATAAGCCCCGAAAAAAAAATCGTTTTTTGACKCAGAAACTTTGGACCCKCCAAACCTACAAATTTCACGACAATTCCGCGGGACCTTTCGACACCCCCCGTCCTACCAWCGAAATAAGGCAATCCGTACGTTTATGGCGTCCGCAGGGGCCCAAGAATCCGCCTGGGCCTCCCACAGGGCCCCACGCGCGCTCCTGCCTTATTTGGGCGACGCGGCGCGTCTGCGTCGCGACGCCGGGCGCGCCATACATGGACGGTGCCGGGCGTCGCGCGCTCCCTATAAATGCCCCCGACGCCCCATGCTCAGCCACTCGCAGCCCAGTAGCGAAGCAGCTGAGTCCCCATCCGTCGTACAGAGGTTTGTATGTGTGTCCGAGTGTCGGGTGGTGTCAAGTCGGGTGATGGTGCCGGGTTTTCTGGATTACGGTGGCGTAACTGGCGCGAATCGCGTGCTGAGATGTTGTGGTCCGAAATTTCGTGTTTTTGTGATGAGAAATGCCAGATTTTTCAATGATAATTGTTGACGAGTGCAGTGAGTTTAATTTTTGTCACTGTTCGATGATTTTGTAAAGTAGTTTCAAGTGAATCGAATCAATCAATCCCAGTCAAAATTTATCCAAAGCTTGTGTGGTCTATAATAACATTCGTGCTATTTTTGGAACACAGTGTCACGTTTCTTGAACACATAAGGCAATAGAAGAGCCTTCATTAGTTTTAAAAATAAACTTGAATGAAAATTAAATAGAAATCTAATTCAGATACTAATTAAGTCATCTGGTGTTTATCGTCTCAAGTTATTTCAAGTTCCTAGTTTGAAATTTTCGGATCACAACGTTCGTTTTTCGTGGATTTAAAATTAGAACGAACAAAAATAGTTTCTTCTGGTGGAACTTATAACTTCGTTTTTACGTGAATTAATTGTGCCGTTATTTTCAATTCCGAAAGAAGGACGATTTTGAAACAGCAATCAAAAAGTGTGACGAGACATCACGCCTTTACATTGTCTAACATCAAATTTAAAAGTAATTTTTCGTACTTGATTTAAAGCATGTCGTCGTTCTTTTCAAAATTTCCTCGTATTTTGCTGTAAAAATTCAGTTCCGGTTGAAACGCGATACTTCAGCGTCTAGGTTACCAAATATGGTCAGCGATTTGGGCCCTCGTGCTAGGGGAGGTTAAAAATAGAACACGCAGTTGGTGATGTTTTGATTTTGAAGCAACAGACCTTCAATGGTTTCGTTCAAAAATTTAATGTCGAGTTTTCGAAATTTCGAGGTATTTATCAAAAGAACGGACCCTTAAACAAAATTCTTGTAACTTTAATAAAACTGAACCCGTGCTTTAAGTTTCTCGATAAAATTTGATTAAAATCCTATAACCATTAACAAAATTTTTCATTAGATTATAGTTAGGACAATTCGTAATTGCTAATTGTTTGTTTTTTTTTTAATTATCTAAATCTTAAAAAAATGTTGAAGCGAAAAATACTTCAAACAAATGTTTTTTAACAGCACCGTTTAGATCAAAATTTTCGTTTAGAATCTGCCAAGTAACTGCTTTGAATGTATTTCCACACGTAAATACCGGTGAATAACGTTAGGTACTGATAATTAAAAATCAATCACAAAACCGGATTAAAAAAGTAGGGCGCCTCTCTGCAGTTATAGGATTAGCCAGCTAACGAATAAATTTATTTTGAAATTTGAAGTTTACGACAAAAATTTTGAGCAGGAAGTGCTTTATGGTGCATATTAACAATTAGGACAGCAGTTATTTAAGAAATTTTGTTAATCTGTGATTTGTAAATTTAAAACTTGTTCGATTTTTCTTTAGAACACCAGTTCTAATTGAAGTTTTTTGTTATCTCCGCCATTATTAAAAATGTTGCTTCATCTCAGAGACAAATAATTCAAGTTTTAGGACTTGAAGTTCCAAATTTGTTTCCAGTTTCAAAATTTATTGCTATAGAAGACAGAAGATGGCAATTCACTTTTTGTTTTGATAATTTGAAATCAGCTGGCGCAAAGACATAAACAAAAGTAATATTTTATAGATTTTTTGAAGAAATCGTTTAGTGAATATACACACTGAGAGCACTTTTGAGGGTTCACAAAAATTTAAGACAAAGTTTTTGAATAATCACACGCCATGTTTCGTTCGTTACGTTCGGAAGATTTAATCATTTTGCGGCATATTTGTCTCGACACAAGTTAAAAAATTAAGTTTTTGCGAGAAAAATAATCGATTACAAGAGAACGTTTAGTGATTATGTCATTTTTTGGGTATAACTCTTTGAATAAGGCGTTTCGTTCATTGGTACGGTTGTCATTATCAAAAACACACGCGAGTTTAAGAACGTTCCACAGTGAATTTAGATGTTTTACGTAATATTTTTGTTTATATCGCAAAAATACGAAACGTAGCTTTGCAAGCTAAGTATGCCTTAATGTATTCTTAAAATTGCGATAAATTTTCCCAGTAAATAAAAGAGTAAAATGGGTTTTCCAAGACAGGGATGAATCCCCATCGTACTCGTTTGTTTACAGGGAGAATTTGTTAAAATTTTGTGAATACGTTTAGGTATAATTAGACTACAGAGCTACGTGTCATTTTCTTGCGAAAAATAAGGCACTCGACTACGAGACGCTCTTAAGTCAGTTGAACTCGCCAGGGAGCCCGTTTTATTTTGCACCACCCGCCGTTTCTCGACCCCACCGACCCAAAAACCAACGTTCTTTCTTTTCCAGCCCCTAAACAAAACCAGACACAATGTGTGACGACGATGTTGCGGCACTTGTCGTGGACAATGGTTCCGGAATGTGCAAAGCCGGCTTCGCCGGAGACGACGCTCCCCGCGCCGTCTTCCCATCCATCGTCGGTCGCCCTAGGCATCAGGGAGTGATGGTCGGTATGGGTCAGAAGGACTCCTACGTAGGAGACGAGGCCCAAAGCAAGAGAGGTATCCTCACCCTGAAATACCCCATCGAGCACGGTATCATCACCAACTGGGACGACATGGAGAAGATCTGGCATCACACCTTCTACAACGAGTTGCGTGTCGCCCCAGAAGAGCACCCCATCCTGCTCACCGAGGCCCCATTGAACCCAAAGGCCAACCGTGAAAAGATGACCCAAATCATGTTCGAGACCTTCAACACCCCAGCCATGTACGTCGCCATCCAGGCCGTACTCTCCCTGTACGCCTCCGGTCGTACCACCGGTATCGTCTTGGACTCCGGAGATGGTGTATCCCACACCGTCCCCATCTATGAAGGTTACGCCCTTCCCCACGCCATCCTCCGTCTGGACTTGGCCGGTCGCGACTTGACCGACTACCTCATGAAGATCTTGACCGAGAGGGGTTACAGCTTCACCACCACGGCTGAACGTGAAATCGTAAGGGACATCAAGGAGAAGCTCTGCTATGTCGCTTTGGACTTCGAGCAGGAAATGGCCACCGCTGCTGCTTCTACTTCTCTCGAGAAGAGCTACGAGTTGCCTGATGGACAGGTCATCACCATCGGTAACGAGAGGTTCCGTTGCCCAGAAGCCCTCTTCCAGCCTTCCTTCTTGGGTATGGAATCTTGCGGCATCCACGAGACCGTCTACAACTCCATCATGAAGTGCGACGTCGATATCCGTAAGGACCTGTACGCCAACACCGTACTGTCTGGTGGTACCACCATGTACCCAGGTAAGCATCGGCAGAATAAGCTTTTACGTCTTCAGAATAGTAACAAATTTCTTCATTCCACTGGGAATTAAAATCGACATTTCTAGTTCTCAAAAGCTAAGCAATAATTGTCAATTGCACATCAAAGTGTACTACAAACAAGAACGAACCTAAAGTTTATAGGAAACATATTGAGTCTGCATAACCCTTAAGAAATACTTGATGTCCTTTGTCAACCATTAATGGAAATATTCCAAACACTTTTTGAAATTTAACCCATTAAAGAAATCAAACCATGTACTTCGAGACAGCCTTAAAAGTAACCTTCCAATTAACAAAAGAAAAAGAACTACTAAAAAATTGACTTAAAACTCTAGAACATTTGGCACAAGAACTATCTCTGGTTCTAGTGAAGTAGAGAATGAAATAAATCGCGAAATTTTGTCCAGTTCTGGTGACTCTTCCCTTTGAAATCGTACAGATTACTGTCAATTGTTAAAAGCTGACATTTTACTGTTAAAAGACCTTAATAAGATGCTAGTTGGAAGAGAACTAACCAAAGAAACGTCTGGTGTAGAAAGAATGCTAAAAATATCTGAACCTGCAAGCTTTAGCTTTGACTGACCCTCTTTATTCTCTTCTTCAGGTATTGCTGACCGTATGCAGAAGGAAATCACCGCCCTCGCCCCATCGACCATCAAGATCAAAATCATTGCCCCACCAGAAAGGAAGTACTCCGTATGGATCGGTGGATCCATCCTGGCCTCCCTGTCCACCTTCCAACAGATGTGGATCTCGAAACAGGAATACGACGAATCCGGCCCTGGAATCGTCCACCGCAAATGTTTCTAAGCGCCATAACCGCGTGCCTAACCGAAGAAGGGGATGTATTTTTGGATAATGGTAGCACTGCCAGCAGAGAACTGTTACAATACGCGAAACGTGAATTTACTTGCGTCGAAGACCACCACGTGAACATATTTATTATTATTACTATTAATTATAATTATTATCAATAAAAAACATCATTATTAATAAAGATATACTTTTTGTTACTGTTAAACGCTCCCTTTCATTTGCGGCGAACCTCTCGGCGCTCGGAAATAGAACGGGCCTTAAAAGGACTGCGGGAGATGTTGGTAAAAATAGATCGATGCGGGAGGAAAGTGTTTGGAAATAGCACGTGCTTGGTTTCTGGATGGACCATGCCTTCCTTTGGTGTCTCACGCGGCCAACATTCCGGGAATTCACAGCGTGAGCCAGCGGCGCACAAAAAAAGAACTAGAGGTTTATTAAAGGTGACAAGATTAACAGAAGTACTGAAAATACCTTACTCAAACTCTGGAAATGTCATTTTTGGTCATTACGTCTCAATAGTATTTCAAAGTACTCCAAAGAGTAAAGAACTTTCATTTTTAGATTTTTCAAATAGCAAATAATTTTAATACCCTCTTGTCATAATCGTCAAATCCATTTATACTTTGTAGGTAATATTTTCCTGTTCATATGTGGGTTAAAAAAACGCTCTAGCAATTTTCTTAATTCCTATTATAACAGAAGTAGATAGAGCAAGGCAATTTTGGATTTTTTCAACCTACCAATAATAACGTATATCTGTTTATCCAAAACACTTTTCGCTTTTGTTTTATATCACGGACAAGCCATTTTTATTTCTTCAAACTAATTACTTTATATTATATTTCATTAGCCGTAAATAGAAGCACGCCACTGATCTGCCGACAACAGACATTAGATGTATTCGGTTAATGTTACATGGATGTTATACAACATTTTTTGGCACTAAGTCGGCGGAACACGTAGCTTTTGCGTGGGCTTGTGTTTACGATGTACGTAATACTATTTTTCGTTTAAATGCTATTAACGGAACTTTATTTAGATTTAGACGATCAGAAATAGAGCGCTTTATCTGACATAGTTTGCCTATTATGGTAAAAAATCGAAAATTTTGATATATCACCTAACAAAGTTAAACAAAAAATTATAAAAATGAATGACTAAGATAAACATTTAGCGTGAAAGAAATTAAAAAAGTATCTAAATTATTAGAGTTGATCAAAGGTATGGGAACAACAAATCGTGTTTGCAAATAAATGAGAAAAATCGAAGCAAAAATATTTCTTGAATTTTTGTCTGATTTTGGCATTCGGCTCTTGCAGATTTCTTGGTTCTTTTCTGTACACCCTGCTTTTTAAATGACCCTAAAAAACAAAGAGATTATTTTATCTTTTTGTAGCATTACCATCAAATGAATAAAAAGATAAAATTGTTTGCCGTTTATATACAAACACAATTTTTAATTAAAAAAATTGTTTTCAAACCATGAATTTGCTGAATAAGTCACTTAATGCTCAATAATTAACGTAAGAGAAAAATAAAGATCAAGAATCTGAAAACTATTTTAATGGTTGTAGATGACATTGATGAAAATTATTATTCGTAAATGAGAATGTTACTGTATTATTGTATTATTTAATCAGTACATTTTAAAAAATAGAATGTACATGCAAGGATACTGTTTCTGAAAATTATTAGGTAACCAATGACAGAAGTAGATTCAAAATACATTTAAAAGCTGTAATGACAGCGAAATAGTATTATCTGCAGTTGGTTGAGGTGTAGACAGCACAGCATAGACATACATTTTAAGATTTAAAAATATTATTCAAAAATAACTTAATGCTGATAGTATTTTTTTGCTGCACAGACACAAAACTGTTATTAAAAGCTGCACTACGTAAGATGATAAAAAGTTCCCCCGCTAGAAATTGGCTCAAATTGACATATATTGTTCCCAATTAAGGGTATATGTCGCACACCTAATTACACACCCCAATTCCACCCCGTTCTCCAGTTTTTGCCATTCAACCCTTAACATTTAACATTTTTTTCCTCCAAAATTGGATTAATGTAGTTCCATAAGGTCTATTCTTAAAAAAAATTAACAATCGTGTCTTTTGAGCGACTACTTTCTTTTCCCTATTAAAATAATCACCCAAATATGGACTATTCACAGTAATTGTTTTGTCACTGTAAAAATGGTACTAAGGGGGAAAAATAATTATTTTGTCTACTTACCACAACCACATCCTAGGAGGCCACAGAAGAACTCAGCAGCATAGTAGTTGTATAATAACAGTAATTTAAAAAATAATTATGAAATACATATGAAAAGAGACTATAATTACTACCCTTAAAGTTATGGGGTACAACCCTCTCCCTGGGATGTTTTTTAATAATGTTTTTGAGTGACCACTTTCTTTCCTCTTTTAAAATAATCATTTATATATGTGTTACATACAGTATTTTGTTTGTCCCTGAAAAAAGTTGGTACCAAGAGGGTAAAATAATTATTTTGTGTATTTACCACAATCACATCCTAGAAGGCCACAAAGGTACCCATCAACAAAGTGATTATATACTTAATAACAGTGAATTAAATTATAATAAGGTAACACATAAGCATATTGCAAAAATACAAAGAATGTATACAAATAGTTATGTAGACAGATATACGTAGGTACTCATAAATGCCTCATACAATATATGTATATTATTCTTTACTAAATGCAGCCTTTCTCAAACTGTGGTCTGCGGACCCACTGGGGGTCACTGTAGTGGGATAAAAAAACACAAAAACATATTCCTCATATTCATCGTTATTTTCTAGTTTATCTACAAAACCGCACCGTCCAAATTAAATAACTAAGATTTTTTTTTGTTTATTTAAATCCTGATGAAGCGGTTTACTACACTTGTTGTTCTTGTCAAAATTGTGCAGCTCAATACTGCTGTTTGATTAAAAGGTGCGGCGTGTACTCATTTGTGTGGCATCAGTAATTTATGGAGAAGAATTCGTTTTTTAACTGCCTAATCTAAAGATCTTTAAGCATTTGGCTCAACCCAATACTTGTTATTAGTTTTTTGAAAAAAAATATAGATTTATTTCTCGTTTTCTGTGAAAATATATTGAAAGCACCAATACCCTGAGAATAAAAATATCAATGTAATAAATATCAATTTGTAAAGGAGATCAATTCTACGCTGGCAAGCATAACACATTACGATATTCATATGCATTAGGTGCTATATATTGAACAAAAAATAGTACTAAATAGTACTAGTACTAAAATAGTCTAGAATCTAGATAACTATATGTACATTTTTCATATTTTTGCAGTATGCATGTGTGTTACCTTATTATAATTTAAGTCACTGTTATTAAGTATATAACTACTATGTTGTTGGGTACCTTTGTGGCCTACTATGATGTGATTGTAGTAAATATACAAAATAATTATTTTACCCCCTTAGTACCATTTTTACAGGGACAAATAAAATACTGTAAATAGCACATAAATATATGATTATTTTAATAGAGAAAAGAATGTGGTCACTTAAAAACATTAAAACATCCCAGAGAGAGGGTTGTACTCCATAACTTTAAGGGTAGTAACGGCAGAGGAATGCAATTTTTTTAAGAATAAACCTTATTAAACTACCTTAATTAATAAATTTTTGCTAGTACATTGCTGTGTTTTGTTATTACAAATTACAATAACTTTAGTAAAAAAGAAACTGAAGATAAAACAGATTTCAAGGTTTTAATTGCTAAATGGACAGTCCTAACCCTGACACATATGCAGCCCGCTGTACATTTGCCCAGAATCTAGAGGCGCTGCTTTCAAAAAATCCCGCCTCCATGACAGGAAACCGACAGCGACGCCAATGCTACCCAGTTTACCCTGTTCTTCCGCGTCCTCGTTCACTTTCTCGACGTCACGCACTGCGTTAGGAAGTGTTGTTAGCGACTCTATGTATTTTTCAATGTTCAAGTGCGAAAAACACTAGCATAATGGATATTATGCAGTTGTGTAGACTGTGTTTAGTTAAGGACCAAGTGAATATACCGATATTCGGTGAACAAGGTGATATTAGGCAAATATTCCTGAAAATTACTGCGTGCCTGCCTGTAAAGGTGAGTCGGCGTGCGACGCCATTTTCGTTAGCGATTATGTTTTGTTTCTGGAGCGAATTCGCTCGCGTTATTGGTGGGTTTATTCGATCGTTGCGAAAGCGCGCTTTTTTAAATTGTGCGATTGTTGTTTATAAATCCTCGTTTATTATGTTGTTACTTTGATAATTACAAGGAATTGTATTTGTTGGAAAATAGTTTTGATGCTTTTCCCGCGCATGTTGATAAGTATTTGTTATTCTTGTAATTGAACGCTTCGTTTCTGTTGATATTGTCACCAAAAGATACTTCCTTTGATGGTTTTGGATTTTGCGTTATTGTTTCGTAATGCTGGTAAAACCGGTTAGAAAATCAATATACTGAGTGTTGGCCGACCTTCAAGTAACCGCGTCGGGTACAGTCAGCCCATAAAATAACGAACTCGAGCCGGTGGCAGCCATATTATTCAGGGGATAATAAAATTGCGCGCACTTATTGAATTTCAAACGCGCATGATATTTTATAAACAAAATTGAATGTAATCGATTTCCTTTCGTTTTTTAAATTTGCATTTCTTTCTCAGGTGTCCAAAGAAGACAACCTACCTAAGAAAATATGTGATGGCTGTTTATACAAGTTAGAATTACTCTACCAATTCTGGAACACTACGGTTAATGCGGAGAAACAACTTCTGGAATGGTTGAATCAAGCGGGTTTGGATGCCAACAAAAAGGCAACAGATGGCGCCATGGCTGTGGTTAACGATGTGCAAGATGCCGCTGATCTCGTGCTCAAAGAAGAAGCTATAGACATAACAGAAGTGAGAGGAGATGAAGAAGACGATCTCTCCACAGAGGCGAATAGTTACATACTACAACAGCAGCAGTTGCCATATCAGACGTTCGAATATCAACAGGATGGAACAAAGGTTAGAAAACAATTGAATATCTCACTCGTCATATCCCAAGTTATTTGATTGGTTGCTTTGGTTTTACTAGAAATTTGATTGGTTGCTTTCGTTTGCAAACAAATTTTATTGGTCGTTATATAATTCTTTGTTTTTACAGCCCTCGGATGATTCCATCGCAGCTGCTGCTGAAGAAACTACCCAGCCTCCCGCCAAAAGACAGAAAGTATCGGCCGCACCCGCCCAGACCATAGTTAACCCAGAGACTGAATCCGACGATGACATTGACACAACGGAAATGAAATTGACCAAAGTAGAAGACGACAGCGACGGAGAGAATCCTGAACCGACAACGTTTGTGGGCGTCGACAACGAACAACCTGGACCGTCGGGAGTAGGAAAGACTGCTGAAGCACCGTGAGTAATTTTTTTCATTACATACGCTAAAAGTAGCGTTTCGGTTAAGTGTACATGGTTAGGTGGTTGAAACGTTTTGTTCTTGTTGCGTCTTTTTCATCTACGAGAACATTTTGCGGATTTTTTCGATTTGCGACGCTATGGATGAAGCAGAGGTTAAGGTAGGTGGCTTTATGTAACGTTTCAACCAAAATTTTCAAATTTGTAGCTGATCGGGTTGGTTTTTCTTAAAAAATTAAGTATTTCCAGTCAGTTTTCACTTTTTCTGCTTTGAAGTCTGTTATCGATTAGGTTTGTTTTGGTGGTAATTAATGACAGTTTTAGTTAAGTTAGGTCACCGTATTGTGATTAAATAATTCATTTTAGTCGGAGTAGATGTACACTTAACCATTTTCTGTTTTTTTTTTGAATGGTAAAAATCTGTATTTGATTATCAATAGCACAAAATGCAATTTTATCATAATTCAAAGATCAACATGGATTTTTACCATTCCTTTTACAATCAGTGAAATATTCTGTTATTCACAAAATTCTATTTGTACCTGTTCGAATTTGCAATTTTTCATGTATTTCTTTTTTTGTGATTATTCCAACTTTGTTATTTGTAAGGTGCTTTTTCTGTATTCTTGAAATACGTTTCAAGAAGAGGTAGCGGACATTTTTATGTCATGCAAATAATTTTTTGCCTGACTCCAACATTTTTACACTTTGCGTCAATTTGCGGCTATCCACGATTTTATTGCACCTCAATTCATCTCGGGTTTTGACAAAAAAAAATTATAATTTTTTTCCAGTTTATTTTGTGCCAATTTTTAAGAACGCAAGCTACTGATTTATTGTTTGGCGACGTAGCTTGTTGCTTCTTAAATTTTCTCACATAAACTGTGATTAAAATTAAGCCTTCGATTCATGTAAAAAAAAATATTTTCGAATTATTTAATTCGAACTTGCCGCTCTTTCACTTCGGTATTTTTTCAATTCTTCACAAGTTCACACTGAATTTGTCACGAGACCTCATCGTTTATTGGCATATTGCGATTGTAATGTGTCATTAATAATTTTTGGTAAGTATTTTGGCAGCAACATGTTGATTGTGAAATTTTTCCACCACTTGTGGCAACCTGACTGTATCCAAGGGTGCTACAGGTGTTGGAATGCTTTGCAGACATTTCGCTGGTAATTTCACTGTCATTTTTATGATATTTTGGGAATTGTTTGGGTTACGTTTTGTGTCAGTTTTTTTTCTCCAAAATATTGCAGCTTTTGCAGTAATGTWCTCAAATTCCTGCTAAATGCATTAAAGGTATCCGACATTTCTTGTGTCATCGAAGGCAACATGTTCTGGCTACAGTTTGTTACAAAGACCTCAACATGTCACCTTTGATGAAACAAGGAACTTCGGCAATACTACTGTATTTTGCATGGAATGGACCAAAAAAATCATATCGCTCTCCAGTTAAGAGGGTTTTTATCAAGTTTTCTTTCGGTCGTGTTTGTTCATGCGCGAAAGTTGAAAAATTTTTGACTAATTTAACAGATGAATTAAAAAAAGCACTTCATAAGTTAGCGAGCAGTTTGTTGAATTTAATTTCAAATATAATTCTGTGTGCAGTGATTCAGGTAAAGGTAAAGGTAAAATTGATAAGGTAAGTAATATTGTCTTTGTTTAATTTAAATTTTACTGCAAATGAGTCTTGACATCTAAATAAATACTTTTAATGTTAGCAACAGTTTTAATGACTGTAAGATTTGTGTTATGTATTAATGTTGAATAAAAATAATTGCTGTTTTGAGTGTCCAAAAGGATCAAGAAAAGAAGACGTCGAAAGGTAGGAAGGGTGAAATTATTAAGTTTTTAAATTTTGTTAACTGCATGCTACTGTTACCATATATAAAGCGAAGCGTGTTTTGAGATGGCCAGATATTCATAGTTTTTTTACATTAACGTGATCAGTTTTGCTCGAGTCTTGAAGTATTTGTTTTTCAATAATTCATGTCCAGTTAATTTTCGTGTATGTTTAATAACTTTTCATATGGTAAATTAGTGTTTAAGTGTAGTATTTTTCAAGTTGGTTTTTCACAATGGTAAGCTTGTATTTTTTTTCAAAATTCATCTTCCTAAGGTATAAACGTTAAATTTTGCAATGTAGTTTTGTTGTTTTTATCTGGCCATCCTAGTAAATATAGCAGATTAATATTTTTGAATAGTGAGACCACAATTGTCATCGGCTAATTGACTAAAATTTTGGGGGTGGTGACCAATTCTGTTATATAGTAATAATTTTTATAGAAATAACTACATTTGGTCTCTCAAATTATACTTAGTATGTTGGGATGAATTACATTGCACATGTTTGGGACAAATGGGAATGTTCATCTTCAGCAGACTGTAACAAACAGTGAAAGTCATCTAAGACCCTACGCATGCCAGGAATTAAAACCCCAGTGGGAATCCAAAGGGCAAAGGACATCCAACGACAAGACCAAGTAAAACAATAAAATAACGGAACATGATTAAAAAACCATAATCAGGCATGTAACTGTTTTTTGGTTGTTTACTTGATCTTGTCGTTTGGGGGTCCATCATATGCCTTTGGATTTGTAATATCTGTTTTACCATTTGGATTTCATTTGGAGATTTGCATCTGTCATGTTACAGGCCTTTGATGGCTCTCATGGTTTGTTGTGGTTTGCCGAAGATGAACATTCCCATATCGAAAATAAGTACAATGTTTCGTTCTAATATACTGATGTTATTTATTGAACATAATTTGAGAGGCCTAATAAGATTTTTCAAAGCTCCATATGATCGATCATTTGAAAAGTATTAGTTTTTTTTATGTAACTAAACAAAAAATAGTTATCTAACGGAATTGTTGTTCCCCACCCCCTTGCTCTTAATTGCACTGTAGTTTTTTTGGAAAGTAAATGATAAAATTTCATTAAGCGCATTGCCATTGTATTAAAAAGATACGTAATAAGTAAGATTTTTCCAAATTTAGGAAATTTGATTAGGTTATAATTTGGGTACGTAATCAGTAAGATTTTTCTAAATCAAATCAGTCAATTTGAATAGGTTATAATTTGGTTTTTAAGGTTAGTTACAGCAATATCGCTGGTGAAAATTTCGAATTTTGCCGCTAGGTGGCGCTATACTGTACTATCATGTGAAGGTTAGTTTTTGGTAATGTAGTTTCCTATTTTAACGACGCATTTGGTTTGTTGCAAGGTTAGAAATGTGGAGTATGTAATGTAATACAATTGATTATGTACATAATAGGTTTTGCCACCGAGGTTATAGTTTAATACCCGATTTAAGATTACAATTTTTATTTGACTACTTATATTAAATTTGCTTACCTTGCTGGTTATTTAGCGGGTTGTTGGTTTCCTGAAAAAAACAAAGGAAAAACTAGTTCATTTTTATCCAAGAACAATATTATTTAATGTATTCGTGGTTTTATTAATTTAAAATATGTATGCTTGTTTTACATTGAAATACATCGCATGTGTAGATCAAGTTTTTACAAACTGTAAAATGCTTATCTACACCACGATACATATTTTGTGGAAAATGTATACTAGTTGTACAGGGATTGTCAAAAAATCGGTTACCTACATTAGGTATTTGATAGTTACGACGGTAAGGTTTTTTTAGGGGGCTGTAGACGCATATAAGAATTTTTAGGCAATTTTGTTTTAACAATTGATAACGGCATAGTTTATCCATTTCTTTTAATGAATCTCTATATTTCTGTCAACAGTGACAGGTGCAAAACAAAATAACGATTGAAGCAAATATCCAGTTTGCAGATTTTATCAGTAATTACAAAGTGTACTTTCAAGCACCGCCTGTAGGAACTGTGGCAGTAATACATTTTTTTATTCCCGTGGTATTAATAGAAATTTCTGTCCGTTTAGTTTGTAAAACAATTATTACTTTTTGATAGCTTTTGCAATTCATTTAAAAAAATGCTCTATTAAAATCATTCTGTCCTGCTGCACTTTTTTATTATCACAACCATAAATGTTACATATTGCTTTGGATCTTAAAGAAAACAGTTTTAAAAAGTTTATTGTCATTGAAATTGTTAAGATGCCGTGGTTTTAGGAATTGCTTTAGGAATTTTTGTATTCTCTTGCGATTGAAAAAGAAAAAAAAAATCTACAAAATTTAACAATTATTACTAAAGTATATGTTGGGTCTTGCTTTTAACAGTGATTTGTTTTAAGTATCTATATTCTTGCATTAACAATATATCGTCCAGTGATATCCACTATATATATATAACTATAAAACCGAACTTTTTTTCAATCTGGTAACCAGTAATTGAGACCATCAAAATTTATGAAAAATCTTCTACATGATGTACTTACGTCCAAAAATCCAGGTGGTGCCGTGAATTATAAAACTGTCAACAATGTACGGCAGGGGTAATTCAATATATTATATAAGAAAAGAAAAATGTTTCAAAGAAAGCGTTGTACTGGGTCTCACATTTTCTTTTAGCGTTAACAAACATTTATTCTACTGAAACATGATTTTTTAATGATTATTTACGTCATCAAAAGCTTATTCGAATACACCTTTCTGTTAATAAGATGGGGCGCGTAGGAACCAATAGTTTTTTTTAGAAATTTGCAAAAATGAAATTTTCATAACTTGTATTCATACGTTCTTTTTATGTAAGATGGATACGTCAGTTTCTGTTAGGCTTCCCTTGATAAACTTTTACAATAATTTTTTTAGTGACAAAAACATTTTTATTGTTTCTACTGAATTAGTGCAGATAAATTAAATGTTACTTCAAGTATTAGGAGTAACATTTTATGAAAAATATTAAATGCTCACAAAAAATGAAAGATCCATGGAGTACCAAAAATTATTTTTTAGAAACTTGTTTTGAATCTTGCTTCTGCTATTGGCTACACTACGGTAATTGACAATAGTTAGATAATGTTCGTCTGGTATTCACAATGAATACTAAAAAATTACCTAGTTTTTTTAACATTTCAAAAAATATAGTTCAAGCTTATATTTAAACATAAKAGGTATTTAGTAGAAATTACAAGTAAATAGTTTGGTAACGTACAGAAAAAATAAGACGTCTCAATTTGTAATGCAAAATATTTTATAGCGTACAGCTTTCATTTAAAACATTTTATGAAATGTTAAATATTAAGCAGTCATAGCTGACGACCTAAAGTTGCATAGTGAAAAGCAATTTTTTGTAATAACTAATTAGAAGCAGTTAGAATTTCCAACCCTAACATTMGGAACCCAATAACTTTTTAAGGCTTATATACGTAAACCTATTAATTTTGCGATAATATTTTCATTMCTAACTATTAAATGTGATATATGTGACTATTTYGGTAATTTAACGTATTATATGAATATTTTAATGAGAATGCGTCCTAGAAATTTGTACATCTTGGGATCGAAATATTATTAATTTTGATTTCACTAACTTCGTGATTTTATGTACAATAGACAGTAAAATTACTGCACCACCAACGTTACAAATTTTTCATTTTGAAACCACACTTAGATACTGTACTGCATGCTTATAGGGTTCCTCGATAGTTTGCATAAACAAATTGCTACACAGTTAAGAACTGGTAATAGACGAATTCACGTGTTTTTAAAATTGTAATTGGAATTTACAAAAAAAACTTCAAATAGAAAACAATTTATTTCGTGAAAAATTAATTTTCAGAAGATGACAAAAGGAGATCGTGTTTATTGGTTGTTGCTGCTACGAATAAATTTCAATTCTTGTGTATAAATGCTGAATGAGGTGGATTATTATGATGGTTTGAATGTTATCAGGGAGAAACAACAACTTAGGTCAATAAATGTTTTCATTTTTTACACTGTTTCGATGCCAATTATATTCAATGGGATGACTCAATATGTATACAACTTTTGGTGGTTTCTTTTATCATAGCAGCAGGTATCCAACATTTTTTCTATGTTGTCTGGCAAGGCTTGTCAGCTTATTTCAATATATACGTAATGAACTGATTCTAGCGTCTTAATTTTTATTTAAAAAGTAGCACCATTAGCTGGAAATGTGTGAAATATACGTATTAAACCGGTATGGATTAAAGTTCAAGTTTATTAGTTTTTTTTTACTTTACAAATATAAATTGTCGTAATTTATGCGAGTTTATTATGAATCGTAGATAGGAATTGACGAGAGTTATATAACAGTTAAAAAGGAATCATATTACCTTCCTCCTAAACATTAGAACGAACACGAAAAAGTCGTTTCATAGCGCTTCTGCTCCGTATAGTGGTGAACATCTGTAAAATAAATACGTTGAATTAAAAACTATTGAATACGTCACGATACCGCAAAGATAGTTTGCAAATTTTATTTTATTATCCCTAAGAGATAATATTAAGAACGTAATGCTGATAAATCGTATAATAATAATTGTGATAAATACAGCACTCATTTTTCCATTCAATTAAGGTTATTACATTGAATGTATGTGGTCAAAGTTTTCACAATACAGTGACTCCAAAAAGTTCCCAATTATAAAATCATGCCTTAAATTATTGTTTGGTGTTCCGTTCCGAAAGTTATCTAATTAATAAACAGGTCTACACAGGAGACGCTGTTTTGTATGGGATGAGTTACTAAAACAAAGAAAATTGATGAGAGCCTGATTTTTAAAGACTCGAAACATGTACATCACGCAAGTAAGATTGAATGTGTAACGAAAAGATTATTCATAAAGAGTTCAATAAAAAGATGTTATTCATTGCTTATCGCGAATTTTATCAAAAATTGTGGTCGTAGCTTCAAAACAAAGACGATTTTATAAGACTGTCCAACGTTATAGGAGTACCTCAGCAGTATTAATGAATATTAACAGATGGCGTATGATGTAGCTCGGCGTTTATTCGGTCAAATTACGCCACATGACCTTGTCACTGGACCGGCAACACCATACTTTGAATAATGCGTGTTTGCCCATTATACTGTAAAACCTTAGCGCTTAGCGGGTATATATACCGATTATGTACGATGCAGTTTCGCGCTGCGCTCTATTACTTTTAGTCGCCGCTGCCGAAAGCAAGGTATGGTGCGAAAAGATCCAAAAGATGTTTATGTTTTCAGTATTCTGAAAGATTTGAATTAAAATGCTTTGCCATTGTTAAGAATTACAAACTTACTACGCACGCTTGACTACTCTAAAAATTAGAAAAATTTAGATTAGGTGTTCAATACGTAACTGTATTATGGTAAAAACCATGAATATTATTAAGCAAAACAATGCAAGGTTAAAATGCAACAAATTAGGGATGCCCATTTTAAGATGTATGATAAAACTTGACAATCAGTATATAACTCGCATTTTATTAATATTAAACATTATAACGTGTTACAGATAGCAAAACATAATTTGTATTGAAACAACACAAGTATAAAAGTATAATATACAGTAGCGTGCAAAAAAACCGGACACCAAGTGAAATTTTTTTTGAACGTCGATAACTCATCGTGAATGAAGTTACCAATTGACACGGGGTTTTTTACTGTTTGATTCTCATTTTCTTGTTGACATTGCCAATAAATATCGTTGAGATTGTTTCAGTATATGAAAAGTTATGGTATCACGTTTCAATGCATATCAAAATCTAACCGTGCAAAAAAAACCGGACACTTTTTTATATTATTTATAGTAAAACAAAATTTATTTAAATAACCGCAAAATTAACATTTATCTGACACAACTATGGATTAATACTTAGTCGCAAAGCTCTTTACGGCAATCACTGCAGCACAACGGGACGGCACGGAGTCGACCAAACTGATGATTTTCTTGAGGAGAATTTTCTTCTATTCCGCCTCCAGCGCTGCCATCAAGTCGTCCGCTTTCTTAAATTTTCAGAAGCGGGCGCGCTTTTCAAGCTCTTCCCACAAGTTCTCGATCGGATTGAGGTCCGGCGACTGTGCTGGGCACTGCACATTTTTTTTGGTGGCGTGCGGGAGCATAAACTCTTCCAATATCTTCCGATATTGGTTGGCATTCATCTTGCCGTCCACACGTCACAGCGGACCGACCAAGGCTGAAGCAGACTGAAAGATACACTATAGCATAGTTCACACTCTCAGAAATTTTAGGAAAGATTACCATCGAATCATTACGTTTCCACCACCGTGCTTGATAGTGGAGACTTTATAACGGTGTTCGAAGCGTTTTCCGACCGGCCGGCGCACGTACCGAATGCTGTCCAAAGAAACCAAATTAAATTTACTCACATCCGACCACAAGATTTTCGAACCGGTTCGGATGGTCGAATTCTTGTGGTTGCATGAGAGTAAATTTAATTTGGTATCTTCGGGCGGCATTCGGTTCGTGCGCCGGCCGGACGGAAAATACTTCGACCACTCTTATTAAGTCCCCACTATCAAGCACGTGGTAGAAACGTAATGATTTGGGGTAATCTTCTCTAGAAATTTCTGAAAATGTGAACAATGCTATAGTGTATTTTTCAGGCCGCTTCAGCTGTGACTTGGTCGGTCTGCTGAAACGTGTGGACGGCAAGATGAACGCCAACCAATATCACTTGATATTGGAAGAGGTTATGCTTCCGCAGCCATCGAGAAAATGTGCAGTGCCCAGCACAGTCACAGGACCTCAATCCGATCGAGCACTTTTTCTACACGACAATATTTGATTTGTTTAATGCTACGCATTATTAGAGAATATCATAATACAATTAAACGAGCATTCTGAAAATGTAGTAATATCGTTAATAGGTACCCACCTATAATTAAAATACCAAAATTCATAATACTTGAATTTATTTACATTTCCTTCAAATACTATTTTATTTACAAACACGTAATACTATGTATTTACATTCTATGTTGTGTTGTTAAATTTACAATTAAAATCACGCTAACGCTTACTGGAGGTTCACAGCGGACCGAGAAAAGAGCTTAGCGACAAGTAGTTTTGCTTAATAAGGCAAATGATGTTTTTGAACTAGAAATTTTAAAAATATTAATACTTATAGTACAGTTGAGAAGAGAGAATAGCGGTGTATTTATTTAATGATCACTAACATCAAAAGTCAAATATATGACTTGCCGTGCAAAGTAAGAGATCAAAGCTTTTACAGTTTATCGGAATCAACATTGGTGGCGATATACCTAGCATACAGCTAAAACTAATTGCCTGCAATATACATGGCGGTTTGTACGATTAATTTCGCAAAAACGCGTTCGTATTTTATATATATTTTTTTTCGTCGTAGGCAATTTAAGTTTCGAAGAAAATATGTAACGTTAAAAGTTTTGTTTGGGGTAATATGTTTTTTCTACGGACCTTTCAAGCAAGGTCACTTATTAATCTCCATTGTCCTGGGTCTCTGCGTGACAGGACACGCCTGTGTATAAGACCATTGACATATTGACACCTCGATGTACAAGACAAAGGCCACAGCTGACATAGTGACATACCTACTACATATTTCTGCTTTGTCCATAAATACAGTTATTTAAGTAATTAGTTTACCACTCAAGTTTATTTAAAATATTGCACAATGCATTACCTTTATTTGCCATAAAAATGGCTAGCCAAGACCGTTTCTTTATATTTACATGTTATTCGCGTAAAAACAAGAATAAGACGTAAACATGGCAACGTCGACTTTTAGCGCTTAAAATTAATCAGCGACACCCCACAGTTGCAGGACAAACTAATGGTTCGATGGTGTCGACGCCTAGTGGCCGCATACCAGTTGGGCGCGTCCATGTTTAACATTGCGTTGATCAGTCTTATAAAATCGTCTTTGCTTCAAAAGAAGCTTCAGTTTGACAAAATAATTTAGTCTTGTGTAATCAATACAATTTTGACGAACAGTAACTTTGAAGGTATGAAATAAACACATAAAAGTGCTAACATTTTTTTTCGTTTATCATGCCAAAACATCAACATTGTGCTGAAGTTGAATTGTCTTCTTCAGGTGTTTTCAAAGATGCAACATTTTTTATCAATCGCAGCGTTGATCTAATTATAAAACTTGTTATTCGCAACTGAAAATGTTGTAGTTTTAACATATTTTATACACCCCCCTACATGTAAACTGCAAATAAATACCACCGTGGTATATCTTGTCTATGTACAGTCGGTTGCAAAATTAATGCGACGCCTGCACTTAAACATGGTACTTATCCAAAAGATCATTGTACATTTGTCACAGAAATAATGTTATATTTAGCTTACTAAGGGAGATTTAAAACTAGTTCAGTTAGTAGATCTATGGAAATGATGTTCGAGAGTTACTATAACAAGTATGAATACTTGAATTTTGTGGATAACTAAATAAACAATTAGAATATGTAAACGCCTCCACCTTCCCTACACTCCTCCCAATTTTTGTAACAGCAAACGTCGCGAACTAATCCGAATTTGCTCTTTCAGACCCAACTTCGAGTCCAACTCCACGCACAACTACAAATGTCAACTCTGTGTGGCTTCTTTTATGCTTCGCAGCAACCTACGCTCACACTTGCGTAACTTCCACGCGTCGAAAGACAAAAAATGTCGCTTTTGTGGTAAACTATTCAAGCTGGTGAGCAACCTGCGTTTGCACGAAACTTACGTACACACCGAGCAACGCAACTTCGTGTGCGACATCTGTGGGCAGATGTTCAAGCAGGTATCACACCTGAAGTCGCACAAAACCAGGCACGAGTCCGTCGAAGAATGTAAGTTCAAATGCGAATGGTGCAATAAGAAGTTCCACGACAAGACGAAGTATACGGTGCATTGTACGGCGGTGCATCAAAATGTGGCGTATAGCTGCGAGGTGTGTAAAAAGGAGTTCAAAGATCGGAGATATTTGATGAAGCACAAGAGTGTACATGAACCTGGGTACGTGCCACCGAAGCTTGACTGTACTTACTGCGGGAAAGTCTTCAACTCAAAGTCTGGATTGAGGTACCACGTGGATTTATACCATAAAGGAAAGTCGGGGATCGAGTGTTCTTCATGCGGGAAGATTCTGGCCAGCAAAGATGGGCTCAGGGTTCACATGAAAACTCATTCCGGTCTCAGACCTCACGAGTGCGGTGTTTGCAAGCAACGTTTCACCACCAGGAACGTACTAAATTCGCATATGACCATACATTCAAGCGTGAAGAAGTACAAGTGCGAGGAATGCGGTAAAGCGTTTCACAGAAAGAGCGGTTTAAGAATACACGAAGACGGGGTTCATACAAACAAAACATACTACGAGTGTCACCTATGTCAAGAGCGTTTCTCTGCGAAGAGCGGCATGATTGCGCACGCAGAACTTCATAAGAGATCGGAAGTTAAAATTGAAGAGTGCACGATTGAAGAGAATGATATCAAGGTGGAACAGTGCTATGATTATGACTAGTCCAATTCATTATGGGTGAAATTTAGTTGTGATGTTGTTCAGTCGTATCAACAAATGCAGGTCCTTTTGCTTTATATAAATGTAATCGTTTTCATCATTCCCTGATCCCTGAATCCAGTGTATGAGGAAATTTCGGTCCCTATGGGTGAATTTTCTTCTCTTTCAAGATTCTTTGAACGAGGGACTTGCTAACAATGACCAAATGGAGTGACCGCATCCTTAGTGAATTTGATAGTTTCAGGATGTCAATTTTTGGATTGAAGCCGATCAGCTATAGACGCAAAAAATGCTGGAGCTTTATGGCCATCGCCAAAAACCACCGAGCTCGTCAAGTACGCGAAATAGTGCTTGAAGCGATTCGCGATGCTTTTGAAGACGAGTTCTTCGTACCCGTATCGGGAAGACGGCGAATGACGACCATCATCGCTGACATTATCGTCAGACATTACGGCGTGACTCGACGAGACGATCGATTTCACAAGCTGACGGTTTATTACGGTAGTATCGCAAGGCGTCACGAGGATCTGTTCTTTGTAAGGATATTGCAGATGTAATTTTTACCCATCATTCTTGACTCCTTATGTTGGTTGCAGCCTCAACAGTGCAAGATTGATTCAGGTTCAGGGGAGCAGTATTTCTTGACCCTACCCTACTGGAGGAGCAATAAACAATTTTTGTTGGCATAGGCAGACCAGTACTGCGCTTTTGTAAAATAAATTTATGTTTATTTTTGTATTAATGAATATATCTTCTTTTGATTTTGTAATTTTTGTATGCATTAAACAACTTGGGTAAATTCCTGTCTTATTTTCATCGAAAGGGCGGCATTTTTTAAGAAATATTTCTGGGTCAATCAAAGCCAAAACCAATCTTCACACTGACATTCGTACTCAAGTTTTAATGAAAAGGTCGACGATCTGTATTAAAAATGCGACAACCACAGCAAATGAGAGTATATTGTGAACATACGAGTTTAACAAAGGTATGGATAATATGAACTTTACATCATACAAAAGTTTTTTGATAATTATTTTTAATCTAAATGGCAACCAAGAGATCTATGTGGATTATTATTATTGTTTACAAACCCTAAAAAAGTACACTTTCTCTATGAACTAAATGAAGATTATCATAACACAAGAATTCAGCTTTTTGCTATGATGATGGGTATGACCAACGACCCGTTACCGGTCTAATGAAAAAAGATAWACACTAAACGCTTATGTTATGACAAACACGTTCGTTTCCTAGTTCAGTCTTGTTTTATACACTAAACGCTTATGTTATGACAAACACTCCGTTTCCTAATTCAGTCTTGTTTTGAGTTCCCAGTGAAATCAAGGCGTTTAAAAGTGATTTTTTTTGCCATAGCAATCATGACAGCAATGAAGCCCTAGTATTGCTTTGACATTTCCGAATAAACTTTCTAGGTGAGAACGATGAACTTTTAATTGCAAAAAGGTCGGGATTGGAATAAAAAATCACAGATTTCGCAAAGCCAATTCCATTTGGAATTTATAGGTTTAAGAAACGTAAGTATAGCCATTATTAATCTAATGTTTTTATTGCTCCTGCAAGAGAAGCTCAAAACATCTCACACCAGTTCAAACAAAATAACTMTCTAAAACCTTATGTAGGAAAAATTCTACAGACTTTATTMACTTTATAAAAGGTTCAATTATTTCAGAAGATGATGTTTTAGTTAGTTTTGACATGCTTTTTTTTATTTAAGAAAGTACCCATACGATAGATACCAACAAATTCAAGCTTAATAGAGATCTCCTAGGTTGCGACTAACAGTTTTCAGTTTAAGCCAAATTGTTGGTGTAGGTATTTAGATGATACTTTTGTTATACAGTCAAAATCCTGACATAAAATTTGCTATGGAATTAGAAAACAATGGTAGTTTATCTTTCTTGGATATCCAGAATTACAGAGTAAACACTGGACAGTTAGGACACAAAGTTTACAAAAAAACTAACAGATATTTACATGCCACATCTCACTACCCTCTAGTCTTATAAGGACGTTACTTGTTGCAGCACAAATAATCTCAGACGAAAGTTCTTTACAAAAAGAAATATATCATCTTAATAATCATTAAAATGCATGTCTATGCTGTGCTGTCTACACCTCAACCAACTGCAGATAGTACTATTTCGCTGTCATTACAGCTCATCAGTGCAGTTTAGGTCTAGTGTAAACAACACGGCATAGAACTGGTTTTGCTTATATACCAAAGCAATGGTATGATGAAAGTGAGAATTTAGGATGGCAATGCCATCTGTCAGCATTACACTGACATGATGTCAAATTGAAGTATGCAGTTGCATGCCAATTTGTCAGGCTACAGGTCACTTCCTTTAGGAAGTAGTTTCCGTTAAGGCAGCTAGGTGGCTTTATCATCATGTCAGTGTAATGCTGACAGATGGCATTGCCATCCTAAATTCTCATCTTAATAATCAATTAATAAAAGTGCTTGTCTAAAACAAGTGAACTCTTGGCCAGCACAAAGTAAATTAAAGATGAGTTTGTCTTATGTACAAGGACTTTCGGAAAAATTAAAGAGGATACTTAGAAAACATGATGTTTTAGTTGTTGATAGTACGTATAATAATTTAGATAAAAGTTAAAGTTCTATTAAAAATAAAGTACATTTAGAAAGTCAAGGTGTTTCCGGCATTACTGCTACATAYGTGAAACTAAAAGAAAAAAATCGTTTTGTATAACTCCAATCTAACTGAAGGAAATCCTTCCATATAGAAGTTGAAAAAAGACAGGTGGAGTGATCGTATCCATCAAACATAAACTGATTTTTATCTAACAGTTAATACACATCAGGGTGTCGTCACTTTTGTTGCGATTGCAGGGTAGTATATAGAGAAAAACTAATGTAAATATTACCATCTGTCTTTTCGAGCATGGTTTGGTAGGGCAAATAAGTCATACTAACCTGATTCTTTTTCGATATACCGAATGTTCCTAGATTGAGTTTATATTTTACGTGAAAACCGCGAAGGAAAAACATTTCATCCTTGTCCTGAAATCAGCAAATCTGTACTTAAAACTTTATTATTCTGGCTCAGCGAAAAAAATCTCATTGGCGGTTCTATTTTTTTTTGATAACAATGTTTGCAACAATAATCTTTAGCATCAGCACCACGTGGTTTCATAACCCATCTACCTATCTCGCATCTCGTTTAACGCTACCATTTCTGGCATTCTAGATCCCCAGCCAGAAAACCCCAGCACCGTTGTACGTCTTGCCCCAACACGTTCCCGACAAAGAATCAGCTGAAGCGCCATCGCGCCAACGTGCACACCAAAAAAACTCACACCTGCGACAAGTGCAACATGGCCTTCAAATATCCGTACGAGCTCAGGAAACACCTGAACGACACGCACGACGACTCCACGAAATACGAATGCGACATGTGCGGCAGCAGATTCAAGCACCAGAGCTACGTAACAATCCACAAGAGGTTGCATTTCGAACGGGAGAAGAAGTTCCACTGCGACGTGTGTGGAAAGGGGTTCGTTAGCGAGCCCCACTTCAAAGAGCACTGCCAGAGCGTGCACCAGGGGGMTGMTTTTGAGTGCGACGAGTGCGGGAAGAAATTCCGACATCGCTGCGACTTGAGGCAGCACAGGAAGATCCACGAACAAGATAGGGAGATTTTTGCGTGCGATTCGTGCGATAAAACCTTCACCTCGACTTCCGGTCGGAGAAGACACGTTGAACTCCAACATCGCGGCATCACTTTCGTCTGCACTATTTGCGGGAAGACGCTGAGGTCGAAGGCTAGCTTAGTTGACCACATGAATCTTCACAACGGCATCAAGCCGCACGTGTGTGATCAGTGCGGGAAGAAGTTTACGAGACAGAGCGCGCTGGACATGCACCTGGTCGTACATTCCGGAAAGAGACCTTACAAGTGCGCGTTGTGCGGTAGGGAGTTTACTCAGCCTTCTCCGTTGAAGATACACATGAAGTCTGCTCACAGCAAGGATAGACCCTACCGCTGTCACGTCTGCGAGAAAGGGTTTGTTGTGAAGAGCCTTCTGAACATGCACGTGAAGACTCACGGGATTGCTCTGAGCGATATCCCATTGGTTAGGAGCGATAGTAGCTGAAGCATCTGTGATTTTGTTTATTGACTGTGATAGAGAGAATTAGGGACTGTTTGTAATTTGCGTGTCAGTTTTTCATTGTGGTTCGTTGTGAATCTCAAGTTCATTGATTGTCATGATTTGAAAATCAGTTCAGATTTATTTAGAATAACTTTGCTGTCAAATTAGCGAATACATCAAAATTCTTCTACGAAGGTCATGTCCAACACAGCTCGCGAATAAAACGCATATTAAATAAAATGCAATAAATATATTCCCCAAAACACCTCGCCACCGCTTCGGCAGTAATGTAATGCCATTAAATACGCCATTTTTGTCAAGATGTTGCAGGAGTTGGAACGCATATTCTGTTGCAGGGCTTTTATTATTCCAAGTCAATAAATCGGTCTTCATGAATTCTCCTTTTCACTGAAGGAACAGAACGAAATTTGGAGGACTCATGTTAGGGCTGCACGGGGGATGTGGGAGAATTCCGTTGACTGACAATGCTTTATGCGATCAAGCGTTATCGTGCAAGAGGATATATTTCAATATATTTCATATATTGTCTACACTTTTGGAATCATGCATTTAAATTTTCTACAAAGAAGAAAAATACACCTGCCATAAAAGAAATTTTATCAAAAACACATCGTACACCGTCGAAACCGGTTTTTATCGATCAGAAACGATCAAATTAAGGGAGAACGTGTCTTACTTTCGTGGAAAAAGCTTAAATAAGCGAAAAAAAAATCTTGCTTGTTTGTCCATTCGGTCTTGTTCCATTATTGTAGTCACAATAGCAGCAAAAAAGCAGTATGAGGTCTCCAACTTTTGTGATCGTCTTTAACATTAGTCCGATGCTCTGGAACGCTTACTCCATCAAGTTACGACTCCTGGCAAGCTTCTTGTAACGCATCGTGAACTTCGGCAACCGTTTTCTCGCGCAGTTTTGAATTTTGATGTACGCCCATTAATCCGCTATAGTGACGCGTTCCATTGCATCATCCTACCCGGACTTGAGATTTTTTTACACATAAACTGACTGAACTACCCGTATTCTATAATATAGCTAAGTGATGTCCCAATTATAGACTTTTATAATTTGACCGAACATGTTTTTTCACCATTGCCAGTTCGATATGTGCAGGAACATGAAATGAGCCAAGTATTTCTTGTGTTAATTTAGGTTTATGTATACAAGTAATTGTCTTATGATTTGTTGTAAGCTTTCTTTTATCTACAAGTTCTGCTTCAAATACATCATTTTAGTGTCATCTAGTCAGTTAACAATATTTCTGTTTTGTACTTTTTCAACTATTATATGCTTTATCTTCACGTGTTTGTTTTATAATTATACCTKAATCTAATAAAACAAAACCTGCGAAGAATTTTGAATTCCAAATTGTAAAATCTGCAGGGTGTCATCTGCCTAACTGTAGTATTTATTTTCACGAACAATTAACTAAAATAATCTTGAAAACATCGTTACAAACTCAATTAACGGCACTAACCCGATTAACTAAAATATTAAAAAGAAACAAATGACGATCAGACCTAAAAAATGTTTGTTAATATTACTTTAAAATGTTTACTAGATACTTAGCCTCAAAATCTCGATAATTTTGGAATATATTCCTATCACGGTGCCGGAAAAAAACCAGAAACTTCAGAAACCATTACTAAATTAATGGTTTCTGAAGTTAGTTTTAAAAGGCGTTAGTTATTTCTTTGTGGGTATAAATTTATTGTTATTTTATTGCAAACAATGCCTATGTATAATGAAGTGTGAAAATACACGCTTATTATAAAAAAGACAGAAAGCAAAAAACATTTCGAGCACGGACATAATACAGGGATCATCGAAAATTACGTTTAGATATATTGAAAACAACTTCAGAGAAAGAAAATAATCTCTAAAAACAAAACCACGAATAGTTGAAGTTGATGAAAATACAAAAATGGATATTTAATTCTCTTTAGAGGTATGAACATTTTGTATGAATTTGTAGAAAATCCTGGAACTTCCATTGAAATTGTCAGAAAGTATTTTAAAATATCAAGTAAAAATTCAGTTGACCCTTAACAAATATAGGTATAATATTTAGAAAATTGTACCCTTGCAAGAATAATTGTCTGACGAACATAAAATTAGAAGAGGCGGTTTTGCGAAAATAAGTTAGAACGATTTGAATCCCATCTTACAATCTTCTTTAAAATTTAAAATAAGCATTGATTGTCGTGGGTACGACATTTATAACTATAAATCTATAAGTTCCTCTATATTTTAGAAAAGTGTTGGATAAATCTAAAATTTTTTCTTTCTGAAAAAGTTGTTTATGTGTACTATGAGATAAAGATGGCATGGACTAGTACAGCACCAGTAGTTGAATCCAAATTCTGTGTTTTTTTATATTTCTGAATATAAACACTGATAGTCCACCTTTTTTTTCTACGCATGTACTTCACAAGATGGGTAGTCTTAATGTTTACGTAACTGAGCTCCGAGCAAATTAATATTGTGCACAAATAGTTCTTGGATCATTAGTGGTAATGCAATACAATAAGTTTTGATATAACGGCTTTAGCCAGCTTCAGTAGAATGACGTGTAATCCGTTGACTCAGATTTCGCTTTTACTTGACCTCGTCAGACGGAATGGAAGTACAAGTGGAGTTAGTAACACAAATGCTTGTACAAAAAGGAGATCCACCTTACCCTCTGTGGGAGTCGAACCTACAACTCCGATCTAGAAGTGGACGTTCACGTAATTTCTTCCTTTCACCTTGTTGAAACTAAATTCTTAACGCATATACTTATTCTATCGTGGAAGAAGAAGCTATTGTTAATATAAATATAGTAAAAAAATCTTGTGTATTCCTTCTTTTCTGTGCGAGAACGTTCCCTAGATTCCCCATCTGTAGACCCAGTGTTTTAGACATTTAAGGCATGCTATTTCAGTTCATTTGGTAGTTGGTGACACGACTCATGATTTCAGGGAACGTACATCCGAACCTTCTAATGACACCTACACATGCTACGTATGTTTAAAACAGTTCCAAACACGACGAAAACTGTCCGTGCACCTGTCCCGTACTCATCCGAAGAAACCACTTCCCAAGTGTCCGATATGCGACAGGGCTTTCAAGAGCAACCAAAGCGTCCAGATGCACATCGAGGCGATGCACAGGGTACAACAGGCGGTAAAATGCGAGATTTGCAATCGCAAATGCAGGAACGCTTCCTCGTACGAGATCCACAAAAAGAGGAACCATGATCCCTCTAGCTGGAAGCACGAGTGTGCCGATTGTGGCCAGAAGTTTTACAGCAAAGCAGAATTAAGAGATCATCACGACATCGCCCACAAAGGAATAACGTACGAATGCGATGTCTGCCTCAAATCGTTCATCAGCAAATCCGGTCTGTACTTTCACCGGTCGTCGTCACACGGATCCGAAGAAGATAGAAGGAAGTTCGCTTGTTCTCAATGTCCTAGCGCTTTTCCCTATGAATGTCAATTGCGACGTCATGTGAAGTTGAAACACGAGAATCGCAAGGACTTTTTGTGCACCATGTGTGGGAAGGCGTTCCCGAAAGGCTGTGATTTAAAGGTGCACATGAACGTCCATTTAGGTATCAAACCCCACGTTTGCAGCGTTTGTAGCAAGGGTTTTTGTTCCAAAACCACCTTGCGACAGCATCGCGTCGTGCACACGAAAGAGAAGCCTCATAAGTGCAGATGCTGTGGTAAAGGCTTCAGCCAGCATTCCCCATTGAAGATACACCTCAAGACTGTCCACGAAGAGGAACTGCCGCACGAATGCACCATATGTAGCAAGAAGTTCGTGTTTAGGGCGCAGCTGAACACGCATATGAAAAGCCACGGTGTTTGTAATGTCAACACGTCTTTGTTAGCGAGCTGAATCATCTGATGACTTTCTGGAGATGTCTTCTTTGAATAAATACTATCAAGTGTAGAGTGTTTTTCTTTTACAATCAATCTGAACTTGAATGTCAAATAAAAAGATTTAAAACACTTTTAATGAACGTCTTTTTTTCTGAAAGACGTCATTTTTTGATCGATCCGGAATGCGTTCCATAAAAAATCTAAAGGAGATAAAACCTAATCAGCAATGCTAAGGAGTTTAACTAGGACCCTTAAATTAGGAAATTTTCCCACCTGGAGTTTTGGAGTTTCGGAATTTAGTTACTCAAACAGCGAATTTATATTTAGACAGATCTGAAAACATCAACCTTTATTATAACATGCTATTGTCTAGAAGATTATGATCCGGTAACACTGATTTACTCAATATTGTGGGGCGAACCTGTGCATGCTCTGCAAGATCACAAGATTTAAGCCTCTAGATTTTTTTTACATCATTGCTGCAGATTTTGAGGAATATAAAGAAAAATCATAACATTGTAAAATTGACTGTGGTACTGTTTAGTTAGTGTTGCTTATCATTTGCGAGGTTTTTTGTGACATATCCTAGACGAAGGGTAGCAATAAACATTTGCTTGTCTATGTGATGGCCTACAGTTAAAAAAAACGGCAGTATCCCTTTGTCCTCTTGGTCGGTAACACTGACCAGAGGCAAAGAGCTCAATTCATCAGTTTGCTTTATATCCAAAGTCACTACTTTTGGTGACGTTTGTATATCGCATCATGTTAACGCTTCTAGCGTACTCCGTAGTCGAGAAGAAACATCACCCAGCAGGTAAAATTACTTGGGAGGACAAAGGGTTCAACAATAGGATCCTCGTGTACGTTTTAATTTTTTAGTCTGCAAGTATGCACCTCTTGAAATATAATAATCACAAATAGCGACAATTACGGTGATTGGTTACCATTTAGGGACGAACCGAGATTAAACCAGCAATCGGGATCATAATTCACTAAGTTGTTAAGCCAGTTTCCTTTCAAAGTAGACGTATTATAATAGCTCAATCTGCATTTCTTTAAATACTCATACAATCAGTACCCTTTGTAGGTTATTCTCATTTCAGGATCGGCGATCCAAAGAACGGAAACGTATGCCAAATCTGCAGAAATAGTTTCGCAACCCCCAGTAAACTAAGGGTACATAAAGACCGCGCCCATCGAACAAAGCCTTTTCCCCAGTGTCCTGAATGTGGAAAAACGATAAAGGGAACCATGCAGCACGTCCAGACGCACATCGAAAGGGTTCATAAAGAACAGAAGGAAGTGGTGTGTGAAGTTTGCAACAAGACTTTCAAAAACGTGTTCTCCTACCAGAGCCACAAGAAAAGGGTCCACGAAGCGAAGAATTTAAAACATCAATGCGAAGAATGCGACAGGAAGTGCTATAATAAAAGCGAACTGAGACTGCACCAAGACTCCGTTCACAGAGGCGTCACACACAGTTGTCAATTGTGCTCCAAGACGTTTGCCTTTAAGGAAGGGCTGCAGAAGCACCTGCTGGTTGCGCACGGATCGGAAGAGGAAAAAAAGAGGTTCCCTTGTCCCCAGTGTTCCAGAGCTTATCCTTTGGAAAGACTGCTTCGACATCACATAAACATCTCCCACAACAAAACGAGAAATTTCCTTTGCACGAGCTGCGGAAAGCGGTTTTTGACACCCGGAGAACTAAGAATCCACATGAACATACATCTTGGCATGAAGCCACACGTGTGCCAGGACTGTGGGAAGGGCTTTTCCGCAAAATATAACCTTCGCCAGCACCGCGTTGTGCATACCAAGGAGAAACGGTATAGGTGCAAGTATTGCGAGAAGGGTTTCAGCCAACATACTTCCATGCAAATACACGTGAAGGGTGTGCATGAGGAGGACTTGCGACATGAGTGTAGTGTTTGCAACAAGAAGTTTGTGTTTAGGGCGCAGCTGAATACGCATCTAAAAACTCATGGCGTTTATGACGAGACTGCTTCCTCATAAAGTTAACACTGAACGCAGATGTTTTAATCTAACGTATCAAATTCTTAGAATTGTTATATATTTACCTTAAATAAATATAGTGAGCAGTAAAACACACAATCATTGCTATTTATGATGAATAATATATGATGTATGTTAGTTCAGTACCTTCTGCACTTATTCTAATTTCAGAGTCTGCGTCTTGCTGATGGAAGTTCTAGAAAATGGACACCTATGTGAGGTCTGCGGAAAAGACTTTTCAACCTCTAACAAACTAAGGCTTCATAGAAACCGTGTCCATTCGAAGAGGCCTCATCTACAGTGTCCGATATGTGGAAAAACAGTTAAGGGAGGCATGCAACAAGTCAAGATGCACATAGAAAGGATTCACAAGGAGCAGAAGGAACATCGCTGTGAAATTTGTAACGGGAAGTTCAAGAATGCGCCATCTTACCAGATGCACATGCGAAGAGCTCACAACCCAAGCATATTTAAGCACAAATGCGAAGACTGCGACAAGATGTATAGCAGTAAAAGTGAACTG
Source organism: Rhyzopertha dominica (assembly GCA_025024175.1). Classification (NCBI taxonomy): domain Eukaryota; kingdom Metazoa; phylum Arthropoda; class Insecta; order Coleoptera; family Bostrichidae; genus Rhyzopertha; species Rhyzopertha dominica. The sequence goes on along the minus strand of QCXZ01000003.1, from coordinate 7,424,850 downwards.
AGACAGCATCAGGATTCCGTCCATAAAGGCGTCACTTATGATTGTACAATTTGCTCGAAGTCGTTCACATTCAAAGATTCGTTAATACGCCATCAGCTCGTTGCGCATGGTTCGGAAGCGGATAAAAAGAGGTTTCCTTGTCTCCTGTGTCCCAGTGCTTATCCGCTAGAGAGGTTGCTTCGACGCCACATGACAACCTCCCACAACAAAACGAGAAATTTCCTTTGCACGACTTGCGGAAAGCGTTTTTCAACACCCGGAGAACTCAATCTTCATGCTAACATGCATCTGGGCATCAAACCGCACGCGTGTGAAACATGCGGGAAGGCTTTCTCCTCCAAATCAAGTCTTCGTCAACATAAGGTTGTGCATACCAAGGAGAGACCATGGAAATGCAAGTATTGCGATAAATCCTTTAGTCAACATTCTTCGATGAAGATACACGTGAAGACCGTCCACGAAGAGGAACTGCCGCATGAATGTACCATATGCAGCAAGAAGTTTGTGTTTAAGGCACAGCTAAATACGCATTTGAAAAGGCATGGTGTTTGTGATAAGGCTGATTCCACATAAGAAGCTCCACGATGTAGTTTTTATATGAAATCAACGTGTTATAATTTTTATTATACCTATTCATGTTTGTACATTTACCTTGAATAAAGAATATTAAAGTGTTGAGGTGCTATAATAAAACAGTTTTCGTAAAAACCTGTAAAGTTTTATTGTAATTTGGAATTATAGGGTCTACCTACCTTAAATCAGTGGGATACACATGAACTTGGTCTTTCATTTTTTTAATATTTCAAAAGTTAGTGACTGTTCTCGCCGACTATGTGGATTTTTAGTCGTAGCAGGTGTCAACAGTAGTGAAATTCACGAAAGAATGTTAAAAGTGTACGGAAATAATTAATGGACTACCTTTGAGAATATAAGAGAAGCCATATCTGTGTCATGTTGTTTGCGTTGGGACTATTACAGGTTAGCCACAAAGACGGGTGGATAACGTTCTTAATTGCCAGTAGATGGCAGGGTGTTGCCCACATTATAATTCTCGCTGTCCCATTGTTTCACAAGTGCAGTTTAACTTTTACCTAATTTACCGATAACATCATTCTTCTACAAGACCTTTAATTTCAGGGTATCCGGACCCAAACCTTCAGGCACCCATCAGTGCGATATTTGCGGAAAGTATTATCTAACACGTGACAGGCTGGTGAGTCACAAAAGTCGAACTCATCGAAAAGTGCTCCCACAATGTCCTGAATGCGGTAAATCGTTCAAAAGCAAAACTTACCTCCGGATTCACGTGGAGATGTTACATAGAGAACAGGAAGAGKGCAGCTGTGAGATCTGCCACAAGAAGTACAAGAACTTGGTCAACTATGAGGCACACAAGAAGAATGTTCACAACAAAGTGAGAAAATATGAATGCAACGATTGTGGTAAGAAGTATTTCACGAAAACCACGCTAATACAACACTACAATTCGGTGCACAAAGGAGTGACGTACGACTGTAACATTTGTTCCAAGGTTTTCAAATCTGAATTCGTGCTCAAGGAGCATCAAATAGTACACGGAGCCGAAGAGGAAAAAAGGAAGTTCCCTTGCCACGAGTGCTCAAGAGCTTTCCCATTCGAAAAGTTGCTGCGACGTCACATGAAGCTTTCCCATGAGAAAAAAGCAAAGGACTATCTTTGTACGATTTGCGGAAAGGTTTTCCAACATCTCCGGCTGTTCAAAACCCACACCAATGTCCACTTGGGCGTTAAACCGCACGGCTGCGAGGTGTGCGGAAAAAAATTTACTTCCAAATCAGTTCTTCGCCAGCACGAGGTTGTGCATACGAAAGAGAGACCGCACAAGTGTAGATTTTGCGGTAAATCTTTCACCCAGCACACTCCGATGACTATACACATCAAGACCGTGCACGAGAAGGAAACACCGTACGAATGCGTTATTTGTAGCAGGAAGTTTGTGTTTAGGGCGCAGCTGAATACGCACTTGAAAGCTCACGGGGTCCAGGACGAAACGCGTTGATGTTTTTTTGTTTTTAAATCTTGTGTAACAGTACAGTTTTCTGTTCGTTTTACTTGGAAATAATAAATGGAAATCTTATTTTAGCGACTTTACGCTTAATTAATTAGGTAGTTTCTAAATGTGCCTTGCTTCACGAGATTTATCAGATAACTCTGACGATCATTCCGACCTAAAATGGTGATTCTTAAAAGATAGTTCCCTACGTTAATTTAGACCTAACTTCCCAGAATATGTTACTACTTAAAATCGACAATCGTTGAAAAGTACTACGTTGGTAGCTTAACAACACTTATCATTTCAGGTTTGTCCCACCAGCTCAACAAAATTCCTACAATCGCGATGCATATGGAAAGACTTTCTTAACACCAATAGCACACAAGCTTTCTGTGCATCCGAAAGTTCCCCAACAAGCCACAAAGAAAGAGAACGAAGTGCAATGTTACATTTGTGATGCGAAGATGAATAATCTGCTGACTTTCGGCATACACATGAAAATGTTCCACAATTCTCGCGAACAAATCCAGCTAAACATGCGCAGACGCATCGTCTACAAGTGCTCCAAATGCAAGCAAACATTCCCATCCGAAGAGCAGTTTCAAACCCATCAACTCACCCACAAAACCGAAGCTGTCATCAGAAACTTCGCGTGCCCTCACTGCCCCAGGGCTTTCAGGTCCAAGGAAACTCTTTACAATCACGTCAAGCGTTCCCACAAGAAAGAGAAGAAGCTCTTGTGTACGATGTGCGGAAAGGGTTTTACCTGCACCGCGCATTTACAGGATCACATGAACGTCCATTTAGGCAATAGACCGTACGTGTGCGAGAGCTGCGGGAAGGGTTTTGCTGCAAAACCGAACCTTAAAAGACATCACCAAGTTCACAGCAGCGACAAGCGATACAAATGTGAAGTTTGTGGTCAGTTGTTCGCCCAGCATTCTGGGATGAAGACCCACGTGCTGATTCAGCATCTTAAGGATATGCGACACGAGTGTAATATTTGCAACAAGAAGTTTCCGTTTAAAGGAAAGTTGGCGAGACACTTGAAGGAGCATGAATTTTGTGATGATAAGAAATGTTGATCGAAAATAAAGTCTTTTCTATTTTTAGCGTGTTAAATATATACCCATCACCTTATAATTGGAAATACAAACTCACCTGTTTTTTTTTTGCTTCTGGTCAACTTTGTCCAACGTAATCCTGAAACAAGTTGTTGCTATTAAAACTTGCATGTTTTTAGTATTTTTGTTTAAATATGGAGCAACATATGATCAACATGTTAGAAATGTTATCGGTTTGCAGTGTGATTTTATCATGCGATAAACTTACTAATAAATACATATACACAAAAATGCGTCGATTCCAAATACGAACAGAAAATAGGACCAATGGCGTTATTTAAATTCCATACATATGGGCGTATGTTGACAAAAGTTCATTAAAGTTTTTGCTCAAAATGCATTGTACGTTAATGCAGCACATGCGATATCGACTCCCGTCTATAATACTGGTCTATAGGTGGGTTTGATTTTTTGCCATAAATAGACCAAATAAAATTATAACATGTTCGTCTTAAGGACGAGATTCCATGCTAGGACTACATTGTATACCTTCGATCGGACGTTCTAGAATGAGATTGAATGATCTTGAAAAAATTATTGTTGCCACGGTTTTCTAACCATGCCATTCAACTTTCTCATGCAATATTAAGCATTATTGTCAATATTTTTGAGTAAAATGGTAATAAGTTAGATCATTGTCATTTCAGACTCGACAACGTAATGGAAGTGTTAAATAACAGTCATTTATGCGACATATGCGGAAAGGACTGCGGATCAGCCAGAAAAGTGAGCTGGCATAAGCGTCGAACACATCCGAAAAAGCTCATCGAATGTCCGTATTGCGGGAAGACGATGAAAACCAACCAAAACATGCGCTTACACATAGAAATGGTGCACAAAGAGCACAAGGTACAGCGCTGCGAGATTTGCAACCAAACCTTCAAGAGCATCTTCACCTACAAGGTCCACGAAAAAAAGTTCCACGGTCCGAACGTGGTAAAATACGATTGCGAAGATTGCGACAAGTCGTATTACTGCAAATCTGGACTTAAACAGCACCACGACATTGTACACAAAGGGATCACTTACAGCTGTCGAATTTGTTCTAAATCGTGCACGTCAAAGAGTATGCTTCTACGTCATGAGGTGCTCCACGGAACCGAAGAGGAAAGAAGGAAGTTTCCCTGTCCTCACTGTTCATGTGCTTACCCATTTCAGGGACTTCTTCGACGGCATATTAAGCTAGCGCATGATAAGGTCAGGGATTACCTGTGCACCATATGCGGAAAGCCCTTTCGCAGGCACGACCAACTAAAAGAGCACATCAATATGCACCTTGGCATCAAACCCCACGTGTGTGAGGTGTGCGGAAAGAGTTTTTCTTCAAGGACCAGTCATCGCAGTCACATCCTTGTTCACACCAAGGAAAAACCGTGGAGATGCAAATATTGCGACAAGGGTTTCAGCCAGCACTCGCCGTTGAAGATACACGTGAAGACCGTCCACGAGAAAGAATTACCACACGAATGCGCTATTTGTGACAAGAAGTTCGTTTTTAAGGCGCAGCTAAACAGTCACATGAAAACTCACGGCGCATGTGGTAATACAACCACCAAGTAAATGACACCGATATGTTTGCATTTTTAAATTTTGTGTAATGGATTAATAAATCATTATTAAAAATGTATTTTGTGTTTTAATTCTAGGCAAATACACGATACTAAAGCATATAGGGCTGTATACGTTACTTAAATATACCACATGGCTCTCTGATTGACTAATCCTGGTCTATTTCAGTTCGCGTTTATACAGGGTATCCAGAAAAACACAGAATGTTCTCTCAAGAAATGGTCAGTTGCTACAGTGGACGACGACGTTGTCTAATTATGTGGATTTTTTCGGAGTCTAGGAAATTACTTTGTTGATAGTCTGATGCAACTAAGTTATTAAATGTTTACTACCTAACTTGACACACTATTAGGTACACCTACTTTCTCATAAAGGTCATTTCATACCACTGTTTACTCTCGAGAAGTAAAACACTATCTTAGGGTTTAGATTACTTAAACTAAATGTGATATCATTATGACTCTAAATTTTATTATGGTTGCAAGAGTAGCGGTGAAACCTGTAAGTTTCCAACTCAAGTCATTGTCATTTCAGAATCTGCGAGATAGTGGAAGCTTCAAACAACCATCATGGGTGCCACATATGCGGAAAGCATTACGATTCAGCTACAAAGCTAGTGACGCACCGGCGTAGAACCCACCCAAAAACGCTATTAGAATGCCCAGAGTGTGGCAAGATGATAAAAAGTAAGCAATCACTTCTGTTACACATAGAAGTTGTGCACAAAAAGCACGAAGTGCAACGTTGCGAATTCTGCGACCGAACTTTCAAAAACATGTTCACTTACAAGGTCCATGAAAAGAAGTACCACACTCCGAATGTGGTGAAATACTATTGTCAAGATTGTGACAAGTCCTATTTCGTCAAATCTGAGCTGGAACAGCACTGCAACTCTGCTCACAAAGGTATTCTTCTTAAGTGTGAGATTTGCTCGGAATCGTTCTCGTCAAAGGGCACTCTTAATCGTCATAAAGTGCTCCACGGAACAGAAGAGGATAAGAAGAAATTTCGCTGTCCTCACTGCCCAACTGGTTATCCGTTTAAAAACCTGCTGCGACGTCACATCAAGTTTGCCCATGACAAGGCGAAGGACTTCTTATGCACCACGTGCGGAAAACGGTTTCCTTGCACCGTGCAGTTTAAAGAACACACTAACATACACCTAGGGATCAAACCCCACGTGTGTGAGGTGTGTGGAAAGAGTTTTTCCTCAAGGACCGGTCATCGCAGTCACATCGTAGTTCATACGAAGGAAAAACCGTTAAAATGCAAATATTGCGACAAGGGTTTCAGCCAGCATTCTTCGTTGAAAATACACGTGAAGACTGTCCACGAGAAAGAATTACCTCACGGATGTAGTATTTGTGACAAGAAGTTCGTTTTTAAGGCGCAGCTAAATACGCACATGAAAACTCACGGTGTGTTTGACAATGCGACCACGAATAAAATTACATCGATATGATATTTTTAAGTTTTGTAAGCAGGGTTAATAAATAAATGAATAACATAAGAGAATGTTTTGAATTCGAGTGCAGGAAAATACACAATACAATGCATGCGGGAGTATTTAAGTTCAACCCAAAAAAACCTGTCGATGATTTTTATACGATCTACAACTCTGTCACACATATAGGTACCATATTTTCGGCCACCAAGGTTCTATATTTTACGAACATTGACTAGAGCATGCAACTTAATGGGACTATCTATTTGAATGATACCTCGTCTTTGTCGGTTTATATACCCCGGATCAGATCTTCTAGAACAACGTCGAAAGTTCGCGCTAAGAAATGGTCGGTTGTTATAGTGGGTGAAGATGTTGCCAAGTTGTGTATACTTCCTCAGATTTTGGGGAAATCTTTTATTGGCAGCATTCTTAATAAGAATGCCTTTTCAATCTAATTTGTCACCTTATTAATTAAATTTGATGTGTTTAGGCGAGGACTGAATAACGAAATCTGTCAAGTTTTCAAGTTAGCTCATTGTCGTTTCAGAATGTACGAGCTGGTGGAAGCTTCAAGCAACGTTCATTTATGCCAGATATGCGGGAAGGATTTCGATTCAGCTCAAAAACTAGGTAGCCATAAGCGTCAAATTCATCCGAAAAAGCTATTTCAATGCCGAGAGTGTGGCATTTGGGTGAAAACAAGGCAAACTCTTGCAAAGCACATGAAAATTATGCATGAAGAACAGGAAGTGCAACGTTGCGAGTTTTGTGAGCGGACCTTCAAGAACATCTTCACTTACAAGACGCACGAAAGGAGGTTCCACGGTCCTAACGCAGTAAAATACTCTTGTCAAGATTGTGACAAGTCATGTAATAGCAAAGCTGAAATAGAACAACACTACAACTATGTTCACAGAGGTATTACTCATAAGTGTTCGGTTTGCCCGAAATCGTTTTCATCAAAAAAGAATCTTCGACGCCATCAAATGCTTCACGGAACGGAAGAGGAGAAAAACAAATTTCCCTGTCCCCACTGTACATCTGGCTTTGCGTTTGAAGGAATGCTGCGACGCCATATTAAGCAAGCCCACGATAAAGTGAAGAACTTTCTGTGTACCGTGTGCGGAAAGCGGTTTCCTAAGCGCGCGCTATTTAAAGAACACACCAACTCACACTTAGGGATTAGACCTCACGTTTGTGAGGTATGCGGGAAGGGGTTTTCTTCAAGGGCCAGCTACCGCCAGCACATCGTCATCCATGCGAAGGAGAAAAAGTGGAAGTGCAAATATTGCGGCAAAGGCTTTGCTCAGTACGGTGGGTTAAAGTCACACGTGAAGACCGCTCACGAGAAAGAGTTGCCGCATGAATGCAGTGTTTGCAATAGGAAGTTCGTTTTTAAGGCGCAACTCAACAAGCACGTGAAGATTCACGACTTTCTTTGAAGTGAGACCACTGTACGTTGAGTGGAAACGTATGACCTGTCATCAAAGGCGAACAGGGTGACAGGAATCTGTGATTTGGTGCGGTGGAAGCTTCCAACGTTCCATTTTAATCTGTTTCTTGTAAAGTATGGAAAATATACGGTACACAAGCATACGGGAGTGTTTTAGTTGAAACCTAAAAGAACTTTGTTGTAAGACTCGAAATGGTGGTTGCTTTGATTCAACCATAATGGCATGTTTTTAGGTGTCAGCTGGAAAAATGACAGCTCAGTTTTTTTAGCAAATATGTGATGATTAAAAGACCATTGTTGGTTAAAAAAGATTTCGTCTAGTTGGTACAATAAATTTCCATCGTTTTTTTATGTTTAGTCGTGTTAGTTGCGAGCCAAAGAAGCCATGTTGTCCTTTAGGAGTGGTTTATAAATAAACCTTCCAAGGGCATACTTTTAGCAGAATCTCGACCAGTTTTTAATTTTTGGTTGGTTGAACAAGTAAGACGTAAGTTACAACGATTTTTATTTCTATTCAGAAATAAACAGTTAATTCATTTGGATGATTAGTCTGAATAGTGTTTCTAACGACAACTTTCGTTACAGGTTGGGAATACAAAGCATTTTCCTACCGGAAGTTCAATGCGAAACGCTAGCGACTTCTGCGTTTATATGCGAGATCTGCGGTAAATCGTTCCCAACCAGGCGTAAGATGGTGGTACACAAGTGCCACGTGCATCCGAAGACCCCACCAGTCGAGTGTCCATCCTGTGGAAAGCTGTCGAAGACCAAGGACATAGCAAAGAGGCATTTTCAATTCATGCACGAACAGTCCGAACGATACAGATGTGAAGTGTGCAATAACACTTTCAAAAACATGTACACCTACAATATACACAAGAAGTCCCATGATCCTACTGCTTACGTATACCAGTGTACGGATTGCGAGAAAAAATTTTTGAGGAAAACCGACTTGACTAACCACTACGATAAAATGCACACAGATGCAAAGTATCCGTGTCCGAAATGCGAGAAGGTTTTCAAATCCAAATTGCAACTATCAAACCACAAATACGCCCATGACCCCGACAAAGGAAGTGGCAAGCATCAGTGTTCGCAATGCGACCAAAAGTTCGATTTTGGAAAGAAGCTAAGGTTTCACGTGAAAATGGTACACGAGAAAGTCAAACCTCACTTATGTGCTGTTTGTGGTAAGACCTTCAAGCACGCGTACGAGTTGAAGCAGCACGCGAGCAAACACGACGGTGTACGATTGTATTCTTGCGGAGTCTGCGAGAAGAAATTTCCAACTTCATGCGCGTTGCGTTGCCATAGAGTCGTCCACTCTAAGGAGAAACCGTATGTTTGCGAGTTTTGTGGGAAAGCGTTCAGTCAGTACATGACGAGGACGAGACATGTCAGGACAGTCCACGAGAATAACACGCCATTTGGTTGCACCATTTGCGACAAAAAGTTCGTCTACAAGWCTCAAGTCAACAGCCACATGAAGACGCATGGTGTTATGAAGAACAGTGAATAGGAGTTAAATTTAATGAGTTAAATGTATCRTACTATGGTGATAAATATAAAATAATTTMAGCTACATAAATGCAGTGGTTTTTTGTTCGGTCTTCGTTGATATCCAACTTGAAATTMTTGAAAGCAGCTTCGGATCTATAAGGACGTAAGCTTTGGCGACTAGTCAGATTGAGGTTTTCTTTTTTTTAGGATTAGAGTGGACGTTTCGGCTTCTGTGAAAAGTATAGAGAGACATATTAATTTATGAATACAAAATTAGTTCGTGAGCATGTGTAGTCAAAGAAGCAAAGTGTTACTTGTAGAACGCAATTATCCTATCTGTTCTGTTGCAGGTCTGAATCTCTTCAGTGTAACCTGTGTAATAGGAAATACACAGACAAAAACAGTTTAAGCAAGCACCAAAAACGAGCGCATCCCAACAAACCTAGAACAAAATGCGAAATCTGCAGCAAAACCTTTAAACACAGGTCTTACATGAAGATTCATCTGGYACTTGCGCATTCCCAGCATGCTTCAAGCTCGGAATGCGAAACGTGCAAGAAAAAATTCAAGCATCCACTATATCTTCAGCAGCATTTACAGATCCACAAACCCAGCGACTACAGCCACAAGTGTAGCGAATGCAACAAGTGCTTTCGTACGAACTCGCTCTTGAAATCGCACTTAACAGTACACGGAGAATTCAGCTACACTTGCGATGTATGCAACAAATCTTTCAAATGGAGGGGCAACATGTTGGCTCACAAGGAAACGCATAAACCTGCGCATCTGAGGGTGAAGTTTGAATGCTCCGAGTGTGGTCAGAAATTTGAAGGACGTGATTATTTAAAACAGCACATCTTGATGAAACACGAAGAACTGAAAGCGTTCATCTGCCCGGTCTGTGGCAAGTCGCTTTCTGGCAGGTGTTCGTTCAAGGATCACGTGAATCTCCATTCGGGTGTAAAGCCTTACGCGTGTGAGGCCTGTGGACGCAGTTTCGCAACGAGAGCTGCGCTCAAGCAACACAGAGTGGTGCACACGAAGGAAAAACCTTTCAAATGCGAACTTTGCGGGAAGAAGTTCACGCAACGTTCTCCTCTGAGTATACACATACGACAGGTGCACACGAAGGAGACTCCCCATCAGTGCTTGATTTGCAAGAAAAGTTTCGTTCTTCGGGCGCAGTTGAACATGCATTTAAAGACACACGATGTTTGTGAAATAGATAAGACTGAGTAATTTAAGAGATTGTCTTATGACCTAATAATAATAAATGAATATAAAAAATTTTGAGCTACATAAATGAAGTAGTTTTTTGTTCGGTCTTCGTCAATATCCAACTTAAAATTTTTGAAAACAGCTGTGGATCTATAGGAATGTAAGCTTTCGCGACTTGTCAGATCGAAGTTTTGGGTTTTTTTTGGGGATTAGAGTGGACTGCTGTGAAGAGCATCCTCAGAATATAAACATGTGAACCTCGTCAGTGAACTACATTTTAAAATAAAATAGGAAGTAACCGCTGCATTTGTCATTTGTGAGTGGTATACAGAGACTTATTAATTTATGAATATACAAAATTAGTTCGTCAGAATGTGTGGTCAAAGAAGCAGTGTTAGTTTTAGAATGCAATTACACCATCTGTTCTGTTGCAGGCCGGAATCTCTACAGTGTAACCAGTGTAATAGGCAATATACAGACAAAAACAGTTTAAGGAAGCACCAAAAACGAGCGCACCCCAACAAGCCTAGAACAAAATGCGAAATTTGCAGTAAAACCTTCAAACACAAGTCTTACATGAAGATTCACCTGGAACTTGCGCATTCCCAGAAAACTTTAAGCTACGAATGTGAAATTTGCAAGAAAAAATTCAAGCACCCACTAAACCTTCAGCAGCACTTACAGATCCACAAACCCAGCGACTACAACCATCAGTGCAGCGAATGCAACAAGTGCTTTCGTACCAATTCGCTTTTGAAGTCGCACTTAGTAGTACATGGAGAATTTAGCTACACTTGCGATGTATGCGACAGATCTTTCAAAAGAAGGGGCAATATGTTGGCCCACAAGGACACGCATAAACCTACGCATCAGAGGCTGAGGTTTGAATGCTCCGAATGTGATCAGAAATTCGAAAGACGTGATTATTTAAAACGGCATATCTTGATGAAACACGAAGAACTCAAAGCGTTCATCTGCCCCGTCTGTGGCAAGTCGCTTACTGGCAGGTGTTCGCTGAACGATCACATGAATCTCCATTTGGGGGTAAAGCCTTACGCGTGTGAGGTCTGTGGACGCAGCTTCGCAAAGAGAGGTGCGCTCAAGCAACACAGAGTAGTGCACACGAAGGAAAAACCGTTCAAATGCGAAATTTGCGGGAAGAAGTTCACTCAACGTTCTCCTTTGAGTATACACGTACGACAGGTCCACAGGAAGGAGACTCCCCACCATTGTTTGATTTGCAAGAAAAGCTTTGTTCTTCGGGCGCAGTTGAACATGCATTTAAAGACACACGATGTTTGTGAAATAGATATGACTGAGTAATTTAAGAGATTGTTTTATGACCTAGGGTCTTGTAATACACTGTCAGTGTAACTTAACTGTATCTAGAAATAGAAGTCTAAATAAAAATCGATAGTGCATTTGTAGAGGCCATGTCCAACCCTCGGAGTATTGTTCTCCTTGTCTCTAAGATCGCTAAGGGATCACATGAATATCCATTTAGGGGTCAAACCTCACGCTTGCGWTGCTTGTGGACGTAGCTTCGCCAAGAATGGCTCGCTCACGCAACACAAAGTTGTGCACACGAAAGAAGTTTGCGGCAAGAGGTTCACTCAGCGTCCACCACTTTCCATACACATATGGCAGGTCCAGGTCCACAAAAAGGAGTCCTCACCAATGCAAGATTTGCAAGAAGAGTTTCGTTCTTCAGGCGCAGTTAAACACACATTTAAAACACACGGTGTTTGTGAGATGGAAAAGACAGACTATGTAATTTAGGGAATTCCCATATATGCAATACACACTTGTGACGTTACGGGTATCTCTAACAGTATACTTCTGAGCTAACGAACAAATTTTGTGATATTTTTGCAAAATAAACACTACGTAGACTCAGTTTTCTATTTTTGTTTTATCATGGCAGTCTTAGGTATGAAAAAGGAGTTTCATTTTGTTTTTTTATTCTGAAATTTTGTTATGAAACGTGTGTTTGTTTTGGTATCAGTGAAAACTTTAGGGTTTTGGCTATACAACGCTTTAATAAAAAAAGACATATGAAGTATGAAGGTAAACGAGGTCTTAGCCTGAGGAGAAAAAAAAGTTATATATAGTTTCTATACACTAAAAATCACAGCAGTTATATACTCGATAATTCCATTTAGAACAAAATTACCCCATATCGTTCTGTTGCAGGTCGGGACCTCTCCAGTGTGATGTGTGTAAGAAGGAATACCGAAACAAATATCGTCTAGGGGAACACCAAAGAAGAGCGCACACCGATATACCAGGAATAACGTGTGAGATATGTGGTAAACCCTTCAAATGTAAATTCTACATGAAGACACATTTAGAGCTGGCCCATTCCCGACGCACTTTAAGCTACGAGTGCGAGATATGCAAAAAGCAATTCAAACAGCTCGCGTATCTTCAGAAACACTCGAGCATCCACGAACCTTGCGAATACAGCCACGAGTGCAGCCAATGCGGGAAAAGGTTCCGTACCAAATCGAACTTGAAATGCCACTATGACGCAATACACGGGGGATTAAGTTACACCTGCGATATATGCAATAGATCCTTCAACAACAAACACAACATGTTGTCTCATAAGGACACCCACGCACCAGCACATCTGAGAATGAAGAAGTTTGATTGCGAAAAGTGCGGACAGAAATTTGAACAACTGCGTTATTTAAAAGGGCATATCTTGAGGAAACATGAAGAACTGGGGAAAATGGAAAGGTGTATCTGTCCGGTCTGTGGCAAGTCGCTTTCTGGCAGTTGTTCCCTGAAGAATCACATGAATCTCCATTCGGGTGTAAAGCCTTACGCGTGTGAGGTCTGTGGACGCAGCTTCGCAACGAGAGCTGCGCTCAAGCAACACACAGTGGTGCACACGAAGGAAAAACCGTTCGAATGCGAAATTTGCGGGAAGAAGTTCACTCAACGTTCTCCTCTGAGCATACACATACGACAGGTCCACACGAAGGAGACTCCCCATCAGTGTTTGATATGCAAGAAAAGCTTCGTTCTTCGGGCGCAGTTAAACATGCATTTAAAGACACACGATGTTTGTGAAATAGATAAGACTGAGTAATCTAAGAGATTGTTTTATGACCAAAGTTTCTGTAATACACTTTTATATCAGTGTAACTTAACTGTATCTAGAAATAGAAGTCTAAATAAAAATCGATAGTGCATTTGTAAAGCCATGTCCAAAACCCTGAGAGTATTGTCTGCATATTAAGAACCACGGGAGGTTATCTTGCTAGGCAATAGGCGAGAGCTGCTCTGCTTTATCCAGTACACCAAGAAAAATATTTTTCATCCTTTTTAGAACCAAATTACCCCATATCGTTCTATTGCAGGTCGGGATCTCTTCAATGTGACATGTGCAATAAGGAATACCCAAACAAAAGATGTCTTCAGGCCCACAAAAGCCGAACGCACACCAACAAAACCAGAATACCGTGCGAAATCTGTGATAGATCCTTCAAAGACAAGTCAGGCATGAAGCGCCACCTGGAGCTCATGCATTCTCAGCACGATTTTAGCTACGAGTGCACGATATGCAATAAGAAATTCAAACACTCGTCGTATCTTCAGATACACTCAAAAACCCACGAACCGTGCGAATACAACTATCAGTGTAGCGAATGCCAAAAACGATTTCGTACCAAGTCGAACCTGAAATGGCACTATGACGGAGTACATGGCGGATTTAGTTATACCTGCGACGTATGTAACCGATCCTTCAACAACAAACACAACATGCTGTCTCATAAGGAAACCCACGTACCCGAACATTTGAGAATGAAGAAGTTTGACTGCGAAAAGTGCGGACAGAAGTTCACCAGACAGGATGAACGCAAGAGCCACATCTCGAAGAAACACGAAAAATTGAAGCCCTGCCTTTGTGTGGTCTGCGGCAAGTCGCTGTCTGGAAGACATTCGCTAAGGGATCACATGAACATACATTCAGGGGTCAAACCTCACGCATGCGATATTTGTGGGCGCAGCTTCGCCAAGAAAAGTACGCTCACGCAACACAAAGTTGTGCACACGAAAGAAAAACCGTTCAAATGTGAAGTTTGCGGCAAGAGGTTCACTCAGCGTGCACCACTTTCCATACACATACGGCATGTCCACAAGAAGGAGACTCCTCATCAATGCAAGATTTGCAAGAGGAGTTTCGTTCTTCAGGCGCAGTTGAATACACATTTAAAAACACATGGCGTTTGTGAGATGGAAAAGACAGAATTTATGTAATTTAGGGAATTCCCGTATGTGCAATACACACTTGTGACGTCACGGGTATCGCTAACGGTATACTTCTTATGCTAACGAACAAATATTGTGATATTCTTGTAGAATAAACACTACGTAGACTAAGTTTTTTATTTTTGTTTTATCATGGCAGTCTTAGGTAGGAAATAGGAGTTTCATTTTGTTTTTTATTCTGTGATTTTGTTATGGAACGTGTGTTTGTTTTGGTACCAGTGAAAAGTTTAGAGTTTTGGCTATACAACACTTTAATTAGGAAAAGACATATGAAGTATGAAGGTAGAATAAGTCTTAGCTTGAGAATCACAGCAGTTAGAAACTGGATAACTCCATTTAGAACAAAATTACCCCATATCGTTCTGTTGCAGGTCGGCATCTCTCCAGTGTAATGTGTGTAAGAAGGAATACCGAAACAAATATCGTCTAGGGGAACACCAAAGAAGAGCGCACACCGATATACCAGGAATAACGTGTGAGATCTGTAGTAAACCCTTCAAATGTAAATTCTACATGAAGACACATCTAGAGCTGACCCATACCCGCCGCACTTCAAGCTACGAGTGTGAGATATGTAAGAAGCAATTTAAACAGCTCGCGTATCTTCAGAAACACTCAAGCATCCACGAACCGTGCGAATACAGCCACGTGTGCAGCCAATGCGGGAAAAGGTTCCGTACCAAGTCGAACATGAAATGTCACTATGGCGCAATACACGGGGGATTAAGTTACACCTGCGATATATGCAATAGATCCTTCAACAACAAACGCAACATGTTGTCTCATAAGGACACTCACGCACCAGCACATCTGAGAATGAAGAAGTTTGAATGCGAACAGTGCGGACAGAAATTTGAACGAATGCGTTATTTAAATGCGCATATCTTGAGGAAACATGAAGAACAGGGGAAAATGGAAAGTTATCTCTGTCCTGTCTGTGGCAGGTCGCTTTCTGGCAGTTGTTCGCTGAAGGACCACATGAATCTCCATTTGGGGGTCAAGCCTCACGTGTGCGATGTTTGTGGGCGCAGCTTTACCAAGAGAGGTTCGCTCACGCAACACAGAGTGGTCCACACGAAGGAAAAACCGTTCAAGTGCGAGATTTGCGGGAAAAGATTCACTCAGCGTTCTCCCCTGACTATACACATGCGATTAGTTCATGAGAAGACAACTCCTCACCAGTGCGTGATTTGTAAGAAAACCTTCGTTCTTCAGGCGCAGTTGAACACGCATTTAAAGACACACGACGTTTGTGAGTTAGATAAGCCCGAATTTATGTAATTTAGGGAATATAAGTTCGTGAAATAAATTTTAAATCGGTGTAATATGTTTTTTTATTCTGCATTAATTTGGACTGTGGTAAAATCTAGACAGCAGTGTCGTCCTTAAAATATGTATAGCGCCCAACAGAAATCGCAGAGGCACTCCTTAGAAGACTTTTAAAAAGTAAATGTATTAGTATTAGACATGCTCACTTTGAGATTACGGTAGAAGTGTTACATTCGAGTGAGCCTTTTATTCTGTATGTTTTTATATATAACTTTCGAAAATCGACGTTTGTGATTGAGCGAAGACTTGCATCCAAGGGGTTGGGTAGAGTGGGAGAATACCATTTCATATACAACGTTCTATCTAAACATCGCTGGGATGAAAATGGAGTTTGCTGTACACAAACAAAAAAAGTTTTTTTTAACTTCATATAGAATAAAATCACTCCACACCGTTCTGTTGCAGGTCGTTACCTCTCCAGTGTGTTGTGTGCAAGAAGAAATACCAAAACAAAACTCGTCTAGCGGAACACCAAAAGCGGGCGCACATAGTGAAGCTAGGAGTACCGTGTGGGATCTGTGGCAAAACCTTTAAATATAGTTACTACAAGAAGACTCACCTAAAACTCGCCCATTCCCAACGCACTACAAGCTACGAGTGTGAGATATGCAAGAAGCAATTTAAACAGTTGGCGTATCTTCAGGCACATTTAAAAATCCATGAACCGTGTGAATACAGCCACGAGTGCAGCCAATGCAAGGAACGATTTCGTACCAAGTCAAACTTGAAATGGCACTATGGCGCAGTGCACGGAAAACTGGGGAAAATGGAAAGGTGTATCTGCCCCATCTGCGGCAAGTCACTTTCTGGCACAAGTTCACTGAAGGATCACATGAATCTTCATTTGGGGGTAAAGCCTTATGTTTGTGAGGTTTGTGGGCGCAGCTTCGCTAAGAGAGGTTCGCTCAAGCAACACAGAGTAGTGCACACGAAGGAAAAACCGTTCAAATGCGACATTTGCGGGAAAAGATTTACTCAACGTTCTCCACTGACTATACACATGCGTTTAGTTCATGAGAAGGCAACTCCTCATCGGTGCATGATTTGTAAGAAAAGCTTCGTTCTTCAGGCGCAGTTGAACACCCATTTAAAGACACATGACGTTTGTGAGTTAAATAAGCCAGAATTTCTGTGATTTAGGAAAGTTGTGAATATAAAATACATATTAAATCAGTATAAGGTTGTATTTTATTCTGTATTAATTAATGATATGATAAAATCTAGACAGCAGAGTGTCGTTCTGACTTGAAATATGTAGAAGGCCCAATAGAAATCGTCGGTGGACATTTTAGAAGACTTAAAAGGTAATGTAATAGTATTAGATATACTGGTTTTAAATGAGTAGTAATGGGTTTGAGATTACCGTAGACGTATTTAATTTGTAAAGAGCCACGTACTCTGTGTTTTTTAATAACGTTCGAAAACCGAACACTTGCATCCAAGGGCTCGGTAGAGTGAGAGAATACCATTTAACGTACKACGGCTTTCACGTACTATCTAAACATACCTCTTTTCTGGGCTAATAAGACTACATCACGAATGAAGCGTCAGAGTGCAAACGGGGTTAGCTGTACATAAACAAAAATGTTTTTAGCTTCATTTTGAACAAAATTACCCATACAATTCTGTTGCAGGTCGGAACCTCTCCAGTGTGTCTTGTGCAAGAAGGAGTACCGAAACAAAACACGTCTAGGGGAACACATAAAGCGAACCCACACCGATAAGCCGGGAATTGCGTGTGAGATCTGTGGTAAAACCTTCAAATACAAATACTACATGAAGACTCATCTAGAGCTGGCCCATTCAGAAGCCACTTCAAGTTACGAGTGTGAGATATGCAAGAAACAGTTCAAACACGTGGCGTATCTTCGAATGCACTCAAGGATCCACAAACCGGACGAGCACAAATACCAGTGCGACCAATGCGACAAGCGGTTTCGTGACAGTTCCAATTTGAAATCGCACTATAAAGCAATGCACATAGGATACCGTTACAGCTGCGACATATGCAACCGATGGTTCAATAACAAGTACAACATGTTACTCCACAAGGAGACTCACGCACCAGCGCATCTAAGGTTGAAGAATTTCGAATGCGAAGAGTGCGGGTTGAAATTTGAACGACCTAATTATTTAAAAAGGCATATCTTGAGGATACACGAGAAAATGGAAGGGTGTATCTGTCCGGTCTGTGGCAAGTTGCTTTCTGGCAGTTGTTCGCTGAAGGATCACATGAATCTCCATTCTGGAGTAAAGCCTCACGAGTGTGAGGTCTGTGGACGTAGGTTCACAAAAAGAGGTGCGCTCTTGCAACATCGAGTGGTGCACACTAAAGTAAAACCGTTCAAATGCGAGATTTGCGGGAAGAAGTTTAGTCAACGTTCTCCGTTGAGTATACACATACGGCAGGTCCACAAGAAGGAGACTCCTCATCAGTGTTTAATTTGCAAGAAAAGCTTTGTTCTTCTGGCTCAGTTAAACATGCATCTTAAGATACACGACGTTTGTGAGATAGAAAAGACAGAATTTATGTAAATTAGCGAATTTGTGAAATACATTGTAACATTGTTTTTTATTGTCTATTAATTTGGACCATTATTAAATGAAATGTAGACATAGAGTGTCTTTCTGACTTGAAATATGTATGTAGAATGCGCAAAATGAATCTGCAGTGCATAGTAGTAATAAGTTTGGGATTACACTAGACGTGCTAAATTTGTAGTGTGTCCTCTACCCTGTGTTTTTTAATAACATTCGAAAACCTTGTATGTAACTGAGCGAACTCTCTATCTAAGCAAGACGTGTTAAATTTGTGGTGAGCCTTATACTGTGTTTTTTAATAACGTTTGAAAACTGATGTTTGTAACTGAGCGAACACATGCCGCCAAGGGTTAGGTAAAGTGGGAGAATACCATTTAACATACAACGGCTTTACGGTCAATCTAAGCAAGACTATTAAGACTACATCGCAACGGAATACTCAGTGTACATGTGGGGTAAACAATCATGAATTGTATACTAAGAAGCACAGTACCAAGATACTACTGGTCGAATTGCTCAGCTGTATGCAGTACGTTTGCTGTACACAAACAAAAAATGTTCGTTTTAAACTTCATTTAGAACAAAATTACCCCGTATCGTTCTGTTGCAGGTTTGAATCTCTCCAGTGTGACGTATGCAAGAAGGAATACACAAACTACACTAGTCTAATGAATCACAAACGGCGAGTCCACACCGATAAGCCATGTATAACGTGCGAGATAAGTGGTAAAGCCTTCAAATACAGATTCTACATGAAGATTCACCTATCGCTAGCCCATTCCGAACGCACTTCAAGCTACGAGTGTGAAATATGCAAGAAGCAATTCAAACAGTTGGCGTATCTTCAGGCACACTCAAGGATCCACCAACCATGCGAGTACAAGTACCAGTGCAACCAATGCGACAACCAGTTTCGTACCAGGTCGAACTTGATATCGCACTGTAACACAGTACATGGAGGAAATCGTTACAGTTGCGACATATGCAACCGATGGTTTAATGACAGGCACAACATGTTATCTCACAAGGAGACGCACACACCAGCGCATCTAAGGTTGAGGAAGTTCGAATGCGAAGAGTGCGGACAGAAGTTCATGTACCAGAGCCAGCGCAAGACCCACATGTTGAAACAGCACGAAAATCTGAAGCCATGTCTTTGCGTGGTGTGTGGAAAGTCGCTTGGTGGAAAAAGTTCGTTGAGGGACCACATGAACATCCATTTAGGCGTCAAACCTTACACTTGCGAAGTCTGTGGACGCACTTTCACGGCGAGAGGTGCGCTCAAGCAGCACAACGTTGTGCACACGAAGGAAAAACCGTTCAAGTGCGAGATTTGTGGTAAGAGGTTCACTCAACGTTCGCCGTTGACTATACACATTCGATCCGTTCACGAGAAGATAACTCCGCATCAGTGCCAGATCTGTAAGAAGAGTTTCGTTCTTCAAGCGCAACTGAACACGCATTTAAAGACACACGACGTTTGTGAGTTAGAAAAACCAGAATTTATGTAATTTAGGGAATTAATTCGTGAAATACATTTTAAAGCAGTGCAACATTGTTCTTTTATTGTCTATTAATTTGGACTATCTAGACAGCAGCGTCCTGTGTTGAAATGGGTAGAAGACCCAATATAAATGGCCAGTGTACTTTTTGTATTAGATACGTTCGTTTTAAATGAGTAGTAATGGGTTTAAGATTACCGTAAACGTGTTAAATTTGCAGCGAACACTTGCCTCCAAGGGTAGGTATTTCGCAACGGAAGCGTCAGGGTACATACGGGGTAAACAATCATGAACATGATTGTATACTAAGAACCATAGAAGCTAGATACTGGACGAGTTACTCAGCTGTATGCACCGCGTTTGCTGTACACAAACAAAAAATTATTTAACTTCATTTTGAACAAAATTACCCAAACAATTCTGTTGCAGGTCGGAATCCCTCGAGTGTGACGTTTGCAAGAAGGAGTACCGAAATAAAACTCGTCTAACGTATCACCAAAAACGAGCGCACTCCAATAAGCCAGGAATTACGTGTGAGATCTGCGGCAAAACCTTCAAATACAAATTCTACATGAAGACTCACCTAGAGTTGGCCCATACTGAAGGCACTCCAAGCTACGAGTGCGAGGTATGCAACAAGCAATTCAAACAATTGGCGTATCTTCGAATACACTCAAAGATCCACCAACCATGCGAGTACAAATACCAGTGCAACCAATGCGACAAGCGGTTTCGTACCAAGTGGAATTTGAAATCGCACTACGACGCAGTGCATGGAGGTAATCGTTACAGCTGCGACATATGCAACCGATGGTTTAGTAACAGGTACAACATGTTATCCCACAAGGAGACGCACGCACCAGCGCATCTAAGGTTGAAGAAGTTCGAATGCGAAGAATGCGGACAGAAATTCACGCGACAGAACCAGTGCAAGATCCACATCTTGAATCAACACGAAAAACTGAAGCCATGTCTTTGCGTGGTGTGCGGAAAGTCGCTGGGTGGAAGGAAATCACTGAAGGACCACATGAACATCCACTTAGGAGTCAAACCTTACGTTTGCGAAGTCTGTGGACGCAGCTTCACCAAGAGAGATTCACTCAAGCAACACAACGTTGTGCACACGAAGGAAAAACCGTTCAAGTGCGAGATATGCGACAAGAAGTTTACTCAACGTTCTCCGTTGACGATACATATTCGATCTGTTCACGAGAAGACAACTCCGCATCAGTGCAAGATCTGCAAGAAGAGTTTTGTTCTTCAGGCGCAGTTGAACACTCATATGAAGAGACATGATGTTTGTGAAGCGGGTGCGAGTGAATTTTCTTAGACAGAAGGAAACGTTTTACGTTAGTTATGTGTTATGTTAGTTTGTCAACGAATCAGTATCAATAAATTGATTTTTATTTGAAACCGTTGTTGTCTAACCGCCATTGCGTAGTTCTGTAACGTTTAAAGGGTGTATCACCCAAGATCCCTTCGACTATAGCTCCACTACCATAACCATCGCCATGTTCCTAAACTATTTGTGGTCATCAGTGGCATATCAATTGTACGTTTTTACTACATGGAACCCCTATATTTTATTGCAGGTATAGAAAGTGCTTTACAAATATGCAATGCAGGGTGTTGCATTAAATAAAAGCAAAGGAGCTATGGTCCGGGCGTTCTTAGGTGCTACACCCTTTATGTCAATTACGTTCTCATTCTACCAATCTCTACCACATGATCTTTTCAGGTTTAAAATAATCCGCCGCATGTGCAAACGGTGCTACGCGAGGTATGAAAGTTTCCAGCTACTGTTATGTCCCATGTGTGGAGAAACTTTCAACAAACATTGGTCATTCCACAAGCACGTGGCCAATTCGCATCCAGATAAAATCGAGACGGCCTATAGAGAGAAGTGCGTTGATTGCAATTTAGTCGTCAAGAATGCCTCACTCTTGAAAAAACATCTCAAGCGTTGTCCGAAAAAGCCGGGACCGTACACCTGCAATAATTGTAATAAATCTTTCGACCAGGAGTATCATCAGAAGCTGCACGAACTAACGCACGAACCTAAGTGGGTGGTATCGCGTACCATATGCCCTGAATGTGGCGTTTCGTCAAAGAAATACAGAGATTTTGAAATCCATTCGATAGTCAAACACGGCAAGGTGGTGGTGACATGTCCCATTTGCGGATTCTGGACTAGAGATCTGTTCAGTACTAAAAACCACATGGATGAACACCTGGGAATCGAATCTTATTTATGCGACGTGTGTTATACGTATTTTCTCGATAAAGGGAGATTTTATTTGCACATGCACCAACACGAAAAGGATCTATGTCCTAAATGCTTACAGAAGATGAACGATGCTTTGGTTTGAGAAGTTATTTCCTTGTTAATTTGTATTAATATTAAATTTGATTGTATTTTTGCTGGAAAATAAATGATTCTCACAAGATCATTGTCCTATTTACCGCCGAATAAGAAGTTTTGGCTCCGTACCTGGTGTTTCCCCAATTGAACATCTTCCTGACCAACTTCAATGGTGCAGAGAACGAGCACAGTGATGTCAGTAATGCCATACCAGTGCTTCTTACTAATAAAGGCTAACCAGATAATTTGAAAAACTGAATTTCTTTGCCGTTTCTCATAATTTTTATAAACTAACTATATACAGGGTGACACTAAAATAAAGGCCGCTACTTCTAGCGTATGTGATATACGTGAAAATGTGCCGAAAAGTTATCTTGAGTTTTGACATGTGCGGCTTCCCTACCGAGTTATAGCCTCTTAAAGATGGACTGTAAATTACAGTTTCGAATAATAGTCTATAATGCAAATGGAAAAATATTAAAACGAACAATAAACTCAACAATAATTACAAAACAAGAACTAACTAAAACGTGGAGAACAACAACAAACAACGAAGAACCCTAGTAGGTATGGTAAAAAGGATATGAAGTTCAAATTGTAAAATTACGAAAGAATTATTGTACAAATAATCACAATAAAGCTTAGTCACATTGACGTTAAACGTCAACTGTGCGGCCTAGTATGTCAATCACTCAACCTCATAAATGCAAGTAGTAATATGTAGAAACAGTACTTACCTTAAAAAGAGGGTATTTTCTTTTTCATATGAATCATAGATTTAAAAAATGTGATTTCAAAACGGAATAAATGAACGTCTAAAATTTAAACCGGGTGGTTAACACCTCACTCCGTAAGACCTATTTACACAGTTCGATGTGCCATCATTTAAGAATGAGATTCCCAAAAAAATTATGAAAATCGCTGAACAAAGTCTTATCGTCCATCTGCAAGAGGCTGTAAACGCATAATAACTTCCTTTATATTTTAGGCCCTCCGCACACGGGTCGATTACTACGCGAAGCGACTGCGTCTCGAACTCGAAGTCGAATACGTATCGCACGCGGAATGATCGTTGCGATCGGATGGCGTTCCGCACACGGATCGATTTATTTTCGTCAGTTTGCCTGCGGCATTTAGTTGTTAAACGTTATTATAATAATTTATTATAAGTGGTTTTGTTCATTTTTCTTGTTATAATCAGCAGTTCTAGTGATGAGTAGGACGCCGTTATGGCTTATTATTGGTGCCTTCAAATCAAAAGAAAAGCGAGGTATGTTCTTAATATAAAATAAAATAGTAAAAAAGGAAAAAAGATTATTAAATAGGCACACAAAATAAGTGCTTTAATAAGTAATAATAAATGTATACGTTACCTTTGTAGGAAGAGATTATGGGTACATTTTTATATAGAAAGAAACTTCCAAAACCGATTGTTTGTTGGAGCTTGGAAGTTACAAGAAAGTGATGCAAGATTTTTGGCATTGTATAGAATGTCAAAGAATTCGTACCTTAGGCTTGTGGAAGCTCTAACTTCAGCCTTTCATTATATGGATATAAATATGAGAGAGGGTGTTTTAATTGCAGAAGAACGCGCGTTGCGCTCGTCGTGTGCGATTTTTCTCGTTCCAAACACGTCGTACGAAACGACAGACGCTTGAGACGAAATCGCTTCGAATACGTTTCGACTGTCGACCCGTATGCGGATTCCCCACCATTTACATTAGAAGTCGCAAGGAGAAAAAACAGCTTCGAGTTAGAGACGCACACACTTCGAGTAGCAATCGACCCGTCTGCGGACGGCCTTACTGTCACCTTGTATATCCTGACAGGTTAAAAAAGAGCAAATCAGAATCTATTAAATCCACTTATAACTATAAACTTTTATTTGTTTATCTAATGAGTCAAATTGAAAAGTAAAGTTCTATATAAAAAAACCTTTTCACTTTTTTCAAATCTTTCCAAATGAAGTTAGTGAACTTTTTTTAAATTCCATAATTCGACCGGGAAAATTCTGGACACCCTCTACCTCTGTAATGGAATGAAACACATCCGGAGGAAATTGATTGTCTAATTGTTTGATTTTTTGTACTTTGTCCAAATAAAGATGTTCACCAAAGCTTATATAGTTATAGATGTTTTATTTTGTCAGAATATCTGTGCGCTGTGTATGTATCAAAAATATATATTTCGCATTGTCCCCTATTGTTCAGGTTATATTCAAGATCGTTTTTATGTGCTATCTTTTTAGGTTGAGAAAGACAAAATCTACAGCTAGATGTAATAGATGCCGATGTGTTTACAAACCCAAGCACGAGCTATTGTGCCACGTCTGCGGAATACCTTTCAATAGAGTGGGAACATTCCATAAGCATGTTGGCAACAGACATCCAGATGAACCCAAGCCAGCGTACAAACCACTGTGTTCCTTTTGCCATGAATTACTCCAAGACCTCGAAGACATCGAGTTTCACAAAAAGCGCCGCTGCAATAAACGACCACCGCGGTACCACTGCAGCCAATGCTTCAAACGCTTCGAACAGGAGTACCTCAAGAATCTGCACGAGTTAACGCACGAGCCTGGGTGGGCGGTCTCCCCCATCCTGTGTCCCGAGTGTGGTCAGGTGTGCAAGAATTACAGATTTTTCGAAACCCACTCCAGGAATGAACACGACATTTCCATTGTGACCTGTCCCATTTGTGGATTTTGGACCAAAGACGTTCTCGACATTAAAAGCCACCTTGATGAACACATGGGCGTTGTGTCGTACCTTTGCGATGTTTGTTACACTTATTTTCTCAACAAGGGCTTGTTCTATCTGCACATGGCGGATCACGAGAAGAAGATGTGTCCAACGTGTGTCCGGGTAGAGAGGGAGATGCTGAATAAGATTCCTAATTGAATTATTTGTATTTTGAGTAGTTTTGTTTCGTTATAATTCAGTTACCTTTGTTTGATTTACCTATAGTATTTAATGCTTAATAAATACACTTGTTTCATTTTCATATTTAATGTTTTTCGACTGTATTTTTACGGCAAAGGAAATAAATTTTGTTGATGTACTCGTTGATGTTTACTACTATCGCAGTATTAAAAAAAAAACGTAAAGCGTAATAAAGAACCTACGAAAGCAATGGTGAAACTTTTTGTATGTATCGGATGATTCTGAGACCCGCTATTGGATGTGAGGAACTGTTAAGTCAAATAATCCCAGCTAGTAGTAGAACACTGCACTACTAACTAKATATGTTCTTTTCAGGCTGCTGCCACAATGCCCGGGTTGTAACAACCTCTGCGTCGACTATGACTGTCTAGAAATAAACAAAACTAAATGTCCCAACTTGAACATGTCAACCTGCGAGATTTGCGGCAAGAAATATGCCACAGTCAAGCGTTTGCGCAAGCACGTGCGAGTCATACATCGTAGCAAGCCAGTTCAGTGCACAATATGTGGAGCTACCTTACGCAGCACACAAACATTAAAAAAGCACATGCTCGTAAAACACACTAGCAGCGACAGTTCATACGCCTGCGACATCTGTGACAAGAAGTTCAAAGTAGAATTCCAGTTAGTCCATCACAAGAGAATCCACCTGTCTGAAGGAGAGAAACACGAATGCGAAGAGTGCGGTAAGAAGTTTGCTAGCGTACACGGCCTCAAGAACCACGTCGAGATAAGTCACAGAGGAGTGACATTTGATTGTGACGTGTGCAAGAAGAAGTTCCGGCAGACGCACACTTTGAAAATGCATAAACTGAAGCACCAGCCCGATTACGTATCACCAGTGTTGCAGTGTCCTTCGTGTGACAAGAAGCTTTCGTCCCCACATTGCTTGAAACGTCATATCGAAGTTGTACATGAAAAGAATGTTTATGTGTGCTCGCTCTGTGGGAAGCTACTGTCGTCCAAGACTTCCCTGGAGGACCACATGAATGGTCATCTCAAAATTAAGCCGCATGCCTGTGATATTTGTGGTAAAAGTTTCGGGAAGAAAGAGACTCTTAAAGCGCACATTGTTGTACATACAAAGGAGAAACCGTTTAAGTGTGACGAATGTGGGAAGAGCTTCACTCAGCGCTCTCCCCTCACTATACATATACGACAGGTGCACAAGAAGGAGACTCCACACGAATGCGCTGTGTGTCAGAAAAGATTCGTTTTTAAGGCGCAACTTAAGAGTCACGTGAAGCTACATCAAGGAAGTGGCAAGAATTAATTTGTATATTTTGCTTTGTGGTTCAAGACGACTGTAGCGATGAAAATGTTTTTGTGATGACAAACTTTTTAAGTTGTTTATATCTGTAGTATAGTTAAGTATTTACAAATGTCTAGGTATACGTCATTGATGACGTATTTTTCAAGTTTTGTGAACAGCAGTATATGGCCATTGTTGTATAATTGTTTTGTCAAACAAGATACATGTATTTAAATCGATAGATTCATTTTCATGTACATTGATACTCTAAGGAATAAACTTTTATACCTTCTTTTTTTGAGCACAACTATTATTTTGTATTTTGTAATACAGTTATTATTGTCGAACAAGATAGGTTCGAACCTATGTCAACCAGATCAAAACATACGGAAACAAATTATTTTTTTCTTATCATATTTTCTAATATGGACTAGAAACCCAATGGTCATTACTAATTTGATAATTTTCTGAAAAAAAATCGATCATACAAGGATTGATGTAAACTATTTTGATTAATACAACAACCTGTTGATTCGAAAGAAAATATGGGACACTACTAACTGCATATATTATTTTCAGGCTACTGTCAGATGGCCCCTACACCGATCGTGGTTCCCTAGAACTATACAAAATAAAACTCCCAAATCTAAGATTGACAATTTGCGAATTTTGCAACAAGATATATGCCACGCCGCGACATCTACGCAAACACATAGCAACCGTACATCGCAAGAAGCCAGTTCAATGTACAATATGCGGACATACGTACAGTCACAAAGACGCATTAAAAAAACACGTACTCGTGAAGCATAGTGACATTGACGAATCGTACCAATGCGACATGTGTGAGAAGAAGTTCAAGCTAAAATTCCAGCTGGACAGTCACAAGAGTGTACACCTGCATGAAGGAGAGAAACATAATTGCGAGGAGTGCAATAAGAAGTTTGCTACCGTGTACGCGCTGAAGTACCATGTCGAAACAAATCACATGGGAGTGACGTTCGACTGTGATGTATGCAAGAAGAAGTTCAGGCAGAAGCATTACTTAAAAATGCATAAACTGAAGCACCAGCCTGATTATGCATCGCCAGTGTTGCGGTGTTCTTCGTGCGAAAAGACGTTTTCATCTCCACAGGGCTTGAATCGTCATATCAAAGTAGCACACAAAAAGCATGTTCTTGTATGCTCGATCTGTGGAAAGTTGCTGTCGTCCAAGACTTCCTTGGATAACCACATGAATAGCCATCTCAAAATTAAGCCGCATGCTTGTGAAATTTGTGGGAAACGCTTCGYGAAAAAAGAAACTCTGAAAACGCACATAGTTGTACATACAAAAGACAAACCTTTCAAGTGCAGCGAATGTGGGAAAAGCTTCACCCAACGCTCTCCTCTCATTATACATGTTCGTCAGGTCCACAAGAAGGAGACTCCACACGAATGCGCTGTTTGCCAAAAGAGGTTCGTCTATAAGGCGCAGCTAAAGAGTCACGTGAAGCTCCACCAAGGAGGTGACAATAATTAGTTTATACATTTTGTTGTTATGGTTTAAACATTTCTGTATCAAAATACATACTTTTGTAACGAGTTGTTTTTCTTTTCATTTTCAAGTCTTGAAATCATGTGTCTAGTCGAAACCTTTCGACGATGTTACAGCCTGGAACTGCATCGCAATATGAGCGAGAAAAGGTTCAAAGTAAAATTCCAATTGTACAGTTAGCCAAAAGTCTCAATTTTGATATTGTTCGTAGCAAATGACTCCTGTAGAAGAACGTTTATTTCATCGCAAAGACACGTCGAAGTCACACAAAAATAAAGTATTTGTGTTTTCGGTCTGCGGAAAATCTTTTGCGTCCAAGATTTTTTTAGACGACAACGAGGAATTAAAACCCTACATTTGCGAGGTGCGTGGAAAAGGCTTCATGATCAAACACAGTCTTAAGGTGCATACGAAGAAAAGGCTCACAAGTGTTAAGAGTGCGGCAAGGGTTTCACACAGTCGAGTCGTAGGGTTTATAAGAAAAATGTCCCAAAACAATGGGCACTGTTGAAGTTACATCTTCAAAGGACGATCTAGTGATTTAGTGCTGTATACAGTGTAAATTGTTTACATTTTCTTAGAATATATGTTTAAAAAGCAAGAATTGGTTAATCTAAAAACAACCTTATTCCCGAAAACTAGTGCTAAAGCGTTAATAATATTCAGGGTGAATAAATATAGTCTTCAAAACATAGTAGAATTAGAAGAGAACATAAGCGATAAAGTAGCTTGGATTTTTCCAGAGCGGATTGGGAATGGACTTCATAATTTTTACGATAAACTGGGCTACGGTCTCGCTGACAATGGGGAATATTTTGGGCAGTTGTTGTCTGAAATTTGTATTAATTTCCAGTATGGATTAATTTAGGGTAGTCATTTTAAAGATCCTGCAACGCTGGCAAGTTTGACATTATATGCAAAAGTAACAAATTTTTTATTAGGCTTGACCTCTCGAAGCCAATTTTTTGTATTTTTACTGAAACCCTAGTTTTTTACATATTCGTGTTAATCCCAAATATAAACACGAATTAGTGTGTCTGTTCCTATGCCTTTCAGTTTGGTGATGTGTTATTGACCTGAAATAAATTTGTTTAAGAGCTACTTATCCTGTGATTGTATGTTGCAGGGTTTATCCCACTTCTGATGAAAAGAGCTAAGATGATTTGATGAAAGTATCGTATTATTTTAGTTACCACTACCAGCTAGAGATAATAGACGAATTATTATATTATAAACGAATTTAATGAGTGTATATATTGTCTTAAACTACAACTCTTAACAACAAGTATTGTTCCAGGTTGGTGATATTTACCACTACTCCACTGGCACTGCTGCCGAAATGCATAGGCTGCAATAAGCTCTTCGTAAGCAGCGATCTCTTGGATGCACACAAAATAATATGTAAAAAGCTGAAGCCCAAAAGATGCGAATTCTGCGACAAGGAGTTCGCAACAACAAGACAGTTGACCAATCACAAGTGGGCAGTACACCGCAACAAACCTGTCAAGTGCCCAGTATGTGATTTGACACTGCGCCATAAAAATAATCTGAAGCGTCACATAATGGACAGGCATTCTGGTATGGAAAAAACGATTGCTTGTGAACTGTGCGACAAGAAATTCAAGCATAAGACACATCTGCAATGTCATATGAAAACCCACTTGCCCAGTGATTTGAAGTACAGATGCGAGGAGTGTGACAAGACATTTGCAAACCATTCTTCGACCCAGCTGCATTACGACACACACCATCGCGGAATTATGTACGAGTGCAACGTATGCAAGAAGAGTTTCACACAAATGAGTTACTTAAGAATACACGAAAGAAAGCATCAGCCAGATTATGAACAACCTGCTGTGCCGTGCAGTTATTGTGATAAGACGTTCGTCTCATCGCACGGACTGAAACAACACGTCAAAGTCATACATAAAAACAACGTTTTCGTGTGCTCGCTTTGCGGAAAATCGCTCAGAGCGAAGATTACTTTCGATAACCACATGAAGATGCACCACGAAATAAAGCAGCACATGTGTGAGGTGTGTGGAAAGAGCTTCGTCCGTAAGAACACACTTAATGAACACATGGTGGTGCACACGAAAGAAAAACCTCACAAGTGCGGCGAATGTGGGAAGAGTTTTACTCAGAGTGCTCCTCTATCTATACACATTCGTAAGGTGCATAAGAACGAGACTCCAGAGGAATGCGCGGTGTGCCAAAAGCGGTTCGTTCTGAAGGCCCAACTGAACACACACATGAAGTCGCACTTCAAAAATGCAACTAAGTGATTTAAAGCTGTATGTGTTCCAGTGCGAATTGTTTATATTTCGTAATATACGTTCAATAAACAATGGTTAGTTATTCTAAAAACAACCTTATACCCGATAACCATTACTACTGGTCAAACAAAGACTGCTTAATATCCCTGTTCGGACTTACGATAGAATTAGCAAAACGGCAGTTTTTTAATTAGTGGTTATATGGTTTATTTGAAAAACTTACTTGTAGACCAAGTAGTCCTATTACACATCAATATAAAATAACATAAAAATTGAAAAGTCGGAGATAAAATATCAACACTGCCATCTAGCGAAAACACTGTAAAATGTAAGTGCACTAAACGGCCATGTTTCTTACCTATTCTTCGTACATTTTGGTAGTTTTTTTAAATAGCGATCGCCGTATCCAAGGTTTATTACAATATGAATTCTACAGGGTTTCTATAAATGATTCACGCAACGCGGCGGCGTTGATTTCTGAATTCTTTGTGCCGCCTTTATGTAACTGCTGKCAAGCTACAATATTCACGGCGATAGTAGTTGAAGGATGCAGATCAAGGTKACACCACAGKTCCGAAATGTGAGCTTTCTGCAACTGTAAAGTTAATTATCCCGCAAAACATTTCAGAATATGTTGAAAATACACACTCCCAGGCGTTTCCTCATATTAAAATATATCAAATAATTACAAAATCGTCAGATGACAAATATTTAATCGATGATTTAGATGCATGAATCATTTATAGAAACCCTGTATTTGGCTATGTCAAATTTTTTATTAGGCATGGCCCTCTCTTCAGTAACGCTATTTAAGTTAATTTTATCGTTAGCGAAGCGCTAGTTTAAAAAAATCAACTGACATCAAATATAAACAGAAAATATTGTGTCTGTTCATATTCCTGTGTCATTGCACTGAAGTAACATCATACTGATCAGAGCAAGACTAAACAATTTGGTCAGCTACCGATGTTGTCAGAGTATATTGCGGGGTTTATCCCACTTCTGATGAAAGAGGCAAAGATGATACCATAACAAAAAAAATAAGTTAACGTATAGATACTTTATTCATGTCCGTAATGGTGTTATTTTAATCGCCACTACCAGCCAGAGATTTAAAACGAATTTATTGCGTACACATGCTTATTTAAACTGCAACTCTTAACAATAAGTATTGTTTTCAGGTTGCTGATATTCACCACGACTCCAGTGATGCTGCTGCCGAAATGCAAAAGCTGCAATAAGCTCTTCATAAGTAAAAATCTCCTAGATGTACACAAAACAAAGTGTCCAAACTTGAAGCCCAAAAAATGCGAATTCTGTCACAAGGAATTCCCAACGGGAAGACGGCTGACCAACCACAAATGGGTAGTTCACCGCAGCAAACCAGTGAAGTGCCCAGTATGCGATCTGACATTGCGCCAGAAAAGTAACCTGAAGCGTCACATGATCGACAAACATTCTGATAATGCAAGGACCTTTACTTGCGATCAGTGCGACAAGAAATTCAAGAGCAAGGCCCATCTGCAAAATCATCTGAAGACCCATTTGCCCGACGAGCTGAAGCATAAATGCCAGGAATGTAGCAAAACATTTGCAAGCTTGGCTTCATACGAAATGCATTACGACACGCACCATCGGGGAATTACGTTCGAGTGCAACGTGTGCAAAAAGACTTTCTCACAAAAGACTTATTTAAAAACACACGAAAAAAAGCATCAGCCAGATTATGTTCCGCCTGCTTTATCGTGTACTCTCTGTGACAAAACGTTTATCTCATCGCACGGACTGAGATACCACGTCAGAGTCATACATAAAAACAACGTTTTCGTGTGTTCAATTTGCGGGAAATCGCTCTCGTCCAAGGTTTCTTTCGAAAACCATATGAATACACACATGGAAATAAAACCTTACATGTGTGATGTATGCGGGAAAAGCTTCGGGGGTAAAAACAAACTCAAGGTGCACATGGTGGTGCACACGAAAGAGAGGCCCTACAAGTGCAACGAGTGTGGAAAGAGCTTCACTCAACGTGGTCCGCTTTCCATTCACATTCGTAAAGTGCATAAGAACGAGACTCCAGAAGAATGCGCGGTGTGCCAGAAGCGGTTCGTTCTGAAGGCGCAACTGAACACTCACATGAAGTTGCACTTCCAAAAGACAACCAAGTGATGAGAGTGTGAATTGTTTATATTTTACAATATACGTTTAGAAAGCAAACATAGTTTGATTAAAAAAATAACCTTATTCGGGAAAGTTGAACAATATCTTTCAGTGGCATATACAGGGTGAGCCAATAGGATGGCCATAACCTGGTATTTTTCAAAATAACGAGTCTTATATCGTTGAATAGGTAAAAATCGCCGAATTTATGAATCCATAGCCAACTGTTGCTTCCATTAAAAAAAGTTTGTCATCTCAAAAATGACATAATGCGTAACAAATTGCGTATAATTATCTACAACTTTTGTATTAAAATTTTTTTGTAACAAAAAAATTAAAAAGATAAAAGGATTTAAAGAAATACTCAAAGTTGAGTTTTTCAAAATATCTAGTAAGCCAAGAACTTAAAAAAAAACGAAAGGTGCACTGAGTTAGGTCATCAAAACTTCGAATCTTTCTCCATTTAACCTTCTAGGTCTGTTAGTTTTCGAGATTATGTATGTGCTTTTTTTACAATTTAAGCAATCCGTAAATGTAAAGGCTTCCTTCCTTTAAACATAATATTTCATTTCTTCCTAATTTCTAATTACTCAGACTTTGTCTTAGGAGAAGGGCCCTGTTTCGTGGATTCTGGGCGGCCGTTTGGTATATTCGATGTGCATTCTATATTGCAGAGTGGATGTCTGTTCTGGTCATTTAGTTGGTATTTTAACTTGAAGAGAGTGAAATTAGAGTTTAAGGGCCCAGTCGACTGAGTGGCCATCCCACTTCTGACGTACCAAAGCTGCTATTTTCTATCATAAACGATGTATTCAGTCATGTGTACCACTTCATGGTGCAGATTTCATTAATATCAATAAAATATTATACCTTGGTGGTCTGGTTGTAGGTAATATTCATCGCTACTACACAGGACTGAGGCATTCATTTACCGAATGCGCAATAGACGCAACTCTAATAGAAGGCGTTATTTTCAGGTTGCTGGTATTTACCACCGCTCCACTATCCTTGCTGCCAAAATGCCCCGGTTGCTGCAAGATTTTTGTAAGCCGCCATCTCTTGGAGATACACCAAAAAATGTGTGCTAACATGATATCTAGGAAGTGCGAGTATTGCGACAAGGAATTCGATACGGGCAGACGTTTGAGCAGGCACAGATGGCAGGTTCACAGCAGCAAACCAGTCAAGTGCCCTCTATGCGATGTGATACTGCGCCATAAACATAGCCTGAAGCGTCACATGATCGACAAGCATTCTAGCAATGAAAAGACCTTCGCTTGTGATGAGTGCGATAAGAAGTTCAAGCACAAATCGCAGCTGCAGATTCATGCAATCACCCACATGCCCGACAGTTCGAAGTATAAGTGCCAGGAATGCGACAGAATATTTGCACGTTTGGATACTTTGAAGTCTCATACCAAAACATACCACCGAGGAATTAAGTACGATTGCAACGAGTGTGGGAAGAACTTCACACATAAGAGTTACTTAAAAGTGCATCAAATGACGCATAGTCCAGACTATGTACCACCTGTTTTTTCGTGTAGCTTCTGCGACAGAACATTTTTCTCACCGCATGGTCTGAAAAATCACGTCGAAGTGATACACAAGAACAAAGGTTTCGTCTGCTCGGTTTGTGGAAAGTCCATCACGTCTAAGATGTCTTTTGAAGACCACATGAAGAGGCACATGGAAATAAAGTCGCACATCTGCGAAGTGTGCGCTAAAAGCTTCGTGACCAAAAGGAGCCTCAAGATACACATGGTGGTCCACACGAAAGAGAGGCCCCACAAGTGTGACGAGTGTGGGAAAAGCTTCACTCAACGTGCTCCCCTCTCCATTCACATTCGAAAGGTGCACAAGAAAGAGACTCCAGAGGAATGCGCGGTGTGCCAGAAACAGTTCGTTCTCAAGGCGCAGCTGAAGACTCACATGAAGTTGCATCTTCAAAAGACGGTCAAGTGATTTAATATTCTCCAAACTGGTTTTTCATTATGTAAATTATTTAGGTTTTTTAATATATGTTGAGAGAGCAAGGATGGTTTGATTAAAAGACAATCTTATTCGCTACTCCATAGATAAACGATGTAAAATTACTGATGTTTTATTGATAAGCTGTCAAAGTTTGGCATTCAGAAGTTCAATTGTGATAAAACTGATCACTTTTGAAAGCTGCTTGAGCGCTGATCAGAAGCGTGTTTGTATGACAATTCCCCATTTTTTTTGATCTAGTCGATACCTTATGGCTGATTTGGTCTGCACTTGCAAAACTGGTTTTGGCCAAGCTATGTATTGACATATGGGTAAACCGTTAACTCTCTGATTACGTATTGCAGGGTTTGCCATCCAACTTCTGATATACCAAAGCTGGTATTGTCTCTCGTAAAATGAAGTATTCAGTCAACCATACCACCACTATCAGGAGGTTATTTTTCAGGTTCCTGGTGATTACCACCCCAATGTCATTGCTTCCAAAATGTACCCGTTGCAACCAGCTTTTCATGAGCCGCCATCTCTTGGACATACACAAAGCAAACTGTTCGGACGTTAGACCGAGAAAGTGCGAGTACTGCGACAAGGAATTCCCGAAGAACGGAAGTCTGGGAGTTCACAAATCGCGGGTTCACACGAGCAAACCAGTGAAGTGTTCGATATGTGATGCGACACTGCGCCAAAAAAGTAACCTGAAGCGTCACATGGTCGAGAAATATTCTGATAATAAAACGACCAGCAAGAAATGTTCCGACGTCCATATGAAGAGGCACATGAATATAAAACCGCATATCTGCGAAGTGTGCGGAAAGAACTTTGTGACCAAAACCAGTCTCAAAAATCATACGGTGGTCCACACGAAATAGAAGCCTCGCAAGTGCGGCGAGTGTGAGAAGAGCTTCTCTCAACGTGATTGTCTTAATACACACGTTCGTAAGGTGCATAGAAAGGAGACTCCACCACCAATGCCGTTTGCCAGAAGCAGTTCGCTTTTATTTTATTATATAGATTTAGTTTTTCAACATATGTTGAGAAAGCAAGGACGATTTCATCAAAAAATAATTTTAATCGCGGAATCGAACGGGGACTATAAGTAATGAACAATCAATATGGGTTTCTTTCATCCCATTTGGCATGGATATTAATACCAATTTGGTTTCATCAAATTCAAAGTGGCGCACTCTCGAACAATCAAAGAAAACCGTCATCACAATTTTTAATATCATTTCCTATTAGTCTCCGAACAGTTTTGTCGTGATGCTGATATTTTCATAAGTAATGTTTTTATAGCTGATGTTACACTTTTACTAAAATTTAAACATGTAAATTATTGTTCAATGATTACAGTGTTAAGAAAATGAAAATATAAAAAACTCTATTATGTGTTTTAATTTTGATGGAGAGCATTTCTAGATCCAGGAACTCAAAATACATCCGTGTCTCGAGTTTTAGAAGTGGGTTTTGACATTCGGAGAATTTTTAWTGTATAGCGTTGAGATGTCAACGAAAAGCTACGAAAATAGACAAATGATAGGCAATAATAATATTACATATAGGAAAGATAATTATTGCCTGGAATAATTTATAAATGAGCATATGTGATTTTTGATTGGCTTTGCAGGCATATTACGTAATGAAGAAGTATTGCCAGCCTTGACCGAGATTTGAACACCGGTCAAGCGCTCTATCCACTTAGCTATCAAAGCCCTATGCAGAATCGCGGTCAAGGTGGTATATATAGATCAAAGTTACTATGTAATGCTATTGAACGCCCTCCAGCGCATTTGCAGCTGAATCGCTCATCGCTCGTCGCTCAGTATTTTCGAGCTTCGGAGCGTAATGCGCTGCGGTGGCCAGATTATGGCGACCAGTAGCTAATTACAACCCAAGMATATATTKTATTCGTATATAATAAAGATAATTATTGCCTGGAATCATTTATAAATGAGCATGCCCAATCAAATATCACATAATAATTTTATTCCCGGATACTTAATGGCGCCTCCACCAAAATTCAGCAAGAAAATTTTTTGATTAATTTTGACCTCCCGAAGCGATATCTGGCATCATTTGCTCGCTAAATGCAGCTGTTCACTTTGGAAGTGTTCCAAATATTCATTCAGATTCATTCATTCAATAAAATTTTGTTTTAAGCGAACCTCTAACAAAAGACGTTATTTTCAGATTGCTGATATTTACCACCGCCCCCCTGTCCTTGGTGCCAAAATGCTCTGGTTGTAGCAAGCTCTTTATAAGCCGCCATCTCTTGGACTGACACAAAAAAGAGTGTCCGAACATTAAACCGGGGACATGCGAATACTGCGGCAAGGTATTCAAGACCAACAGACAGGTGAGCTAACATAGATACGCGGCTCATCGCAMCAAACAAGTGATGTGCTCAGTATGCGATTTGACACTGCCCGATAAAAACTACCTGAACTCCCACATGATTGAAAAGCATCCTAATAAGGAAAGGACGTTTGCCTGCGATCAATGCGACAAGAAGTTCATGTTAAAATCGCAGCTACAATACCATGCAAAGATCCACCTACCCGACAATTTAAAATATAAATGCCAGGAATGTAACAAGACTTTTCTATGTCCCGGATCTTATAAATTTCATTACAAATCATGCCACCAAGGAGTTAAGTACGACTGTAACGTGTGCAAGAAGAATTTCAAACAAAAGGACTACTTAAAGGTACATCAACTGACGCATCGTAACGACTATGTACCACGCGTTTTTTCGTGTAGCTTCTGTGATAGAACATTTCTCTAACTGCAAGGACTGAGACAACACGTCGAAGTGACACACAAGAGCGATGGTTTTGTCTGTTCGGTCTGTGGAAAATCCCTTGCGTGCAGGCTCTCTCTCAATATCCATATGAAGAGGCACATGGATATAAAATCGCACATCTGTGAAGTGTGCGGGAAATCCTTCGTCACCAGCGGCGGCCTGAAGGTGCACAAGGTGGTGCACACGAAAAAGAGACCTCACAAGTGTGATGAATGTGGAAAAAGCTTTACTCAACGTTCTCCTCTTACTATACACATTCGCAAGCAGCACAAGAAAGAGACTCCAGAGGAATGTGCGGTGTGTCAGAAGCAGTTCGTTCTCAAGGCTCAGCTGAACACTCACATGAAGCTATATCTTCAAAAGACGATCAAATGATTTTCTGTTGTATAAACTTGTATTCGAATTTTTCAATATATATGTTGAGAAAGGACGATTTCATTCATCATTTAACCACACATATAACGAAAATAATTGTACGATTTTACATAGCATACAAAAAATATACATTTAAAACTTTTAGAAAAATTACATATATTCAAAGCATTAAACGACTGTCTAACGCCCAGTTGGGATTTCCGAAATGTGGCCATAAATACCCCTAACCACAAATTTAAATTGTCACTCTGCGTTAACCATCAGTTTTGTCTACAACCTGTTTGACCTGATCTGACTTGACCTGACCTGTTGTACGTGTAAGAGTATTTACTTAATATACAACTTGAACATACCAAGTCTTATTTTCCACTAATAATTATTAGCGTTATTCAGTTCTTGGCAGGTGACTTCGGATTGACGAATTCTTCTTCGCTGACGTTTCGCCCACTGATGTGGTCAGCATCTCCAAGAGATCTTTTTTATATCATTTTCATTAAGTTTAAGTGCAACGTTAACAAAAACCATTATTTTCAGGTTGCTGGTATTTACCACGGGCCCTTTGTCGCTGCTTCCAAAATGCACTGGTTGTAATAACCTCTTCATAACCAGCGAACTACTGGACATACACAAAACTAATTGTCAGGGCTTGAAGCTAAAAACATGCCAATTCTGCGGAAAGGAATTCGAGAGCAGCAGACACCGAAGCAAACACGAATCGCGAGTTCATCGTGGTAAACCGGTAAAGTGTCCGGAATGCGATCTCGTCCTGCTTTATAAGAGTAATCTGAAGCGCCATATGATCGACAGACATTCCGATATCAAAAGGACGTTCTCTTGCGATAAGTGCTCCAAGAAGTTCAAGCACAAAGCTCACTTGAAGACTCACATGAAAGTCCACATGCCCGAAGAATCGAGAGTTAAGTGCCAGGAATGTGGCAAGACATTTTCACTCGAAGCTTCGTACAAGCTGCATTTTGACACCTGTCACCGAGGAGTTACATTCGATTGCGGCGTGTGCAATAAGAGTTTCAAACAAAAGTGTTCTTTGAGGTTGCACGAAAAAACTCATCAACCAGATTATGTACCACCTGTCATATCGTGCAGTTCCTGTGATAAAACGTTTAGCTCACCGCATGGACTCAGACAACACGTCGAGGTCATACACAAGAACAACGTTTTTGTGTGCTCGCTTMGCGGAAAATCCATTAATTCCAAGGTTTCCTTCGAAGACCACATGAAGATACACAAAGAGATAAAGTCGTACATGTGCGAGGTGTGTGGAAAAAGCTTCGTGCGTAAAATCACACTCAGGGACCACATGGTGGTGCACACCAAAGAGAGACGTCACAAGTGCGACGAGTGTGGGAAGAGCTTCACTCAACGTGCTCCTCTTTCTATACATATACGTCAGGTCCACAAGAAGGAGACTCCACACGAATGCAGAGTGTGTCAAAGGCAGTTCGTTCTCAAGGCGCAGCTGAACACACATATGAAGCTTCATGTTAAGAAGAACAAATAACTTTGCTACACTACACATTCGTTGTGTATTCTAATTGCTCACAATGTAAAAGGATATTTTGAAAATATATCGTTATTAATATATGCTGCTAGTATGTTCCAAACCAAACTAAAGTTCTATGTTATGAGCAGGTATTCACAGGCGTCATATTCGACCCACGGTAATCGCTGGAGAGAGAGACAGAAAACAAGAGGAAAAGAACCATGTATTTTGAAAAGAATAATGGAAGAGACTTTAACCAAACGTAGTTTATTTATTGTCTCGAACATATCTCCTCTTATCAACCTACCTTCACAAAATTCAATTTTTTTACATATAAAGAAATAATTTATTTCCAATAACGCATTCACGTCATTTTGGGTCAAAGATGGCGGCTGTGAATACTTAAAAAAGAAAGATCCAATTATAGTGTTGCAATCCAATGCTGTAAATAAACCTGTTTGTCAAAAAACACTGAGTATTTTTACATTTTGTCTATAAATTTCGTTAGTAAAGATGTAATAAATATGTTTCAGATATAATCTTCAAAGTACTCCGAGGGGACGACTTCTGTGCCGTGGCTGCGGAAAGTTTTACATTACGATTGGCGATTTACTCGATCACCACAGCAAGTGCCGAAAAATAGAACTAAAATCCCAATGCGACATTTGCCAAGAAAAGTTCTTCACCGAAGATTTCCTAAAGCATCACTGGCTAGCAGTTCACACGACAAAAACTCTCGACACATATCAATGCAAACTATGCGGATCTGTCAACAAGATGTACAAAATGTTGCAGCATTTTCTTGGCGCCCATTCGCTCATGGAGGCCCTTAAGTGCGAAGAATGTGATAGTACTTTTAACGACGAAACCGGCTTGATGTCGCATATGAAGAAACATATGCCAGACAGGTACAAATACGAGTGTGGCGAATGTGAACGGAAGTTTGCAGTTGCGTATGCGCTGGCTGCTCATGTTGATTCTGTCCACAAGGGTGTTACATACGACTGCGACGTTTGCGGGAAAAAGTTCAGACAGAGAAGATCTCTGAACGATCACAAAGTGAGACACGAGCCCGATTACGTTGCACCAGTCCTTCCATGTAATATATGCAACAAGAAGTTCGCTACGTCAAGCGGTCTCAGGGGCCACGTTGAAATCACACACAAAAAGAACGTCTTTATATGCTCGATCTGTGGGAAATCTTTGTGTTCCAAGATGTCCCTGGAAAATCACATGAACTTGCACCAAGAAAAAAAACCGTTCGTGTGTGACGTTTGCGGCAAGCGTTTCAGAACGATGTACCTCCTGAAGACGCATACGGTTGTGCACACGAAGAAGAAATCATTCAAGTGTGATTCATGCGACAAGAGCTTCACCCAGCGTTCTCCTCTTACTATACATATACGTAGGGTGCACAAGAATGAGACTCCACACGAGTGCGCTGTATGTCAAAGGCGATTTGTTGTTAAGGCTCAGCTGAACACTCATATGAAGCTTCATACTGGAAAGAATATCGATAAATGATGATAAATAATGAACACAATGTCTTACCAAAGTTATTTACAGATTACTTTTTATTCAAACAATTACTAGCTTTGATATTAAAGAATTCTATCTGTAATATAATGGAGATGTAAAACTGTACATATTTGTCTAGTGTTTATTAAATGTTTTAAGATCCCGTCTTTCGTAGTGTTTATATTTGAACCCTTATGCATTTTTGTTTTATAAATCTGAACTTTTACAGATGTGTAGTGTGTGTAGTTTCACAAGCTGTAAACGAAGATTTTGCTTCGATCGCGAAGTGTGCCCTAGTGCAGGCCATAACAATACCAAGGTCTTGATTCGATCAACGATCGTTCATAATAATTGCTAGTTTCTTCATGAAATTATTTTTCAAACTTGGAAGAAATAAAGAGATCGAGACACTTAACCTAATTTGTTTCAGATA
The DNA here is from genome assembly GCA_025024175.1 of Rhyzopertha dominica. NCBI lineage: Eukaryota > Metazoa > Arthropoda > Insecta > Coleoptera > Bostrichidae > Rhyzopertha > Rhyzopertha dominica. Next base: position 7,383,709 of record QCXZ01000003.1, on the reverse strand, counting down.
CAATCGTCACTATGTTTGGCAAAGTCTATCTCTATGCGATGGCTGTGGCAAGTTTTTTACCACCCTCGACTTTCTGCTCGCACACCAAGGCGAATGCCCCAAAACTGAGTTGAAATTCCAATGTGAAATGTGCCAAAAATGGTTTTCCTCGGAATATTACATAAAATACCACTGGATAGCGGTACATACGACCACAGAATCGGGAAAATATCAGTGCAAACTGTGCCTATCGTTCCGCAAAATGAAGTTCAACATGGTGAAACATTTCATGGACCAACATTCGCATAATGGATCCTTCAAATGCGAGGAATGTGGAAAGACTTTCATAAACCAAAACGGCTTGCGAGTGCACGAGAAAGTGCACTTGTCGGAGGGAATCATGTATGAATGTGATACGTGTGGTGGGAAGTATAAAAGCAAATACCACATGGCTGATCACGTTAATACGGCACATAGAGGCGTTACTTACGATTGTGCTGATTGCGGAAAGAAGTTTAAACAGAAAAGTTATTTGTCCCGCCATAAATTGAAGCACAGTTTCGATTACGTTCCACCTATAATATCGTGTGATTTTTGTGATAAAACTTTCACCTCCTTTACTGGAAAAAAGGCCCACGTCGAAGTATTGCACAAAAAGAACATTTTTATGTGCTCCATTTGTGGCAAGACGCTATCGAATAAAGCTTCTTTCGACAATCACATGAATGTACATCAAGATAAAAGACTGTGTATTTGTGAGGTTTGTGGTAAAGGTTTTATATACAAGAGGGCACTCGATATACACATGGTAGTCCACACAAAAGAGAAACCTCACAAGTGCCTTGAGTGTGGGAAGAGCTTCACTCAACGTGCTCCTCTTAGTATACATATACGTAAGGTCCACAAGAAAGAGACTCCTCACGAGTGTGCAGTTTGCCAGAAGCAGTTTGTGCTCAAGGCACAGCTGAATACTCATATGAAAATTCACGATGACGCTAGTAGTATATAATTATCTTTGTATCAGCTGTAATAATGTACGTTTATGCCAAATAAAAAATATTTACGTACCGGTGTTTGCATTTTTTGACCTCGTTTAAGTGGGACAAATTTTACAAAATTTCTTTCAAATCTTTTACAGGTACACCCTTCATCACTTGTACAATTGGCAGGGTATGTATGCCTGCAGAGGCTGCAACCAGTTTTGTACCACCGTGGAAGACCTGTTCGAACATCAGCTTCAGTGCCCCAAGATAGAACTGAATTTCCAATGCGACTTTTGCAAGAACAAGTTCGCATCTGAAAGTTTTTTGAACTACCACTGGCTAAGAATTCACACGACCACAGAATACAGCAAATATCGGTGCAAGCTGTGCGAAACATCCAAGCAAGCGAGAACCGCCATGGTACGCCATTTCACAGACTTTCATTCCCACGTGGGAAAATGCAAATGTGAGGAATGCAAGAAGACTTTCCAACACCCCAGGCAATTGCGGTTGCATATGAAGAGTCATTTGCCGGAGGAAGATAAACCAGAATGCGATCAATGTGGTTTGAGGTACGCGGACAAGAACAGACTGGCTACGCATTATAGGAAGATTCATAAGCATGTTACCTTCGAGTCTGACCAATGCGAAAAGAAATTCAGTGAAAAGAGTTACATGATCAATCGAAAATTGAGGCACAATGCCGGTTACGTTCCACGGGTTGTACCTTGTGAGTTTTGCGACAAAACATTCACCTCGATCACCGGGAAGAGAGCACATATCGAAGTGTGGCACGCAATGGACAACAAGGACATTTTCTTATGCTCCATCTGTGACGAAGCGTATCCAAGTATGAATTCTTTGGACAGTCATAATGTGAAGATACACCAAGGAAAAAGACACTGGGCTTGTGATGTTTGTGAGAAAGTTTTTTTGCACAAATACATTTTCAATTTACACATGGCGGTGCATAGGGAAAAGAAATCTTACCAATGCGACGATTGTGGGAAGAGCTTTGTTTATCGTAACCAGATCATTGGACACGTACGTGCAGCGCACAAGAAGGGGACTCCATACGAATGCCCAATGTGTCAGGAACGCTTTTTCATCAAGTTACATCTCAAGCATCACATCAAAACTCACGTTTAAAATAAAAAAAGTTACATAAAACAATCTTTCTCTCTATGGATTATTGTTTACTTTGCATGACAGTGATACCTTTTTGCTTACCTCGTTTATTGTGTTTATTAATTCTAGATTTTTTTCAGCTGGATGAAAAACCGAATGTTTCATGTACTTTTTTGATAAATAAAACTTTTGCAAGCTTCAGCTTTATTGATTATTATCCCTAGACTGTATTGTCTTGTGCCAGCTCGACAGGTTATCCTTACAGACTAATGTACCGTTTACAACAACGGCATTCCTTTCTCATAGTTTCTATAGCCTTGCTCTATGCGTATTCGTTATCTCCATTCTTGTGATTGTTCCTTGGCTTCCAGCGTAAGCTGATGGATAGGCAACATACAGGTATAGACAAGCAAGCCTCGTTTTCATTTCATGCGTATCAATTTTAATAGTAAAGTTATCTTCGTAGTATCTTAACTGCTAAATTTATAGAAGGACATAACTAGAGTACTCGTATGTGTTTCAGATACAAACTTAGCTACTCTTGGCAAGGGCTGCTTTCGTGCCAGGGCTGCGGAAAATTTTGCACTACAGTCGACGATCTTTCAGACCACCAAACTGAATGCCCCAACGTAGAATTGAAATTCCAGTGCGATTGTTGTACAAAACGATTTTCCTCCAAAGATTACTTGAAGCACCACTGGATTGCGGTGCATACGAGCACAGAATCTGGGAGGTATCAATGCAAGCTGTGCGGAGCCTTCAGCAAAATGAAATTCAACATGGTGAGACATTTCATCGACGTCCATTCGGGTATCGGACCCTACAGATGCGATCTATGCAACAGGACTTTTAAATATCAAGCCGGTTTGCGCTCCCACAGTAGTATACACTTGCCGGATGAAGAAAAATACGAATGTGATAGGTGTGGTTTGAAGTTTGCGAAGAAACAAGGTCTGGCTTCCCATGTCGATACGGTTCATATGGGTCTCACTTTTGATTGCGATGAGTGTGAGAAGAAATTCAACCAAAAGGGCACCCTGATACGTCATAAATTGAGACACAAACCCGATTATATTCCACTGGTTATATCGTGTGATTTTTGCGATAAAACGTTCAACTCGTTAGCTGGGAAGAGGGGACATGTCGACGTCATACACAAAGGGAACGTATTCATTTGCTCCATCTGTGGTAAAATGCTGGCGAGCAAGACCTCGCTGAACGATCACATGAACGTCCACCAAGGAAAAAAGCTGTGCGTGTGTGAGGTTTGCGGGAAAAGTTTCTCGAAGAAAGACGCGCTTGACCAGCACATGGTGGTGCACACGAAAGAAAAACCTTTCAAGTGCGAGGAGTGTGGGAAGAGCTTCACTCAACGACCGCCCCTTTCTATACATATACGTAAGGTGCATAAGAATGAGACTCCACATGAATGCGCGGTGTGTCAGAAGCGGTACGTCCTTAAGGCACAGTTAAACAGTCACATGAAGGTTCATGCCGGAATGAAAAATGATGCCATGTAAAATTATCTTTGTGTTAGCTGTATAATTAAATTAGTTTTTAGATAACGGTGGTATTTTTTTTGTATTTACCTCGTTCCTATAGTTAATACAAGAATAGACTGTATTTGTAACGCCTAATGACAAAATAAAATAATTCTCAAATAACAGTGGTGTTTTTTAAGCTTTGTGTTGTGTGAAACAGACGTTCAAATCTTGAATGTTGTTAAATTTTTGTTGCTACGAAAATCGTGTGAAGCAAGCCTATGCAGACAATGTTTAGCGCAACATTCTAAATACATACAAATGCCTACTCACCAACTCACAGCGGAATCAATCCCCACCATCTCAATGTGTGAAGTTTTGTACCAAATGTCTGGAAATAGAAAAGAAAGAATTTATTAGACTAATTTTATGGAGCTATTAAGTACAAGTTAAAATTCAGCAAACACTTCTTTTAGAAAGAGGTGTTAATGTATGTACAATTTATCAGTATCTTTGTAATTTTTTAAGTTATCTATTAAGGTATTGATAAATTGCATATAAATAGGCCTTTCGGAAAGCCAAATATTATTTTCAGTATTGCAGTTGATTTAAAATATAGATCTTCAACAAACTCACACATAAATCAGTTATTGCTTTAAAAAACATGAGAAAATACGGAGTTTTAAAATAAAGAAGTTGTAGGCTACTTTGGTACTGTTTGAATTAGTGTGACAATGGGGAAAGAGCACCGCACGTTCGCATATAATATCTGATCTGAACAAATCCGCAAACTAGTTTGAAATTCCTTAGACGAAATTTTTTGTAACTCCATTTGCACCTACTAACAGCCCTCTTTTTCAGGGTCCTGGTATTAAACACCGCCCCGACGGCTTTCACCCCCACTCCCCTATCGTTACTACCTACATGCGACGGTTGCGGTAGGATATTCATCAACAAGCATCTCCTGAAGGAACACAAGTGTCGCAGGCGGCGTATACCACCACAGAGGCGTTATAAGAAGAAACGACAGATATTCCCTTGCGACATATGCGGCAGGGAGTTCGAACAAAACTCGCGCCTGCAAACTCACAAAGCAACCCACCTTCCTAAAAAGACAAAGTTTCTGTGCGCCAAATGCGACGGGAGATTTATGAGCATGGAGATGTTGAGTTGGCACTTCAGAACCATTCATCAGGGCGTCCAAGAAGACCAAAAAAGTAGCGTGTTTTGTGGTTAAGACGCCGATGAAGACCTGCATGCGGTTCGAGGAAAAAGAGAAGAGATTTTGTTCATTTTTTGCTATGTTTGACTACTGACTCCTTCACTTGTTAACTAATAAATTAAGAATAAATTACTTTATTTTTAAAAATATTGCATGTATAGGGTAGCATCATTAAAGATTTTTCACGTTTACTGTCTGGATTTTTTTTCTGGTACGGTGGATCACTAATTACTATTACTACAATTAGAAGCGGTATAAGTGCGCTGCAACAGGTTAAGGCAGAGGCTTCGACGAGCCTGTAATTGTATCTCCTCTACTGCTATGACGTTACAACCAAGCAATACGAACGTAGTCTTTTACGTATAATGTAACCAATATTCCATACGATTGAAACTTTATTGATACAATTTTGTTTGGTGACGGAACAACATTCAAGAGTAGTGGGGTCTGTTAATCGACACAACTGTAAACGCTAATTGGATGCATACAATTGATTATCAAAACCAAGTAATAATAGGTACGTTCTTTTTTTATGTTTTGTACGGTGTGAGGTACCCAGAATTTCTGCAAAATGATCGCTCCCTTTTGATGGAACATGAGATTTGCTGCCTCATGATAGAGGAGCCCTTGTACAGTACAGTTCGATAATTTTTAAATAAAAGAGGAGTCGTCTTAAGTTACGATTACGTGTTTGTATTTGAAGAAAATAGTAACATCTTTAAACAGTTCTGGGCTCGTTAGATTGTTGAAGGCTGTGGCTGCATGCTACTGGATTGCTGGGCTGTCTATAGGTGGTTTTTCTGATACTTTACATTAGGTACTTTCAAGGATCCATTTTTATTACAGCGCAATTTTTACAACACCAGCATTCCTATAAAGAAGATTCGTTGTTCGAATACCATTTTCKAACCTGCAAAAAATCTGTTATTGTTATGATTGGTAAGTCAATTACGTTGATCACAAATTGATATACCTAAACGAATTTCATTTATCCAATAATTTTTAAGTTGATCCTAAATTTATGCTCAAGCTTCATCTCTTAACAGGTTCTATTTTCAGGTTGCTGATACCCGTCCGCATCATGGGAATATCGTCTTTACCAAAATGTATCCCTTGCAATAAGTACTTCACAACCCGTCGCCTCCTAGAGGAACACCAGTCCAAGTGTCTCAAACTTAAGGCAGAGAAAAAGGCGCCCAAACAACAAAAACCCCAGGTCCAGGCCCGCAAACCTGCTCAATGCCCACTGTGCCACGTCGAAGTGCGATTCATATCGCACCTAAAGCGTCACATTCAATCCGCTCATTCCGACGTAAGTCGCCCGTTCGCTTGTGAGGTTTGTGGAAGAAAATTTTCCTCCGACAGACTTCTGAAAAGGCACAAGGGGGTCCATCTACCAGACGAACTGAAATACGCATGCAAAGAGTGCGATAAGAAGTTTGCGACGAAGTGGTCGTGCCGGATGCACGTTAACAGCTTCCATCGAGGAGTGACCTACGAATGTGACGTGTGCAATAAGAAGTTCACGCAAATGAGCTCCCTGAAGCCCCACAAGCTGAAGCACCAAACTGAAGGCGTTAATCCGGTTAAGAAGCCGCAAAAAGAGGGCATTTTGGTATGCTGGATTTGCGGAAAGACCCTTAAAACGAAGCGTATCCTGGACAACCATATGAACAGCCATCTGAAGATTAATCCGTGCGTCTGTGAGATATGTCGAAAGGGGTTCACCAACAGCAAGAAGCTGAAGAGGCACATGGTTGTTCACACCAAGGAAAAACCTTACAAGTGTACCGAGTGCGATAAATGTTTTACACAGAACGCCCCTCTAAGTATACATATACGCAAGGTGCACAGGAAAGAGACCCCACACGAGTGCCCCGTGTGTCTCAAGAAGTTTGTTCTTCAGGCGCTGCTCAACACACATATGAAGTTCCACCAAGGACCGAAAAGCAAAAAATAAAACTTCTACTCCTTGTTCTGTCTTTTACAATGTATGTGCATTTTTGGTTTAAGAATTTTGTCCCCAACTTGGGCACTTAATGTACCATAGCTATTAAAATTCTTAACCATGATGTGATTCTTTATTTGAAACCTGTTTTGTTTTGATTTTTTCTTCGCTGACGTTTCGCTCACTGCTGTTGTGCGCATCTTCAGAGCCGAGTTCATCGTGAAGGTAATTGTCTACGAGTAAAGAAAAAACTAACTTATGTGATTGTCCAGGGTTGGCGGGACCGCMTCAGCCGCTGGGTACTAGTGTGTCGGTATCCATCTGGCGTTACTRTRAGTAGGAGGATGACAACAATCAATAAGAGTTTATCGTACTCATCTTAGATGAAGTCMCTGCAGAAATCATTATTATTGCCAGTGATAATGATGAAGATTTGATTGACTGAACCAGCATACGGTAGGCATTGCTGCTGCTCCGGATATACCACCGGGCCGGCTACGTCGACGCTGGGTTGGAGGGGTTACACGCTTGTTGCTAGTGGGCTCCCACGTAGCGCATGTTACAGGAGTTTGGGGACTGGAATGGGGAGGTTTTCAGGGCATCCAACTAGCGGATACTTTTTTATTAGCCTCCGTGTTGGATGGTAGCTTAGTTTGGCTGCATTATTCTTGTTCTTCCTCGGACGAGTTGCTGTCTGAGATTATATACAGCTTTAGGACTTCCTTAATTATTATTTTCTTGTCTTTTGCGATTTCCGATCACTGTTTTTAATATATGTTTGATTTTGCTATGATTCCCTCCACCGTTGTTCTCCATGTGTAGCATGGTCGTCCTACTTTAAACTTGTTGTTGTTCATTTTCTACGCTTTTTGTAGTATATGTTCCCAATATTTCATTACATATGTTTCTATTTTTTTTGTGATTGTCTTTCCCTCTAGAAGTTCTGTTGTCCCTCGATTTTCGTTTTTTTTTACCGCTTTGGCTAGTAATTGTACGATGTTTCGTTCTGCGTTTTTTAAGCTTCTTCCGTTAGCTTTAGTAGTATGTCCGTATGTCATGATGGGCAGGATTACCGATGTGTATATGTTTTTCAAGATGCTCCATTCCGGCTTGTGTTTTTCTACAAATGGTAGTATAGCTCTTGTCACTTTATGCGCGGTTTTTGTCCTCTCTTTGACTGTTTCTCTGCGGTTGAGTGTGCTTGTTATGTAGGTTCCCAGATATTTTATTTTGTTTGCTAACCTTATGTCTCGGCTCCTTGGTTTGTATACGCTCCCTGTCTTTAACGTTTTCTCACTAAAGGGGTCTCTTATCATGACAGTGGTTTTGTTGTAGTTTATGGTTAACCCGTTTTCTGCTAGGTTATCTTTCCTGCATTTTCTCTAGATTGTTCTTGCGTGATGCTGTCGCTGCTTGTTTGAGTTATCTCGTATGTATTTATTTCGTTCAGTCGCTCGAGCTTCAGGTGGGGTGAAGGTGTTTCCGTATATTATTATTATTTTGCTGTCATAGTAGTTTCTTACTCCTCCTTGGAGTCTGTATACAATGTTTATTTGTTCTCCAGTATTTTCTTCATTTTCGATGTATTCGTCTGGTTGGAATGTTATTGTTTCCCCTTGTTCCATGTGGACTGCTATTCTTCTATGTAGCATTTCTGCTGTTGCGCTATGATTTCTTCTCCTCCCCGGAATCCATCCTGTTCGAGATCGTTTAGGAGAGCTGGAATTCTGTTGGCTGTTTCTATTGAGTTATATTTTGGTTGTAATTCTTGAACAGTTTCTTCCAAGTTACTTCTGAATTTTCAAATGTTTTGTCTGGTGTAGTTAACAGCTTTCCTTCTTTATTTCTCTTGTGAGATTTTTATGTTCTTTTTTGGTAATATTCTCACCGTATATTTGGTGAGCCAGTGCACTTAGGAGGCAGTTTTCGTCTCCTGGGATTTTCTGTACCATTGTGTGGTTTCTTGTAAGCACCGTTTCGAGCATTTTTCTTTTTCCTTGTATACTTATATGTATCTAATTGTCCCCTATTGTTGATTTGTTCTTTTGTCCTTACTGTAAGAACGTCTAAAGAGACGAAAGCTGTGATTCTTGTCTTGTGGGTTAGTTGTTTATTCTACTCGTTAGTACTACTTCGTATAAGTTTATTATTACTATTATTTCTTTTAAAGATTGTGCTAATGCTCTATTGTCGCGCGTTATGCAGATTTTTTTTTTTCACTTTCAGGGCCTGTTCTTTGTCTATCTTCGAGGTCTGGCCATCTGGGGTGGTTCGTTTCTACCTGCGTTTGACCGTTTCTGTCCCAAAATACGCTCGGTGTAGCGTTATATCGTACAGAATTCCGCACTTGGTTATACCGAGAAAGAGAAATAATACGTGCTGTTGTTAATTATGCACATGCAACATGCGTATTAATTATTACGTTAGTCAGCTTTTTTCTACGGTCTTATGTTATTATAGTTCCTATTGCATTCGGTGTGCCTGGTAGGGTGTTTCCTCATATGATACAAATACGCTCAGGTGTACATTTGTGTTCTCAGGTGCGCTACCACTTTTACCACGCTAAGCACTTGTCCCTCACCTTATGACCGTGCAACACTCACTAAATATAGTTTAGTTGTTTATTAATTACACAAAAAGGTAGTAAAACTCAGTGAGCCGTTCGGGTGCCCGTCCGTATCCAACCACCGCTCAAACCGAACTCTGCCAGTGATAATGATGAAGATGTCGAAATATCGACTACGCAGAATACACTATAATGTAAGGTGGAGATGTCTGTGTTATTTTTGGCTCAAATATGACCTGAGTTGTGAGATAAACTTTATTTTTGGTGAAAAACACTTGTAACGTTATGGGATCAACTATTTAGGCAAGTATAGCTCGGTTTGTATTTCTTGTAAAGTAAGCATTTACTTGTCAACATCAGTCTATTGCTATTATGCGAATAACTGCACTCTTTGGAAACCTTTATCGGTTTTAAACGCCCGCTGAACGGTGAGCTACTTCTCAAAGTACAGGTTCCCGACATAGACGGGTGAGTGGCGCTGTTAATTGCCCACATATTTATTTGCGTAAGCATTTACTTGTTTATATAATTAATTTTTTACATCCATGTATATTGTGTTTGGTTTGTAGTCAAGATTATTGTGGATGAATAACAATAACTGTATTTCAGACGAGACCGTGTTGAGCAAGATTTTCCTACTTGCGAGGGATGCGGCGAGTCTTTTGGCATAGTAGACCACTTGATGGACCACCATCTGACTTGCCCTGAAGTCGAACTGAAGTATACATGCGATATTTGCAAAAAGAAAGTCTGCTCCATTGAGTACGCAAAACACCACCTGTTGTCGGCCCACACGACTAGAAATTTAAACGCGTACCAGTGCAACTTGTGCGATTTTACCAACAGTACCAAGTACTACACTATACGGCACTTCTTGGACATACATCACGTCACTCCGCCTTTTAGATGCGACCAATGCGGCAAGGTTTTCAAGTACCAGAGCGGCCTGCGCATACACGCGAAACAACACGTGCCAGACGGATTTAAATATGAGTGCAATGAGTGTGATCGCAAGTTTGCGGTTCCATTTATGCTTTCCATTCATGTTGATACAGTCCATAGGGGGGTTACTTACAACTGCGATGTTTGCGGGAAGAAGTTCCGGCAGAAACACAGTATGGTAGTTCATAAACTGAAGCACAATCCAGAATATACTAAACCGGCTCCTTCGAACAAGAAAAAGAGTAAAAACGTTTTCGTTTGCTCCATCTGTGGAAAGATACTGATGAAGAAAGCTTCTTTGGACGATCACATGAATATACACCAAGACATAAAATTGCACGTTTGTGATGCGTGTGGGAAACGTTTCACGAAGAAGGCCAGTCTCAAGCTACATAAGGTAGTGCACACTAAAGAGAAGCCTCACAAATGTGATGAGTGTGGACAAAGGTTCACTCAGCGTGCTCCTCTTAGTATACATATACGTAGGGTCCACAAGAAAGAGACTCCACACGAGTGCGCTATTTGCCAGAAACGGTTTGTGCTCAAGGCACAGCTTAACAACCATATGAAGCTGCACATTGGGAAAGCGAAAGACACATGAAACAATTTTTATGTCAATTTTGAAGATATATATTGTACATGTAGCTAGTATCTTAAGTAAACATCTAAGAATCTCAATTTGTATTATTTCAACTGCTGCTACACTTTTTATGGTTCTCTAGATCACCAAAATAAAACTTCTATTTTGTATTAAATCAAAAGAAACTTTAAGGAAAGGGTTCGGTGGTGTTTACAACATCACAACGATCATAAAACTACTTCGCAAATTTTGTTCTAGTTTGTGCATGTCGAACACTCTTATTCAACCAAGATCACAAAACAACAAGTTAACAGAGGTAACTCTTTAAACGTGCTTGCCATCTTTTACCATATTCGTACTAATTATAGAATTTTTAATCAATTTTTCACGCCATTTGCTTTGCAGACTTGATTGTGGCATATAACGCTATTTAATTCACACTCGTTGTACAAATACCCATCTACATTGAACTAAGTGTTATTGTGTTTCAGACTGAACTGTCTAATGCAAAAACCTTCTACTTGCGAAGGATGCGGCGAGTCTTGTGCCACAGTAGATGACTTGCTGGAACACCACATAAATTGTCCTGAAGTGAAAATGAAGTACACATGCAGTATTTGCAAAAAGAAAACTTGCTCTGCGGAGTATGCAAAGCACCACATTATATCGGGGCACACGACCAGGAAGTTCAAGACGTATCATTGCAATTTGTGCGGATATTCCGACACATCTAAGTATTACATGATACGCCATTTCTTGGACACACATGAAGTCTCTTCGCTTTTTGAATGCGATCATTGTGGCAAGTGTTTCAGATACGAAGCCGGTCTGCGCAAACATGCGATACAACACATACCAGTCATATGTAAACATGAGTGCAATGAGTGTGGTCGCAAGTATCCATTTCCATATATGCTGAATGCCCACGTTCAATCCATTCATAGGGCCACTACTTACGTTTGCGACGTTTGTGGAAAGAATTTTAAGCAGAAGCCCTACTTCACCGCTCATAAACTGAAGCACAACCCGGATTTTGTTCCACCCGTCATGTCGTGTGATTCGTGCGACAAAACATTTACTACATCCATCAGTCTTAAAGCACATGTAAGAGCCAAACACAAGGATAACAGTTTCGTATGCTCCATTTGCGGTAAAATACTGGCGAACAAAACTTCTTTCGACGATCACATGAATATACACCAAGATATAAAATTGCACGTTTGTGACACGTGTGGAAGACGCTTCACGAAGAAGGCTTGTCTTAAGCAGCATATGGTGGTCCACACCAAAGAGAGACGTCACAGGTGCGGGGAGTGTGGGAAGAACTTCACTCAAAGTGGTCCTCTTAGCATACATATACGTAAAGTTCACAAGAAAGAGACTCCTCACGAGTGCGCTGTGTGCCAGAAACGGTTCGTGATTAGGGCACAGTTAAAGAATCATATGAAGCTCCATATTGGGAAAGCGAAAGACACATAAGTAATTTTTGTATCGATTTTGTTCATGTATCGTAATAAACCCTTATATTTCTAAAGATCTCTCGTACCATTTTATTATTTTTTAGAACTTCAACAGTGGGAGAAAAAATGTGAAAGTATGMATTTTCAATATCCGTTTCAAATTCCTCGATATTCCGCCACGGAGATGACGTAAAAGGTTCTCAAGGTGACTAAAGCGAGAAACGCCAATAATAGCCAGTGCTCTACCGGCATTGCAAGTCATATTTGTATACATTTTTTTGAGCTGCGTCGTGTTGCCAGCGTGGGCAAATTTTCGCGATTCCGTGAGGAAAGTACTCGTAAACTGGCATTGTGGCATTGATACCTAGGTCAACTTAAGGCGTATTTGTGAAAATAACTTAAATCATCCTTCAGTCAGTTTATTCTATAATGAACAGTTCAATATAATAAGCGCATTCACTGGCCTTTTGTTGAAACACTAAAGCACTTTAACCATCGAACCTGCTTTTAAACCAATGTTTTTATTATGAGGAATTAAACGACGCTTGACTCTTGATAATGTTTAAAGTTTGTATACTTACGTATGAGAACGATATGATAAATTCTGAAACTGTCAGGACTGTCTCTGGCCGTCGTTAGGAATAAAACGGTAAAGTACCACCGACAACATCGCACGTGCTGCATGTGCAACGTAATAACCCTAACCTAACTCTAGCCACGCGTTTTTGTTTACATAGTTTTGTCAAACTTTCGAGTATCGTATGTGTCAGATTGGTGGAGCAAGATGTTGGTTTTTTTTTAATGTAAGAATGCCTTACGTTAAGAAGTGTTCTGATAAACAGTTATAGGTTATTTCTATGTTTAGTGTTTACATTATAATATTGACGTTGACGGTTATACCTTCGCCCCGCTCTCTCACTCCCATTGCATTACTGTATTTCTCTGGCTATTTATAAAACTGACAACAGTGAGCACCTTGTTACCTAGGGAGCTGTAACAGTGCGCATGACGGAAATTAGGAACCTTTTGCGTAGTTGTTGGCGGATTTAAGAAAATGTTTGAAATAGGGTAATTTTTCTACTACCGTTAATTACGAGTTGAATTAATCTAAAAGCAAAATAGATGCGTAGTACTAGTATTCATGATGTAAGCAATAAAAGGCATAGGTTAAAACTATCAAATTTTAATGTGCGGGACGACCCTATTGTCACAAGTGGGGAGTCGGAATTTCCCTAAAAACGGTTAGCCTTATCGATATGAAAGAAGATTACCTTTTCCAGTATTCTGGAATTCGTAAAGGCCTATTTTTATTGCGACTATTTTGAAGACCAACGAATTATTAACAGCCAGCATTACAGTAATGTGTTCGAAAACAAAATAAAGTATGTCATTCGCAAGGGTCACTTGTCCTGCATTTAGAGTGCTATTTGTGAAAAAAACGTAGTGTTTCTTATATTAAAAACATCTCAAACAAGGCTTTACAAAACCTAAACGTTCGCACGTTAGAAGGTGATGAAAGTACTTGTTTTCAAGTTTCTAGAGGTAACTCACGTAATATTAATGTATTATTTAAAGGTGGTTGTCATTTAAAACCATATTTATACTAATCATAACATTTTTAAACAATGTTACGCTCTCTGCACCGCAACCAATTACAGTCAGATCTGTTTCGCTTTTATTAAAGCTCATTGGTACAGTTTAGGTCTAGTGCAAAGAGCATAGCATAGAACTGGTTTCGCCTATACACGTAACTAACAACGTATTAGCACACAATGAGACACCTACATTTGTAAAAGCACTTTGACTATATAGTCTCGTTATTCAGTCACTTCATTATTATTAATTTACCTAATGTGTTTTTCAGATCGAAGCGCGTTGAGCAAGGTACTCCCACTTGCGAAGGATGCGGCGAGTCTTGTGCCACAGTAGACGACTTGCTGGAACACCACGTGAATTGTTCCGAAATCGAAATGAAGTACACATGCGATATTTGCAAAAAGCAAACTTGCTCCGTCGAGTATGCAAAGCACCATCTTTTATCGGCCCACACAACAAGAAATTCGAAGAAGGCTTATCAGTGTAACTTGTGCGGATTTTCCGACACAGCAAAGTATAACTTGATACGCCACTTCTTGGACAAACATGACGTCACTCCACCTTTTAAATGCGACCAATGCGGCAAGAGTTTTAAACACCAGGGTGGTCTGCGTATACATGCAATACAACACGTCCCAAACGGATGTAAATATGAGTGTAATGAATGTGGTCGCAAGTATCCGGTTCCATTTATGCTGTTTAATCACATGGAATCCATCCATAAAGGCACTACTTACAATTGCGACGTTTGTGGAAAGAATTTCAAGCAGAAACTCTCTTTGACGGCTCATAAACTGAGGCACAACCCGGATTATGTTCCACCGGTAATATCGTGTAATTCATGTGATAAAACATTCACTACATCCCATGGTCTCAAAGTACACGTAAGAACCACACATCAGAATAACATTTTCGTATGTTCCATATGTGGCAAAATACTGTCTTTCAAAGTTTCTTTCGACAATCACATGAATATGCACCAAAATATAAAACCGCATGTTTGTGACGTATGCGGGAAACATTTGTCGACGAAGGTTAGTCTTAAGCAGCACATGGTGGTCCACACGAGAGAAAAACCTCACAAATGTGACGAGTGTGGAAAGAGCTTCACCCAACGTGCTCCTCTTACCATACATATACGTAAGGTCCACAAGAAAGAGACTCCTCACGAGTGCGCAGTGTGTCAGAAGCGGTTCGTGCTCAAGGCACAGCTAAGGAACCATATAAAGCTACATATTGGAAAGGCAAAGGACACATGAAGGAATTTTTGTACCGGTTTTTGTGTCCATGTATCGTAATAAACCTTTATTAAGCTCAATTTGTATTATTTCAAACAGTTTTGTATAATATGTATTTATAAAAGTCTTAAGATTTTCATAGGCCATACAAAATAGTGAGCATTGTTTGGGATGATTTGAAGAGAAGTTGCTTAAAAATTGGAGGGGGCCATCTGTCATAGTCATAGAGAATGCACCTTTACAAACACAGTTAAAAACAAGCCACCCAATTCTTCTAGAAGTAGGAAATACAGACATGGTTGACCAGTGATGATAGCAAGAGCGTGAAAAAGTGGATGATGAATGACCACTGTATCCGAATCAATGATTTTGAATTTTTATGTTTTTTTTTCAATACAGCTACACAAATCTAGAGATACATTTTTTACACGTTATTAGTATCGTCAGCTGTTTGTAAAACGAAGGTGGTGGTTTTAAATCAGAATGGTGGCGCACTAAAAGTAAAACCTTACATTCTTTTTTTTTTGTAATAAATTATCGAACTTATAGGTAAGGTACTGTTACCTGTAGCGTTTTATGATTCACACTTATTTTATAATTACCCATTTCTGTATATGGATTAAACTAAGTGTGATTATGTTTTAGAATAAACCGTGTAAAGCAAGCTCTCCCAACTTGTCTAGTACCACAGTAGAGGACTTACTGGAACACCATATTAGTTGCTCTAAAGTCGAAATGAAGTACACATGCGATATTTGGAAAAAGCAAGTTTGCTCCATAAAATACACAACGCACCATCTCGTATCGGCTCACACGACCAGAAATTTAAACGCGTACCAGTGCAACTTGTGCGATTTTACCAACAATACCAAGTACTACACTATACGGCACTTCTTAGACATACATCACGTCACTCCGCCTTTTAGATGCGACCAATGCGGCAAGGTTTTCAAATTCCAGAGTGGCCTGCGCACGTGCCGGATAGATTTATATGCTGTCCATTTACGTTAATATCGTCCATAGGGGGGACGTTTGCGGAAAGCAATTCAAGCAGAAACCCAATTTGACAGCTCATAGACGGAGGTACAACCCGGATTATGTTCCATCGCTAATATCGTGTAATTCATGTGGTAAAACATTCACTACATCCCATGGCCTCAAAGGACATGTACGATCGAAACACCAGAATAACAATGTCGTATGCTTCATCTGTGGTAAAATGCTGTCTACGAAAACTTCTTTCGACGATCACATGAACATGCACCAAGATTTAAAATTGCACATTTGTGACGTATGTGGGAAACGTTTGTCGACGAAGATTGCTCTTAAGCAGCACATGGTGGTCCATACAAAAGAGAAACCTCACAAATGTGAAAGAGACTCCGCATGAATGCGTTGTTTGCTACAAGCCGTTCGTGCTTAAAGCGCAGTTAAACAACCATATGAATATTCATATTGGTAAGGCGAAAGACATGTAAAACGATTCTTGTATTTCAAGTAAATATGAAATAAATGAATTGATTGAGTATTTACAACTTTAATTTGAAAAAAATACACAGGTTTACATGGACACTCTTACCTTTCATTGAGTTACATTTTGTGCTATACTAGTATTGGTCGTTGCCATCTAGCGGTGCCAACAGAGTATCGGTTAGGCGTAGAACATACAGCGTTCCGGGTGTCCCGCAAAAACTACTATCAAAACTCYAAGGTAAATTAAAWAGCATCAAAAATACTACAAATTAGTAGTATCTATGTTTATCAGTACTTTTCATTAATGTTAAACGCGAGTCAACTATGTGCTTTTAAGTTCCGTCCTACCACATTATTTCTTTTTCACTCACACTTAACCGAATATACTAACACGAAGTTCGATTTTGTGACACAGATTTTGAAAAGGGGACGGGAAAGTACAACTGTCTAAAATTCTTTAGTTACCTGAAACGTGATTCTGTTTCAGACTGAGCGACGCTGGACCAGACAAATCTTGCGGTATAACAAAAGAGGAACAAGAAGTGGAATTAAAGTACACATGCGACATTTGCAAAAAGCAGTCTTGTTCTGAGAAGGACGCGAAGCAGCACCTGTTACTGGCGCACACCAAATGGAATGGCTCATATGTATGCAGCCTGTGCGGCATTATGAACCAAATGAAGGACGACATACTACGCCATTTTTTCGACGTGCATAACGTCACTCCGCCCTTTCGTTGTGAATACTGCGACAAGAATTTCAAATACAAAAGCAGCTTGCGTATACACATGAAGCAGCATGTGCTGAATGGACTTAAACATGAGTGTAAAGAGTGCGATCGCAAGTATGCTTTTCCGCACACGTTGGCAGCTCATGTTGATGCATGTCATAAGGGTATTAGGTATACCTGCGATATTTGTAGAAAGGCATTCACTACTAAACAGTCTCTGTCGTTCCATGAGCTGAAGCATAGACCAGATTATGTTCCGCCACTTCTCTCATGTGCTTCGTGCGATAAAAACTTCGCTACGTCTAATGGACTTAGGAAACACGTGGAAATCGTACACAAAAAGAACGTTTTCGTATGCTCCATTTGTGGTAAGGTACTGGCGTCCAAATGTTCTTTGGATGATCACATGACTGTACATCAAGAAATAAAAATGCACTCATGTGACGTGTGTGGAAAGCTGTTCTCGAGGAAGGGTGGTCTTAGGGAGCATATGGTAGTACACACCAAAGAGAGACGGCACAAGTGTGACGAATGCGGGGTTACTTTCACTAACCGTACTCCTTTAGTGATACACATACGGAAGGTCCACAAGAACGAGACTCCATACGAGTGTACCGTGTGTCACAGACGCTTTGTGGTTAAGGCACAGATGAACCATCATATGAAGAGGGTTCACGTRAAAAAGCCCAGTGGAATATAAAACAATTTTTGTATTACTATTGAAAGTGTTTAATTTAACCCAATTTGTACTAAATAAAATCAGCATCAATTACTGGTTGTAATCTTATTGACCCTTATCCTACTTCGATTGCGCTTAGGTTTTTTTGAAGGTTATAACACATTCTCAAGGATAAAATGAAAAAGTTTCCTGCTAGTTTAAAACGCACATTTTGAGACAGTGCCTTCGACGGTTGGCAAACGAACATTTGCCTAATTATTTACTTGTAGTTAGTTATCTATCCCAGTATACTTCTTTGTGGCAAATTTGGTAACCTTTTTTGCTCCACCCATTTTTTATAGTTTTGGAAGTTTATTTCAGTGTGGTATTCACCAGTTATACTTTGGGACTTGAACCTCAGGTAAACGTTTGGTATAAATCCATTTTCGTTCCTTGCGTTTAAAATAACTAGCCTTTGGACCTTAGACACAAGTTGGCGCAAGAATCGTTTGTATGTACCAAAACTCCAGAACTTAAAATGAGTATGGGTTGAATGGATATACGAGGCATGTTTTTTAAGTAAGTACCGTTTTGGAATTAAAAAAAAGACGTGCAAAGATATCGCAATAATTTTATCTTACATGAAAGCCTGTACCTTAATTTACTTTTCTACATAATTTCCGTAAATATTGAGGCACTTGTCATAACGTGGCACCAGTTTTTGAATACCCTCCTCATAAAATTCTGCCGCCTGACTTGTTAACCACTGTATCACAAATGTTTCGACTTCGTTATCATCTTGAAGACGCTGACCACCCAGGTGTTTCTTCAAGTGCAGGAACAAATGGTAGTCGCTGGGCGTCAGATCAGGGCTGTATGGAGGATGATCTAGAGTTTCCCATTTAAAAGATTTGATGAGATCTTTGGTCCGATTAGCCACATGTGGACGGGCATTGTCATGCAGCAAAACGATACCCTTACTCAACTTGCCACGTCTTTTGTTCTGGATTGCACGACGCAGATTGTTCAATGTCTTATAATAAGACGCTGCATTGATTGTCTCATTACGAGGCAGAAACTCCACTAGCAATACTCCTTTTCTGTCCCAAAAAACTGTGCACATGATTTTCCGGGCAGAAATTGTTTGCTTACACTTCACTTTTTTGGGTGATGATGAATGTCGCCATTCCATGGATTGTTGTTTCGATTCTGGTGTAACGTAGGCCACCCATGTTTCGTCACCAATAACAATTTGGTCTAAAAAATCTTCACCTTCATTGTGGTACCGCTCAAGGAAAGTCAATGCACTGCCTAAACGTTGGGTTTTGTGCAAATCCGTCAACATTTTGGAACCCAACGTGAACACAATTTCCGGTAATTCAAGTTCTCGTCACAATGCGATACAAAACACTACGAGAATATTGAGGAAAGCAGTCGCACAATGATGAAATTGTAAAGCGTCTGGTTTCTCTCACCTTTTCGTTCACTTTCTGCACCAAATCTTCATTAACGACCGAAGGACGCCCACTCTGTTCTTCATCGTGCACATTTGTGCGGCCATCTTTAAATGCTCTCACCCATTTCCTTACCAGTCTATCACTCATAATGTTTTGTCCGTAAACTTCACAGATCTCACGATGAATATCGATCGGTTTTACGCCTTTAGCACTAAGAAATCGTATAACAGCCCGTACTTCACAATCGGCGGGACTCACGATTGTCGTAGCCATCTTAAACACTCAGTAAACAACGTATACAATGAAGAATCAAACTGTAATGGCGTCAGTGCGTAGACAAGAGATGTAGGTAACCAGCGCGCATGCGCGGAACGCCGACCGTAGCGCTGCGGCGGGGGAATCACAAAACGGTACTTACTTAAAAAACATGCCTCGTATGTATGTCTCGTCCATGTGTATTACTGGTCTATTGTTACGCCTGCTCTACGAACTTAATAAAATAGAACTAGTTACACATAATATAATTAAGGAGTACAAGAAAAAATATTGTAATGAAATGTTAAAGACAAGAAAATTATTTAATGTAATATATATACTAAACGCTAGCAATGTGCAATGTGGGACTTAATAAATTCAAATAAAAAACGAAGCCCAAAGCTTCCTGAATCGGTTATCGGTAGCCAAATCTTTACAATTTTGACCCGTTGTGGGCAGTTTTTTACCACCCAGAAATTACTGGCACCTGGACGACCGAACCTGATCTTAAAGATCCTCTCGGTCACCATATAGTTTTGTTGGTTTTTGATAAATTTTTGGTAACTGATCAAAATTTGACACTTTGCCAGTTAAAGAACAAAGGAATTTGGAAGGAAACCTACACTCCATCGGAATTGGACCTCTTTTCTCATGGCCGTGGCCAAGTGGAGAAGACTGCGGCATCTTGTGGAGGAGTGTCCATTTTCAGGTTTTCAAAGGTGGCCTCATAAAAAGAAGTTGTCGCCAGAAACGAAAACGGTTGTGCATCTTCAAAATTTTGTATTTTCTTATATGTATTTTTATGTACTTAATGTCTTGTTCTCTATTTGTCTGTCATACGAAAATAAATAAATAATAGCTAATAATATAAATGAATACTTTGTCAATAATGTAGCAAACACCATCAACTCATTACCAAATTCTGGTAATAATGCGTATGAGTTTCCTGCGAATCTAACCTATGTGAAGTTTAATTTCCATGAGGTTTCCTATAATGATGTTAGAAATGCTATTGGTAAATAGAAAAATTCTAAAAGCAAGGATGCATATGGTTTCAATTTACAATTTATTAAAGCATTAACAAATCTAATTGTTATTCCTCTTACGAAAATTATCAATAAGTGTATTAATGAAAGTACGTTTCCCATATTGCTTAAAACTTCGAAAGTAATACCCATACATAAAAAAGGGAGCKCTGAAAATATTAATAACTACCGGCCCATTTCTTTAGTTCCTACTATAAGCAAAATATTTGAACACCTGTTAAAAAACCAAATTGATAAATTCTTGGAACACAATGCATTATATTCACAATACCAATTCGGATTTAGAAGTAATCGATCAACCACTTTAGCACTAACCACTCTTAGTGAAAGAATCTTGCCCGGATTCGAGCGTAGAAGCCATACACTAGTTTCCTGTCTGGATTTGTCAAAAGCATTTGACTTTGTAACACAGTATATTACTAAAGAAACTGAAATTATACGGCTTTAGTGACAATAGTGTGGCCTTAATGGGTTCATACCTGAAGCATAGATATAAATTTGTTGTCGCCAACCAGACAAAGTCCACGAGCTTAGAAATCAAACTAGGAGTGCCTCAAGGTTCGGTCCTGGGACCAACGTTGTTTGTAATCTTCATTAATGATCTATCACTCTCACTAACTGGGACTAATTTTATATTGTTCGCAGATGACACTACAGTGTATGATACTGGTGCATTTTGCAGAGTTTGCATTTAAGTAGTATAGGGGTCCAGAGTAGAATAAATAACTGGTTTTACTTATACGCCAGTGGACCTGTTAGGCGTATTTCTTGACTTCGGACTCACTTGGGAAGCTCATGCCGTCTATATAACAACTAAACTTTCAAAACAGCTGTATTTGTTTAGACAGTTGGTGTATGCTGTCTCAACTCCAACATTGTTAACTGCCTATGACGCCATATTTCATAGTGTAATCTCCTATGCGACTTTCACATGGGGACACTCTGTCCATGCTGCTAAGGTCTTTAAAGTTCAGAGGAAGTGCGTCAGGATTCTCTCAGGCTGCGAGTATCGGAGTGACTGTAGAAATGTGTTCCGAAGGTCCAAAATTTTGACAGTACCTTGCATTTGTATTATGCAATGTATTCTTTTCACTCATCAAAATAAACAGGAGTATAATTCTTTTGATCACACTTACTCCACTGGGTATCGGAAATTGCTAAAAGCTAACTTTCTAAGATTGACCCGCACTAGAAACAGCACCGACTATTTCTGTATTACATTGTTTAATCTTTTACCACCCAACGTAAAGAAACTCGATTTCAAGCAATTTAAAGTTTTTGTCAACAACTTATTAGTTGAGCATGCCTTCTATAGCGTGGAAGATTTCATACGCCACTTCTCGTAATTGTTCTTGTGTACATTATTCGGTACTTTGACTTGTGTAAAATACTCTCTATTAACAACACCAATAAATATATTATATTAGTATACACTGGACGCACACTTCAGATGAAAAAGAGCTTTAACAGTTACTTGAATTTTAGAAGAGGTTTCTACCCTTATCTTCTGAGAAAAATCGCGTAATTTCAATCTACACACTACGATTCAATGTTTGTAATTCTAAAAGCTATTATATACAACTAACTCATATTATGTGGTTGCTTAAGTTTTAGGACAGCGGTTCCGATCAAGTAAGGGAAAACTACCTGAATACAACCCTTGCATTTCAAGTATCTGTTTGTTCCAAAGTCTAGGCTTAAAATGAGCTTCGATAAGCAGTTTGCTAACTGAGCTATTGCACATCTATTGCTCTGCCGATTTCACTCGCACAAGTATCTGACAGAACCAGTATGTATCATCTATCTCTATCAAGCAGCCGCCATATTTGACCCACGACAGTCGGTGGAGAGTAAAAAAATCCTTGCGCAATAACGATGGATTTGAATGAGAAATTATTGCGAGTATTAAATTCTTTTATTATTATTAATTGAGCTTGTTTTTTTCAGGATAAAGAACGAAGATCCATTATTTTGTAAAGCTGACTCCAAAAACCACAAATGCGACTTCTGTAAAGAACAACTTTGCTTCGAAAGGGATGCAAAACAGCACCTTTTATCAGCACACACTACGTGGAGTAGTGGCACGTATCAGTGTAACTTGTGCTCGTCGACCAAAAAAGCTCAGCCCATCATGCTGCGACACTTCTTCGATGCCCATAAATTTAGCTCACCCTTCCGATGTGAGAAATGTGACAAAAGTTACATGTCCAAAAGATACTTGCGCATGCATATGAAGCAGCACATGTCGAACAGGCTTCAATTTGAGTGTGAAGAGTGCGATCGGAAATACGCTTTTCGAAATTCCCTGATCGATCATGTCAATTTGTGCCATAAGGGTGTTACTTACTATTGTGACATTTGTGGAAAGTCATTTACGCAGAAGTGCAGCATGACCCTTCACAAAGAGAAGCATAATCCGGATTACGTCCCTTTGGTTTCTCCGTGTACCTCATGCGATAAAAAGTTTTATACACGAAGTGGGCTCAGGAGACACGTGGAAGTTGCACACAAAAACAACGTTTTCGTGTGTTCTGTCTGCGGGAAGGTGTTTACTTCCAAATGGTCCTTAAACGAACACATGAATTTGCATCAAGAAATAAAACAGTACGCGTGTGATATGTGCGACAAGCGTTTCACGAAGAAGCCCGCTGCTAAGCAGCATATGATGATGCACAAGAAAAAGGAACTGCATAAGTGCAAAGACTGCGGAAAGGGATTTCGTCGCCTTCCTAATCTTACTCTTCACTTACGTAAAGTACACAAGAATGAGACTCCATTCGAGTGCATGGTGTGCCGTAAGAGATTTATTAGCAAGGGACACTTGAACAGACATACGAGGGAGGTCCATGTTGGAAAGGCAACTGACACTTCAAACAAATTGTATTAATTAAATCAGTTTTCAAATAACTGACGTAATCTTCTTTATCCTCGATCCTCTCCAATCCGCGGCCTTTCAGTATTAATATATGGAGTCATGTCAAAAAGTTATCGAACCAAACTGTGGGCTGGAATTGAAATTATCTGGACAAACCCAAGTCATAAATCTATTTCAAGGTTGTTCAAACGTGACTGCGCAGGATTCTTGGTTTTACTTGGCCAAAAAGTATAAGAAATCAAGTAGCTTTTAGATAACTTCCACTGTCTCCACCTTTCTTTTCATATAACGAAAATGGAGTCGCGCCAACGTGACTACGCACGCGTAAAAAAAAAATCCGAGAATATTTTTCTGTCAATGGGCTTGTTCTACATTTCAAAAATTTTAATCTAAATGCAGAACTCATCTATAGGAGCAAAAACGTAGGTACATACGTGAGTTAAGTAATTTAGCGCAATCTTACACATTCTTAAGAATATTGCAATTGAATTTTGAGGTGCAAGGTAAATGAAATCCTTACAACAAAGTATATTACTGGGATAAGTGATCAAAAAAACATTCTGATTGGTAACCGATTTTAAGAAAAACAGTAACATTACAAAAATTATAGATTCAAATTGTGACAATAAAATCAAAATGTAAATTCAATAATGGCAAAGGTGTATTGGAGATGGACGTTTTCTTCTGCGTGTTTACCAAATGTTTCTTGTTTCCAAACTATTTAATTGAATTTGGAA
This sequence comes from Rhyzopertha dominica, assembly GCA_025024175.1. Taxonomy (NCBI): domain Eukaryota; kingdom Metazoa; phylum Arthropoda; class Insecta; order Coleoptera; family Bostrichidae; genus Rhyzopertha; species Rhyzopertha dominica. The sequence goes on along the minus strand of QCXZ01000003.1, from coordinate 7,359,355 downwards.
GCTGAAATTATTAATTTGGCGCCCAACGTGCAACAAAGATCTCCATGAACTGCCATTAACGTACACCTTTTTCAGATTGAACTCGAGATGGCAAGGACTCCTTTGGTGTGGTGGCTGCGGCAAGTTTTCCACGACGGTGGACAGTTTGATCGAACACCACGCCGAGTGTCCGGACATAGAGCTGAAGTACTCGTGTCACATCTGCCAGTATCGGTTCTCCTGCGAAGATTACGTGAAGTACCACATGGTGGCGGCGCACGCGACCAAGAATTCCGACTCGTACCAATGCAAATTGTGCGGCTCGCTTAGGAAGGCGAGGCCCACATTGCTACGCCATTTTCTCGACGAACATTCCGGGGAAGACATGTTCCACTGCGACATGTGCGGCATGAGCTTCAATTACTTGGGAAGCCTGAAGGACCATCGCGAGAAACATCAGCGTAAGCACGAATGCGCTGAGTGCGATAAGAAGTTTACTTCGAGACGTACCCTGTACATACACGTGGATGCTACCCACAGAGGCATTACTTTCCCGTGCAAGATTTGCGGGAAGAGGTTCAAGCTGAAGTCGAATCTTTACACCCACAGCTACGTTCATAAGAAGGACTTCAACGCTGAGTGTTCTCTTTGCGATAAGAAATACGGCGCTCCCGATAGATTGAGGCGACACGTGCGTGTTGCACATGAGAAAAAACGATTCATGTGTTCGATTTGCGGAAAAACACTGATTCGGAGAGCGTCTTTCAACGACCACATGAATGGACATAAAAACATACGGCCGTATTCTTGCGAGGTGTGCGGGAAATCGTTCGTGAGAAAGAGCGAGCATAAGAACCATGTCGTGGTGCATACCAAGGAGAAACCTTACAAGTGTCCAGACTGCGACGAATGCTTTGCTCAACGTACTCCGCTCACTTATCATATACGCAAGGTACATAAAAAGGATACTCCACATGAATGCGTAATTTGCAACAAAAAGTTCGTTAGTAAGGGGTTGTTAAACGCGCATAAAAAAAGTCACTCGGGAAAACCTGCAGCTGTAAAATAAGTTTTGTGTTGAAATGTTATGAAATACACCTAAGAAAATTCCAGATGTTTTTCATTCTTTCAATACCTTCCTAAGTTTTGGTAAATTGGTTACAAAGATTCGCGATTAAAATTATAGTATTCCAAACGAAATAAGGTTATATTACTAACACCTCGATGTTTGAAGCCTCATGGGCAATTAGTAAGCTACAACAAAAGCTAGCACTCACCGGAAGTTGTTTCTTGCAGTCTCCCAGTCGACCTATGTAGATCCATTGATGATCTGAAACAAGAACTGGCTTTAATTTATCGGACTGAATTTTCATATACGTAAAGCGTAATAAATTTATTGCGAGTGAGAATGCCAAAGCAAGTGATATACTTCAACTGTATAATTTATGTCCTAGTGCCACAAACGGTAGTAGAGTTGATTAAATCCGCATTATTGCTAACTATGGAACAAAGTCTCGTAGATATTTTGTTCTATTCCGTGCAGTTTAATGTTCATACATTACAGAGTACTAACCGAATTATTTTTCAGGCTTCTGCATCCCGAAGCAGACCAGGACTTGACCTGTGTCCATTGCGGGGACGTTTTTGGTTTGAAAGAATGGTTTCTTATACATCTCAGAGCTCTGCATCCAAATATGGATGGCGTTTGTCCATTCTGTGCAAAGACGTTTAAACAAATGTACAACTTGGAAAAGCACATTATGTTACACAACCAGCGTGATGATCATGACAATAAGAAGAGCAGCAAACGACGAAGTAATGTGCAAAAGAGCACGAAGCAAGTGAAAAGTCTGCCAAGCAATATTAAACAAGAGACCAACAGTCAAGAAAACAATGAGCAAAACAGTGATGACCCTTTGGATATCAAAGAAGAGAGACAGGAGGATAACGGTCAAGAGCAGAATCACCACAACATCAATTTACAAAAGGATAACAATCGTCAAGAAAGCAACCACGAAAATGGTAACAACGTCCAGACGATTCCTTGCGATTGCCAAAACACCGACAACCAAGAAATTGTCGTGAAAAAACAAATTAGAAAACCCAGGCGTCGTTACCGCGAAGCCAAATTCACCTGCACACAGTGTGGACGTGGCTTTCCTAATCTGTCTTCCTACCAGGAACACAAAAACAGGGTCCACCTGGGTCTCAGGTTCGTCTGCGAGATTTGCAACAAGATGTTCAGGCACAAGTCCGGACTGGTGAAGCACAAGCATAGACACGAAGTAAATTACACCCCCCCACCGCTGTTTAAATGCGACCACTGCGATAAAGCCTTCGGATACAGAAACCTGCTGGTTCGACACAAAKAAGCGAAACACGAAACAGTCCGCCACTTGTGTTCCGTGTGCGGGAAAATGTTGTCCAACGCCGACAACTTACGAGACCACATGAAGAGACACACCAATAAGCAAGACTTAATGTGTTCTATCTGCGGAAAGATGCTCTCCAATTACCAAAGCTTGAAGCTGCACCAAGCCAAACACGAGAACAAGTTGCGTTTCAACTGCCACGTTTGCCAAAGGACGTTTCACACTTCCAAACTCTTGTCTGCCCATCTGAGAACACACGAGAATCAGGAGTATCCCTGTGAGTTTTGCGGGAAAGGTTTCCGCTTGCTGAGGTCGTTGATGTGTCACGTTAACTGGATGCATAAGGGGGTGGAAGTTGTAGAGTGTGAGGTGTGCCAGAAGAAGGTCTCAACGAGACGCCAGTTATGGATGCATATGCTGAAGGCTCATGGGGTGAGGATGGACGAAAGTGATAAGCTACATTAGGTTTTTAGTAATTTTTGTATGACGTTGCTAATAAAGCTGTGCTCAAATGTATTGTTTCTCTCAGCTTCATCGAGATTAAGCATTTACAACCATACAGGTATGTACAATGTAGTGACGAAGTCAGTTTTTGTCTATACAGGGCTTATGTAGAACTCGAATTATAGTCATTTGACTGGTGCTTGCATCTTGAGCAAGCTATCGCGACGATGCTGTACCATTTGCTCATTCTTTTTTGACATCTCAGTAATGTTTATTTTGACTAACATGTAGTCCAACTCTTCTACAGAGATATAGGGGGCTGTCTGAAATACTTCTGACCACTTTGTTCCGGCCACAAGAAATTAAGCACAGAATATGTAACGTTCATCAGCAGTGTAAGTAGCTTTAACCAGCACTTAGAATTAAAAAAAGCTGTTGGCTTGTCACTTGTTTATGCTTGCAATTTCAAAATTGCAATCAGTATAATCAAAAATTAATAATTTAAGTGTGACCAATCATCAGATTTCTTATTTTTTTTCTTCCTTTGAGCTATGGAAAACTCCAATAGATCTTATCTTAGCAGATCTATTTGCACGTTGCGTAGCGTGATGGTGAGTTGAAACAACGTGCATGTGCCATGATAATTTAATTCTTCACCAAATTCTCCTCCACTTCGTCTCCTAATACTCAAACTCATATAATATAGTACCTATAACTAAGTGAATCATTTTCAGGGTGGTGTATCTTAAACAAGAGTTCCATTATGAAGACAGTAGTAATCAAGAAAGCAATCCACAAAATAGTTACAACTATGAGGATGCTCTACTAGTGCCTGTCAAAGAAGAGGGCCTAGATGATAACGGTCAAGATACGCTTTATCAAAAGTATACTAACGAAGAGAAGAATCATCAGGAAAGTAACAGTCATCAGCAAGATGGAAACAGCCAAGGTAGCACCCATCAAAATGTCAGCAATGCCCAGATGATCCCCAGTAACCGTGAATCCAAATTTACTTGTACGGAATGCGGACAGGGCTTTCCAAAACCGTATTTATACAAGGAGCACTGCAACAGGGTCCACTTGGGTGTCAGATTCGAATGCGAAGTTTGCAAGAAGTTGTTCAGGAAGAAATCTGGACTGACCCAACACAAGCGCATACATGAAGTAACCTACACCCCCGCTGTGCGATACAAATGCGACAAAGTCTTCGGCTACAGGAACCTCCTTGTTCGATACAAACAAGCAAAGCACGAAAAAGTTCCTCACTTGTGTTCCGTGTGCGGGAAAACGTTACCCACTACCGACAACTTGAGAGATCACATGAAGATACATACCAACATCAAAGACTTCACGTGTTCTGTATGCGCAAAGACATTCGCCAATCGGCAATCGTTGAAGGTGCACCTCGAGAAACATGCGAATAAGCTCCGTTTTAATTGTGACGTTTGCCAAAAGACTGTTCACAGTTCCAGTTATTTGGCTGCCCATAAGATCAGGGCCCATGGAATTAAAGTGGATGACTTACAAGATACATTAGGTTCCATTAATTGTTGTATGTCGTTGCCAATAAAGCCCGTAGTCGTAACAATAAGGTCGTACGTTTCTACCACCACTTTCACCTCCATCTTTGGCGAAAGGAGTGCTACATAGATTTTTGGATTGTATATTTATCCAGTCAGGTATCAAACAACTAGACAGTACCATTTTCTTGCTTTTAGTACCACTTACCGKGTCATTTGGTTTGACGATTGAATTGATTCATTTTAGTTTTTATCTATTACAAATCTGATGATTGTCTTTTTGTGCAACAGAGTATTTAATATTTAAGTATTGAAAAACGTATATTTTTATGCAGAATTATTTATACGTTGCGTGGCGTGGTGTTGCATTGAAACAACGTGTTTCTGCCTTTCTACCATTGTACTAGTTGTTAATAAATGGATGGTACTAAATGTTTTTATGATGATGAATTATGATAATTACATTCTGTACCAAAGTTTGTTCTATTTCGTGCCTTTTAATATCCGACCTCATATAGTACAGCATTCTATCTGAATTATTTTTTCAGGGCGGTGTATTTTAAACAAGAGTTCGATTTTGAAGAAAGTATTAATCAAGAAAACAGTCAAAATAATGAGGATCCTCTACTAGTGCCTGTTAAAGAAGAGAGTCTAGGGAATAACGGTGAAGATACTAATTATCATAAGTGTACTAAGGAAAAGAAGAATCAACAGAAAAGTTACAACCAAATGGCCAATCTACAAAAGGGTAACAATCATCGTCAAGAGACCATTAAGCAAGATAATGTCCAGATGATACCTAGTATCCCTGAAGCCAAATTTACCTGTACCCAATGTGGACTGGGCTTTCCAAAACCCTGTTTATACAAGGAGCACAACAATAGGGTCCACTTGGGTGTCAGATTCGAATGCGAAGTTTGCAAGAAGTCATTCAGACACAAATCTGGACTGACCCATCACAAGCGTAGACACGAAGTAACTTACGACCCCGCAGTACGATACAAGTGCGACCAATGCGACAAAGCCTTCGGCTACAGAAACCTGCTGGTTCGACACAAACAAGCAAAGCACGAAGATGTCCGTCACTTGTGTTCCATATGCGGGAAAACTTTATGCAACGCCAACAGCTTGAGAGACCATATGAAGAGACACACCAATAAACAAGACTTCGTGTGTTCTGTCTGCGGAAAGAACCTCGCCAATCGGCAGTCCTTGAAGTTGCACCTTGCAAAGCACACCAACAAGCTCCGCTTTCATTGTGACGTTTGCCCAAAGACGTTTKACAGTTCTAATTTMTTGACTGCCCATCTCAGAAGACATGAGGGTCAGGAACATTTTTGTGAGTTTTGCGGGAAAGGTTTCCGTTTGAAGAGGTCGTTGGTGTGTCATGTGAACTGGATTCATAAAAACGACGAAGTTGTGGAGTGTGAGGTATGTCAGAAGAAGGCTTCAACGAAGCGCCAGCTATTCATGCATATGTTCAAAGCTCATGGTATTAGGATAAATGAAAATGACGAGCTACATTAGGTTCTACTAATTTTTGTATGTTGTTGCTAATAAAGCATAATTGTTGATTTGTTGTGCAGTTCGATATTTTTTCTACCACCACCACCATCATTCGTCTTTTGTCAGTGAAAATTAAAGACGATTTAAGGCAAATTGTGTGGGCTGAATCAGATTGTGTTGGGTTTTTTGGCGAATTTTTTCTCGAAACTCAGTAAAATGTTTGCAAAGGTTTAGAGATTTTATACAAATCACGAAAGATTACGCAATATCGTTAACAACTTTTTATGGCTTTAGAATTGCAGTACAAACATGTATGCAAAAATAAAATGGTTTTGTTTTATTCATTTTTAAGGTAAGTATATATCTTTTACATTCAGTTTCAGCAGAAGGGAGAGTACAACAGAAATACACCACCCTTATACTTTAAACTGTATTTCAGAGATATCTTAGCATAATGTTTATATTTTAAAAGATGAAAAGAAAATAAAACATTCACCTCCCCTGCTGTCTTCGTTGACAGAAACAACCAATGGTTCCATTGTCTCCTCTATAACATCGTCCAGCTCCCACTTTTTTCTTCTTCTAATGACGTGTTCTATACATTTTTCCCATTTTTCTGCAGTAACCAGTTCGATAGATTTTGAAAAATGCAACTACGGTTGTCAATTGGAATTAAACTGTAGCCCTATCTTTCCTGAKCATTTCCTTTTTTATTCACGCCAATATCTTTGTTATTAATGGAGATATACAGTTTTGAAGCATATCAGTTAACAACACCAATTTTAAACATATTGTGCTATTAGGCTTTTTAAGATTACGTCATCCAATATGACGTCGAGGGGGCAAAAAGCGCACGCATGGGACGCGCCTGCGAAACCCTGGAAACGGACGCGTGGCTGATAGAGTTGGGTCCTTCATGACCAAGTCGTTCAAAGTGAATGACTCATGCCTTGATTTGGCTCACAGTTAATGAATCAGCATCGTTCGTGCGTCGTACACGTTAACCGTTAACCATGTACGATCACTGATCTCTAAATATTATTTAGAGATCAGTGATCGTACATGGTTAACGGCTGACGACAGCACACGAGTATAACACAGCATGACAGCATATTTATATGCTGTGGCGAGACAGGAGACACCGCTGTCACTTTCAATTCACGATCCATATGAACGACTTGAATGATTCGAATCTACGCGATTGATTGAACGATTTGAATTGAATCGAATGTCCCAGCTCTAGTGACTGACGTTGGCATTAAGTAATGGGGTTTCTATGACAGCGCGCTAGAAGCTGCATCGTTTTGACATGTGCCCCCTGGCAGTCGCTCCGAAAGTCACGTGCATAGACAAGGGCAAGATAAATAGATGGGAAACTCTAATGGTGGGGGTAGGTTCCTATAAAGCACCTGCAGTGTCACTAGGCTAAACTACACACGAATATGCCAAGTCGATAACATAGGAAACTGCTTTAAATGGTGCAGCAACAACATGCAAGTCAGATTTTTTATTTTCTTTTAATTTATTTCTTTGCACCTAGTTTGTTCCATTACTACCTCTTCGAAGTTACTTGTCACATAACTTCAAATGGCGCGGGAATAAACTACTTGCAAATTAAATAAGAGATTACTTAAAAATAATTTGCAATTAAATGATGATAAACAAAACAAAAGCCGTTTGGTATTCACAAATAATTATAATGATCATAAATGTACAATTTATAAATATTTCAATAAAACAGAAGTATGGTAGACGTCTTCGTTTAAGTTTTTTCTCCAGGGAGTCGAAATAACTCGCCGAAATGCTTGTAACAAACCAGATAGCGTAAATAAGCTATCTTTTTTAATGCGTTTCAGTCATTTTGGTACATCTGAAACAAGTATGCATTTTTTAAACAGACCTTCATTGTAAATAAAAATATTTCCCAAGGGTCTTTATTATAATATTATATAAGAGTATGTGATAAATAAGGGGTGGTATCCACGCAAGATTTCCCAAAGGGACCAGTTTGGTAAGTACATACACTACATTTCAAGAAACGCCAAGAGCATGCATGTCTTAAGTTTTGTTATTAATAACAATTGCTGGTTTACTGTACGATGTATCATTCGATAAAAGTTAAAGTATGTTGAATTGTTGTCAAGTTAATGTTGAATTTGCTATGGGATATTTTTTTGAGATTGTGTACGTCCTCGTCCGCTATCTATAAGTAAAACAACCCATTAAACATATGCACATCAATGCTGCTGTTGTGATAGTATAATGAATGTCGATTAAAGGTATCACTTACTCAGATATAATAAATTACTTTACGGCCGCAACAATATTTATCATCAGGACGCTACTATTTACTAGAACTGTACTACCCTTACAAATATTTAAGTGAACCAATTTACATTTGGATGGATAAAATTACATAGCTTAAAGCTGTAAATGACTGTGATAGCGGATTTGCAATGCCCAAGTAGACAAATATAATATAATAAAATTGCTTCTCATCCATATAAGAGCAAATCGACTCACTCATTTAACTTTTAACATTTTTTTTAACTCTTGAGAAGAAGCAGAACATTTAAACATCTTAAGAATTCATAATAAGCTTTTGTAGCACCAAGTGTACCTACATGATTTTAAGTGTGAACTACTTTATCGAAAAACAAGTCTATGTAGTAACTTCCATGCGGTTATTGAGATATATTTTTACAAAAACTCGTACAACTCACCTCCTCGTCCGCAACTGTCAGAACTAGCTTTGTAGTAAAAATGACTTGTAATTACTAACTGTTCGCACATTCAGCAGTTCAAGAATATTTTATGCAAGCTAAACATTATTGTTATTAACAAATTACAGTTTAAATTTGAATTATTTACGTGCTGATATACGTTCTTGACAAACTGGTCCCGACACAACTGTCAAATAAATAACTAAACCGCCAACCTGCTGCCKACTGTAAGCACAGTGACTTTATAAAGTCACTGTACTGCAAGCAGATGCTAGCGCCAAAAATTTGCCGTGTCACTAGGCTAAACTAATCCGTATGGTCACCCCCCACCACCGAGAGATTCCCATCTATTTGTCTTGTCTTTATCTATGGTCACGTGTTCTAAAAAGCCTAATGGGAAAATAAACATATAACGCGTCAAAGCGCAGAGATCTGTCAAATTCGCAAACTGTCACGTTCTTTTAACATTCTTACGTTAGTGTTTTATATGGAGTGACAAACAAGAAATTGGAATAGCGATGAATGAGTGAAAGTGGTTACATTGGCTGACGAAGGATTAAGTTAGCTCAGAGGTTGGGAGTTTACCATACAACAGTATCTTGTGTTATCCACCGTTTTGAAAAAACCAATCATCACGACTAAGGAGCAGAATTAGAGCTTCGCAAATTCCTCCAAAAGGACCGACGTTAACGGCAAACCAGTTTGCAGTTTGCACAACATGTGGGCTGGAATCTTTAGGATTTGGAACGTGTATTATTCCAGGGTTTGCCTATAGAACTGCGACCGTCGCGTAAAAGTTCACCGACAACCAAATGAACTGTTCTGTAATGTTGATGAATTGAAGCTTCCAGGCTAGATGGCCGTGGTCGATGTCTTCTTCTTCCTCCTCTAACTGACGTTTCGCTTACTCCTGTGGCAAGCATCTTCAGAGTTGCGGTCGTGGACGTAATCGTCGCTTGCCACAGGAGTAAGCGAAACGTCAGTTAGAGGAGGAAGAAGAAGACATCGACCACGGCCATCTAGCCCGGAAGCTTCAATTCATCAACTGAACGCTGGCCGTGAAAGCCTAAGCCAATTCATGTTCTGTAATGGTTTGGGGAGGGATTTCTTTGACAGCTCCGACAGAACTTGTCTCTCTACGTGGAGGTAATTTGACGAGTGGTCGTTAACATTATAGAAGTTTTATCTCAGCATGTTGTCGTTGTCTTATATAGTGCAGGAGTACTTACACGAGATGGATATTGAGATCGGCTTGTAAGCAGTCCTAATCTCAATCCAATAGAATTTGTGGGATAATATGGGTAAGCAACTTTAGAATCATCAGCCTGTCTCTCTTGACAACATGGAAAACATCATCGTGGAAATATGGAATAAATAACATTGACCAGACCGGATTTTAGACGGCTGGTTTCAAGTATGAATGAGCAATGATTTTTTTCGATCTTTCATGTTTCTATTACTTATCTTGTCATAAATAACTGGTACACTTTAAAACTGTGTATCTTCATTAATAACAAAGATATTGGTGTGAATCAAAAAAGAAAATGTACAGGAAAAGTGAGGGTACAGTTCCAACTGACATCTGCAGTTGTAGCTGTGCATCCCCGAAACCAAAGATCAAAATTTTAGTCAATTCTTAGTGGTGCTTTAACTTTGACGCGTAGCGTATAGTATGTCTGTTTACGATAAACTCAAAAACTACTGAACGGATTTTCATGCGATAGATAGAGTAGTTCATGAGGAAGGTCTAGGTATATAATTTGTCAGGTTTTATGTAAAATGGTAGAATATAACGATAATTGTTGGAAGTCTCGGAAAAAGTCAAGCTGCCAAGGAGCTCTCATAGAAAACGCTGCCTAATCCCTTTGAGATATAACAAAACAATCCATGGTGGAATATTCCTCTTTTATAGATCTACAAAAAAGTCCGGGATAGCATATGTCTTTTACGGATGGCTTACTATACCCATTCTTTAGGAGTTATCGCAATAAAATAACGCGCGCGTGCTGCCGTAATAAAGAGACTTGGAGCGACAAGGTCGCTAGTGATTTAATTTTTTTTAGTAAAAACAGCCCTATAGGTTGTGTACCTTGCGTTTGTCCTATTTGTATCGTTTATGATATTTTTCATGTATCGAAACAACCATAAATAATCACCTCCATTTGAACATATATATGAATCAACCCCTCAATCTATCACCTCCATTCTCAAACGCTTTACTAACACAGGTCCTCTTCCAGATTCCTCAACCTCCCTCCCGGGATAGTTGTGAAAAAGATCATAGTGCGCCGCATAAGGGGCCACCGCTGTCGCTTGTGCGAGAGGAACTTCAACACGGAGAAGGCGATGATTAAGCACTGCGCCACCGACCACCAGGGGGCGGCGCCCTACGGGTGCAGCATCTGCAGCAAGACCTTCAAGCTGAAGTTGAACCGCGACTACCACGTGAAGACGCACACGGCGTCGAGGGACCTGACGTGTGACAGGTGCGGCAGACGTTACATATCCGAGATTAGTCTCAAGAAACACATACAGGCGGCGCACGAGGGAAAGACCTACGTGTGCGACATCTGCGGCAAGATAATGCACTTCAAGCACAGCCTCAATAACCATTTGAAGAGCCATATGGGCGACAAACGCCACACCTGCGAGGAGTGCGGGAAGGCGTTCGTTAGGAAAGCGCATCTGGTCAATCACATGACCACTCATTCCACCGAAAAGCCCTTCGTTTGCGAGCTCTGCGGCAGGAGTTTCGCCCTGAAGTACGTCCTGGACATTCACAGGAAGAACGTGCACTCCGACGCGAACATAAAGTACTGCTTCGTGTGTTACAGGGCGTTCACGACGAAAAAACAACACAAGAGCCACATGAAAACTCATGTAGACTAGGCGACGTTGTTCAATATTCTTTTCTCTTCGCTTTAAGTTCTATTTATAACTCGTTTTGTAATGTTTTTGATGATGTAAGTGTTTAAGTTTCGTGAAAAATAAATTAGAGGATTTTGTTTGGGTTATTTAAAAAAAAAGAATCATTGTGCATATACAGGGTGGTTTAGTTATCGTGCTCACCCAATGACGGCTTTATTTGTGATCTTAGAGAAAAATGTTTCAAATAAAAGTTGTAGCAGCCAAGGAGTACTCGATAGCGCAATATAACACATTTATGCAGCGTTGCCAGATTTCCAGTGCAGAACCAAACTTGCATTTTTTTTAAATAGAACCACGTACACACGGATTTGGGTAACACATCAAATTTTGAGCAAAAGATTATTAAGATACATGCGCTCTAAAATTAACGGTTTCGGAGATACGCATGGGTGGTCCAGTTATCGTGCTCACCCAATTGACGGCTTTACTTGAAGTTTTAGCAAAAAATACTTTGAATAAAAGTTCTAACAACCAAGGAGTACTCGATAATTTAATATAGCACACTTATGCAGCGTTGCCAGATTTCTAATAATGAACCAAACTTGATTTTTTTTAATGGAACCAACCACTTTTATTGCCAGATTCTGATTATACATCAAATTCGGGGCAAAAGATTATTAAAATACATGTGCTTTAAAATTAACGGTTTCCGAGATACGCACCCATGAGGATAATAATCATAAACTGGCATAAAAAATAGGTAGTTCCATTAAAAAAAAATCAAGTTTGGTTCATTATTCGAAATCTGACAACGCTGCATAAGTGTGCTATATTATATTATATTATCGAGTACTCCTTGGTTGCTACAACTTTTATTTAAAACATTTTTTGCTAAAACTTCAAATAAAGCCATCAATTGGATGAGCACGAAAACTGGACCACCCATGCGTATCTCCGAAACTGTTAATTTTAGAGCACATGTATCTCAAAATATGATGCGTAATCCGAATCCGGCATAAAAAGTAGGTGGTTCTATTTTTAAAAAAATGCAAGTTTGGTTCGGTACTCGAAATCTGGCAACGCTGCATAAATATGTTATATTGCGTTGTCGAGTACTCCTTGGCCGCTACAACTTTTATTTGAAACATTTTTCTCTAAGATCACAAATAAAGCCGTCAATTGGGTGAGCACGATAACTGGACCACCCATGCGTATCTCCGAAACCGTTAATTTTAGAGCACAAGTATCTTAATAATTTTTTGCTCAAAATTTAATGTATAATCCAAATCCGGCATAAAAAGTGGGTAGTTCTATTTTAAAAAATGCAAGTTTGGTTCGGTACTCGAAATCTGGCAACGCTGCATAAATGTCTTGTATTGCGTTATCGAGTACTGCTTGGCTGCTACAACTTTTATTTGAAATATTTTTCTCTAAGATCACAAATACAGCCGTCAATGGGGTAAATACGATAACTGGACCACCCTATACAGTCAGCAAAAATCATTTTGCAACGAGTAGTTCTTATCGACACTTTATCTCCTTATCGCTAGAGGGTGCTGTAGCAGATTTTTGCTTCAAACGCCTAGGGAGGTAGATGATAGCCACCCGAATTACACCACATGTGTAACTTGTAAGAGGGCCATATTACACTGTAATAATATTACAGCTTCTAGTAACAGTTCCACAACTTCCCTGAGGAATTGTTTACAGCAATTTCCTAGATACTAAAGAAACAAAAACTTATTTACAGACTTTAATTTAATTTTTTATTATTCATTTAGCGTTTGATACGCGGTCAGTACCGCACAGCTCCAAGGTTGCTTCTAACGACAGGGATTTTATATTAAGAAAAGAGTGTCGGTAAGACCCTAACTGTAATTTGGTTGCTTCATTTCAATTTGGGACGGCTGTACAGGAGGGTGTTGTATGCAATTTGCTAACATCGCGTTGCCCCAGTAAAATAAATAATGAAGGATATTACTTAGGTTAGAAACTAGGGCGTAAAGTGACGTCATTAATTTCATACTCATTTTTTTGTTATCGCTTGGTAATTCTTTCGAGTGAATCAACAAAAAACGTCAAATTTTGGAATGGACATCGTTTTAAATGTATCTGCCCTTATTTTTATGTGCAGCGCTACTGTTATAATGTGCCTTGATTCTCCATAAACAGAATACTTATCTATAGTGAAGACATTTTTAATATTTTTGTCACTTTTGTTAACTGCTACAAAGTAATAAATTTCCTGAAATAAATAAGATTTGTTCAAAGAGTAGGTATTGTTGTATTAAATATTTTAAAATGAATAATGCTTCTTTTGTAACTAGCGAGTGATGAATACCCTGGAAGACTGACAGAAAAGTGGAGTACCTGTGAATGTGCTGGACTTGCTTCAAAGATTAGTGAAAAAAAAACGCTTTCTCGACGAATGTCTTCACCAGAGGCTTTTTAATGGAAATGGAGGAATTTACAAAAATCTAAATTAACAAAACCATTAAAAATCTTGGGAGTTTGAGCCTTCTTCAGCTTTTAAACAAAATTATTACAGGCGGAAATTTCTAAAAGATCGTTTCATAAACAGTTGGGTTCTCATCAATTATATTAAATTCTTAATTCGTTCAAGAAGTATGGGTAATCAAAACGAGTCACATTTATGGTTTTTTAAGTTTCATGTGACAATATTGGCTTAAGATTGCAATAAAGTGTTATGGGCATTCCCCAGAGTTAAAAAGGGTTTTTCTTCACTACTAAGTAATACCTGCTATTGTTATTATTGCTCTTTTATTTTAAATGGTGTATACGTTTTTTCTTAATTCCTGTTGAAATGAGGGACACTTTCTTAAGTATACGGCATTATTTCACGTTTTTTTTAATACGTCTGTGGCATACTCAAAAATGACTATCTCGCAAAGTTTCTTAAAAGCTTGAGAGCTTTTTGCATCTGATTCAATGCCTGCTAAGTATTTCTTGTGACTGTCAAAGAATAGTTTGTTTTTTGTCTATGTACCTCATGTCATGTCATAGCCAGCAAAAAGAAATAGTAAAACAGAAAACCGCTAAAATATAGGCCCATATCATTGTTGCCTATTCATCTGCCCATATGGGGAGGCGCGTAACAAACATACATAAGAACGTAACATACATTTCACTACCTTAAAAAATTTTGGAATCACACTCTTCTTTGCATATCATTTTGAATTTAGTGAGGTTAAGTAAGTCATAATTAAAGAAGAGTTAAAGTAGTTCTAAGAAGGCATTGTGCAATGTTTTGCCTCGTGCATCTAACACTATCCTTTGCAGGTCCACCACACGCAAGCCTTACACGCGCAAAGACAAGGACTACCAACTAAAATGCATGCTCTGCGACGAGGTATTTCCTAGAGTACCAGCCCTGAAGGAGCACTGCAAAATCAGTCACGACGGCTACAGCTACAAATGCGAGATCTGCGACAAGCTGTACAAAGCGAAGACGAACCGCGACCTCCACATGAAGGCTCACAGCACCAACTTTGAGAAGAAGTGCGAGAAATGCGGCCGGACGTACACGTCCCAGAGAAGCCTCTACAAGCACATGAAGGCGGTCCACCAAGGGCAGACGCACATTTGCGACATCTGCGGTAAACAACTCGAGTTCAAGCACAGCCTCGACTACCACATGAGGTCCSACCTGGACCAGAAGAAMTTKAAATGCGAGGTCTGTGGTAAAGCATTTACGAGGAACGCTCTTCTGGMGAATCACAGGACGGTTCACACCAAGGAGAAACCGTTCATCTGCGAGATTTGCGGGAGGAAGTTTGGTCTCAAGTACGTGATGGTGATACACAAGAAGAACGTCCATGGGTCGTACAAACCCTACGAATGTCCCGTGTGTCACAGGATGTTCGCAGCGAGACATCTTTTGAATTCGCACTGTAAGACCCATCGCGCTCCACTGGACGATCCGAGTGAGCGAACTGATAAGTATAATTAGGTGTTTAGTTGGAAAAATGTAAGTTAGGATTATGTGGTGTCAAATATTTGTAATGTTCAAGCAAAATAAAGTTTGATTTTCATTCCCTCTACAAAGAAAGATTGACAATTCATTTTTTCCTTCAAATGGATGCTTGTTAAAGTTGGTGGACAGTCTGAAGCATGCTAAAGGTAAGTTTGCTCCAAGTATTGATGCAGTTCATTATTTTGTGTCAAACTTGGTACCGTTCGCATTCAGAAAAAGGACATTTTTAAGGGCGAGCTACTTTACTTGATGAAGACGGATAAAAAATGATGTTGGCATCTGAGAGGTCAATTGTAACCCGCCAAAAGTTGATAATAATTGCTGCGTTGTGAGGAAGTGCCCAATATTGCTGAAGAAATAAGATTCTAAGGTCAGCTAAAGGCAGTTCACCAACAAGCGGTTCTATTTGCTGCTGCGATTTTATATTATTTTTGTGGGTTAAGACACTGCATAAAATTAAGCTGGCGTTGGAAGCTGTTTTATGGTAGAGTGTCAGGAGACATTCTGTGTTGTTGTATAGTCGAGCGAACAATGGTATCAGATGGATGGTGCACTAGCACATGTCAATCGAGCTGTTGGAGAAGTCGTAGAATGTTTGGTGATCGTTGGATTGCACACAATATGTTCCATATAAGTTTCCACCACGATCTCCTGATTTAACACCCCTTGATTATTTCATTTGGGGTTATGTAAGAGATCAAGTGTACAGAACTTCTGTGACCACTACAAACCACTTAATAGACAGAGTTCGAGGGACATTCAGTGCTTTGGATCACAGAAGTATTTTATTAAAAAGAATTGAAAAGTGTATAACTCAAAATGGTGATGTGTTTGAACATTTAATTCAGTCTTTAGTTTATTCTGTGTTTTCTTTTATCTAATCACCACAAAATTGTTGAATGTTGCTACTATTGTTTTATTTTTTTTTGTTGTTATTAATTCGGATTTATTCTCATGTTACTGGTACGCTCACCGGTTTTTATTATTATTTTACACTATTTATTTGTCATGTAATTAGTGAAAATAGGTACTAGGTCACTCTAACATCATAAAAACAGCTACCAACCCTTGCTTAATTTTTTGCAAATTTGTGTTTTAATATTCAGTAATATTCAGGTTTTTACAACCTTATTCCAGTTTATTTTTTGTTTAAGAATGATACTTGATGCTTGTGTTTCTTATGGAAGCATCATGGTCTGGCATACCTTTTTTGTTTATGATCTAACAGTATATCATGATATAGTGGGGCTGGAATCACATCTTGATCAACCAAACGTCAGTTATTACTTTCGAGAAAGATGTGCATCGTCATTCTATCGTTTCCTCAAAATGCCGGATGAGTTATCTTCGATGAAAAATGAATGAGATCGTGTACATAGGTACAACGAAGCGTTTAGTGAAGACTCGTCCTAAGAAGAACGGCACTCTTTCATCCTAAGAATTAACGTCAACAATGATGTTCAGTTTGTCATAGTCACTGAGGGTGTTATGGTATTTTCGTTTTCCAAAGTGAATACAGTTAGAGAAGATCGAATATAAGCCTTTGATGAAATTTAAATCCTTAAACAAATTCTTTTTAATTTTATTTTGACCTGTCCTGACCCAACAAAACTCGTACTTCTTCTAACGCCACTTTCATTTCCAGATGTGTGGATCCCTTCCAAGTAGTATCCACTGTATTGGGACCAAAGTTTCAAGACCCGGTAACTTGTAAAATCTGCAAAAAGCAATTTCCGGACTCACCAAAACTGGAAGCCCACAAAAGATGGGCCCACCAAGACGGGAAATACGCTTGCGAAACATGTGGTCGTCTATTTCGTTGGATGTGTGATGTAAAACTGCACGCATTGACACATGGGAGCGAGAAGAAGTTCAAGTGCCAGGAATGCGATTCCTTTTTCAAAACCAGATCCGGTTTATACTACCACAAGACCAATGTGCATGAACACAGACCTCAGTTCAAGTGTCAACTGTGTCCTATGACCTTTCCGAAGAAGCACTCCTTCGAAAAGCATATGCAAGCCATACATGAAGGCATCAAATATCACTGTGACCAATGCGATAAAAAATATAGATATCAGGCAGATCTTGCTATACACAAGAAGATACACGATCCCAATTACGTGCTTCCCGTGTGTCATATATGTTCTAGAGTCTTCCCAACAGAATCTGCCAAGATGAAGCACATGAGCAGGAACCATTCGAAAGAACCGAAACAGAAACTGGTGTGCGAGATATGTGGTTTGGCCTTGAGCACACCAATCAGCCTGAGGGATCACAGGATGATCCATACTGGGGAACGTCCTAATACCTGCGAGACTTGTGGAAAGAGCTTCATCAAGTCAAGCTATTTAGTGTCGCACATGAGGATTCACACCAAAGAAAAGCCCTACGTTTGCTCAGTGTGTGGAAGGGGATTCAACCAGAAGACTCCGCTAACTGTACACTTCAGGTCGTTACACAGCAAGGAGAAGCCTTATCAGTGCTACATATGCGAAAAGAGCTTCGTCACTAAGGGGTTGTTGAAGCTACACAGCAAGAAGAATCACGGAATCGCGATGGCCGATATTGCCATGGCGCCTGTTAAGACAGAATAGGGCTCTGTTTGAAATGGAGTGTGCCTTCTCTTATAGAAATTCAACGTTTGTTTATTTTGAACTTTACACCAACTTAAGTAAAGTGCACTGTATGTTCTTTTTTTAATGTAATATACATTTTTCTTTCTATTTTTATAGTTATTGTTAAAGCTCCTTAGTATAATTTATCTCTAGTCTAGGCTGGTTTCAATCGTGTCAATCAGACGAAGTACGATCGAACCTGGCTTATTATTAAACATGTTTGGGTTTTGTTTGAAGGGTAAATAAAGCATTTTTGTTGTGTGTCTGCTGTAACTGGATTAAAGCTCACACCCTTAGTTGCCCAGTGTTAAAAAAATGTGAAAAGGATGGGCATACGTAGTATCTTTAATCAGTATTAAAGCTACTATGAATTCCCACTTTTTCAATATGGAGAAACCTTAACAAACAACTTCATATTTGAATACCGGATAAAGCAATTATATGTCAAAGGCGGGAAACTAAATCAAAGAATTTTTCAATATTAAAGCTACTATGTACCTACTTCTGTAGGGAACTTTAAGTGGCAAGTTTTTAAACGAAATGATAGTGATGACAAGTTGCTTGATTTATAAGTTGCCGCAACAAGTAAACCGCGTGTTCTATAGTTCTTTTTTCGAGTATGCAGTCTTGCATTTTAACCGTTAGGAAGGATAGACTGATAAAACTTTAAAAGATGCTCTTGAGGTACCGGCATCTCGAGGAAAGCATAATATAAAATAATGCAACCAAAAAACATTGGAGGCAGACAGACATTGCACCGACGGCGTTTCCGAAGAATAGTGTTAGTGTTAGTTAAAGTAAGAATTTAGGATGGCAATGCCATCTGTCAGCATTACACTGACATGATGACAAAGCCACCTAGCTGCCATAACGGGTACTACTTCCTAAAGGAAGTGACCTATAGCCTGACAAATTGGCAGCTAGGTGGCTTTGTCATCATGTCAGTGTAATGCCGACAGATGACATTGCCATCCTAAATTCTTACTTTCATTATACCATTGCTTTGGTATATAAGCAAAACCAGTTCTATGCCGTGTTGTCTACACTAGACCTAAACCGCACTGATGAGCTGTAATGACTAATGACGAAAACTGACTATCTGTACTATCTGCAGTTGGTTGAGGTCTAGACAGCACAGCATAGACATGCATTTTAGTGTTAGTTAAGTTTCCTTGTGATGAATTCGGTAAAAAATTTAGTTGTAGCTATTTAGTAAATGGCGAAACAATGCTACTATATGAAATTAAGTTCATTACTGCCTAAATTGAGTTTTTATGAACATGTATGATATTTTTAATTAACCGATTAAAAATATCATACATGAAATTAAGTTCTATATTTTGTTTTCCTTGCAAATTGTTTGGTAAGGATACTACGTTAGCTATTGTTACTTCTGGTTATTCTAATTGGCGCCAATGTTCAGACTACTTAAATCACACAAAAATAGTGTACAACACATTAAAGCTACTGAAAAGTGGTGTGAATTAAAAATGAAGATTCAGAAAAATCTCACTATTGATAAGGATCTTCAGATCAGATGTATTTAAAAAACGTGTTAAAACTCTATCTTTTAAACATCTTAGCGTTACAAGCTGAAAAAAAAAGAATCAATGTAGTTCGGCTTCTGCAACAAAATTAAAAAAAAGTATCTTTTCTTTTAGCTGAATTAGCTAAGATGGTACAAGAGATCTCAAAACAAAAAATATGTCAAGATCATTGATAGAAAGAATTAAGTCTTTTAAATTTATTTGTCGTTTTAATTCGGCATGATTTACTGCATATTTAAATTAAATAGTGTCATCAAATGTTGCGGAATTCCAAATTTACCTAATATAAATGTGTAGACGGCTTAAAAACTTACAAAACTCAATCTTAATTCAGAAATGAATGATGAAAGCGACGCCCAATTCATTAATTCTGCAACATCTGTTTCTGAAGAGTGTAACTAGAAATCGCAAAAAGAAGAGTTTGTTTGATTTTGAATCCCGATGTGAATTATTAGAACCTAAATAACAATTTAAAAAAGATCTATTTTGCCTTGTTAGACTTGTACAACTTCTGTGAGTGAATGATTTAACCAACTTAAAGAATGCAATTTTCTGCAAGAAATGATACATAATGTAAGTAAGAATTTAGATGGCAATGTCATCTCTCAGCATTACACTGACATGATGACAAAGCCACCTACCTGCCTTAATGGTACTATTTCCTATGCCGTGCTGTCTGCACTAGACCTAAACTGCACTGATGAGCTGTAATGACAGCGAAATAGATCTATCTGCAGTTGGTTAGGTGCAAACAGCTCAGCATAGACATGCATTTTAAATGATACATCTTTAAAAAAGCATGTTTGGATCTTGACATAAAAATTAGAGTTAACGTAAACGAAAAATCTGCCAAAGATTTGGAAGATATTCATCTATATAATGAAATTAAATCTTACAAGGAAATTTTTGCTATCAGATGAAAGAACGAATGTCATCATTGGATATAATGAACAATATTATATATCTAAAGACCTGGTTTCATGTTTTCCAAATTTTCTGTTATCGCTTCGAATTTTTTTTAACATTATCGTTTCCTATTTTTGGTTTTATTTCTTAGGTACCAATTACAATTAAAAACTAAAACATATTCCTTCATTCTAGATCAATTAAGTTGTAATAGCACTAGAACGTTGGTCGAAATTATATCATCCGTGTCCACCTTCTTAGCATATATTTTCGAGTCGTATTTCCTTTTGGCAATTCTGTTCGTCTCTGTTACAGCAATTTGTCTTTGATTTATCCGGTATGTAATTTTTGTTTGAAATACTCCAAAAGCACGACTAACTATATCCTTTTCAGGTCCGCTACATCACCGAAAAAACCGAAGAAGTTCAGATGGAGCGAGAAGCAACAAAATGCAAACGAGAAACAATCGAAAAGCTTCAAATGTGGAACCTGCGATCGCGAATTCACCAAAAAGCAACTCCTTAAGTACCACGAAGCCCGTCACATCAACAATTTCAAAGTCATCTGCGACAAGTGCACGAAAGGCTTCTACACAACTTTCGATTACAAGAAACATTACAAAGTCCACCATGGGGGAGTGAGATTCGTGTGTAACGACTMCCAGAAGTCCTTCATAGACGAACCCAGCTTCAAGAGGCACGTCAAGACCCACGACAAGTCCTACGTCCGCAAAGATTATAAATGCAGCGATTGTGGGAGGATTTACACCACCAGGGGAGGCTTGAACGTCCACAAGAAGTCTCACAAGAACATCTCTTACGTGTGCGACATTTGTGGCAAATCTGTGACGTCGATAACTAGTCTGAACCACCACTTGATGCTCCATACTGGAGAAAAACCACATAAATGCGATCATTGTGAAAAGGCTTTTAACAAGAAGACGCTGTTGAGGATACATGAAAGGATACACACTAAAGTGAGACCGTATACTTGCCAAATTTGCGATAAGACGTTTACACAAAGGAGTTCTCTTACTGTACATGTCAGGTCGCATACTGGACTTAAACCTTATAGGTGTGATATTTGTGAGAAGAGCTTTGTTACCAAAACGTTGTTGAAGACGCACAAGAAGAGTCATGGTTATTCTTTAGTGGACAAGACTCGTAACTGTAGATAGGTTTACCATTAATTTTGACTGTAATTAACGTGTAGTACAAATTATGTTCTGTATGCAAAGATGGTACCTCCGTTTTTTTAATAAACGATTTTTTCTAGTACTTTCAATCCAAACTTTACAGAAATATGGAATGAACTAAATTATACCTCCATAGTGTCTTACTGTAGAAATGTTACAAATTGCTACTACTAGCGTAACAAATTTAAAGAAACTTCGACTCCTTAAATATTAAGTTCAAAAAACTAACGTTGGAAGGCCCAAGAATTGGGCGTCTTCAATCACTGCAAACCTCTTTGAACTACGATAAAACTATTAACAGATTTTACTTCCCCAAGAAACAGCCCCAAATTTGGAACAACCAATGCCTCGATTTACAGCATAAAATTCAAAAGAAGGTTTATTTGCAAAAATCCGCAAAAACGCTAAAACATGTAACTAAAGATTTAAAAAGACATCGAGTGACATTGGTTTCTACATTTAATGAATATTCACAGGCTTTAGAATTTTTGCAAATAACCCTTATTTTATGTAAGTTGTTTTCTAAAGATGCGTTAAAAACTCAAGATATGATGACAGATATTTTTATGAAGTAAGTATTCGGTCTGTCTCGATTAAACTTCTATGTACTGTAGAAAAATTCGTCTTCCTAGCTGCCTTCTGTTTAGATGCCTGTGTTGAGCAGTTAACTCCCTTCCATTACACAATCTATAAATGAAGTTCGCTGTTTTTAAAACCATTCATGATTTTTCTGACGAAGTGGAACGTACACTTTAGACGTATGATAAGATTTTGAAAGGTTCTTTAAGACAGTTAGACAGGTTAGATTATCGAAAATCCGTCGGTATAAAAAATTATGGCAAAAACAAAAATGTGTTGTAGGTTAACTGATAGTGATCTGTAAGCTATAATCTTTAAATGGAAGTCACTTATGTGCCCTACAAACATATGATTACATGCAAAGTATAATCAATATTTTCAAAAAAAAAGTGCTAACCGTTTTTAAGAAAATTGCAAATTTCTGCATGGATGCATGTTAATGAACTAATAAGACACCAGATGAAATTTGTAATTTGCTCAAAAACGGTTAGCTATATCGATATCAACTAAGGGTACCTTTTTACATAAAAATACACTCATGAGCAAAAGTGTTGCATATTTTCAAAATTCGTAAATTTTTGACAATGAGTATTACAGCACCACTGGTCGGATTAGAATGTCTTTTTTTAAATTGAAGCTCTTTTATGGGTGACTATGATGTAGTGAGGAGATGTCCAGAAAATAAAATCTTCATATTGTGCACGGCGAATAAATAGCGTCATGTTTAACGTCTTCTGTGGGCAGTACCAGTAGGATGAGATTCAGTGAAGTAGCCTGGTGTTTGCCGAGTATTTTGTTTTTTTTTTAATCAATTTATCTTGGATCCTTCCAGAGATATTCAACTTTTTAACATTCCTTACATTTTATCATTAACTATGATGTAACTATCACTAACAACCAACAATTATGACAATGACAATTACATTTGGCAATTTGTTTGTATTTTTTTGTATTGTTTAGAATAATTAATTTTAACAATTACATTATATACAATGATAGTTACAAAGTATACTGGCAAAAGTTTATTGAGTACTGATTACTAAAATGCATCCTTACAACGAGACTGAAGACTGAAAAGTTTGACACAGAGGGAAATTTCCGAACGCTTGGATATGCATCAATCCACTGTTTCCTGTGATATAAAACGTTACAGGGAAACCTGAAGATTTGGTAGATGACCCGTCCAAGTCTGGCCGAGTTGCACAAGGGCTAGAGAAGACCATTTAGTACAAATTACTGCTCTAAGAAATCGTGCTGCAACGGCATCTGAGCTCCGTGGGCATCTTCAGGAAGCTACTAGGACGAACGTAAGCCGATTTACAATCTACAGGAGGCTTAAGGAAACTGCGTTAAAAGCGGGACGAGCTGCAGAGGTCCCAGAATTGCGTCCTCATCACAAAATAGAGAGAAGAAACTTCGCCCAGGCACATTACAGTTGAATTAAGTGCAATGGAGAAATGTGCATCCAACCAGATGGGCGTAATTTCGTGTATAGACGCAGAAATGAACGTTTTACACCCTGCACTCTGGTGCAAATAGCAGCCTTTGGAGGAGGACCTGAATAATATCCTTCAAGACCATGTTGTCCCATATGCTGGTTTTATTGGGTACGATAGATTCGTGCTGATGCACGTTGGAATCGAAAAACTAAATTGGGCTGCTAGATGTCTTGATGGCTAACCCAATAGAGCACGTATTGGATTTTTTAAAAAGAAAAATTAAAAATCGAAATATCCCTCCAAAAACCCTGGGAGAATTACGTAACGCAGCTTAGGAAGCGTGGGAAAACATTCCACGACTGAGAAATTTGATTTTGGGAATGAGAAGGCGTATGCAAGCCATATTAGACGCCCGAGGGGGTAATACCCGATATTAAATTCATTCATTTCATTGAAGACTGCCAGTCAGTACAAAACCTTGTTGCCTTTGGCAATTAAATTTATCTTTTCGTTAAAAAACTTGTTTTTTTTAATCACGATAACGCCAATTGGCATCAAATTGTTCTACCTAAAATTGAATATCTCTGGAAGTATCCAAGATAAATTGATTTTTGAAAAAACTTCACTACTTCACTAAATAGTTGGTATGAGCCGCAGCCAACTGCTATTGCCCACAGAAGACGTTAAACTTTAATAAAGAAAACATGACACTATTTATTCGCCCTGTACAATATGAATATTTTATTTTTTGAGCATCTCCTCACTACATAATATTCACCCATAAAAGAGCTTCAATTAAAAAAAGGCATTTCAATCCGACCATTGGTCGCTGAAATATTCATTGTCAAAATTTTACGAATTTTGAAAATATGCAGTACTTTTGCTCATGAGTCAGAAAAGTCAGAAAAAATTAAAAATTAAGGCTTTTTTTACCCCAAGTCCTTCCTGTATAGTTTACCTCTCCTTAAATATTTAAAATATTTAAGTCAAAAGCTTATACGGTATAGCAGATTTCATAATTTGTGTGTGAATGATTTGCTAAATAATTTAGAAATTATTTTTGGACAAATGTCTATTTGAATTTTTTTTCATGCAAATACCTCAGGCATCATACTTTGAATTTTTGACGCATGTTTAGGAAACATATGCTTTATTTTTTTAATTTTTGTCCCTGAACATGTGGGCAATATCTCGGGATCTGATAGCTGAGCTAAAAACATCACTATTTTACAGTATAACTTTTTTTGATATAACGTCCGCCTACTGAGATATTCACCCCTAAAGCTCTTTTGAAAAAATTGGTTTCTCCGAAATATCTTTTATACCGCCTGATATAATTTGATGAAATTTTCGCCATTAATATTTATAATGCAGGCGGTTAGAATAGTGCAGACACAGTTTTTGTAACTGCACGGGGAAGTTGGGGGTAAACTACCCTTCACCGTTTTTTTCTCTTAATTTTAAGGCGGGTAAGATTTTTCCCCGAAATAGGCGTTCTTCAATTCTATCAAACTTAAGAAGAAAAAAAGGTACTCTTTATTCATTACCCTAATGTTAACCGTTTTCGAGAAAAATGCTGTTGAATTACATGGTTCACATTTTCACTTGCGTCCACACGAGCAATTTAATTTTTATAGTAGGCGCTAAAAAATATTATTAGCTGTCACTCCATTTAATTTTCCTGGTGTGATTGTTATCCAACAATCATTTTAAAATAAAATATTCATTTCCTGAATATGCTGACATGCATTTAGTGTATGGTCTAGCCCTTGGTAATAGTACAGAAGCTGTGAGGTTGTACGCAGAAGGATTTCCTGACCGTAGGATTCCTGATCGGAAAACTTTTGAACGGGTTGATAGACGTTTAAGGGAGACAGGTGGGGCATAAAATTATCCATAAAGGCATGTTTATATCAATTTGTAATTATTAGGAAAATTTGTAAAAGATAGCTTGAACGGTGGCGTCCAAAGAAGAGTACGCACAGTGGTCCTAGAGGAGAACGTTTTGGATAGCGTGGCTGCGGATCCTACCAATAGTATTAGAAAACTTGCGGTGCAACACAATGTGTTCAAAAACACTATTTCCAGAATTTTTCAAGAATAATTACTGCACCCTTTTCATGTTCAAAAGGTACATGCTCTAAGTCATGAAGATTTTCCTGCTAGAGTGGAATTTTCAAATTGGGTCTTAGAACAGCACACAAATAACAGGGATTTTATTAGTTCGATTCTTTATTCAGATGAGGCTGGTTTCACGAAAAACGGTGTAATAAATTCACACAATTTACATGTTTGGGCGGACGAAAACCCTAATTCCACAGTGGTTGCAAGACACCAGTTCCAGTTTCAGTCTGTTAATGTTTGGGCGGGAATCATAGGGGACCATTTAATAGGACCATATGTGCTACCTCCAAGATTAAATGGGGAACTCTATTTGCAGTTCCTTTAAAATAACTTACAACAGCTTTTAGAAGACGTTCCATTAGCAACCAGAAGAAACATGTGGTTCATGGCATGATGGCGCACCACCCCACTTTAGTATTGCTGTGCGACAATTTTTAAATAATGCGTATCCAAATCGATGGATAGGTCGAGGAGGACCTGTTGCTTGGCCTCCTCGATCGCCAGATTTTAACCCTCTCGATTTCTATTTGTGGGGGCACCTGAAAAACTTAGTTTACTCTACTCCTGTAGAAACGAGGGATAATCTAATAGAACGTATAGTATTTTACTGTGATGAAATACGTAATAACGCTGCCGTGTTTTGGAGAATCCGGCAGTCTTTAATTCGTCGGGCCCGAAAATGCATTGAAGTTGGAGGAGCTCATGTTGAAGCTTCTTAATTTTTTTTTGTAGCTCCATGTAGTTTTTAAGTGTTCTTCGTAATGTTATATTTATGTAATTATTTAATAAATACAATAATTATAACCATGTTATTCAAGTACATTTTTCTCGAAAACGGTTAACTTTAGGGTAATGAATAAAGAGTACCTTTTTTTCTTCTTAAGTTTGGGAGAATTGAAAAACGCCTATTTCGGGGAAAAAATCTTACCCGCCTTAAAATTAAGAGAAAAAAACGGTGAAGGGTAGTTTACCCCCAACTTCCCCGTGCAATTACAAAAACTGTGTCTGCACTATTCTAACCGCCTGCATTATAAATATTAATGGCGAAAATTTCATCAAATTATATCAGGCGGTATAAAAGATATTTCGGAGAAACCAATTTTTTCAAAAGAGCTTTAGGGGTGAATATCTCAGTAGGCGGACGTTATATCAAAAAAAGTTATACTGTAAAATAGTGATGTTTTTAGCTCAGCTATCAGATCCCGAGATATTGCCCACATGTTCAGGGACACCCTGTATAAGACTACTGTAAAATTGATACGAAATAATAAATGGTTTGCCCCGTTTATAGTCCAGAGTTTGCACTTACACAGGTAAATGTTTATTTTTGGCTTTTGTATTATTACGAGTACACAATCTTTCAGCACATTTTTTTGTGTGAATCGTGAAAGTGCAAATAGCAAATCGACCGTAAACTATAAAAAAAATACGACGAACATCGGTTTCATTATTATGTAAAATAACATAATACATAGATCTTTAGGCAAACGAAAACGAAACCGCTTTCAAGTTCAAGTTCAACGAAAGCGAAAGCGTTTCACAAACGACCATCTGTTTACACGACCCATTCTATAAATAGACACAGGGAATCTATACAAATTTCAACCTTGCGAGCATCGTCGCGCCATCTCCCCGCAAACTCTCAAACTACCAACCGTACCGACCAGGATCTGCATTACCATTTATCATTTATCGGTATCCGGCTGCGTGAATGGATAACATACACGGTGGCGACATAAAATGGCGGGCAGCATTCCCGACGTTATTTACGCGTTATTTTCGTTTGATTGTCGCGAAACGCGCCGCTAACGCGCTCGAAATTATTGCCAAAATAACCCCGAAACGGTGGTGACAAGCATTCGTGTTCGCACGTGGTGCAAAGTGAACTTCTGAGTGTACAGTGTGTTGTTTTTCGGTTGTGTGTGCGTCTACAGAGTGTCCTTGCAATGGTGGTCGTTGGGAAGCGACGGTGGAAGGCCGAGCAGGGCCGTAACAAGGTCAGATTAGAGTTATGGTGTGCGTGGATTTGGTTGTTATGGTTCTTGTGGGGGTTATCTTGGAACTAACCTCAAAGTTTGTTTTGGTTGTCAAAAATCGAATTTCTAAAAGT
The DNA here is from genome assembly GCA_025024175.1 of Rhyzopertha dominica. NCBI lineage: Eukaryota > Metazoa > Arthropoda > Insecta > Coleoptera > Bostrichidae > Rhyzopertha > Rhyzopertha dominica. The sequence continues at coordinate 7,331,431 of QCXZ01000003.1, read as the reverse complement.
ACAGGGCACTGCAGATTTGACTTGAATTCGCGTTTTGGCGATGAAGATTGGCGGTAGTAACTTTCATTTGAAAATTGTACACCTCTGTAGTTATTTGTACTGTGCAAACTTCAGACATTGATTAGATGATGAAAGATGTTGCGTTTTTTTTATAATTTGGCTGTGTTTTCCCAGATGGAAGCTAACTTGTATTTGTAGAGATGTAAATTAGCTCTAGGTTTAAATTATTCGTCTAATAATGCATGTGATACAAAGGTTGTATTAATGAATGTTTTAAAAACGAATTAAATATTGCGTTATGCACAAAAACAACAATACATGCATACATGTTTTACATGCAGCATAACTTTTTTAAATAACGCCCGCCTACTAAGATATTGACTCTTAAACATGGGGGGAGAGAAACGGAAAATAACCATCAAATTTTGGCTATTGTTATTTGAAATGGAAGCCGTTAAAATGATGTGCACAATTTTTAAATAAATGTTTGGGAGAGGGACAACCCCCACAGTTTATCCCTTAACCTTAAAACGTTCCAGTATTTTGTTCATAAATGTTTTTTTAATCTTTGGGCCTTGTAAACAGAAAAAGTACTCTTTGTTCATGCGGCTAAAATTTACCCTTTTGCGGTTGAAAATTGAGATTCACACTTCTAAGAACTCAACCAATTTTTTTGCCAAATTGGCCGTTATAAATAATAACACTGTATTAGATGCCACTGTTATAATGATATTTTGACAAACAATTTGTAAAAATTCTGAAATAATAGTAATGGAATATTCATATGAGTACGCTGTCATACTCATTTAATGAATATGTATTCAATTACTATTATTTCAGGATTTTTGCAGTCAATAATGTAAAGTATTGTCAAAATGTAAATGTATCAGTAACATCAAACACAGTTTTATTATTTATCACGGCCAATTTGATAAAAAAAAAGATTGAGTTAAGCTGTGAAAATGTGAATCGTAACATTCAACTGAAATTTTCTTGGCAATGGTCAATTTTAGCCGTATGAACAAAGAGTACCTTTTTTTGTTTACAAGGCCAAAAGATTAAAAAACACGTATTTTTGAAAATTAAGCTTAACCGTTTCAAAGTTACGGGATAAAATGTGAGGGGGGGAGGGGTTAGCCCCCTCCCGGCCTTATAAATATGCGCATCATTTTAACGGTTTCCACTGCAAATAACAATAGGCAAAATTTGATGAAATTATGTCTAACGGCCTAAAAGATATTTTTGAAAAACTGTTTCTCTTCCCCCATGTCTAAGAGTCAGTATCTCAGTAGGCGGGCGTTATTTTAAAAAAAAGCTATACTGTAAAGTAGTTTTCTTTTTGGTCCAGATTCCGAGAGGTTGCCCCATAATGCGGGATACCCTGTATAAAAATTAAAGCTGTCACTGTCTTGACAGATACTTTAGTGTTGCAAATTGTCATTGTTTATGAAATTGTTCATTTGCTGCTTGTATGTTGCTAATCATCTGTGTTTTACTGTAATATAATGATTCCGAATTTTTAACGTGTAATTGTGTACATTTGAAATGATTTACATTTATATCTTTTATTTGTTTCGCTGTGTTTGTGACCTCTGTTTTTTTTGCAATAAAACTGATTTATTGTTTGCGTGTTATTTATTCAAACCGCGAAATCGAAGTATCAGTGATTTTTTTTTAACCGTTGTCACCTTAAAGGTAAGTGAAAGTTTGTTTTGATATCCAAATTCTAATCGACATAAAGTGATAATGATAATTCATGTATAATTTTCGACCTTTACTGAGAATTTTAATGCTGTAACTATCAACTTTCATAATTAAACCGAATATTAAAACAATATAACGTTTTTAAATGTGTTACCGTTGTTATAAGTCACATATGACTCTTACTAAGAAGTTAGTAGCAAACAATTAAATACCTTGTCAAAAGATAAATGAATCTGCCAGGAACATATTTTAGTAATTCTGGTAATGCATAATTTAATAATTCCAAATGATAAATCAATTTTTGACAAGGAAAATAGTTTTGATAAGATTGTTAAACACCTCACGAAGGCTAAAACGAAAAAATACAGCCCCAAACGTAGTCAAAAATACAAGTTTTTTTTATTTAGAAAAAGGTACCAAAACCCACCAAAAGAAAATACTAACTTAGTTAAGTAATAAGATTGTAAATATGCCAGTAACTTCTGCTATTTCTTGTGGCCGCCAAAAAAATAGTTTGGCTTCTGTTTTTGTAGTTGATTTCAAGCTAGCAATGTCTACTACAGCTAAATGAGCACTGAAAACTAAAACAATCATCCATATTACATTAAAAATTGAATGTAGAAAATTTTAACATAAGAAGAGTTTTTTTCTACTACCTACTTACATAAGAGATTATAGCATTTTCCCATGTAACGTAAAGAAAGTTAATAAATTGACTTACTATAAAATAGACAAAAATTTAAGTTAAAATCTTCAATGTAGCTTTTTTGGTTTTTCCTAACTACTTTGGTTTAGTAAATTTCTTGTTCACGCTAAGCAATTTATATGAAAATGAGATTAATAAATGTCTACCTAATAGAATTTCGATATTCCAAAATACTACTTTATCGTGTAATTTAATTTTAAAAAATAAAATTAATGGTACTTTTCTATAATTTAATGCTGTCGATAGGACTAAACAAGTAAAAATAATGTAAAAAATTTCTGCTGAAAAATGATGAACAAAATTTGGCAATTCTCTTGAAGCAAGACTTTTTTCAACTAAAGGATACCACAATTCTGGCTGGTACATAATAGAAGGCTAGGTGAGTTTGGTTCATTCAAATCTAGAGTATTCTTTCTTCTGCTTATATAATTTAATACTACGTAAGAATGTGATAGATTTCTAGCTGAAACACGTATTTTCAGGAAAACGGCCAAATTTATCGGATCTAAGTGACCTTAAAAAGTTTAAGGAGTAAGACAAAATTTAAAAAGAAACATTTTATGTTAAGCTGGACCCAAATTATTCTAATAATAATTTTGTTGGATATGTCAACAAGTAGATGGTTCAAAATAAAGAAAAGCCACGTACAGCTTATAAAAGCTAACCTTAAAGTATAAGAACGAGTTCAAATAATAAAAGAATCTAAGATACCTGGCATTAAAGTTGTATTTACAATAATTCTGAAGAAAATTCGATCTGCCATCATTGAAAAGGGAGTTGCTCTGTACATATTGATTACATTCACGTTTTCAGAATACGTGCTGTTTGCAAACGGGCAATTACAGAAGCATATGTTCTTTTAAACGCGTACCTACTTTTCTTTTAGTTTGACTTTCCTCAAGAACGAGTAATTTTGTAAACACCTTCATTTTCTGAATGTACTTTAACTTTAGTAGAATCTTTTTATCTAAATTATTATTCATACTACCAACAACTAAAATATCATGTTTTCTAAGTATTACCTTTAATTTTTCCGAAACGCCTTGTCCTTATAAGACTATTCTTTGGAGTGGGAGGGTGGTGAGATGTGGCATGTAAATAAATATCTGTCTGTATACATGTTGGTTTTCTGTAAACCTTGTGTCCTAACTGTCCAATGTTTACTCTGTAAATTTGGATATCCAATAAAGATAAACTACCATTGCTTTCTAAACCCATAGCAAATTTTATGTCAGGATTTTGATTGTTCAAATGATTTACAAATCTGCCTAACTCTTCTATACAGTGGAGCCAAATAACTAAAATATCATCTACACAAGTACCCACATTTTGGCTTAAACTGAAAACTGCTGATCGCTATCTCATCAAAACCTGATTTTTGTTCATAAAAATTACTGTTCCATAAGAAATAAGTTGATTTTAAACTGTGTTAAATAATCTGGCTATCGTGCCATCTAGGGGATCTCTATTAAGTTTGGATTTGATGATATCTATTGTTACAGGATGGATACTTTCGTAAATAAAGAAACCACGTCATAACTAACTAAAATATAAACTTCTAAAATAACAAGGACTGCCAATCGTGCTAACGGAACATTAGTTTTGTGGATTTTGGGCAAACCATACAATTTAGGTACCTTGTAATTGGAAACAGTTAAAAAAGACTTCTCATTCGAAATATTTCAATATTTTGATAAGGAAAATCATTAGTAATTAATAATAAATTTATTATTAACTTATATGTATTCATATCTTTAAGAACCTTCATTGCTTGTATATGATAAAACATTTGATCACAAACACTTGTTTTGGCATAAAATTGATCGATTTTTTTAAAGGGATGTTTTCAACATTCTTTCGGAAAATGGTTTAATTTTAGGTTGATTAAAGAAAGTTTGTATCTAGTTTAGAGTTACTAAACATTTAAAAACCTGTTGGAAGTTTAACATATTCTTGCTTATATATATCCAGCATTTTTGCAGCTGTCCTTAACTCTACGTTACTATGGGCACTAAACAAATAGTTTAAATACAGTATTCATTAGCTACTATGGCTTTATCACGACGTTTTTGTTTCATTTTTTTTATATTTTGATTTCATAGTGTTAATAAACATCTAGCAAAAGCGTTATGAAGTAGATTGGTTGGGCAAATCGATCGTTCTTGTACCCGACAATCGAAAATTTTTAATCAAGCGTATACCATCAAGTTTAGTGCTGCTACAAGATACCACTTACATCTACTCAAACGCAGTATACAACAGAAGTTGTTGCCCCACTAGTCACTTATAGCACTCAAAAGTCAATTTCGAAATCGCACATTGAAAAACACCCCGTATAACACCCGTTCAACCACGCTTATCATGCGATACTAACAACTAAAACCCCGGATTCAACCCGTCTCACCTACCGTCAAAGTGGACTGGTCTGTTTTCGCCGTAGCTGCACAAAAAGCGACCAATTAAGTCACGGCAACGGACACCGATAAAAAACTACATCGCACAAAAAAGTGGTGGCAAGAATTTCAATTGATTTTTATAACGCGTAATATTCGACAGTCGTTTTGATTTGAAGACAAGGTCAAGGTACAGATATCTCTTCTACCCGCTTGAGCTATTAGTGCATATACGAGGGTGAATTAAAAAGTCGTAACCGATGCAAAGTACTGTAAACCGTTTTTTATGTCGTTTCTATGCTTTGATGTTAATGCGTTGTTACGTTTAAACATTTTTACGACATAAAAGTATAGGTACTTTCTGATTTTTTTAAATCAACTTTTATTTCTCTGCATAAATGCAATAACACATTATGTAAAGATAATACCTATGTTTTCATTTAAATCGTTGTCGCTATAAGACACTGACAAAATTATTAATTAATTAGGGAACGCATACATGACACTTGGTTTCTTATAGATGAAGATATAAACACAACATTGCAAATTCTGTCCCATAACCCTTTTTTATTAAGATTTTGAAGACATGACAAAGTTTACACATAAAGTATATAAACAGCCATACTGAAACGATAGATATCATCAAATCCAAACTTAATAGAGATCCCCCTAGGTGACATGATAGCCAGATTATCTGAACACTGTTTAAAATCCACTTTTTTCTTATGGAAAGGTAATTTTTATGAATAAAAATTGGTTCTGAGTCCTATAGTGGGCAATTTGTTTATAGAAAATTTTGAAGAGGTGGCAATCAACATTTTTTAGTTTAAGCCAAGATGTCGGTATAGGTATGTAGATTATACTTTTATTTGACCCCACGGTATAGAAGAGTTAGGTAGGTTTCTGAATCATTTGAACACTCAAAATCCTGACATAAAATTTACTATGGCATTAGAAACCAATGGTAGTTTACCTTCCTTGGATATCCAAATTTACAGAGTAAACACTGCACAGTTAGGACACAAGATTTACAGAAAACCAACATACACAGACAGATATTTACATGCCACATGTCACCGCCCTCCCACTCAAAAGAATAGTCTTATAAGGAGGTTATTTGTTAGAGCACAAAGAATCTCAGACGAAAGTTCATCTTAAATCAGCGCTAGTGAGAATTGATTATAGCGAAAAGAATATCTGGTCAGTTTTTAATAAATGTGCTCGTCCAAATCAAGTAATACTTAGAAAACATGATATTATAGTTGTTCATAGTACGTATAATAATTTAGATGAAATTTTAAGTTCCTCTAAATTTAAAGTACATTTGGAAAGTGAAGGTGACTGCTCTTATCAGTCAGGTAATTTCTACATCTGTATAGTATTGGAATCTGTTACCTATAAAATGACCTACGTATGTTATGTGCTGAATTTCATCAGTTGCTTGATTATTAATTTGAATATTTAAATTGCGCATACGTTTTTTTTGTTTGATCCCAGCCAACCCCAGACTTAGTAAATAGAGTACAGTAGTGAACCCAGCACAAAACCTTGGGGTACACCGTACTCACTCCTTAGTATGTCGCTATTTATATCATTTAATCAAAAATATTGCCTCTTACTTATTAAATATGATTTATATAACTAAACTACTAGGAGTAGTGTTACGAGATGATTCTGATTTTACTTATTTTAAAACTTTAACACAAATGATGAAGTCGTTATTCGAGTAAAATAAAAAATGTTTGTGATACTAGGCATATAAGGTTATATAACATAACGTAGTTAATTACTATTCCAATTTTAATTTCTAAGTTTGAAGAAGGAAGGTACAAAGGTAGGCAAACAATTTTTTTTGTGTTGTTTCTTCTGGAGATCGTTTATATATGTATAATTGTACCAAATAAAGATTCATTTTTATCTGTTAACGTAGGAGACAAAATGTTAACATTGTAGTATCGATAATGCTTGTATTTTTATTCTATCTAAGCAAGGAACACTAGTTTTTTTTGTCGAACCCATTTTTTCCTGAACAGCTTTCTGGCGTGGTACACAGCGTAAGTATATTTTACACAAACATATATGTCAATTACATAGTTTATACTTCGTCTGAATAATTATTTGAACATATTTTATAACCCATAAGACATAAGATAGAGCTATATAGCTCTTTTAACTGTTGCATCTTGTGTATTAGTTTCAGTGTTTGAATAGCTAGGTAAGATGTTTATACGTGTATATTTTACAAATAAAGGTCTACTATTCTCACATAGTTTTTCTTATTGCTGTAGTACATCTGTAATTATCTATTAAATACACGAGAATTCTTTTTAGAATTCATTAAATCTAGTTAAACGAGTATATAGTTGTAGTATAAGATATTATCTGTCTTTATCAAATTCCATTTCTCCTAAGTAGCTCATTTGTGGAAACAGTCAACTAATTCGAAATTTTTAGGACGCCCACACCGTACCAATGTTCCAAATGCAGCAGATCATTCTCCAACCGTCGAATAATGACGCTGCACTATCGCTATCATCGTGATAGGCCTCATAGCTGTGACTTTTGTAAGGAATGCTATAAAACACCATATGATCTGGCCATGCATAAAGAAAGTCACTTTCCAAAGAACCCTTCCGTTCAATACGACTGCAGCCAATGCCAGAGGAATTTTTATAAAGGAGAAAATTTCAAAAAGCACCAGGAAGACCACAGACGTGCTCTGCTTAGAGTTTGCTCTGGTAGTGACACCTAGTGGGACATTAATATTTTTGTACTGTTTTATTACGAATAAAATATTTCAGTCGTTGTGGGTGTATTTATTCCAGTTTTATTTTATTTGAAAGTATTTAAAAAAATATATTAAATCCAAAAGATTTCATCTATCAACTGGTAAATATTCCATAGTGTACCATAGTCTTCATCGAAAATAAACCAAGGACACGCAAACCAATTTTTACAGTCTTCGTAAGAGTTTAATCCAGTAAATACCCATTGCCACTTGCTGTAATACAACTAATGTACCAGCATGATTATGCTAGGAATACCTAAATGAAGTATTACCAAATTTAACGAAACTATATTTCTTTTTATGGTATCACTTTAGATGTTATAGCCAAATTCTGCATGTGGCTGTGGAATGACAAACATGACATCCTATTTTAAAAAATTAGTTATTCTGATCTACTGATTTAATATCTGCACATTACTGCCTATTATTTCCGAAAATGAATCGTGAAAACCGTATCTTTCTAACTACTTTCGTTTCGAGTATATACAAAATGGCGCAATATACTGTAAGCGTCAAAATAAAAAAATGAGGCCATATCAACCATATAAAGAGACATTCTGCTTCTCCTGGAGAAAAATATGTTTCGCTAAAATACAATGTCTTAAAATGTTCGTCAGTAATGTACGAACAAATTTCAAGAATTTTGTTTTTAGTGAGTGGTACATTTAAATGAAACAAGACATATGATTCATTATGATTAAAATCGGTCGCGTTAAGAAAACATTTATTGTTTTCGTGCTTATAGGATCAAGGTTTTTGTGTTATAACTTTACAGCACATATGGTGTGTTATATACAAGTAAAAACTTGAGTTTCGCTGTTTGTATTTTTCTCTTAATAAATCTGTAGCAAATAAAGTATATTATTTAACACCCTTCAAAATACTGTTAATATATTATGGACTTGTCTGTATTCTAACGAGATAAATAAAGATGTACATCCCAGAAATAATTGTTTGTCACTGTCCGTCGACTCCTGATTTCTTTCAGCACACCACAAATAAAACTATTAAAACCCCCACCTCTTTTTTCTTCTTTTTCTTCACCTTCACCTTCCTTTCGCCCCAAGAACTTATCTCATTTCTCTTTACATCCACAGATCCACCGAACACAGCTTCACTGGGAATCCAGACGTCGACATTGAGATCAACTACGAGTGCGAGATATGCCAGCAGATCTTCAAGACCAAGACCAAGTTCCTTCAGCACCGTTTGAACAACGCGAGGACGGCGTACGTGTGTTGCTCGTGCGGAGAGACTTTCAAGAGCACGTCCGATCTCTACGCCCATTACGAACTGCACAAGGAAGAGGGGGAGTCCATAGTGATCCAAGAGGACTCTGGGGAGTTCGATTATGCCACTGAGAATGTGGAAGCGGTGATGAATATACCTAATCAACCGGCGATTGCTGATGCGAACGAGTTGCTATACATCCTGGACGATTCCCAGTGTGTCAATGAGGTGGTTATTGATGAAGATCAGGAGAAAGAGACGGGAGCCGTGGCCAGACCGGAGAATATCACTATAGTGCAGGTAGAGCACGGCTATATGATCCCTAAAGTGTTTAAGGGGCAGTTGGAGTGCAAGAAAAGAAGGAAGAGGCAGGACAGCGGCAGCGAAAACGAGCAAGAGGCAATAATCGTACAGCAACCCTCAACAAGTCGCTTGATAGCGCAGGCGCGCTCTATGAAACGTCGCCATGAAATGCCCGATTMTTCCGCCGCGAATTACGTCCATCTAAGTCCGACTCCAGAAGTTGACATCCCCCATTTCAAGTGCCTGAGATGCGAGCAGCTCTTCATCAACAAATTCGTGTTCTTCCGGCACATAGAGAAGGGAAAGTGCTACGTAAACAGCTGCGATGTTTGCGATGCTACCTTCCAAAAGAACAGCGAATTTTACGACCATTACGTGCTTGAACACACCGACAGGGCTATCTGCAATTTTTGCTTCAGGACCTTTATGTACGAGAAGAACGTAAAAGAACACATGCTCAGGCATCTGGATCAATTCAGGCATCGGTGCGAAGAGTGCCACAAGGGCTTTTATACGGTGAGAGAGTACAGGAACCATTACAAGAACAGACACATGGGAATCAGGCACAAGTGCGAAGTTTGTGGAAGAAGCTTTGCCGATGAATATTATTTCAAGAGGCACATAGCTACTCACGCCAAGGCAGTTAGGCACGTCCCAACCAGCTACATACAGATCCAGAACGAGTAAAGAATACTTTGCTCCTTTATGCTTGTTTGAAGAAATAAACTTTTGCGTTTAAAGAAAGATCTCGTGGAAAGTAATGTATAAAGTGTACAAACACATTAAATTACATTTGTAAGCCTCTAAAAATTATTGTACAGCAGTAAAAATAGAAGCAGGTGTAACTAAAAATGTTACAAATTATTAATATCAAATATTTGTAACAGTACCAGCTGTTAAATCTACCTTTAGATTCATTAATTTGTACATACGTTTTCGAACAGTATATTTTTAGCTAGTAGAAGCGCTTGTCATAACTATAATTTATCTAGTAGTAGTTACTTTGGTGTTGTTTGCTTTTTTATCTGAAAAAGTCGTAGTTGAGTTTAAAAGTATTAAGATTGTAAACATTATTTTAGGATTTTGTAAAAAGTGGCATTGTAAAATGAACCTTCACTTGTAAAAATGAATTCTCAATAAATCAGTGGAAGTTTCAAACCGAATATTATGATAACGCATTTACAAGAAAAGGAAATGAAAGGTCTTCGATAACAATTGCAAAAGTCAGCTGCTGGTAGGTGACTTGTACTTCCAACTAAAATTCAACATCGTATGAGTCAATTTTTATACACCCTCGGTTTAGGTATTATATTGTGTAGGAACACGACAGCGTATTATATGACGATTTCATGCCACATACCCCTACTAACGTAATGTTTGTTTCAGGAAATTCAGCGGTATAATTTGGGTAAAAGCAGTAAAACCAAAAGTCGACCGCGTCAGAGACAGGCTGTTCGCAAAGTACAAACGCAAGTACAAACTAAAGAACTGTGTAGTCATTCTCAACCCCAAAAATCTAAACCCGAAAAAATTCACGTTGTATTCGAAGAGGAGGAAGAAAAAACGACCCCGCGAGAAGAAGTACAATTGCGACAAATGCGGTGAACGGTTCAGGTCTCAAATTAGACTGAATAGGCACTCTACAAAGTTTCATTTCCTCACCGAATCGAATAGTCGTAAAAGTAAGATACTCAGTTGTCCTATTTGCTCGAAGGGCTTCACAAGGCAGGTGGCCTTAAACGTACATCTCGACGACCATGTGAACAATGACGTCATCTTGTCTTGCGAATTGTGTGATAAGATCTTCAGCGATAAGGAGGAATGGGAGAAGCACAAAAGCCGAGAGCATTCTAGCAAGAAGGTTGATGTAGTCACAGTTTCTGACGACTCTGATAGTGATATCGTTTACCTCAAAGAGTCCAGTGATAAACCTTGTATAAAAAGGATGTTTTCAGAACTCTTTGGTAGTGATTACGATTCGGAGAGTGATAGTAGAGTATCAAACGGGAAACAAAGTAACTTGTGTGGTAATAGCTCTTCTAGTCCGTCGATGGTAGTTGATACAAAGTCTCGTCAAGGTAATGGTAGTTCCTTCGGGTTTTCTGAACCTAATGATGGAAATAATGAATTAGAATCTTCGAAAGCTGCAGAACGAGCTAAATCTCCAGATGTTTTGGAATTGTTGAGTGATGTAGAAGAGTCCGGACCATTAGAAACAGACACTTCAGTAGTACAGAATGAGCACTCTTCGATTGAGTCACAGTTGAAGACTGAGGAGGCTCGTAAAATTCTGGAATCTTCTAGATCCGTGACTCCGGTGTTAACTTACGACATCACTGATTCTAAAGCTTCTAGAAAGGAGGTCAATTCATTGGGAACCGTTACTTTAGAAGCAGTACGTGATGAAAACGCCGACGATGATGTTTGTCCTGTTTCTGCAACCCTTGAGCTGGCAACCGAGAACATCTTGGTCATCGAAAACAGCTTTAATGATTTGGTAGTGGCTAACCAAACTGTTGAACCCCAACAACCTAATCAAGCTAACAAAAGATGTTCCTTTTGTTACGCCACCTTCCCATCAACTCTAGAGCTGGCCAAACACAAACTCTCAGTTCACAAAAAAGTTCTACCACACAAATTATCGCAGAAACGGAAGAAGCGGGAGCGGCCAAAAATCTTSCCKTGTAAGCAGTGTCCGAAAGTGTTCAGCAGCACCACCGCGTTGACTTGCCATATGACTATGCATAACAGCGTCTCCATGTTGAAGACGACGGAAGCGCCAAAAGCTAAACCGAGCACTTCCAACCAGCCACCCAACCAGCGGATCTTCGTCAAGAACATGTCGGAACTCATCGCCCCGGCCAGTAAGACGACTGCTTCCTCCGAAAACTGGAAGTGCTCGGTCTGCGAGCGCAGTTATGTCAAACAGTCGCTGCTGCTGAAGCACATGCACCTGTACCGGCTCCAGAAGTGCACCCAGTGCGACTTCTCGGCGTGCAACGCCATGGCGCTCAACAAACATTACGACTCCGAGCATTCTTTGGATTACTTCAGGTGCGCCTACTGCGATTTCGCTGATCAATCACGTGTGAGCTACGAGCGTCATCTTTTCGAGGTCCACGAGAGCGACCAAGTGGATACCGACACGCGATCGAACATTCTCACGGTGGCCGTGGCGTGCGGGCTGTGCAACAAGCCGTACTCGAATCTCAAGTTTTTGAAGACCCACTTGAATAGCGAACACAATATGGCGCTCACATGATAAGGCTGTGATGCAGGAAAGGATTGTACTAGTTACATCACATTCGATTATTTATTGTTACATTCTCAGTTATTTCTTAGTTTACCTTGGTTGAAAGGTAAATCTATTGGTGATATTAGTAGGGGTTGCTTCAACTAGAGGAAGTTCAGACCACTAGGTGGTCGCTATAACCGATTGTCCGTCGGTATACCAGAAACAAAGGAAGAAAACAACTATGTTTTGTTAAATATACTACGCAGGGTAAAGTAACCAAATCCGAATGAAAAAGCAAGCTTTCATTTTGTTGTAAGTTTACAGCTACCTTTGTTTTGTAACAAATTCTGTTCTATCGTGTTCTAGTCATAACATAGTTGTTCATTTAAAGCATTGCCTGTTTTTATTTCTAGTCGATCTAGATTTCTCATTGCCGTGGATTAAACACACAATACAAAGCCAGAACGAGAATGTTATTAAACTCCCATTAGTTGAAGTGACTTCCAAATAACAAAAAGTTGTTAGTTACAGCATAAACAATATGTGCCTTTTGTTACTTAGCCTATACTGTACCAATGTAACCATTCATAATAAATTGGTCAAGTATATCATTGTAATTCATTCTTTCAGAATATTTTTTTAACTGTTACGAATATACAGAATATATTTTTAAAAAGAGAATTGGGTCAAATAATTGTTATATTTAAATACCTACTATTATTGGTGGTATCGATCATAAAACATAACACATATACTATCGTTTAAACAGTAAATATCTCGATGGTCGATGCTTTAGTTTCTACCATCACTTTTGAGACACCCTATAGATATAAGAAAAGAAAAATAAAGTTAAGGTYGCCAGATAAAGAAAATAGTTTGACTTTGGTATGTCCCTTAATAAAGTATAACATGTCAAGAGTCAGGGTTATTTTAGGTACAGTTCAATTAATGTTGCCAAAAATATTATTTAAAAAAGTACCCCGCTTATGTTAAAAATAAAGAATAAACCAAATAACACGTGTCTTTAAATATACTAGCCATATTTAAAGCTACCACTAAGTTAAGAATGTGCCTTAAGTAAAAAAATAACTCAGCTGTATCTAAAAAGGGCAAATTATGCACCAATTCGATTGGACCGAAACTTAATCTATGGGGGATACCAAAAGTAGAAGAAAAGTTGTATTGTATTTTGACTCACTGGCGTAGTATTTTAATTAATCAACTTACCGACAAGATAAATCACACTATCTGGCTTACCTGGAACAAAAGAAAACGTGAATTAGCAAAGTTTACAGTAAGAAAGACTAAGAATTTAGGATGGCAATGCCATCTGTCAGCATTACACTGACATGATGACAAAGCCACCTAGCTGCCTTAACGGGTACTATAGGTCACTTCCTTTAGGAAGTAGTACCCGTTAAGGCAGCTAGGTGGCTTTGTCATCATGTCAGTGTAATGCTGACAGATGGCATTGCCATCCTAAATTCATACTTACATCATACCATTGCTTTGGTATATATTCCAAACCAGTTCTATGCCGTGCTGTCTTACACTAGACCTAAACTGCACTGATGAGCTGTAATGACAGCGAAGTAGATCTATCTGCAGTTGGTTGAGGTGTAGACAGCACAGGATAGACATGCATTTTAAGAAAGACTTTAGTTTCCCTTTTTTGAGCTCGTTAGACGCGGATAAATAAGCAATCCATTAATAGTACAGTAGAATAAAAAAACGACTCTACCTTGAAGCATACTACATATAAGGTAAATTGGCGACTAACAAAGGGCTTCAAAAATTGTTATTATCTTATGCACTACATAAACTTGCTTTTTTTATTGGTCTGTCTTAAGGTAAGCAACAGTCTACGATTTGAAATCCTGATGCTAGCATAAAAAATGTTACAGCTACTGCAGAAAAGAGGCTGGATGGCGATAACTGCTGAAAAATTCTTTTCGTACGTAAGTGCTTTTTAGGATTTGCTGTACCTATATTTGACAATAAAAATAAACCATCCCAAAACGAATGCGTTTCTGTTACACAACAACTTCCTTTTGTACATAGCCACCGTTCTTCCTAACTCATTCCCTTTTCAGGAAACTGAAGAGGCTAAGGACGCAGCTGGAAGAAACATACAAGTCCCTGCTTCGGAAGCACAACATACGACCGTGTTCCGTGATACTGACGCGGCATTTCTACACACTCCCAGGACCATCTCCTGGTCCCATTCATGTACTGAAGTGTAAAGTGTGCGAGGATGAGGTTAGAACAAAACTGGAGTTGAAGATGCACCTTAAGTTCCACAAAGCGATGAAGAATCAATTGAAGCCAAAGAGCGATCTGAGGAAGATACCAGAAGCCAAAGAATCCACAGTCCTACGAACGAATGATGTAACTAAAAGTCGAAGAGTCAAGATTGCTAGGATGAAGGTGGGTAATTCTAACATTTTGAGGGAAAGATTTCGGAAGATACTGCCTAAAGGTCAGGAGAAGACTGGCGATGAAGATAAAAGTAAGAGAGTTACTTGTGAGACGCCTCCAGTCAGTTCTTCTGTGGTTAGTAGTACTAATGCTGCAGACTTGACCGTTACGAATAGTTTTCGTACTGTTAAGCAAAATCTGGGGTCTGTGGGGTATTGTCAAGAGTTTGATACTGAAGCACCCAGCTCACAACAGTTGAGTAGTACAGAAAATGTAGCTCCTAGTTGCACTACATCACAACTCGATCATTCTGTAGTTACCATATTAAATCCTGCGTGCCAGCAACCAGTGAGCACTCCATTGATTGTACAAGACGCTTGCCAACAGATTAGCTTGACAGAAACCAATACTGCATCACAGAATCAGCAATCTGGTCTCATTACACTGTTAAGTCCCACCAATCTTCAACCAGTTAACAACCCACTGGTACTACAGSATCCCACCGCCACGTTGACTTGGTGTCTCTCCTCAAATACGGTGTTTCTTCCAAATCAAATGCCCTTGACTCTATGCGTATCAAACAGCACCCCGATACAACCATCCACTTCAATCGAGCCGATCCAAGAAGTTACGTCTGGAAGCAACGTAAATATGGAGGGATCCAATGACTCTAGCTCCGAAAATAACTTGGTTATAGCTGAACCCTCATCGGATGACAGCGATTGCATAATCGTGGAAGAACCCAAACAACCCAAAATATTCGTGAAGAAACTGTGCGATTTGATAGACAAGCCCAAAAAGAAAAACCGAAAATCAAACGCTCCTCAGCCACCCTTCAAATGCCCTGACTGTCCCGTGGTTTGTATCAGGGCCAGGTCGTGGAGAAAGCACAGAAAGCTACACCGCTGCCTCGTTTGCTGCTCATTCGAGACCTGCAAGCTCGCTTTGTTGAGGGATCATTATTTACGCGATCACCAACAGTATTACTGCTGCGCGACGTTGTTCAAAGATAGAGAAGAATATGTAGAACACACGAATCAACGTCACCACTGTAACTCTTGTATGCGCTCGTTCATTAATTTGACTCAACACAAAGGAGCTTGTAAGGGGGGTAAGGTTGTAAAGAAGCGTGTAAAAAAGTAAATGTAGAAATAAATGTGTGTATTAAAAATGTTGTTTTATTTCTGTTAATGTAACGATATACCGGTTCCAACAAAGCGAAGTTGAGTAGACCACTTAATTATCAATGCTAACAGCACACTTTTTTGCAGCACTTTGAAGTTAACGGGTAATAAACAGAACAAAGGTACGCTTGCTGTTCAGGGCAACGAAATTGCGAATGCTTCCCGTGGTAGTAGTGATTCTGACGACGAGCATGAGAATTCACGCGAAGAAGGATTTCACATTGAAATAACCAGTGAAGAAGAGATTGATAACAGTAAAGAACAAGCTAGTAATAATGATGAAGTAGTACAAAATGGTACGAAAGAACCACCAGTGAATGGAGATGCAAGAATCAGCAATACATCAGACGATGACGTAGTAATAGTAGAGAACCAGTCGCCTATAGATGATGATTATACGTGTAATTGGTGCTTTGATATGTTCAATAATGACTTAGACTTGCGAGAACATTTGAAGCTGCACGCTCAATTAAATAGGATACCCACAGACACCAATAAAGCAAAGTGTAAGTATGATAATTCATACCATCCATAATGTAAGATAATATAATATGTTTTCAGAAAGACCGCTGTCGCTTTAAAGCACTGACAAAATATCAAAATCAACTTATTTCTCATAGAACGGTATTTTTTTATGAACAAAAATTAGGTTGTGCAATGGGTTCACCTCTAAGTCCTGCAGTGGCCAATTTGTTTATGGAAAATCTTGAAGAGGTAGCGATCAACAGTTTTCAGTTTAAGCCAAGATGTTGGTATAGGTATATAAATGATACTTTTGTTATTTGGCCCCACGGCGTAGAAAAATTAGGAAGGTTTCTAAATCATTTAAACAGTCAAAATATTGACATAAAATTTACTATGGAATTAGAAAGCAATGGTAGTTTACCCCTCTTGGGTGTGCAAATTATAGAATAAACACTGGACCAGTTAGGACCAAGGTTTACAGAAAACCAACGCACACAGACAGATATTTACATGCCAGTCAAAAGAATAGTCTTATAAGGACGTTATTTGTTAGAGCTCAAAGGATCTCAGACTAAAGTTCGTTACCGAAAGAAATTGATCATCTTTTAATAAGTGCTCGTCCACATCAAGTAAATTCTCAACCAAGACAAATTTAAATAAATAATTTAACTTAAGCTCTACAGAAGATGAAGTAGGTGTTTACAAAATTACTTTTTCTTGCGTCAAGTGTTACATAGGTCAAACTAAACGAACTCTACGTTACTTTGGGCACTACACAAGTACATATTTTAAATACAGTATCTATCAGCTACTAGGACCTTATCACGACGTTTTTGTTTCATTTTTTTGATATTTCGATTTCATAGCGTTAATAATAATAATAATAGCAAAAGCGTTATGAAGTGGCTTCTTTGAGGAAATCGATCGTTCTTATATCCGGCAGTCGAAAATCTTTATTCAAGCGCATATAATCAAGTTTAGTGCTACAAAATATCACTTACATCCACTTAAACGCAGTATACAGCAGAAGTTGTTGCTTCACCAGTCACTAATAATACTCAAAAGTCAATTTCGAAAACGCACACTAGAAAAACACCCCGTAGAACACCCGCTTAACCACGCTTATCGTACGATACTAACAAGTAAAACATCGGATTTAACCCGCCTCACCCGCCGTCAAAGTCGACTGGTCTGTTTTCGTCGTAGCTGCACAAAAAGCGACCAATTAAATCTCGGCAACCGACACCGGTAAAAAACTTCATCGCACAAAAAGCGGTGGCAAGAATTTCACTTGATTTTTATAACGCGTACTATTCGGCAGGATTTCGTTTTGATTTGAAGTCAAGGTCAAGGTACGGATATCTGTTTTAACTGCTTGAGCTATTAGTGCATGTACGAGGGTGAATTAAAAAATCGTAGCCACCGCGAAGTACTGTAAACCGTTTTTTTGCACCGTTTCTACGTTTTCATGAAATACGTTGTTACTTTTAAAAGTTTTTACGACAAAAAAGCATAGAAAAGAACGATCGACTTGCACAAATAAACCACCTTATAACGATTTTGCGGGATAATTTTTTGGTCCTTGTAACAGATTAGCAAAATTTTGTGTTAACTATTTAAAACCTTATGTAGGAAACATCAGTAGTTTCATAAAAAATTCTTCAGACTTTATTGACGCTATAAAAAGTTTAAGTATTTTGTAAGATGATATTTTAGTTAATTTTGACGCGGTTACTTTATTTATTAAAGAATCCATACCTGTAACGATATATATGATCAAATCCAAAATTAATAGTGATTCCCTAGGTGACACGATAGCCAGATTATCTAAACACTGTTTAATATCAACTTATTTCTTATGGAACGGTAATTTTTATAAACAAAAAGCAGGTTGTGTAATGGGTCCACCTCTACGTTTTATAGTGGCCAATTTGTTTATGGAAAATTTTGAAGAGGTAGCAACCAACAATTTTCAGTTTAAGCCAAAATGTTGGTATGGGTATATAGACGATACTTTTGTTATTTGACCCCACGAGTTAGGTAGCTTTCTAAATCATTTGAACAGCCAAAATCCTGACATAACATTTACTATGGCATTAGAAAGCAATGGTAGTTTACCTTTCTTCGATATCCAAATTTACACAGTAAACACTAGACAGTTAGGACAAAAGAATTACAGAAACCTTACATACCCAGACAGATATTTACAAAAGAATAGTTCTTATGAGGAGGTTATTTGTTAGAGCACAAAGAATCTCAGACGAAAGTTCATCTTAAATCAACGCTAGTGTGAAATGATTATAGAAAAATATTATCACAAACGTCTAATAAAAGAAGCTATACAAATTTGTAGGAATACTAATATTTTTAATAGGGATTTTGGAAATTATGAGTTAGGTGACATTTGGAAGGCTATTTTGTAGTTATCTTTTATCAAGTAGTTCGGGTATATCTAGTAGGTAGGTGGTAGTTCCTTTTCCTTCGTTAGGTTTAAATTTTATCAAGTTGCCACGTTGTTTCTGTGACGTCTCGCATCCTTGGTGATTTGTTTTTTTTACTCTCAGAATTTTGTTTGAACTTGTGTCAGACGAATTTTGCGGTTCTCGTTTTTGACAAAGATTACAGACGTACTCGAAACGTCAGACTAATAACTTTCTGTCGGCGTTTTAAAGCGACAGCGATCTTTCTGAAAACATATTATCTTATGATAATTCAGTATTACTTACGAATTATCCGTTCCATGATTCAGAATGATTACTTTAACAAAAAAAAAACAAATCTGGAATCTCAGCACCACCTAAATCAGTCGAATATTATTTTAAAAATTAGTATTTAAGCCACATACAACGTAATTAATTTCGATTCTTTCCGAATTTCAGTGGCTCCTTCAACCAGCCAACCGCTGACGAACCTAAACAAAAACCTTGATACTAGAGACTTGAATGAAGATTGCTTGTGTTTTTACTGTACAGAGGCAATAAGAACAATCGAACACCTCTCTACTCACTTTGAAGTGTTGAAAGATGGTAGTTTGATCTGTCACTTTTGTCCATACAAACCGACTAATGAAGATGTTCTTTTAATTCACATCCAACGAGACCACGATAAGGAGTGCTACATTTGCAAAATTAAATTCTATTACCGTGCAGATCTGATACGTCACTTGAAATCTGAACACCAATCAGGTGATTCTAAAAATTTGAGCACAGGCGAGAAAGTCTTTTTGCATTTAAAATGTAAACGATACGGACAAACGGATGTCTTGCCAAATGGAGCTAAAATAAAACGCTACATGTGCGACGAGTGTCCCTTCGTTTCGTCAGACATGTCTGTGTTTTGGAGACACATCGAATGCAGTCACATGTGCAAGGTGTGTAAAGTTAAAGTGAGTGGTACTGAAGAAGCCAACGCACACGCTAAATGCAAATCCGAGCCGCAGCAAAAGGAAAACGAAGCTGATGGTTTGTGCTTCTACTGCCCCGTTCCTCAACAAACTCTGGAGCACGTTTCAACTCATTTTAGAGTTACGGAGGAACAGCACTTCTCCTGCCATTTCTGTCCTTTCAAGGCAAGAAGATTGGCTAAATTTTGGATACACTTGAGTACCTGGCACAACCAACAATGTTACGTTTGCACAAAGAGGCTTCCTAGTCGCGCGGACGTCTTATCTCATCTTCAACTGGAACATGGAGAGCACGGTGCGAACAAGGAGCCAACATTCAAGTACTGCTTCCTATGCAAGAAAATCATGGCCACCGACGAAGACCTGGTAGCTCACAGGCGCAAACAGCACGCCCACCAGTGCCCGTATTGCCCAAAGATATTCGCTTATGAGAAAGTTTTCAAGAACCACCTCAAACTGCATAGCTCTGGAGAAAGCGTTCCTTCGGTCCAGTGCTCGATCTGTTCGAAGATGATTCGGAGCTCGGCTATCGACGACCACCAGAAGAGACACGCGAAAAAGGAAACGTTCTGTACTGTTTGCCAGAAGACTTACATGAACTTGTATGGACACGTGCGTCTCGAACACAAACCCAGAATATGTCCGATCTGCGGAAAAGAGTACGCGGGCTACCGCAGGATGAATGAGTGTCGTCAAGGCCACTCAGCAACGGAAAAATATTACTCAAGCAAGAATAAAGCCACCAAAATAACACCGAAGAACTGACCATTGTGATGATAAGCGACTTTTTTTATGTCATAGTGACCCTCAAATTGTACACCTTTGAAAAGGAAATCTTCGTACAAAATTAATAATTTGTAGAATCAATTTCTTTAATATGAAAGCAACACTCAAGTAAGGTGATTAAGGAAAATGACTAGTCCTAAGCTGGCAAGACATTTTTTGTCACCTCACTGGACTGTTTTCATATTAATAACTTTTTAGAAAAAGAACTGGTAACAAATTCAGCAAACATAAACATAAAGTTATTAGTTACCTTTGCTAAGTTACTGTTTTAGTTTAATATTTTTATATTGATTGTATAACTTGCTTTTTCTGCATTAAACATTTCTACTGAATTTTGTTTATTACATAGTATAAAGGGTGTTCCAGCGTTCCAAAAAAGTATCGACTTTTATGAATTATAAAGACAAACAAAACACTAAAGTTAGGTATGTTTTTTAAATGCAATCTACCCGGTTTGATGTGATTTTTGGATTCTGTGCCACTACCTTCCCAAATCTTACAGACAAGCCAAAGTAATTGGGTGTGTTCACTAGTTATAAAAGATAAACTTTTATACATTAAAAAAGAGTACTTAATTAATTAAGTGTGTATCTGTATCCATAACGCTGCAAAAAAAATTTTTAACCAAAATAAATTGTTTACAACTTCTCAGTGCGCAACGTGGCAACAACGCAGTTTTAAGACACGCTCAGATTGACTAGGACTGGCTGTGACGTATCACCCGAGTAAACAAGATAGCGTCCGCTACTTTCCGTATTTCGTTTGCGTTACTGATTATGTTTGAGAGTGTTCTTGTTTGTTTTTTTTACAAATTCAACAATATGTCGTCGGAATGCTTTGTTAAAGCGTCTTCGAACCATTTGCCGGCTGTAGATATGTTTATAGTCACCGTATTTATCAAGAACGACCCACGTTTTAATGCTGCCGAAATCAAAGGCGCTAAAGCAGCAGTATAAGTAATTAATAAAGCAGCTTAATCTGCAATTTAATACATTATATATCATTGATATTTTGAACTAAAAGCATTTTTTTCTAGTGCAAGTCGTGAGCAACACGGAGATGCAGCTATAGGTTATTTTCAGGTGAAGCGAGAGGGGCCCATTTGTATACTACAGTCCGGAACACAAAGTTCTCTAAGTCTCACAACAGTAAAATGTAGATTTTGTCTTGGTCATACCCCTTTTGGCTGCTTTAAACCATCTCCGTTTGCGTTTGTGGTCTCCGGGTACACTTACGAATATTTTGTTGAGACTATTGACGGATGTATTTGAAATTTGAACACTGGCACAATGCACCATCTGCTGACATGTTGTTTTCCGGGCTGGTTCCCACGTTGGTTATTAGACCTTGACGTTTCGACACTTATGTCGGTATCTTCCTCAGAAGTAGCTGACTTCTGCTAGCTACTTCTGAGGAAGACACCGACGTGAGTGTCGAAACGTCAAGGTCTAATAACCAACGTGGGAACCAGCCCGGAAAACTAACATGTCATCGACAACAACCACGGAAGCCTTCAAACCAAAATGCACCATCTGCTGTTAGCTTCTGGTCTGTACATGCTTAAACATTCTCCCAGTTGTTAGGAGGAGTACGTTAAAAGCAAGAAAACAACTCGTTTCACTCGGCACAAGCAAATGCACGTAGGTAACATAACCTATATTCTTTGTTTACATCAGGTGCTACGTCATACCGTCTCCATCCCGGGACACTGTGTGTGGTCAATTTTTATATTGGAACTTCAGTACGGTTTATTTCGAAAACTGGTGCTAGAAAAATTTTGAAATTTTTAGGACGTAATAAGGGTGCTCCAAATATATACATGGCATGATTTCTAAAAAATGTGAAAACACCCAATTAACGCCGTTTCGTACTTGCATGACGCATCCTTCAAGTGTTTATTCAACAGCCTGCTCAGTCGCATGTATACTAAATAAAATCGACTCCTAGGGCTAGGAGGTAGTCAGGGGTGCAACCAGAGGTATCGCCCTCATCTTTGTAGTTGAGATCAAGCGGCAAATCTAGTAATGCGACCATTAACTGACAAGAATAATCAATGTGAATTTGTGTGCCGCTCACAACTCATTGAAACTTGTACAGACAAAAGGGTGGCCAAGCAGTTGTAAGCAAAAATGGCCTTTAACCCAAATTATTATGAGTTTAAATTGTATGAAGCACTTTCGAAACAAACAGTTCTAACGCTCCGTATACAGCAATTCTCAATATGTTTATCAAAGTTTTTGTAATGAAACAATTATAAGAAATTAGAATTCAAATAAAGTTTAAATCCTCTAGAACATACCAATTTTATTAAAAAAATATATCAAGATTTTGCCTTTTATAGCAATTTTTACCAATTTGAATGTGGGTTATTTAGTCTGATCGAGCCCCATTTATCTATCAGTACTATACACTTTTCGGATATATTGTTCAAATTATACCTCTATTCAAAAATATCCCGCTGAAACCATTTTTCGCATTCTCAAAGCGTTTGGAGCTCGCATTTAGCCTCCATGTCCATTTTTAGTCCCTTTTGGCGCGAAACAATGTTTGTGATTTTTCACATTTCTTCTAATATCTCGGAAACTATAATTACTTTATTACACATCGATACACTACCTCCTAGCCCTAGCAGTCGATTTTATTTAGTATACGATATTGCAATTTTTTAAACACGATAAATTAACAATTCACGTTTTATGTTGCAAGGAAATGCACAATTAAGTTATAGACAGATTGAGGCGAAAATTAACATCTCGCGCAGCAGTATTAACCGAATTAAGTAGAAAAATTTTAAAACATTAAGAAATAATAAAAACAAAAAAAATGACTGTGTTACACCTTTGTTTAAGATTTTCTTCTATATAAACATGCAGTCTTTTCCTTCCAGCCATTATTAATTAAATTATTTTGAGTCATCTTCAAAAAATTCTTAATGTAGTTTAAGGTAGTAGGCATAAAATTTGTGTCTTAACATAATTCGACTAATACTAGTTCACAGTTTCTGCATCAATTTATCTGCAACTAAACCCTAGGTTTTCGCAGCTTAATCGAATAGGTATTGTTCTATTTCAATTTTTTTAAATAACGAGGAACATAAGCAACAATATTAGAGCAAGTGACACAGGATAAAGAAGACTATCATTTTTAAATTCATGTGACATTTGAGTGATTGCGTCGTAATCTTCAATGAACTTCCTTTGTTGACACCTGACTACTCGTATTTGTACAGCATTAGACTGTTCGGTAATTTTCAAATATACTTCATCAGCCTCGAATCTATGCATGGGTTTTTTGCAGATGATTTGAAGTTGAAAACTTATTGCTTTGCTACTCTTCAAATATAAAATCTATGTACATAAAAATGTGACGTTACTTTGTGCCATAGTGATAAAATGAAATTAAGCAGTTCAACAACCTTAGGTAAGGTAAGCTGTGTAAGTAGTAATGTAATATTAGTGGTTTGTTGTTTAAAATTGTATTAATTGTAAAATGCAATACAAAACTAATAAAAAAATTATCGCCAACCTGGTTAAGTAAATGTACGTTTAACCACGTCCTTTAGCTTTGCTGCTTCTTCATTTATGTTGAAACAATAAACACTATTAACAAACTTTTATTTTTCAGGGTCGCCGAAAAGAGAAAAAATAATTCGGAGATAGAAGAAAAGTACATACAAAACTCTCGCAGGGTAAAATATTCTTGCACTGGAAATGCAGACAGTGACAAGTCTGATGATGACGTGGACCCTTATGACGATGACGACGAAGACAGTTGGCATGACGACGAAGAAAGCGAAGAAACTGATGATGATGAAGTTGTACCACTTAGTAGGAAGGAAAAAACAAATAATGAAGCATTGGTGAATACGCAATCTTTTTCCGACATTAGTAGCCATACTAGGAGTAAGAGTAACGCTTATGATAACGGGGATTCTTATGAAGATGTATCATTCTGTAATAATGGAGAAACTGATAGTGAAAGACTTGAGACAGACGTTCCTGATGATGTAACACTGGTAAATCAAGTGTCTTCGAGTGATTTTACTTGTAACTGGTGCTTAGACGACTTTGATAATGACGAGGATTTGAAGACACACTTGAAGTTGCATTCGACGCTGAGTATAGTCAAAAATGAGAGTACCGAAGAAAGATGTAAGTATACCTAATACGTTTCACCGTCGACTTCACAGTTTCATTGCTTGTTTGTCAGTGTGAGCTGATAAGTAGATCATCTTCCTTTTGAGCCCTGTCGTGTGGCGAACATGATCGTATGTTATTGTCCTACGTGTATTATTGTTACTGGTGACCTTTCTAGTTACTTTTCACCATTAACAGAGAGGATGGTCTGTCTTTACAGGATAAAATTGATACAATGGTTCAAATAAAATAAAGTATGGTAGCCGGCACTGACAAAKAAATAAAAACGAAATGCGCTTATTCATGTTGTTTTAAAGTATGAGGACAGTTTGTTTTAATTACAGGTAGTTTGGATCCATCATCTTCAACAAATGAAGATAAGAACAAAGTACCGAAAAATAAGAAGCCATCTGCTTTGTGTTTTTATTGTTCGGAACCTCAACAATCTATTAACCATCTCTCGACTCATTTTGATGTGAGGAAAGGTGACGTATTCGGCTGCTATTTTTGCGTGTACGAAACAGGAAGAAGAGACAACCTCCTTAAGCATATTAGGACACGTCATGATAAGGAATGTTATCTTTGCAAAGCGAAGTTTTCTAATCGCACAGATCTGATTTCTCACTTAGAAGCAGTACATGGACAAGAAAAATTGAAAGAGTCGTACCGCTTGTGTTTTTACTGTGAAGAGTCAAATCGCAGCACTAAACATCTATCAACTCACTTTGAGGTCAAGAGAGGGGAGCTTCTCGTATGTCATTTTTGTACGTTTGAATCCACACATAGTTTTACATTATCTAATCACATTGCCGAACTTCATGATAAGGAGTGCTACGTTTGCAAAGTGAAGTTCGATAAACGTGCCGATCTCATATCTCACTTAAATGACAAACACGAATCATATCGGCATTTGAAGGAAGTTGATGACGAAGAGATAGGTTGTCTTTATTGTGCAGAACCCAAACTGACGATCGGCCATTTGTCGACACACTTTAAACTGAAAAAGGGTGAAATGTATAGCTGCCATTTTTGCCAGCAGGTGATAAAAAGTGGCTCAAACTTCATGAGACACATTAAAGTCATGCATGCTAAGCAGTGTTACTTGTGCAGGGATAAGTTTTCTAGTCGCAAAGACCTAATTATCCACTTAGAAGCATCGCATGGGGCAAATAAACAAGTTTCCCCCAAAAAAACAATAAGAAAGAYCAAACCAGCTYATTTGTGTTTTTATTGTTCGGAACCTCAGCTATCAATTAAGCATTTATCGACCCACTTTGATGTGACCGAAGGCGAAGGTTTCAGCTGTTACTTTTGTGCAAAACAAACCCAAAGATCAGATAAGCTTCTCGTTCATATACGAGCACGACATGCTATGGAGTGTTACCTGTGCAAAACGAAGTTCCCTAGTCGCACAAATCTAATTTCCCACTTAGAAGCAATGCATGGAAAAGAAGAAGTCAAAGAATCGTTTCGCTTGTGTTTTTACTGTGAAGAGTCAAATATAAGTACCAAGCATCTATCAACTCACTTTGAGGTGAAGAGAGGAGATCTTTTCACATGTCATTTTTGTGCGTTTGAATCCACAGACAGTTTTACCTTATCTAGTCACATCGGTGAATTTCACGATAAGGAGTGCTACGTTTGCAAAATGAAGTTCGCTAACCGTGCCGATCTCATTTTTCACTTAAATGAAAAACACAAATCAGATCAGGATGCAAAACAAGTTGACTCAGGAATAGTAAGTTGCTTTTATTGTCCAGAGCCCAACTTGACGGTGAAGCATCTATCTACTCACTTTAAACTGAAAAGAGGTGAAACATATAGCTGCCATTTTTGCGGGCAGATATTAAATAGGTCTAGTAACTTGCGGAGACACATTACAGTCAAGCATGCTATGCAGTGTTACTTGTGCAGAGAGAAGTTTTCCAGTCGCAAAGACCTAATTATCCACTTAGAAGCATCGCATGGGGCAAATAAACAAGTTTCCCCGAAAAAAACGAGTAGGAACAAACCAGCTGATTTGTGTTTTTATTGTTCGGAACCTCAACAATCTATTAAACATTTATCGACCCACTTTGATGTGACAGAAGACGAAGGTTTCAGCTGTTACTTTTGTGCAAAACAAACCCAAAGATCAGATACGCTTCTCGTTCATATACGAGCACGACATGCTATGGAGTGTTACCTGTGCAAAACGAAGTTCCCTAGTCGCACAAATCTAATTTCCCACTTAGAAGCAATGCATGGAAAAGAAGAAGTCAAAGAATCGTTTCGTTTGTGTTTTTACTGTGAAGAGTCAAATAGAAGCACCAAGCATCTATCAACTCACTTTGAGGTGAAGAGAGGAGATCTTTTCACATGTCATTTTTGTGCGTTTGAATCCACAGACAGTTTTACCTTATCTAGTCACATTGCTGAATTTCACGATAAGGAGTGCTACGTTTGCAAAATGAAGTTCGCTAACCGTGCCGATCTCATTTTTCACTTAAATGAAAAACACAAATCAGATCAGGATGCAAAACAAGTTGACTCAGGAATAGTAAGTTGCTTTTATTGTCCAGAGCCCAACTTGACGGTGAAGCATCTATCAACTCACTTTAAACTGAAAAAAGGTGATACGTATAGCTGCCATTTTTGCGGGCAGATATCAAAAAGCTCTAATGACTTGTGGAGGCACATCACAGTCAAACATGCTAAGCAGTGTTACTTGTGCAGAGAGAAGTTTTCTGGTCGCAAAGATCTAATTGCCCACTTAAAAGCACCACATGCAGTTATTAAAGACGACGCAAAAGATTCGCATCTATGCTTTTACTGTGACAAGGTCGATCGTAGCGCCAAACATATATCAAGTCACTTCAACAGGAAGGAAGGAGCCCCTTACGCATGTCCATTTTGTTCTTTTACGTCGACATATGGGTCTACCTTCCCTAATCACATCGTCAAACATCACGAAAATGAATGCTACGTTTGCAAAATGAAGTTCGCTAGACGCGTAGATCTCATTTCACATTTAAATGCTGACTACCATTTAAAGGAAGGAAAGCCAATCGACGTTGATAAACAAGAAGAAAGAGGCTTGTGTTTTTATTGCCCGGAACCCAAGCTATCTGTTGAACACTTATCGACACACTTCAACGTGACTGAATCCAATCGATTCATTTGCCACTTTTGCTCGAAAACAATCCGGAAGAAGTGTCGATTTATGGCACACATCAGGTCCTTTCACAGTAAGGACTGTTACCGCTGKACGGAGAAATTCTCAAGTCGCTCAAGTCTTCTTTCACACCTGCAAGAGAAACATGAAGGAGAGCTACACGTAAGCAAAGTGCCGACCTTCAAGTATTGCACGCTCTGCAACAAAATTATCGACGAAGACTTGAAGGTGCACAAGGAAACAGAACACACCAAGCAATGTACGTTGTGTTTGAAGGTACTCAAAACACCACATACCTTTACAAGTCACATGCGTTACGTGCATTCAACTGAACCACTTCGATGCAACGAGTGCGGTATAAAATTAACTACCATGGCAGGATTAAGGAAACACATGAAGTTACACGGCCCTCTGGGTGAGCAGGAACGGGAATGTCGTAAGGAGAAAAATAGAAATGTTCCTAAGGCGCAATGCCCGATATGTAATAAAATGGTGCAGGTTACTGGAATGAACATCCATAAGAAGAGACACGACACCAAGGAATATGTGGTTTGTAACATCTGCGGGAAAAGCGTAAAAGCAATGGATATAAAAACTCACGAATCCTTTAGACATAAACCCAGCAAGTGTCCTATCTGCAGTAAAGAATACATAGGTACCCAACGCATGATAGCATGCCGCTCGAGACACACGCCACGTTTTAAATGTGACGACTGCGGTAGAGATTTTCTTTACAGTACAAGCTTAACCGTTCACAGACGCTTACATACGGGAGAAAAACCGTATCCGTGTACAGTTTGTGACCGCAGGTTTTATACCGATCAAATACTTTACAAACATATGTTGAGCCACGGCGTTGACATTAGAGCAAACAGGGTTCGTAAGAAAACTACCTCCACCTGTTGACGGGTCACCAGAACCATTTTTATGATTAAGTGCTTAATTAAAAGGTATAGGCTGGTAAGTTGAGGGGATGCATTCTCTGGAGTTTTCGACACTGTTCTAGCTAGTAGGTTTGTTATTTTAGCATTTTATTGGCATCGATGTTACTACTAGAGGCAGAAAAATCAAATCAAGGCAAACGTTTATAGTCAGCGACCAGTCAGACGTCGTGTGTATCAAGCCAAGTTTGCTCTACCTTTTATATTGGATACAAAATAATCTATCTTATACCATTCACTGTTTAATATTATTGTTCCTTAGCAGCATGGTTCTGTTTAGAATCAGATTTTACCATATTAGTCTTTGCTATCATGTATCTTATTTTAGGATTCACCAATCATTGTCACCTCCTAGTTTAATTTGTGCACAAAATATTGTAATTAAAACCACTAAAAATTGTAAATTTGTTACATTTATAAACATATATTCCGAAACATAGTGCCTTTGTGACAAACATTTCATGCGTTATTTTAAATGCAGTGTTGTTGATACACTTTTAAACATTCAGTATGTGTAAAGAAATAGCTCATTCAATACTGTATGTGTCATGTTACCTCTTATATAAATAAACTCGTTTTTATTCATGTGTGTGTTCTTAAACCTGTGTCGCTAAAGATATAAAACAAGCAAATTACTAATCCAGAATTAAATTTAAGGTAGAGAGGATATCAAGAATTTCAGCAAAAATTTCGAATTACGAACATTACTATTTACAATCAAGAGAACACTTAGTGTTATCGTTATCGACGAAGCTGCGTTACTAATTCGTCTGTGAATAAAATAACCAAATACAACTCTGAAAGAAAGTTATTTCAGAAGAAATGGTGTTGAAGCTTTAGCACATGTACATGTCAATGAAACCATATTAAATATTTTAGCAAGAACAGTGTTTTAATATAATATTCTTCCCACTTATTTTCAGTCCTTTGGATCAAGCATTCGATGATAAAAAAGACAGCATTGACCAAAGAGGATGTCAGCATTAATAGGTACCATAATGGACAAGTCTTTTTTTATATTTTAAAAGTTGTGTTGCATTCGCGAGCTGTGTGAACAGGAAGAGACAATTACGTGACATATGTTTAGCTTGCATATCCTTGTTGATATGAATACTCTGATATAGAGTAAATAATACTGTTATGTAGGTCAAAATAATAAATAGAAAAGTACTGATTTAATTGAGTATTTAATAAGATTGACTCTTGTCCACAACAGATAAGTGTTCTTATCATGTCAATGAGGACACAACTGGTGTTTTTGTGAGATAATTGCGTTTAATTAATAATATCTGACCACGTTACTTCATTTGTGTGCAATATCAAACTACTCTACTAATAAGTACGTTCACCCTTACCATGTTTCATTCTGTATAATAATAACACATTTTGTTTGCAGGAGCTCGGAAAAGAAGAAACTTAGTTTAGAAATAGAAGAAAAGCACATACTGGTCACTC
Organism: Rhyzopertha dominica; assembly: GCA_025024175.1. Classification (NCBI taxonomy): domain Eukaryota; kingdom Metazoa; phylum Arthropoda; class Insecta; order Coleoptera; family Bostrichidae; genus Rhyzopertha; species Rhyzopertha dominica. The sequence continues at coordinate 7,301,130 of QCXZ01000003.1, read as the reverse complement.
GTAGGGCTAAATATTCTTGTACCGTTTGTGGAAATAAATTTACAACTTTTTCCGACTTAACCAAGCATCGTGACGCACATGATAATGTAAACATTGATAAGTCTGATGATGACGTGGACCCTTATGACGATGATGACGAAGGCAGTTGGCGCGATGACGACGAAGATGTCGATAAAAGTGAAGGAACTGATGATGACGTAGAGCCACTTACTAAAAATGAACAGACCAATAATAAAGTGATAGCAGATGAAGATAATGATGTAATACTAGTAGATTATGCATCAACGAGCGATCTTACCTGTAACTGGTGCCTTGACGACTTTGATAATGAAGAGGATTTGAGGGTACACGTGCAGTTGCACTCGACGTTGAGTGTGATCAAACCTGAGGCTACTCAGGATACACGTAAGTCTAAAAAAGGGACCTTCACTTTGTAAATTGGTTTATATTCATCTGACATTCTGATTGCAGACGATTCTTTGGATAATATACCATCTTTGACAAAGAAGAAAGAGAGCACAGGACTGAAAAAGATACATCCACAGGCTTTGTGCTTTTATTGCCCAGAGCTCAAATTGACGATGAAGCATCTATCGACTCACTTTAAACTTAAAAAGGGTGCAAAGTATAGCTGCCATTTTTGCCAGCAGGTGATAAAAAGTGGCAGAAACTTCATGAGACATATTAAAGTCATGCATGCTAAGCAGTGCTACTTGTGCAGGGATAAGTATTCTAGTCGCAAAGACCTTATTATCCACTTAGAAGCATCGCATGGGGCAAATAAACAAGTTTCCCCAAAAGTGACGAGTAAGAACAAACCAGCTGATTTGTGTTTTTATTGTTCGGAACCTCAACAATCTATTAAACATTTATCGACCCATTTTGATGTAACTAAAGGTAAAGGTTACAGCTGTTATTTTTGTGTGAAAGAAACCCAAAGATCTGATAATCTTCTCGTTCATATACGGGCACGACATGCTATGGAGTGTTACCTGTGCAAAACGAAGTTCTCTAGTCGCACAAATCTAATTTCCCACTTAGAAGCAATGCATGGAAGAGAAGGAGTCAAAGAATCGTTTCGTTTGTGTTTCTACTGTGATGAGTCAAATAGAAGCACCAAGCATCTATCTACTCACTTTGAAGTGAAGAAAGGAGCTCTCTTCACATGTCATTTTTGCGCGCTTGAATTCACAGACAGTTTTACCTTATCTAATCACATCGCTGAACTTCATGATAAGGAGTGCTACGTTTGCAAAATGAAGTTCGATAATCGTGGCGATCTCATTTCTCACTTAAATGAAAAACATAAATCAGGTCAGGATGAAAAACAAGTTGATTCAGGAGTAGTAAGTTGCTTTTATTGTCCAGAACCCAACTTGACGATGAAGCATCTATCGACTCACTTTAAACTGAAAAAGGGTGAAACATATAACTGTCATTTTTGCGGGCAGATTTTAAAATATTTTAGTGTCTTGCGGAGACACATTACAGTCAAACATGCTAAGCAGTGTTACTTGTGCAGAGAGAAGTTTTCTAGTCGCAAAGATCTAATTGCCCACTTAAAAGCACCACATGCAGTTATTGAAGACGACGCGAAAGATTCGCATCTATGCTTTTACTGTGACAAGCTCGATCGTAGCGCCAAACATATATCAAGTCACTTCAACGTGAAGGAAGGAGCCCCTTACGCATGTCCATTTTGTTCTTTTACGTCGACATACGGGTCTACCTTCCCTAATCACATCGCCAAACATCACCAAAAAGAATGTTACGTTTGCAAAATGAAGTTCGCTAAACGCGTAGATCTAATTTCACATTTAAATGCTGACGACCATTTAAAGGAAGGAAAGCCAGTCAACGCTGATGAACAAGAAGAAAGAGGCTTGTGTTTTTATTGCCCGGAACCCAAGTTATCTGTTGAACATTTATCGACACACTTCAACGTAACTGAATCCAAGCGATTCTTTTGCCTTTTTTGCTCGAAAACGATCGGGATGAAAAGTCGATTTATGGCACACATCAGGTCCTCTCACAGTAAGGACTGTTACCGCTGCACGGAGAAATTCGCAAGTCGCTCAAGTCTTCTTTCTCACTTGCAAGAGAAACATGAAGGGGAGCTATACGTTAGCAAAGTGCCGACATTCAAGTATTGCACGTTCTGCAACAAAATTATCGACGAAGACTTGAAAGTGCACAAGGAAACAGAACACACCAAGCAATGTACGTTGTGTCTGAAGGTATTCAAAACACCACATACTTTTACAAGTCACATGCGTTACGTGCATTCAACTGAACCACTTCGATGCAACGAGTGCGGTATAAAATTAACTACCATGGCAGGATTAAGGAAACACATGAAGTTACACGGCCCTCTGGGTGATCAGGAACGGGAGTGTCGTAAGGAGAAAAATAGAAATATTCCTAGGACGCAATGCCCGATATGTAATAAAATGGTAAAAAGCATGATCATCCATAAGAAGAGACACAATGCCAAGGAATGTGTGGTCTGTAACATCTGCGGGAAAAGCGTTAAAGCGATAGACATAAAAAATCACGAATCCTACGAACATAAACCCAGCAAGTGTCCTATCTGCAATAAGGAATACAAAGGTAGGCGACTCATGTTGGCATGCCGATCAAAACACACGCGACGTTTTAAGTGCGACGATTGCGGTAGGGATTTTCTTTACAGTGCAAGCTTAATCGTTCACAGACGCTTACACACGGGAGAAAAGCCGTATCCGTGTACCGTTTGTGATCGCAGGTTTTATACCAATCAAATACTTTACAAACACATGTTGAGCCACGGCGTTGACACTAAAGGAAACAGGACTCGTACGAAAACTACCGCCACCTGTTGACGGGCCACCAGAACCATTTTCATGATCTTGTGCTTTCTTAAGACGTGTAGGCTGATAAGTTAAGCGGATGTAGTTGTTGACACTGTTCTAGCCAGTAAACTTGTTATTTTAGCATTTTATTGTCATCTGTGTTACTAGAGACAGAAAAATTAAATCAAGGCAAACGTCAGCGACCAGTCAGATCTCGMGTGTATCAAACCATGTTMGCGCTGCCTTTTATATTGGATACAAAATAAMTGATCCCCTATACTTATGCAGTTCACTGTTTAATATCATTGTTCTTTAGGAGGATGGTTCTGTTTAGAATTAAAMTTTACGATATTAGTCTTTGCTATCATGTATCTTATTTTAGGATTCACTAATCATTGTCATCTCCTAGTTTAATTTGTGCACAAAATATATAACTAAAACCATTAAAAATTGTAGATTAGTTGCATTTATAACACATATTCCAAAAAATAGTGCCTTTGTGACAAATATTTCATGAGTTATTTTAAATGCAGTGTTGTTGAAACACTTTTAAACATTTAGTATGTGTAAAGAAATAGCTCGTTCAATATTGTATGTGTCATGTTGCCTTTTATATAAATAAACTAGTTTTTGTTCATGTGTGTGTTCTTAAACATGTGTCGTTAAAGAAATAAAAAAAGCAAATTACTAATCCAGAATTAAATTTAAGGTATATATAAATATATATAAATATAAGGTATATAAAACACAAGTCGACGCCATTTATTTTATACAGGGTTTCTATAAATGATTCATGCAACGCGGACGCCTTGATTTCTGAATTATTTGTGCGAATGTTCTGTACTCAGAGTATTGTCATTATATAAAAAGTTAGAGATAACTTATTTTATTTAATATATTATCTGTTAGACTAATTTTCGGATCAACAAATCATTGTACCTCCCCCCCTTCTGCTTAATAAGGTAATTAAAACCATTATAATTTATAGCTTAGTGTATTATGTTACATTTATAACATATATTGCAATAATTAGTGCTGTACTTTTTGTAATATATTTCAGGCGTTATTTTTGATGCAGTACTGTTGACATATACATACATACAGTTTTATTAGTAGTGGTACAATAGTTGTGTTCTAAACTACTTGTGTTTAAATTTAGTGTATTTCGCTCTGATGTTTAAATAAAGGAAGTCAGGAACCTGCATTAATTAACCATTGCAGCATACTCAAAAATGACTAATACATTGCAAAGTAAAACAGACAGAATAAGAAAAATATCTGTCAAAATACCAATTACACTAATAATTTAGATTTTGAACCACACTCTGCATTATAATAAATTAAGTTTCTTATTATCTGTTTTTCTATGAACAGATGCTTTATAGTGTACTTTTCTTTTTGCTTAAATCGAGCCAATGCTTTTTCTATTTTTTAAAGATAAATTAAAGATTGAAAGGTTGTTTACGATTCATTTTTCCGAAAATCGAAAATGAACTTGTTTTATGCCTTGTTGCTGTGTGTTTTACTTTGCCGGATATTACTCGATTTCAAGTACTCAACAAACGTCATTTTTTTTTAAATAAACGTGAAATAACGAACAGTCGACTGTAGAAATGAAATAATTTTTAGGTTGTAAGATAGAGTTTGTTTTTGTAATAAAAAACATACAGAAGGATGCCGGAGCAATGGCGTTTTCTATTATGTAATATAGTATCATAGTATTTACCTTCATTTAGTAGCAAACATTAACTTCGTTCTTCTCTCCTTTGTGATTTTGAGTTTTCTGGTAGTGGACACCTGTAATAATTAATATTAGTGGTAAATGAGTAAATCGTGACATACATTTTAAGTCTTAACTTTATTTACATCGCATGCATGTATTTGACATAGCCGTTATGAAATAAGTTATCTCCCCAAACAAAATTTTTGTTTGAAAAATTGCTATACAAAAATGAATATCTCACTTTTATGTATGTCGGTGGGTTTGCAATTTCTTAGCCTCTTACAAGCGACATTAAATTATCTTTATTTTTAAAGCAGGCAAGGGAAGAAAGTTTTAAATCTGTTATAATGACAGAATAAGTAGTCACTCAGTCTCAGGTACGTGTTCTTGCTTAACTCTGTATGAATCTGACTGAAGAAATAAAGCTTGTTATCCATTATTATGTCATTAATACAGTGTTTTTTACTCCCAATTTTCACATGCTTTGGCCTTGTTATCTGTCTGTACATACCAATAATATATTTTTGCTTTGTAGAACCACGCAAAAGCAGAAACGTAGAAGATTTGAAATAGAAGACAATCACATAATGGAGACTCGCAGAGCTAAATATGCGCACAGAGACACCCATATAAATCCAGAGAGTGACAAATCAGATGATGATGATGATGATGATGATGCAAGTTTCAACGGAGACGATAGCGAAAGTTGGAATGATAATGATGAAGAAGTGATACAATTGAATAAAAAAGCAAAAATCAATAATGAAATGCTCGTAAATAAAAAAGAAGCTAAAGATGTGATACTGGTGACCCAGGCTCCTACGAGTGATCTCACTTGTAACTGGTGTCTTGACGTCTTTGACAACGACCAGGATTTGAAGGCACACTTCAAGTTGCACTCTACACTGAGTATCATCAAACGTGAAAGTACAGAAGGAAAATGTAAGTCTCAAAAAGAACCTCACCTCACTTTCTCGTTTCATTTCATTCATGTAGCCTTCCAAGTGCGTTCTTTGATAAGGATTCGAAGAATGAATTTTAAGGACCATCCTTTTCTGTCTTGAGTTACAATTTTGGTATTTTTTTGCAGGCGAATCTTTTAAGGATGATGAAGCAAAAGAGGACGAATCAGTCGCTGTCTGTTTTTATTGCCCAGAACCCACACAATCCGTTGAACACTTATCAACTCATTTCGGCGTGACCAAAGAGAAACGATTCTTTTGCCATTTTTGTTTCAACACACATGGMCGGAAATCGCGCTTTGTGAAACACATCAGGTCCTTTCATAGCAAGCAATGTTACGTCTGCAGGACAAAGTTGTCGAGTCGATCAGAACTTCTATCACATTTGAAAGATCGACATGAGGGGGAGATCGTTGTTAGCAAAGAGCCTACTTTCCGATATTGTACAACCTGCAAGAAAATTGTCGACGAAGACGTGGCAGCACATAAAGCAAAAGAACACACCCAACAGTGTACGCTGTGCTTAAAAGTATTCAAAACGCCAGACCAATTCCAAGATCATATGAAATACGTACATGAAACTGAACTTCGCTGCGACAAATGCGGTATAAGATTATCTAGCATGGCGGCCTTTAAGAAGCACATGAAGCATCACGACCCCCAGGTTAAAGAGAGACGGCGAGAAAAAGAGAGGAATGCTCCTCTGACAAAATGTCCGATATGTAACAAGATGGTGTCGACTGTTCGTATGACCAAGCACAAAAGAACTCACGACACCGACACGGTGGTGTGTAGTATCTGTGGAAAGAGCGTGAAGTCAATACAAGTAAGAAATCACGTGTACAGGGAGCACAAACCCTACAAGTGTCCCATCTGCGATAAAGAGTACATTGGTTACCGCCGCATGAACGCATGTCGCACAAAACACAGCAGAAGATTTAAATGCGACCTTTGTGGTAAAGAATATAGTTATAAAGAAAGCTTAAATGTTCATCAACGCTTACATACTGGAGAAAAACCTTTCCCATGTACTGAATGCGATCGCAGATTTTATACAGAGCAGATACTTTACAAACATATGCTCAGTCATGGTATTGATACCAGAGCGAACAAGATTAAGAGGGTCCCTTCCTTAATACTCTCATCTGAGGGTCCAAATGGATCTTAGGTGTTAGTTATAATTATTATTTAGGCAGGAAAATGTATGTGGCATTTTTAGGCATATCCTGCAACTTTTATCATGCTCAGTACGTCATGTATTACGTAGTGTTACATTTTTTTCTATGTAATAAAGACATTTCTGACAATGGATTGCAACCATTAATTAATATCCTCTAATAAGATCGAAGAAAAATTTATACCTAAGCCATCGAAAAACAGGTAATCTAAAAGAAAGGTCTAGGTACGAGTCATGTCACAAATTCAAAGCTCATGTATTACTCCTTATATTTACCGACGGTAGTAGATAGAGAGGTATACGCACGATGCCGTGTGGAGAGGGCCGAATCCGTAGCCAGTCCAGAGAACTAGAGTGGGGAGAACGCTCATGGATCTGCGCGAATGCTAGTAAACAAGGGGGCTGCCATATTGTCCACGAGAACGTCAAACTTTTGGCGCTTACTTTAAATAATGACATCTTGAGCAACAGTTTCACTTAAAAATAGGGTAAATGCGAACCAATTTGATGTAGCAGTGTTGAAATACTAAAATTAGTTCGACTTATTCTTGGAATGTTCTATAAATATCAATTAAATGGCTAATTTAATACGGAGAATGCCTGTCGTCAATCAACTGTCATCAGTTACACAGCGCATAAACGAAGCTCCCAGCCCGGCGTTGCCACGTGTTATTCTATGCTCGTAGCATTGTTTTGTTAACATTGCGTGGCCCGTGGCGTTAGCTATTGTGATTGTGATTTAGTTCTCTGTTCGCACGACCTATTTATTGGCTTTATTTGGTAGTTTCGTTAATTTTAGTTATGAGTTATATAGTTAAAGAGTGTACATCGAATAAACGTTCGAAGTCGCAAGATGTCTCCCACCATAAGTAAATATTATAATCCTTAATAAATTTTTTGCAGTAATTATTTGTTATAATTATATATTTTTCAATAATATCTAGTACCATTTACACTGCAAAATAAGTTTACATAAATTTTTCATTTTTATAGGTATACATAATGTTCTTTTAATTAATTAATTAATACTGCCATTTGCCAACACTGTCTGATTTTTGACGTTTCTGTGGACAATATGGCGACCATTACAGTGTCCCAGCTGAATTGCGATGCGCAGTCGGCCTATGCGTGTTCTCCCCACTATATTTATCTGAGCCAGTCACGTTAGAGAGAGATAGAGCATAGTGGGAATCGCTCCGCTTTGCATAAGGCTACTTTACAGCGCACGCTGTGTTGATAATACCAATTTGATTCCCAAAATTACCTAAGCGAATAGAGATGATTCATTTATTTTTCAAAAAGTGTAGAAATGATAGGATTTTGTTGTTATTTGTGCAACAATTTTAGAACAGATTTGCGTTAGATAATGAAAATCCGCTGCAAATTGAATCAATACTTCCAGATCAAGTTGTCAAATGAAATTTACACTTTTATATCTTATATTATACCATCAATAATGAGGTTCTCGTGATATTAGCAAAAATCCATAAATTTGTAAAATCGGTTTTTTCTAAATAACTCGAAAATAATTAACCAAACAAAACAATTGCAAGAGTGCTTTTCGATCAGAAATTTAATTTTCTATATAATAACAAAATTCAAAAAAAGTTGTGTGGAGACAGAGTCCAAAATTCATTTTTTATGTACATATTTCGAAAATGTCAAAATTTGGAAACATTTTTTACACTTTTTGTGAGAAATTTTATTTTATATCGGATGGTATTTTCATATTTGAATATATTATATATTTGGGAAAAACAGGTTTTTTTAAATGACCGTATTTTTCTTCTAAACYGTTTGCTGCACCGAAAATTTATAGGGACTAATAATCACATACTAAAAGGTAAAAGATAAAAGTTMGTAAAAAGGGTAGTTACCCCACAATTTTAGGGAAGGGGCCCTATACCCTACTCACTCCAAAAACAACATGTTGCTTTGGGTAGTTGAGATTTATATGTATGCCTAATTTCAAGTTCATATGTTAAGTCTTTAGAAAGTTATCGCGTCCATACACAGACAGACATACAAACACGAAATTTTTACTCAAATTTTGTTTTTGGACGTTTTAGAGCATTTTAAAGCATTTGAGCAAATAAAAAATTTTGAAGATTTTTTTCGCGATACAACACTTCCCATCCGTTGGACTATTCTATATATTTCTTATATTATGAGGGTAATGCTTATTTCACACTAAACTTCAGAAGTATATCAAATAAAGTGTTGGGAAACAAAAAGTGGTGCTTCTGCAGTCAACGTTTATTAAAAATACACATATAAGGAGGTCTTTTTTGCACTTACTTGATTTATTAGTATTTCTGTCATTGTGCCTATAATACTATTTAATTCTCATTATAATATAACAATAAACAACATTTTTAAAGTATTTCTGCTTCTTGTTCTTTACAAAAAAAAAAACGAAATTTGCGTTTGAAAACAATTCATCCACTACATTGTCAAAACAACACTGTGAATATGTTTGGTTAAATATTTTTTATTTTTTTTAACTGTGAAATGATCTGATTTGGATGATTTAGCCGTCTTCTGGATTTTAAAATAGTAAGTGTAGATGAAGGACCAGCTGTATCAGAAACATTTGTTCGATAAAGATGATCCCTACATGTGGAGCACTTCGACGATTTAAATTTTTTTGCATATAAAGCTCTATCGGACGAATTACTTTTACAGTTCGGCACCACCCAATACTTTCCCATTTTTGTTATTTCAGAAAACTTCACACAAATACCACATCGAATGTATGGTTATGCATGCCACTGGCGGGAACCTCTACTACTATATTGCATCTCTTACTAGACCTCTCTCTTCCACACTGACTACGAATCTGGGTCGTAGTTGCATACAGTTACCATACAGTCGTGGGTATACCTCTATCTACTACCGTGTATTCACCACAATAAAAGTGACGTCGTCTACCACCCTATTATGCGAGTTAATATAAAAGTAATATGTAGGAGACCTTTGATAAGAAGTCTAGTGATTGACTGATAAAATAAGCAATTCACACAAACATTCTCAGGTAAGTGGTTGTAAATGGCTGATGAATTAGCGAAGAAGGCGGCGTCCGCACGTTATCTCGGACCACAACCTTCCATCGCCATTCCAGAAAGCAGACTGAGGGCCGAGATTACAAAGTGGCTTGGTCGTCAGTAATACCTGTATTGGGAAGACGCGCCGGAACTGAAGCAATCTAGGGCCTTCATCACTGGACCTACGCTTGCCCAGGAACGCAAATGGCTTTTAAGCCGGAGTCGCTCTCAATTGCGATTAGTGGTGGGTGTCCTTACGGGACACTGCCGGCTCAATAAACACCTATATAATATGGGTGTAATGGAAAGTAGCACCTGTAGGTTCTGCTCAGAAGAGGAGGAAACTCCGATTCACCTCCTTACCAACTGCGGACCGCTGGGGGGCAAAAGGTTTGGAGAATTTGGGTCTCAATTTATTAAGACTGAAGATCTTTATAGATTACCTTGGAAAGAGATACTGCACTTCTTTGAGAAGGCAGGACTCTTCTAAGCTACGGTGCGGGCACAATGGATCGAAAGGTCTAAGTGCAGCGCCCCGCCCCTTTTGCAGGGTCGCACCGCAGAAGATAGAATAGAATAAGTGGTTTACGTTTCTAATGTACGATATATTAACTGTATAGCTCTGTACAAAACTAACTTAACGAATAAAACTTGTTATACGTTCTTGTATTATTGACGCACAATGCTTTTCCAACACCAACCCTCGGTTAACTGGTATGTACTTCCATCCACCTGCTTTTGCTTTGCTTCTAGCTGCTTCCCTTTCCTACATGTTAATATATTTTTTGCTTTACAGATCCAAGAAGACACGTAGAAGAAAATTTGAAATAGAGGAAAATCGCATAATGCACACCCGTAGAGCTAAATACGCGTGTACTACCTGTGGAAGTAAATTTACAACTTTTTCCGACTTAAGCAAGCACAGACACATCCATGGAAATCCAAATAAATCAGAAGACGATTCAAGTTCTCATGAAGACGATGACGACATTTGGCAAAATGATGGAAAAAGTAGTGATACCGAAAGTGATTATGAATTCTTACCGTTGAATAATAAACAGAAATCTAATCGTGATACATCTATAAATAAGGAAGGAGATGACGTAATACTGGTGAAAGAGGCTTCTCCAAATGATCTTACTTGTAACTGGTGCTTTGACGTCTTTGATAACGTTGAAGATTTGAAGGCACACGTCAAGCAGCACTCAACAATGAGTACTGTTAAAGCTGAAAGTAGAGAGGAAGAATGTAAGTTTAGAAAATGAATGTCATCACTTGATGTGGCCTTTGGACTAAAGCGGTTCTCAAACAGTCTCTTATTTAAAAATGTTTTGTTCTGCAATAGGTCTTAAAACTGTACCATTACAATTCAATATGTATATTGTGGTTCGGTCCCAATTGGTCCAGCAAATTTGAGGACGGGGCTTGTCTTCTTTGCCGGAGAAGCCAAAGCTGGCTTGCATTTATTTTCGGGTACACCTACTTGAGGACACTTATGTTCCACTTGTAATGGCCAGAATACGCTTAGAGTTGTGTCGAATGAAAGTTTGAGGACCGTTGTATTTATTTAATATTTATCTAAAATGTTGGTGTCCTAATTGCAGATGACTCATTGGATGATAATTCATCTACGAAAGAAAACGAAGATAAAGGGCAATCGTCAGCTAAAAGTATAGAGAAAGAAGAGCAACACGAAGAAGTCGAGGAACCAGATCAAACCAGCTTGTGTTTTTATTGCCCGGAACCAGTCCAAAGTGTCGACCACATATCAATTCACTTCAGTGTGGTTGACAAAAAACGATTCGCTTGCCATTTTTGTTTGAAGAGGTTTGGGATGAAAAAGTATCTCCTCATGCAACATATCAGGTCCTGCCATAGCACGCAATGTTACCTCTGCAGGAAGAGACTATCTACTCGAGCAAATCTGCTTTCGCACTTAAGAGACAAACACGAGGGGGGACTTAACGTGAAGAAACCGCCGCCTTACCAGTACTGCACTATCTGCTACAAAATTGTCGACGAAGACGTGGCAACACACAAGGCAAAAGAACACACCAAGCAGTGTTCGTTGTGCTTGAAGGTGTTCAAATCACCGGAGATATTTCAGGATCATATGAAATACGTACATGAAACTGAACTTCGATGCGACAAATGCGGCATAAGATTATCCGGTATGGTGACCTATAAAAACCACATGAAGTATCACGACCCATTGGCTAAAGATAAATGTGAGAGACGGCGACAGCGAGAGAAGAATGCCCCGCAGGTGAAATGCCAAATATGCAGCAAGATGGTGTCGACGGTTCGTATGCACAAGCACAAAGCGAGGCACAACAGCGAAATGATAGTGTGTAATATTTGCGGGACCAGCGTAAAGGCAATTGATGTAAGAACGCACATGTACATGGAGCACAAACCCCTCAAATGTCCCATCTGCGATGGAGAATACATTGGTTACCGTCGCATGAACGCATGCCGTGCAAATCACAACAGAAAATTTAAGTGCGACGTTTGTGGTAAAGATTATAGTCGCAAGGAAGGCTTAGTTGTACACCAACGCTTGCATACTGGGGAAAAACCGTTCCCGTGTACTGAGTGCGATCGCAGGTTTTATACAATGGAGATACTTTACAAACATATGCTTAGTCATGGTATTGATACCAGAGCGAACAAGAAGAGGGTGCCTTCCTTAGTACTATCTTCCGAAGGTCCAAGTGGGTCCTAACTAGCCATCATATATGCTTCTACAATTAATCAGTATTAGGTCGTTTTTGTTTCTGTATTGTAATGAAACTTAGTATTAGTTATGTATGCTATATTAATTGGTAAGGATCCCTTCTTTAATACTGTCATCTGAAGATCAAAATGGGTCCTAACTAGCCATCATAGTTTCATAGTTAATTAGGTCATTTTTGTCTCTAGATCGTGACAATATTTAATAACAGTTACGATTATTATTTAGTTAAGTAATTGCATCATGTTCCTGCCATATTTTACGAAATAAACACGTTCTTCTTCAAATGGCTACAATCATCAACCAATAWCCCTTGCCACTTGGTGTCTAAGTTCCGGGGGACTTAGAGCCAATGGGAAGGGCCTATTTACCTTACATAAGGAACGGAACCAATCGTATTGGCAAAATAGAGTCCATCAATAGAAGTGCAGAAACTAGAATAAAAGATCAAGAGAGGTGCATCCGTCTTTAACAAACTGAAAGATCTGCTGTTGTAGAGAGTGGTTTAGAAGATAGAAGATGTTAATATATTCCAAGCATAGAATTTATCTGTGATTACAGGATTTAATTATATGCCTTTGAAGTGCACTGTACTGATTTATATATCTTTGTAGTTGTATTGTCCATAATATATAAAAAACTAGTAGGGCTTATAAATCCAAAAAACCCCGCCGCATTCAAATGTTACTAGTAAATGCTACTTAAAGCGCGCCCTCAAAAAAAAGGTCGCCTTTGGGGGCACACGGTAGTCTTATCCAACTATATCCTTAAGAATGCAAAATCAGTAATTCGCACAAACTGTACCAGGTAAGTGATTAACTTTTCTAAAGTTTGACATTTAATTATATACCTGTATATAAAACTAACTTTACAAATAAAGCTTATTATACATTTATATCTATATAAATAACACAAATGCTTTTACCTCCTTGTAAATACGCCCATCCACTTGCTTTATATGTGCCTCTTGCTAACTCCTCTTTCTTACATACTAATTTTGCGTTGCAGATCCATGCTAAAGAAAAAACTCAAGAGATTCGAAATACAGGAAAATCACATAATGGAAACTCGCAGAGCTAAATATGCGTGCACTATCTGTGGAAGTAAATTTACAAGTTTCTCTGACTTAAGCAGTCACAGAGATACCCATGAAAATGACAAATCAGATGATGATGATGATCCAAGCTCTCATGAAGACGATGACGATAGTTGGCAAGATGAAGAAAGCTTTGATACACAAAGTGAGGAAAGTGATTATGAATTGTTAGCATTGAATAATAAACATAAACCTAATTATAATATACGTGTAAATAAGGAAGGAGCTGACGATGTAACACTGGTGAGAGAGGCTTCTGCGAATGATCTTACTTGTAACTGGTGCCTTGACGACTTTGATAATGATGAAGATTTGAAAGCACACGTGAAGCTGCACTTGACACTGAGTACTGTTAAAGCTGAAAGCAGAGAGAAAGAATGTAAGTTTAAAAAATGAACCTCATCTAGTAGTAAAAGCTTTATAAAACAGCCTGTTACCAAAGCGATTCTCAAACTGTCGTGTTCTTAAAAATATAATGTTCTGCAATAGGTTTTATAACTGCAACATACTCTTAATGTTTCAGCTCAACTAACTCAATATTTATAGTGTCAGTTGATTTCATTTAATAACCAGAATACTCTTAGAGTTGTGTCGAACTGAACTGTGTTTTGCTATGTATCGCCCTTTTTCTATAAACAAATGAATTGGCGCGCTCGTTTGATGACATTCGAAAGTTTGAGGGCCGTCTCATTTATTTTATATTCATCTCCTAGTATTTTAATTGCAGATCACTCATTGGATGACAATTCGTCGACGAAGGAAAATGAGGACAACGGGCAGAAAAAGAAGACAGTCGCTTTATGTTTTTATTGTTCGAAAAGTGAACAATCAATTGATCATCTATCGACTCACTTTAATTTGACGAAAGGTGAAGGTTACTTCTGTCACTTTTGTGCCTACGAAACAACAGAGAAGGAAAACATTTCAGAACACATTAGGACAGTGCATGCCACGGAATGTTACATGTGCAAAGAGAAGTTTTCTACTCGTACAGATCTAGTTTCCCACTTAAAAACAACACATGGAACTCCTGGTTTTAAAAATAACGGACAGTCATCAGACAAAAGTAGAGAAAAAGAGCAACATCAAGAAGTCGAAGAACCATGTCAAGGAAGCTTATGTTTTTATTGCCCTAAACCTACACAAAGTGTAGAACACTTATCAACTCATTTTGTTGTGACTAAAGGGAAACGATTTTTTTGTCATTTGTGTTTCAGTACACATGGGCGGAAATATCGCTTTTTTAAACACATCAGGATCTTTCATAGCAAGCAATGTTACATCTGCAGGAAAAAGTTTTCAAATCGAGAACATCTTCTATCACATTTGAAAGACCAACATGAGGGGGAAGCCATTATTAGCAAAGAGCCCACTTTCCGATACTGTACAACCTGCAATAAAATTGTCGACGAAGACGTGGCAGCACATAAAGCAAAAGAACACACCCAACAGTGTTCGCTGTGTTTGAAAGTATTCATAAACCCAGACAAATTCAGAGATCATATGAAATACGTACATGAAACTGAACTTCGATGCGACAAATGCGGTATAAGATTGTCTAGTAGGGCGACCTTTAAGAAGCACATGAAACATCACGACCCCTTGGCTAAAAAGGAATGTGACAGACGACGTGAGAGAGAGAGGAATGCTCCCCGAGAGAAGTGTCCGACATGTAACAAAATGGTGTCGATATTTCGTATGACCGAGCACAAAAAGCGGCACACAAGCGGAAGGGTGGTGTGTAGTATTTGCGGGAAGAGCGTAAAAGCAACTGATGTAAGAACGCACATTAACCAAGAGCACAAACCTTGCACGTGCCCTATCTGCAATAAGGAGTACATTGGTCACCGCCGTAGGGACGTATGCCGTGAAAATCACATCAGAAAATTTAAGTGCGACGTTTGTAGTAAAGATTATAGTCGCAAGGCAGGCTTAGTTGTACACCAACGCTTGCATACGGGGGAAAAACCATTTCCATGTACAGAGTGTGACCGCAAGTTTTACACACGTCAAATACTTTACAAACATATGCTCAGTCATGGCATTGATACCAGAGCAAATAAGAAGAGGGTGCCTTCCTTAATACTATCTTCTGAAGGTCCAAATGGGCTTTAACTAGCTATCATAGTTAATCATTTCACATTGCATTTGTCTGTATTCGGTCATTTTGTATCTAGATTGTAATTAAATTTAATAATAGTTAGTATTATTATTTAGATAATTGTTCTACGCCATTTTTACGAATATTGCACATTTTATGAAATAAACGTTTTTTTTTTACAATGAACTACCATCATCAATCAATATCCTCTAATACGACCTTCGAGAATGAGGACAAAGGGCAGAAAAAGAAGAGAATAGCTTTATGTTTTTATTGTTCGAAGAGTGAACAATCAATTGATCATCTATCGACTCACTTTAATTTGACGAAAGGTGAAGGTTACTTCTGTCATTTTTGTGCCTACGAAACAACAGAGAAGGAAGACAATTCAGAACACATTAGTTATCAGAAAAAGGTAGAGAGAAAGAGTGTAATTTGCAGGAGCAACATCAACAAGTCGAGGAACCAAATCAAACAAACTTATGTTTTTATTGCCCTGAACCCACACAAAGTGTTGAACACTTATCAACTCATTTCGGCGTGAGTAAAAAAAAAACGATTCTTTTGCCATTTTTGTTTCAAGACAGATGGTGGGCATAAATGGCGCTTTTTAAGTCACATCAGGTCTTTTCATAGCAAACAATGTTCTCAAATCGAGCACAGCTTTTAGCACATTTGAAAGATCAACAAATTTCATTATAACTAGATATACTTTGCTTGTGCAAAACAATATTGCTACTCATCTAAAACTACGTACAATTCATTTTGAGACGTAAATAAAAGCGATTGATGTAAAACTGTTCCAACTGTGCTTGTAAATGAAGGTAAATAGTATTTCAGGGTTGTAATAACGGTAGCAAAGTTGCACTACT
The DNA here is from genome assembly GCA_025024175.1 of Rhyzopertha dominica. Taxonomy (NCBI): domain Eukaryota; kingdom Metazoa; phylum Arthropoda; class Insecta; order Coleoptera; family Bostrichidae; genus Rhyzopertha; species Rhyzopertha dominica. The sequence continues at coordinate 7,284,590 of QCXZ01000003.1, read as the reverse complement.
ACACCCTGAGGTTAAGCGAGATCACGTATCTTCAGGAGGAGTATATGGTATACCCTGCAGCTGCTGAAAAGTGTACATTAGAACCATCAGAAGAAGTGCTTAAACAAGAAAGTTGCTTCTGCCTACAGCTGGAGCCCCCAAAAAAATTTAACCGCATGAAGAAACATTGAAAATAAACATAATCTTTGGACTTGCTATAAAATTGGAGGTAACAGGTATATAAAAAACAATTATCTGTTTTTTTTCATAAGTGGGACTTATATATAACTCCAAAAAACCGCAACAGTCAATTGCTATTAACAAATACTATTTAAATCACACACTCAATATAAGGTAGCTTGCGAGGCCTCCACAGTAGCCTTATCCGACTATACCCTAAAGTAGGTAAAACCAGTAATTCGCACAAACACTCCCAGGTAAGTGACTGCGTTTCTAAAGTTGGAAAATTAATTATAGAGCTCTGTATAAAACTAACTTTGTAAATAAAGCTTGTTATACATTATTCCTTTATAAATAACGCAAATGCTTCCTCCGCCATTTGTAAATACGCCCATCCATTTGCCTGAGGTCTGCCCCTTGCTGGCTCCTCTTTCTTACATACTAATTTTACTTTGCAGATCCACGCAAAAGAAGAAACGCAAAAGATCTGAGAGACAGGGAAATCACATATTGGAAACTCGCAGAGCTAAATATGCGTGCACTATCTGTGGAAATAAATTTACAACTTTCTCCGACTTAAGCAAGCACAGAGATACCCATGAAGCTGTCAAATCAGATGATGATGATGATGATCCAAGCTCTCATGACGACGATGACGATAGTTGGCAAGATAACGAAAGCAATGATACACAGAGTGATTATGAATTGTTAGCATTGAATAATAAAGAGAAAACCAATTATAATATACGTGTAAATAAGGGAGGAGATGACGATGTAACACTGGTGAACGAGGCTTCTGCGAATGATCTTACTTGTAACTGGTGCCTTGACGACTTTGATAATGATGAAGATCTGAAAGCACACGTGAAGCTGCACTTGACACTGAGTACTGTTAAAGCTGAAAGCAGAGAGAAAGAATGTAAGTTTAAAAAATGAACCTCATCTAGTAGTAAAAGCTTTATAAAACAGCCTGTTACCAAAGCGATTCTCAAACTGTCGTATTCTTAAAAATATAATGTTCTGCAATAGGTTTTATAACTGCAACATACTCTTAATGTTTCATTTGAACTGTACTGTACTAACCCATTATGTGTAGTGGGTTGGTTAAATATGGTTTGATTTAATGGCCAGAATTCTCTTAGAGTTGTGTCGAACTCAACAGCGTGTTGCAATGTAACGTCCTTTTACTATAAACAAATGAATTGGCGCGCTCGTTTGATGAAGTTCGAAAGTTTGAGGACCGCCTTATTTATTTTATATTCATCTCCTGGTATTTTAATTGTAGATGACTCATCGGATGACAATTCGTCCACGAAGGAAAATGAGGACAACGGGAAGAAAAAGAAAACAGTCGCTCTATGTTTTTATTGTTCGAAAAGTGAACAATCAATTGATCATCTATCGACTCATTTTAATTTGACGAAAGGTGAAGGTTACTTCTGTCACTTTTGTGCCTACGAAACAACAGAGAAGGAAAACATTTCAGAACACATTAGGACAGTGCATGCCACGGAATGTTACATGTGCAAAGCGAAGTTTTCTACTCGTACAGATCTAGTTTCCCACTTAAAAACAAAACATGGAACTCCTGGTTTTAAAAATAACGGAGAGTCATCAGAAAAAAGTAGAGAAAAAGAGCAACATCAAGATGTCGAAGAACCATGTCAAGGAAGCTTATGTTTTTATTGCCCTAAACCTACACAAAGTGTAGAACACTTATCAACTCATTTTGTTGTGACTAAAGAGAAYCGATTCTTTTGCCATTTTTGTTTCAGTAAACATGGACAGAAACATCGCTTTTTGAAACACATTAGGACCTTTCATAGCAAGCAATGTTACGTCTGCAGGATAAAGTTCCCGAATCGAGCAGAACTTCTATTACATTTGAAAGATCACCATGAGGGGGAAATAATTGTTAACACAGAGCCACCTTTCCGATACTGTACAACCTGCCATAAAATTGTAGACGAAGACGTGGCAGCGCATAAAGCAAAAGAAACACACCCAACAGTGTTCGCTGTGTTTAAAAGTATTCAAAACGCCAGACCAATTCCAAGATCATATGAAATACGTACATGAAACTGAACTTCGATGCGACAAATGCGGTATAAGATTGTCTAGTAGGGCGACCTTTAAGAAGCACATGAAACATCACGACCCCTTGGCTAAAAAGGAATGTGACAGACGACGTGAGAGAGAGAGGAATGCTCCCCGAGAGAAGTGTCCGACATGTAACAAAATGGTGTCGATATTTCGTATGACCGAGCACAAAAAGCGGCACACAAGCGGAAGGGTGGTGTGTAGTATTTGCGGGAAGAGCATAAAAGCAACTGATGTGAGAACGCACATTACCCAAGAGCACAAACCTTGCACGTGCCCTATCTGCAATAAGGACTACATTGGTCACCGCCGTAGGGATGTATGCCGTAAAAATCACATCAGAAAATTTAAATGCGACGTTTGTGGTAAAGATTATAGTTGCAAGGCAGGCTTAGTTGTACACCAACGCTTGCATACGGGGGAAAAACCGTTTCCATGTACAGAGTGTGACCGCAAGTTTTACACAGGTCAAATACTTTACAAACATATGCTCAGTCATGGCATTGATACCAGAGCAAATAAGAAGAAGAGGGTGCCTTCCTTAATACTATCTTCTGAAGGTCCAAATGGGTTTTAACTAGCTATCATAGTTAATCATTCCACGTTGCATTTGTCTGTATTCGGTCATTTTGTATCTAGATTGTAATTAAATATAGTAATAGTTAGTATTATTATTTAGTTAATTGTTCTATGCTATTTTTACGAATATTGCACATTTTATGAAATAAACGTTTTTTTTTACAATGAACTACCATCATCAATCAATATCCTCTAATACGACCTTCGAGAATGAGGACAACGGGCAGAAAAAGAAGAGAATAGCTTTATGTTTTTATTGTTCGAAGAGTGAACAATCAATTGACATCTATCGACTCACTTTAATTTGACGAAAGGTGAAGGTTACTTCTGTCATTTTTGTGCCTACGAAACAACAGAGAAGGAAAACATTTCAGAACACATTAGGACAGTGCATGCCACGGAATGTTACATGTGCAAAGCGAAATTTTCTAGTCGTACAGATCTAATTTCCCACTTAAAAACAAAACATGAACGTCTGGTTCTAAAAATAACACTAAATTATCAGAAAAAGGTAGAGAGAAAGAGTGTAATTTGCAGGAGTAACATCAACAAGTCGAGGAACCAAATCAAAGAAACTTATGTTTTTATTGCCCTGAACCCACACAAAGTGTTGAACACTTATCAACTCATTTCGGCAGTGACTAAAGAAAAACTGTTCTTTTGCCACTTTTGTTTCAAGACAGGTGGTGGGCATAAATGGCGCTTTTTAAGTCACATCAGGTCTTTTCATAGCAAACAATGTTCTCAAATCGAGCACAGCTTTTAGCACAATTGAAAGATCAACAAATTTCATTATAACTAGATATACTTTGCTTATGCAAAACAATGTTGCTACTCATCTAAAGCTACGTACAATTCATTTTGAGACGTAAATAAAAGCGATTGATGTAAAACCTCTTATTAACCGAATGATTAAAAACTACTTAGAATAATATACAATACACAAACCAAAAACGATTTTTAAAAAAATTCGCAAAATCACAAAGAGAAGGTTTGATTTATGAGGAATCGAGTGCCGTTCCAATTGTGCTTGTAAATGAAGGTAAATAGTATTTCAGGGTTGTAATAACGGTAGCAAAATTGCACTACTACACCCTGAGGTTAAGCGAGATCACGTATCTTCAGGAGGAGTATATGGTATACCCTGCAGCTGCTGAAAAGTGTACATTAGAACCATCAGAAGAAGTGCTTAAACAAGGATAAAAAACAAGAAAGTTGCTTCAGCCTACAGCTGGAGCCCCCAAAAAAATTTAACCGCATGAAGAAACATTGAAAATAAACATAATCTTTGGACTTGCTATAAAATTGGAGGTAACAGGTATATAAAAAAACAATTATCTGTTTTTTTTTTCATAAGTGGGACTTATACATAACTCCAAAAAACCACAACAGTCAATTGCTACTAACAAATACTATTTAAAGCACACACTCAATATAAGGTAGCTTGCGAGGCCTCCACAGTAGCCTTATCCGACTATACCCTAAAGCAGGTAAAACCAGTAATTCGCACAAACACTCCCAGGTAAGTGACTGCGTTTCTAAAGTTAGAAAATTAATTATATAACTCTGTATAAAACCAACTTTACAAATAAAGCTTGTTATACATTATTCCTTTATAAATAACGCAAATGCTTTCTCCACCATTTGTAAATACGCCCATCCATTTACCTGAGGTCTGCCCCTTGCTGGCTCCTCTTTCTTACATACTAATTTTACTTTGCAGATCAACGCAAAAGAAGAAACGCAAAAGATCTGAAATACAGGGAAATCACATAATCGAAACTCGCAGAGCTAAATATGCGTGCACTATCTGTGGAAGTAAATTTACAACTTTCTCCGACTTAAGCAAGCACAGAGATACCCATGAAAATGTCAAATCAGATGATGATGATCCAAGCTCTCATGAAGACGATGACGATAGTTGGCAAGATGACGAAAGCAATGATACACAGAGTGATTATGAATTGTTAGCATTGAATAATAAAGAGAAAACCAATTATAATATACGTGTAAATAAGGGAGGAGATGACGATGTAACACTGGTGAACGAGGCTTCCGTGAATGATCTTACTTGTAACTGGTGCCTTGACGACTTTGATAATGATGAAGATCTGAAAGCACACGTGAAGTTGCACTTGACACTGAGTACTGTCAAAGCTGAAAGCAGAGAGGAAGATTGTAAGTTAAAAAAAATGAACTTCATCAAGTAGTAAAAGCTTTATAAAACAGCCTGTTACCAAACGGTTCTCAAACTGTCGTATTCTTAAAAATATAATGTTCTGTAATAGGGTTTATAACTGCAAGATACTCTTAATGTTTCATTTGAACTGTACCGTGCTAACCACGGTAGTAGATAGAGAGGTATACGCACAATGTCGTATGGAGCGGGCCGATTCCGTAGCCAGTCGAGTTAGAGAGAGATAGAGCATAGTGGGAATCGCGCCGCTTTGCATAAGGCTACTTTATAGCGCACGCTGTGTTGATAATCTCAATTTGATTCCCAAAATTACCTAAGGGAATAGCAATAGTTCATTTAGCTTTCAAAAAATGTGGAACTGATAAGATTCTGTTGTTACTTGTGCAATAATTTTAGAACAGATTTGCGTCAGATAATGAAAATCTGCTGCAAATTGAATCAATACTTCCAGATCAAGTTGTCAAAATGAAATTTACGCTTTTATTTCTTATATTATACCATCTATGGATGAGGTTTTGAGCATTTTTTTTATCTCTAGACATATTTTTCTACGACAAACGGTTTTCGTGATATTAGCAAAAATCCGAAAATTTGTAAAGTCGTTTTTTTTCTAAATAACTCGAATATTATTAACTAAACAAAACAATTGCAAGAGTGCTTTTCAATAAGAAATTTAATTTTCTATATAGTAGCAAAATTTAAAGAGTTGTGTGGACAGGGTCCAAAATTCAATGTGTTTGAAATATTTCGAAAATTTTTTAAACACTGAGAAATTTTATTTCTTATCGGATGGTATTTTCATATGTGAATATAGTAAGTATTTTCTGAGATATTTAGGAAAACCGTTTTTTTAAATGACCGTTATTTTTCTCCTTTGCTTCGCCGAAAATTTATAAGGACTAATAATACTCGCAATTATACTACTAATCACATACTAAAAGGCAAAAAATAAAAGTTGGCAAAAAGGGTAGTTACCCCTCAATTTTAGGAAAGGGGGCCCTATATTCTACTCACCCCAAAAACAACATGCTGCTTTGGGTAGTTGAGATTTATATGTATGCCAAATTTCAAGTTCATATGTTAAGTCTTTCGAAAGTTATCGCGTACATACACAGCAAACACGAAAGTTTTGCTCAAATTTTGTTTTTGGACGTTTTCGAACATTTTAAAGCGATTGAGCAAATAAAAATTTTTGAAAATTTCTGTCGCGATACAATACTTTCCATCCGTTGGATGTGGAAGTAAAATAAGTACAGATATACGACTACTCTAGATATATATCTTATATTACGAGGGTAATACTTATTTCACAATAAAGTTCATAAGTATGTCAAATAAGAGTGTTAAGAAATAAAAGGTGGTGCTTCTGCAGTCAACATTTATTAAAAATACACATACAAGGACATCTAAAAATAAAAAAAAACTTTACCTCACATTCCTTCTTTCTTGCACGTGATTGATCAGTATCTCTGTCATTGTGCTTATAGTACTATTTAATTCTCATTATAATATAACAATTAACAAAATTTTGAAAGTATTTCTGCTTCGTGTTCTTTACAAGGAAACGAAATAGAATATGTGTTTTTTATTTTTCTTAAACTGTGAAATGATCTGATTTGGATGATTTAGCCGTCTTTTGGATTTTGAAATATAAATGTAGGTGCAGGACCAGCTGTATCAGAAACATTTGTTCGATAAKGATGATCCCTACATGTAAAGCATTTCGACGATTTAAATTTTTTTTTGCATATACAGCTCTYTCGAAAGAATTACTGTTACAGTTCGGCACCACACKATACTTTCACATTTTTGTTATTTCAAAAAACTTCACACAAATACCACACCGAATGCATGGTTAAGCATGCCACTGGCGAGCGCTTTTGCTACTATATTGCATCTCTTCTAAACCTCTCCCTCCCACACTGACTACGAATCTGGGCCGCAGTTGCATACAGTTACCATACGGTCGTGCGTATACCTCTCTATCTACTACTACCGTGGTGCTAACACAATATGTATAGCGTTGTTTGGTTGCATTTATTTCATTTAACAACTGGGTTTTGCAATGTAACGTCCTTTTTCTATAAACAAATGAATTGGCGCGCTCGTTTGATAAAATTTGAAAGTTTGAGGACCGCCTTATTCATTTTATATTCATTTCCTGGTATTTTAATTGCAGATGACTTATTGAATGACAATTCGTCCACGAAGGAAAATGAGGAAAACGGGAAGAAAAAGGAAACAGTCGCTCTATGTTTTTATTGTTCGAAAAGTGAACAATCAATTGATCATCTATCGACTCACTTTAATTTGACGAAAGGTGAAGGTTACTTCTGTCACTTTTGTGCCTACGAAACAACAGAGAAGGAAGACATTTCAGAACACATTAGGACAGTGCATGCCACGGAATGTTACATGTGCAAAGCGAAGCTTTCTAGTCGTACAGATATAATTTCCCACTTAAAAACAAAACATGGAACGTCTGGTTCTAAAAATAACACTAAGTCATCAAAAAAAGGTAGAGAAAAAGAGTGTAAGTTGCAGGAGCAACATCAACAAGTCGAGGAACCAAATCAAAGAAACTTATGTTTTTATTGCCCTGAACCCACACAAAGTGTTGAACACTTATCAACTCATTTCAGCGTGACTAAAGAAAAACGATTCTTTTGCCATTTTTGTTTCAAGAGAGGTGGTAGGCAGAAATGCCGCTTTTTAAATCACATCAGGTCTTTTCATAGTAAACAATGTTACGTTTGCAGGATAACGTTCTCAAATCGAGCACAGCTTCTATCACATTTGAAAGATCAACATGAGGGGGAAATCATTGTTAGCAAAGAGCCCACTTTTCGATACTGTACAACCTGCCATAAAATTGTCGACGAAGACTTGGTAGCACATAAAGCCAAAGAGCACACCCAGCAGTGTTCGCTGTGTTTAAAAGTATTCAAAACACCAGACAACTTCCGAGATCATATGAAATACGTACATGAAACTGAACTTCGATGCGATAAATGCGGTAAAAGATTAACTTGTATGGCGTCCTTTAAGAAGCACATGAAGCGTCACGATCTGAAATTCAAAGAGYGACGGCGAGAGAAACAGACGAATGCTCCTCGGGCAAAATGTCCGATATGTAACAAGATGGTGTCTATAGTTCGCATGAACGAGCACAAAAAGAGACACAATAGCGAAAGAGTAGCGTGTAATATTTGTGGGAATAGCGTAAAAGCAACTGATGTAAGAACGCACATGTACATGGAGCATGAACCTTTCAAGTGTCCAATCTGCAATAAAGAGTACATTGGTCGCCGCCGTATGACCGCATGCCGCTCAAAACACACCAGAAAATTTAAGTGCGACGTTTGTGGTAAAGATTATAGTTGCAAGGCAGGCTTAGTTGTACACCAACGCTTGCATACGGGGGAAAAACCGTTCCCGTGTACTGAGTGCGATCGCAGGTTTTATACAGATCAAATACTTTATAAACATATGCTCAGTCATGGCATTGATACCAGAGCAAATAAGAAGAGGGTTCCTTCTCTAATACTCTCATCTGAGGGTCCAAATGCGTCTTAGCGAGAAATCATAATTGCTTTCATAATTAATTAGTATTAGGTCATTTTTGTTTCCGTATTGAATGAAACTTAGTGTTAGTTATGTATGCTATATTTGTTGATACTGTGTAGCCTATATTGCTTAATATCTCATGTAAGCGTAATATGACTTCGTTTTGACAATAAACACATTTCTTTTAAAGTGGATTACCATCATTAACTAATATTTTCCTAATAACAGCCAACAGAAATGTGATTTTCCGTGTCAAGTATAGAAATTTAATTTTCGATTTATATCGATTCACTGACTGAGATCAACAATGGCTTTGTATGATCAGTGTCGCGCCCTGGGGCTTAGGGTGCGCGCTGTCTGCGTTGCCGAAGATTGGAACCTGTAACAGAACTTGGGACAAGGGCAGTAGTGATACGACTTAGGTCGTTTTAACATAAACATTTATTAACAACATACAAAATAAATCTGTAAACAAACACAGACATAAAGTAAGTAATAAAACGTTAATACAGACAAAAGTAGTCAAACAAACATTGTTGGAACTTACATTGTTGCTCGAGGGTCAGCTCCTGCCTGGGGGTCTTCGAGTCTAAGTATTAGACTGACTTATGATTGATTATTTTCACTATTTATACTGGAATAAGCGCATACGTCACATAGATCGTACGACGCGTAAACTGCTGAACTAGCGCATAATCCGCTGTTCACGGGAAGTGCATTAAACATAAAAATGCTGATACTAACGTTAACAATGAAATGCATTTACATTTGTAATTGAATTGAATATAAATAAATTTGGAAAATATTCTCTGTTTGACAATATCACAGAAGATGTTTATGTGTTAATAAATAGTTGCTTAATTGATAACTGCTTATTTTTTAGTACTTTTCTTACTGTTTTGAAACGCTACGTTACTGAGAACCACCAATATACATATTTACTTTTCAGAGTTACGCAAAAGAAGAAGCGTGGAAGATTTGATACAGAAGAGAATCACATGATGGACACTTTTACAACTTTCCCCGACTTAAGCAAGCACAGAGACACCCACGAATATGTAAACAGTGACAGATTAGATGACGTTGATGCAAACTCTCCTGAAGACGATAATAAAAATTGGCAAGATGGCGAAAGCAGTGATACGCAAAGTGAAGAAAAATATAACGAATTCTTACCATTGAGGAATAAAGAGATAACCATTTGGGATGTACCTGTAAAAAAGGAAGAAGACAACAATGAACTACTGGTGAAAGGTGGTTCTACGAGTGATCTTATTCCTAACTCGCGCTTTGACGTTTTTGATGATGATTTGAAGCAACACGTGAAGTTGTACTCCGCCCTGACAACTGTGAAAGCTAAAAGTGAATGGAGGGAGGAAGAGAAGGAATCAAATCAAACAGGCTTTTGTTTTTATTGCCCGGAACCCACTCAAACCATCGAGCACATGTCAATTCACTTCAGCGTGGTTAAGGAAAACCGATTCTCTTGCCACTTCTGTTTGAAGCACATTGGCATGAAGAGGTATCGACTCATGCAGCACATAAGGTCCTTCCATAGGACGGAATGCTATCTCTGCAGAACGAAATTTTCTAATCGAATAAATCTGCTTTCGCACCTAAGAGACAAACACGAAGGAGGGATCAACGTTAACAAGCCTCCACCTTACCAGTACTGCACAATCTGCTACAGGATTATTGACGAAGACGTGGCAATACACAAGGCAAAAGAGCACACCAAGCAGTGTTCGCTGTGCTCGAAGGTGTTCAAATCACCGGAGGTATTCCAAGCTCACAAGAAATACGTACACGAAAGTGAACTCCGATGCGATAAATGCGGTATAAGATTATCCAGTATGACGTCCTTTAGGAAGCACGTGAAGTTACACGATCCCCTGGCCAAAGAGCAATGTGAAAGGCAGCGAGAGCGGTATAGAGTGGGGAATGCTCCTCGTACGAAATGTTCGATATGTAACAAGATGGTGTCGGCGATTCGTATGGAGAAGCACAAGAAAAGGCACAACGGCGAAAGGGTTTTGTGTAATGTCTGCGGGAAAAGCTGTAAGACACTCGATTTAGGAACGCACGTGTACCAGGAGCACAAACCCTGCAAGTGTCCCATTTGCAATAAAGAGTACATCGGGAGCCGTCGTATGAGAGAATGCCGGGCAAAACACAGCAGAAGTTTAAAATGCGACTTTTGTGCTAAAAGGTTTAGTCGCAAGGGAAGCTTAATTATTCACCAACGCTTACACACAGGAGAAAAACCGTACCCATGTACAGAGTGCGATCGCAGGTTCTATGCTCAACAGACACTTTACAAACATATGCTCAGTCATGGCATTGATACCAGAGCAAACAAGAAGAGGATTCCTTCCTTAATACCCTCATCTGAAAGTCCAAATAGATCTAAATAGACATCATAATTACTTCCATGGTGAACCAGTGCAATATTAGGTCGTGCTGGTCCCCTACATTGTAATGAAGCGTAGTAATAATTATTATTTAAGTAGTTGCATTACATATACATGGGTGTATGTTATTTATTTGTGTACTGTGCAGTTTTTTTTGCCTAGTACTTCATGTGTACGTAATGATACCTCTTTTTAAGCAATAAACACGATTCTATTAAAGTGGATTATTAACTACCATCCTCCAGGAAGGAAAGCTAAAAGATAGTTCACATTTGGGGCAATGAAAACATCAAGAGTCATGTAAAAAATCTGAAACCATCGTATTATATGTGTTAGGTATAGAAATAATATGCGGTAAGGGATGATTATAGCTGTATCATGAAAAGAAAAAAGAAAAGAAAGCTAGATTTTTAATAAGTTTAATGGCCTATACTGAAAAAAAGGCCGTATAAGAGTAACCATTCCTTCGCAACTAGCAACTGACATAATCGTACTTTTAATATACAGGGTATTCCATTAGCGCGTATTTCTTATTTAGCATGGTAACCATTAGGAATGTGATAATTTTTTTCTTTATAAAAGTTGGTTAGAATGCTATATTTTTGTTACATGATCAAGTAGTACTAAAAATTTTCTTTCGCTATATGAATGCACATGTAATCCAAAATGCTATTACCTATTAATAAGTAAAAGCGTTCGGAGAAAAATATATTTCAAAGTGAAATCCGATTTTTCACAAAAAAGCAACGTGACAAATAAGTAATGCATAACTAGAGCCAATAGCTTGCTCAACAAATTTCTATTCCTAAAACTATCAAATTGTCCTATGTACACCGAAAATTAATAAAAAGTTTATTTATTTGTTTTGACACTTGTTCAATATCAGTCTTGTCATTCGCTGTTTTTTAAAATAATTTATAATAATATAATTACGCGAATATGTTTGAATAATTTTAGCAATGGAAAAATCTTAGATACGCGTAGTTATAAAATATTTGCAAAAGAAAAGATTGTCGCCAAAAAAAATTCATGAAGATATGGTGGGTGTAGTAGGAGAGTGATCCTTCTTACCAAGTAGTAAAGAAATTGTCTAGAGAATTTAAATTGGGAAGACAAACGTGTGCCGGACGACCAGTAACTGTCACTATTCAGGAAAATGTTAATCGTATAGATGACATGGTAATGGCAGATAGGCGAATGACCATTCGTCGAATAGCTGAAATTACAGACTTTTCATATGGCACAATAGAAAAATATTAACAGATATTTTAGGTCTTAAAAAGTTATCTGCTCGCTGGTTCCCTAGAATGTTGACGCCTGATCAGAAATGTTCGAGAGTCCTGCATTCTGAAGCCAGTCTGGCAGTTTTCAGCACACCCGATTTGTAACTGTTGATGGAACTTTGACCCAGAGTCAAAACAACAGGGTATGGAGTGGCATCACAAAGGTTCTCCTCCACCATGCAAATTTCGAGTTGTGCCCTCTGCTGGTAAAATTATGGTCACAATTTTTTGGGATGCGAATGGTTGATTATTTGGAAGGTGGACACACAATAACAGGTTTTTACTAGGCCAACTTAATTTCAAAATTGTACGACAGTATCAAAGAAAAATGACGGGGAAAATTGCGGAAAGGAATTTTGTTCCATCAGGACAACGCCCCTGTACACAAAAGCCATATTGCAATGAATGCTCCGTCCATTCGAAAGGTGAAGAACTTTAAGAATTCCAGCAAATCTATGTTAATTTTGTTGCTTTATAATCCATCTAATAGGATCCAGAATATGCTGGCTTAATTCAAAGATCAATCAGATTCCATTTCAGCCCACGCAATGTACAAAGTCTCATTTTAAATCTAGACACTAATTGAAGAAACAAAAGCTACACAATCCAAAAGCGTTTTATTTATTTCCTCAGTTTCCTTTCTTGCATAACTCCTAATAAACACTAACAACGCGTATTCTTCTCCCAGGTTCCCAAACATACCAATCAAGCAGGAGGTTAAAGATGAAGTTGACGAAAAGTATATTCCCGACGCACCTGAGTATTCTCTTTCAACTTCCACGGACTTAAATAAACTCGAGGAAACACATGACAGTATAAAGAGTGAAGTATCTGATTACTTTGATCCTTCTGAAAACGAAGATGACTCAGAAGAGCAAAATGACGATGACAGCGACGAAAGTGAGGGAGAAACTGATGGTAACTCGCGTAGTTCTCTGATTCGTCGTCTGTGTTCCTTGATTGCTGACGATGAGGAAGACGAATTATTATTGATATTACTGATATTGTTAGTACGCAGATAATATGTTAATAGAGCCAACACAACCATGTATCGTACAAAGAAACTCATGTTCAGCTCAGAAAACCAATAAAAAAACTTTTCTACGTAGGAGTAATGATTGAGCGCTTGAGTTTGGACTAGAACCAGTTCCAGTTTACTTTTGAATGTAGAAAAAGAAATACAATATTCATGCAGATCAACGACTTCTTTATTACCTACTGTTTTTCTCGCCTTTTGGGTCTTACTGTAACCCTTAAAAATAAATATAATTTTATTATCATTTTCTTTTATTTATTTTTCTCAAATGTATCGTCGCAAAGTAATACGCTAAGGTAAACATTCTAATAGTAATCTGGCGTATACCGCTCCAACCTTATAAAAAGCCGGTACGATGATTTATCCGGGAGTTTTTCTAACCATACATATATGAGTACTGTACCATCTACGTAAAGTGAAACTAGCAAAGAATCTCGGTAGCAGGTAAATATTAGATGTAGTTAATTCTCACGACGCAAATATAACGCTTGCTGTTTATATAATGTTTGTTTGCAATGTCACTACCATGCTATATCCTCCTGCTTGCTTGCTTCAGCTATGTCTTTTTGTACATACTAACATACTTTTCTTTTGCAGGGCCATACAGCAGAATAAGCTCCGTTTAGAAATAGAAGAAAGGCACATACTTACCACTCGTAGGGCTAAATATTCTTGCAATGTTTGTGGACGTAAATTCACAAGCTTTTCCGACTTGAGCAAACACAGAGACACCCATGGAAATGTAGACAGTGAGAAGTCTGATGATGACGAGGACCCTTATGCCGATGATGATGATGAAGGCAGTTGGCACGATGACGAAGATGTTGATAAAAGTGACCAAACCGATGATGAAGAGGTGCCATTAAATGAAGTGGCTCCACTTAGTAGTAAAGGAAAAATTAGTAATGAAGTATTTATGGACAGTGAAAAAGGCAATGATGTGATATTGGATGGTGTTTCTACGAATGATCTCACTTGCAATTGGTGCTTTGACGCCTTTGATAACGACGAGGATTTAAGGGCACATGTAAAGCTGCACTCAACGCTGAGTATTACCAAAACTGAACCTATCGAGGAAAAAAGTGAGTATAAATAAAATACAAAGGGTATTTCTAAACATATTTATACTTGCTGCCAAGATATTTGACTATCGTAAAACTAAAGAATGTTGTAGATAATAACATTACAGAGTACCAGCTAAACGATAAAAAGTCATACAATTTCTTTTGAATCAAAACAAATATTAATATTAACATTTGGACGTTTCATTTTATAAATTATAATTTGCGTATAAAATAATAATATTACCAACTTCTTTAAAAACAATATTAGTGTAAACACTAATCAGCTTTTATAAATAATGCATATTCTTAGAATATTTTAAATTTGTTTGATTTGACTGAAAATCAGGTACTTTAGTTCCAGGAAAGAAATTATAGTATTCTTTGCTTATTGGTGGTAAACAGGGTAGAAACCATTTACTAAAGACTAAGGAAAATTTAAATGTTTAGAGACATTTAAGGCTTTGTTCTCTAAATCTATGTTCCTCTCGTTCAGTGTTCCCAGTGAAAATATAAAATTTGTGTTGTACATACATAATATATGTAGTTGAGGTAAGAAATCAAACCAAGACCCGTCAACTAATCCAGCTCAGAATATAAGTTGGCATATGTCTCCGGTCTCGTCATCAGTGTCAGTCGTCGTACAGCAGCCGAGGAGGTCGCAACGTTTAGGACAACCCACAGAAGATGTTCTCCGCAGATGAGAACGAAACGTATGGAAGAGGTGGAAGATCCATTGGACCAAGGCATATAAGCCCGGATACATGCTTTGAACAATTTGAATCCGGCCGTGACAGCCTACATAAGTTTATTAAATATAACTTTGTTTCTTTTGATAATAATAATTATTAGTAGTTTGGAAGTGTGTCATACAATATGTGGACACCTTGGTAAAGTTCCAACTTTATCCAAATTGACG
The DNA here is from genome assembly GCA_025024175.1 of Rhyzopertha dominica. Taxonomy (NCBI): domain Eukaryota; kingdom Metazoa; phylum Arthropoda; class Insecta; order Coleoptera; family Bostrichidae; genus Rhyzopertha; species Rhyzopertha dominica. Next base: position 7,269,278 of record QCXZ01000003.1, on the reverse strand, counting down.
AACTCCAAGTACCTCTGCCGCTGGAAGAAAATGAATATCACATCGTTCTTCAAGTACTGAAAGGACAACCGCCTTCGTCAAAAACCGTGCATAAATTTTGTACAGTTGGTGAAAGTTTTCGAAAATCTGCAGAAAGAAGACGAAGACGCTTCTGTAGCAAGCCTCATAAAAAACCTGCTTCGCCAACAAACAGTTCTTATACAACAGCTTTCAGCATCGCAACTGGTAATATTACAAACCGACTATTTTATATTTGTATTTTTTTGTCAGTTTTACTTTTTTTAAAGCAATAAGCAAGAATACTACGATTTCCTCCCTGGAACTTTGTTTTGATCAAAACAAACTGTATGACTTCCTATCGTTTGGCTGGTTCTCTGTTATGTTATTATCTACAACATTACGTATCACTTCACTTTTTTTACCTAGTTCATTAATTTTGTACCGTCTCTCATTTAAAAGAATTGCAGAACGGATCGAAGAATTATTTCAGTCCGGACCATGCCGGCGTCCTGCTGTTGACGATGTTTACTCAAAGAATATTTACAACCACCCTAATCCATCTATTGTTGAGAGTAATTCGGGTCCTTTTACGATAGTTCAAATATCTTGGCAGCAAGTATACAGGATGTTTCACGAATGATGAGGACCCTGACGAAATTAAAAATGCAACTTAAAATACTTTTGCAGAGGTAACATTGATAATTCTTCATTGTCTTAAAAAATATAAATTCGCAAATTTTGACATAAACTTCAATCATTTGCTTTAAGTAAATTCGGTATTGTAAACAAATTTTATTTTTGAAAAATGTTTATTCAATAACATCAATGTAATAAATGCTCAAAATGTCGCCCTCCGCTGTTTTCACAAACATGAATTCGTGCCCAAAACGATCTTTTAACATGCATTAACATTTCTGGAGTGATGGATCTACATGCATCACGTATTTTATTTTCTAAATGTTCTACACTTTCAATTGGTGTTTGGTATACTTGCTCTTTTACCATTCCTCACAGAAAAAAATCCAAATGAGTAAGGTCCGGGCTTCTCGGTGGCCAAGGATTAATGGAACCTCTTCCTATCCATCGGTTAGGCAAAACCAAATCAAGATGATTCGCACTATTTTATGATAATGCGCAGGTGCCCCATCTTGTTGGAACCATAGATCTTGTCTTACTTGTAAATTTACATTTTGTAAAAGTACTGGTAAAATATTTCTTAAAAAATTTAGATAAGTATTGCCGTTTAAACTATCGCGAAAAAAATAAGGTCCAACAATTTGATTCCCCAATATTCGTACCAGACACTCATCGCGTCGAGTAGATAGTTTGAAAATGTCTTTCTCGAATCCAACGTGGATTTTCTTGCGCATAATAATGCATGTTATGTTTGTTAACTCCACTATTATTAGAAAATCTTGCTCCATCTGAGAAGCAAATGTTGTCATAAACTCTCACATTCAAATTTTTGTGTTCCCAAAAAAAGCCAGTCTTTTAGGATAATATGTCTCCTTTAAGGCCTGAACCAACTGCAAGTGATACGGATGAAATTGATTGCCTTTAATTATTCGGTGTACTGAAGACAGACTAATACCGGTTGCTCGTGAGACTACCCTTTGACTAATATGACAATTTTCGTCAATCATTTGCAATACTCTAATTTCATTGTCAGGGCCTGTTGCTGTTCCTTCTCTTGACTTTTTCAGTGATAGTCAGTTTGTCCTTAAAGTTAATTCAAGTCTCTTGAAAACTGTATCGGCAGGAGCTCTTCTATTTGGATAACGTTGTCTGTATAAACGGGCAGCAGCGGAAGCATTTTTCTTGCATTCACCATAAATCAAAATCATATCTGTTTTTTCATCATTTGAATACATTTTGACTTTTAATAAATACAGTGACAGGGACCATAGCGCACAGCCGTCATGGATTCCCAATTTATTTTTAAAATAATACCATTAGGCTTTTTAGAACACGTGACTTTCGGAGCGACTGCCAGGGGGCACATGTCAAAACGATGCAGCTTCTAGCGCGCTGTCATAGAAACCCCATTACTTAATACCAACGTCAGTCACTAGAGCTGGGACATTCGATTCAATTCAAATCGTTCAATCAATCGCGTAGATTCGGATCATTCAAGTCGTTCATATGAATTGTGAATTGAAAGTGACAGCGGTGTCTCCTGTCTCGCCACAGCATATAAATGTGCTGTCATGCTGTGTTCTAGTCGTGTGCTGTCGTCAGCCATTAACAATGTACGACCACTGATCTCTAAATATTATTTAGAGATCAGTTTGTACGACGCACGAACGACGCTGATTCATTAGCTGTGAAACAAATCAGGGCATGAGTTATTCACTTTGAACGACTTGGTCATGAAGGACCCAACTCTATCAGCCACGCGTCCGTTGCCAGGGTTTCGCAGGCGCGTCCCATGCATGCGCTTTTTGCCCCCTGGACGCCATATTGGATGACGTAATCTTAAAAAGCCTAATTGTGTAAAATAACAACATTGGCTATGAGAATGTATTTTGGGTTGCATTTTTAATTTCGTCAGGGTCATTATCATTCGTAAAACATCCTGTATATACTTATTTTAGTATGGAACTTTCGAAAAGGCTTTTCTAGTTTTATATATCTTTGTTTGGAACCACTTTGGCTATATACACTGACCGGCAAAAAAAACCGGCCACCCCGATATATCCCTATATCTGCACAATTTATATCTTAAATCGAGAACTGATGTGGTTTTTCTTCGCTATTAACAATTTCAAATGCTTGTTACACTCCTACCTATGTCTAATTTTAATTTGAGCAACCGAAATTTTCGTTTTAATAAGATCGACATGTTTGTGGAAATCAAAGGGAATATTTTCTTGTCATTTGCTCTTACTAAAAGGCAAGTAGACTTATCTGCGATTGTTTTGGAATCGAGTTTGACAGTTAATCCAAGTTTTCAAGCGATAACAATGTCGTTAACTGTTGCGGACGTTTCCAAGATTGTTGCTTTGATTGAGGATGGTCGTAGTCAGCGGTATGTGTCTCGTACACTGGAAATACCCCGTACTACAGTTCAGGATGCATGGAATCGGTACTTGGAGACTGGCACATGCGAGAGGCGAGCAGGATCCGGAAGGAAAAGGGTGACAACTCTCGTTGATGATCGTTTTCTTGTGCTCAACACACTGAGGGATCGCAGATCAACAGCAGTTCAGCTTCAACATCGTCTTCTAACAGTGCGAGGAATTCAAATAAGTGAGAGAACGATTAGGCGAAGGCTTGTGGAAAGTGGCTTAAATTCGCGAAGGCCTGCCACTGGGCCACAACTGCTGCCTAGGCACCGAAGGGCACGTCTGCAGTTTGCACAGTTACATGCAGATTGGAACCTTCAGCAATGGAGTGAAGTTCTTTTTACAGATGAGTCACGTTTTTGTCTGCGATCGCCTGATGGTCGAGAAAGGGTGTGGAGAAGACGAGGTGAACGATATTTTGACTGCATGATCTCTGAACGACTATCCTTTAACGGCGGTTCTGTAATGGTGTGGGCAGGTATTTCTACGGAGGCACATACCGACCTCTTATTTGTAGAAAATGGTGCTTTGAACGCTCAGAGATATGTGGAAGATATTCTTCAAGAAGCTGTTGTCCCATTTTCGCATTTTGTTGGAGATGGCTTTGTTTTAATGCATGACAACGCCAGACCACACACTGCGCGAGTGGTAACTGAATATCTGGATGAGGTTGGCATTCGTAGACTTCATTGGCCAGCATGCAGCCCAGACCTTAATCCTATAGAGCACCTTTGGGACCAGCTTCAGAGGCGTATTCGTGGACGTCCAGCCATGCCTGAGACTCTTCAAGAGCTACGCTTGGCCCTTCAAGAAGAATTTGAAGGAATTCCTCAAATGTGCTTAACAGATTTGATCAACTCAATGCCCCGAAGGTTAAATGCTGTAATTCAGGCTCGAGGAGGACATACACGGTACTGACAGTAGGCAGGAATTCGATTTAAAAAAAGTATCACTATTTTTTTACGCATAAGAAAAAAGTAATTGTTGTGTTTCCGTTATTGTCATCAATTAAATTACCTAAATTTGTATTATTTGTCTTTTGTCTGTCCCAAACTTTGCGTTTCATATCAACAATAATGATTCTTCAACCCAACATCATTGTTAAGTTGAACTGGTGAATATTTAAGTGCGTTTCACAAACATATCGGGGTGGCCGGTTTTTTTTGCCGGTCAGTGTATTTAAATCGGTAATCCATAACCCCAGAAAAAGTTTAGGTCTTAGTTTATAATACTTCGTTGTTTCCAGGCGATTCTTCATATAACGAATCATCAAGGAGGAAACGAAATCGTAAGAAGGCAACTTTGTGCAATTACTGTTCGGCATCCACACAATCATTTGACCATCTAAAGACCCACTTTGATGTTATGCAAGGTGAAGGTTACGTCTGTCATTTTTGTGCGTACGAAACGCAGAAAACGACAGCCCTTTCAACGCACATTAAGTTCGCACATGCTAAGGAGTGTTACGTTTGCAATGAGAAGTTCCCCAGTCGCATTGATTTAATCTCCCATTTAAATTTAGAACATGGGATACCCGATTCTGGGGATAGCGGAATTCAGTTGGAAAAAGAGGAAGACGACATGGGTTTGTGCTTTTACTGCGACGAACCACAGCGCAGCGCTACGCACTTGTCAACTCATTTTGATATAAAAAGAGGGGAGATTTATGTTTGTCCTTTTTGTTCACTTAAAATGACATGCGAAAATTACATTCCCAAGCATATCGCCACGGTGCACAGCAAGGTGTGCTACGTTTGCAAAATGAAGTGCACCAGCCGTGTAGATCTAATTTCTCATCTAAATAAGGAGCATGCATCAGAAATTCACTTGAAAAGAGACCAAGCAGATGAGAAACCGAGTTGTTTTTATTGTCCAGAACCAGAATTGACATTCCGGCATCTATCAAGTCACTTTGCAGTGAGGAAGGGTGATACGTATAATTGTCATTTTTGCCTCTTCCATACGAAAAAATCATTTCGTCTTTTGATTCACATCCGTGGGTATCACAGCAAGGAATGCTACATTTGCAGGACGAACTTCACCAATCGCACTGACCTTATAACTCACCTGAAAAACGTACACGACTACAAGTTGCCCATGAACCAAGAGGTGGAGGAGCCGGATCAGACAAGTTTCTGTTTTTATTGTCCCGAACCAACTCAAACCGTCGAACACCTATCAACTCATTTCACCGTTACTAAGGAAAAGCGATTCAGTTGTCATTTTTGTTTAAGCACGTTTGGAATGATAAAGTATCGCCTCCTGCGACATATCAGGTCCTTCCATAGGACTGAATGCTACCTCTGCAGGATGACGTTTTCTACTCGTGCAAATCTTCTTTCCCACCTGAAAGACGAACACGACAGCGCACACGACACAAGCCGGAAGCCAACTTTTCAGTTTTGCTCCTTCTGCAGACAATTTATCGACGGAGACATGGCGGCACACAGAGAAAAAGAGCACTTCAATCGGTGCTCCTTGTGCCTGAAGGCGTTCAAAACACCAATCTCATTCCGGGACCACATGCAATATATCCACGGATCGGAGAAACCTGAGTGCAAAGAGTGCGGTGCAAGATATTCCAGTATGTATATTTTAAACAGACACATGAAACAGCATGGCCCCTTGGTGGACGCAGTACGCAATAAGGAGAAGAAAACGGCCAAGATCGAGTGTCCGACTTGCAAAAAAATGGTGTTTGCGCATCGTTTTACCGAACACAGGAAGAGGCACGAAAGTGGTAGGACGGTGTGCAGTATTTGTGGGAAAAGCGTTAAAGCTTGCGATGCGAGGATTCATGAGACGCTATTCCATAAGCCCTGCAAGTGCCCTATATGTAATAAAGAGTACATCGGTATGCAGGGCGCGAAAATTTGTCGTAGCAAACACACCAGGAGTTATAAATGTGAAGAATGTGGCAAAGATTTCCCATACAGTGCAAGCCTGACCCTCCACAAACGTTTGCATACTGGAGAAAAACCCTACGCGTGTACTGAGTGTGATCGCAGGTTTTATTCAAATCAGATACTTTATAAGCACATGCTTAGTCACGGTATTGATACCAGAGCGAAAGGACAAAGACAAAGCAAGAAATAGACTGCCTCAAAAAGTTAAATATTTTGATTGAGATAATATTTTTATTGTAATCAGATTAGTTGATTTATATGTTAGGATGAGAGAAAGTAATGTCGTTAGATTGCTTCGTATCTTATAATTACTATGTAATATCTATTATTCAATAAATATTTTTTATCAAGACGAAACTAAAACGTAAGTACGTAAATGATACGAATGAATTCGATAACTTAACGATCAAGATCAGGGCAAAGAAGCATGGGCGTACRCAAGGGGGGGGGGGGGGGGGCAGCTGCCCCCCCTGGACCTAGGTTAGCAACTCTGGGCCCTTCGAATTTCCCATACATTTAGCTAGCTAATTATGTGTGTACACCTAAAAATTGTCTTATTTACAAATTTGTAAATGCAGTAAAAAGGTATAGCCGGATATATATGGGAAATCTGCCCCCGCGGCTTTTTTTGCTGCGATTTGGGGGATCGTTTTGGTGCTAAATCAAATTTTCAGTTCTTAATATCAAGCAGTTTTCAAGTTTTTCAAAAAAACCTTCTTTTTTTCTGGTTTTATAATTTTTTTATTCGTAATATTAAAATTTTGTGAATGACTATTTTTTATGAATTCTTACGGGTAAAAGGCATGAAAAAATATTTTTTTATGATTTCTATATTAACAGCCGATTTTTAGCGAGAGAAATAAAATTTAAATCTTTTGTTCGAAAACCTTTTTGAAGTGTCACTCACCAAATTTTGCCAAAAAATGTCTTTTATACTCCTCTATACTCAGGAATTTTTTATATTTTTTTAAAGTAGTCGAACAATATGAAAAAAATTAAAAAGTATTTTTTTGTAATCTTGCGCTTATATTTTTTTATGATAAAAAAATGTCTAAAAATTATTTTTCCTAAAAATACATCTTCACTAGATAAGAAACAGAAAATTAAAACATGCATTACTTAAAATAGTTAAAAGTATGAAAAATATTACAGACAATAAATAAATCTTGTTTTTTCATACTATTGGCAATTTTTTTTCAGTTTTAGTAACATAAAAACAAAAATTCGATTACAGAAGATATATTGTAATACTGATATTGTTGAACAAAATTATTATAAATTATTGACATTGGCAAGTGTAATAATTTCAAACGAAATAGATTGAAGACTACTCTGAGTAACGTCAGTCTTCGTCACTGTCTTCATTCACCTTTTGATCAACAAACAGACGACTCAATATTTCAAGAGGTTTTACTATTTTTGCCAAGTATTCAGCGTGAGACAGATAATATCTGAGACAGATCATGTGAGCATTAATTCAAAAACATATCGTTGTTTTGTTGACTATCAACCAAATACGAATGACAACTCTGGAATTATATATATATATATATAATATATTGTTGTAATTGTGCTAAAGGTAACCGCATTGTCGGATGCTGCTCACACATTGCAGCTATCATATATTATCTATCTCACGCTAGATACTTGGCAAAAGTAGTAAAACATGATGACATATTGAGTCGTATGTTTATTAATCAAAAGTTTAATGCTGTAATGAAATCAGTGACGAAGACTAACGTTACTCAGAGCAGTCTTCAATTTATTTTGTTTGAAATTATTACTTTTACCAATGTCAATAATTTACAATAATTTTGTTCAACAATAAAATTAAAAAAAATGCCAATAGTATAAAACAGTTTTCAAACTCTCAACTATTTTAAGTAAAGTATGTCTTAGTTTTCTGTTTCTTTTCTAGTGAGGATGTATTTTCTGTAAAAAAATAATTTCTATACATTTTTTTATCATAAAAAATATAAGCTCAAGATTGACATGTTGTTTTCCGGGCGACATGAGTGTCGAAACGTCAAGTTCTAATAACCAACGTGGGAACCAGCCCGGAAAACAACATGTCATGGACAACAACCACGGAAGCCTTCAAACCAAAAAGCTCAAGATTACAGAAAAGAAATACTTTTTAATTTTTTTCGTATTGTTCCACCACTTTGAAAAAATCTAAAAAATTTCTGAGTACAGAGGAGTATAAAAGGTATTTTTTGACAAAAGTTTGTGAGTGACACTTTTCAAAAAGGTTTTTGAACAAAAGATTTAAATTTTATTTCTCTCGCAAAAAATCGGCTGTTACTATAGAAACCATAAAAAAATATTTTTTCATGCCTTTTACTCGTAAGAATTTATAAAAAAATCGCCATTCACTAATTTTCAATTTTAAGATAAAAAATTATATGAAACCGAAAACAAAGTTTTTTCTGAAAGACTTGCAACCTGTTTGTGATAGAAAGCTGAAAATTTGACTGAATAATTTTTATTTGGCACCCAATAAAAATGCTGCGGGCGCAGATTTCCCATATATATCCGGCTATACCCTTTATAGGGAAGTGTATTTCACAATTTTCATCCAGAACTCATATTTGACCCTTGAAAATGACCTTCTCTAATAAGTCTGTCAAAAGATTTCCAAGCTTAATCGATGCCATGTGCGTTTTGAAGCTGTAACTGCAACATTCTTGTTGTTACGAATCGTTGTCTGAGGGCGGATATAGCTTTAAAAGACTATCTTGGTCAGGATGAGCCACAACACGATTTCTACTTAGTTCAGCTCTTCTACCTTTTGTTATAAAGATTGTTCAACTAACTACTGTTATATGGAATCACATCAGAATCTGTCATATATTCGCTGATAACTCTAACTTTTGTACCAAATTCTAAATTCACATTATATTTTAACAATTAATACCAAAAAAACTAAAAATACATCCAAACTTACGTTTATGAAAGTCAATTTATTTAATATAAGTTTTAGGAATCCAGTAAAAATATTATCAGCACGAATTAAAACCCGGTGTGTTGTTAAAAATCCAATTAAATATATTTCAGTTTATTTAAATGAAGCTTAATTTGGTTAAAATATTAAGTAGTCTGTTAATTTTTGAAAGCAATGCACTGGCGATCTAAGAAGATTGGCTTGACGCATAATGCTGAGACATTTGTCATTCTGAGTTTTAATAATGTTAGTTACCCATCGGGTCTCTTTCCCTGGGAAGTAACAATTACTACAATTGTATCTTTAGTATCTATACATATGAACTCCCAGCTTAAATTTCTAAAGCTTCTGGTGTGAGAAGTTGAAACTGTACTAAAAGCGCATCGGTTAATGCATTAGTCTTTGATATATGTTAATTCTGAATCAGAAATCGTGCTTTTAACTTTTAAGGTGAAATTTATGTTTCTTTGGTACTTCGTGTGATATTATACATTATGTAGATCACGGATCTTTATTCTCCCAAATAAAATCTATCAACCTATTTTTTGTTAAAACGCGAGAGCAATGCAACTGAATGTGCCTCACCTGAGTTCATCATTAACGGGATTAGTAATAAAGTGGCTTTGTATTATCAGTGTACTTAAAAATAATAATTTGGATCTTTATTTAACAGAAGATGTTTTAAGTCGCCTTGCAGAAAATCCACGAAGATTATTCATGGAATAAATACTTCATTAATTACTTAAGTTACTTATAAACATTAAAATGCATGTCTATGCTGTGCTATCTACACCTCAACCAACTGCAGATAGATCTATTTCGCTGTCATTACAGCTCATCAGTGCACTGATGAGCTGTAATGACAGCAAAATAGATACCCGTTATGGCAGCTAGGTGGCTTTGTCATCATGTCAGTGTAATGCTGACAGATGGCATTGCCATCCTAAATTCTTACTTATAAACATTTATTATTTCTATTTATGTTGAATTATACTCTATAGGACGTTCCTGCTTTGCCCCCCTCTAGACCAAAAGCTGGGTACGCATATGCAAAGAAGGGCAGCTGCCCCCCCCCCTTGACCTGGACTGCCAACCCTGGGCCCTTCCTACCTTCCATACATTTAGCTGATTAATTATGTAATTACGAAATTGTTAATGTAGTAAAATTTATAGACAATCGTATTTCACAATTTTCACCCAGAACTCATATTTGACCTATGTAAATGACATTCAATAAGTCGTTGTCAAACGGTTTCCAAGCTTATTTTGGTCAAGGGTCACAATACGATTTCTACTTTGTTCAGCTCTTCTAATATGTTTTCTTACAGGGATTGTTCAACTATGCATGATTCTGTTATGTGGAATACACAGAATCGGTCACATATTTGTATTTGGCGGTAACTCCAATCTTCTTAGTTCCAAATTTCAAAATTAATAGAGAGAAACAAAAATCCATCCGAACTAAGAGTTATGAAAGTCTATTTAACGTTTTAGGAGTCCAGTAGTATTATAAGCACGAATTAAAACCCGGTGTGCTGTTAAAATGCCAGTATACAAATGACTTTTTGAAAAACGGATTAAATATATCTCAGTTTATTTAAATGAGGCTTAATTTGGTTAAAATATTAAGTGCTGGGTTGATTTTTGGAAGCAGTGCACTGGCGGACTACGGAGGTTGCCTAAAAAGTTTATCTATGATGTTATGGTGTTGTTTCTATTTAACTATGCCGACTGTGTTTACGGTCCATGTCTCTTTATTTGAAAAATTATTTTAACTAAAACTCCAACATATCTTTGTAATAAAATTGGGTTCTAGACTGATGTTCATAACATTAATATACGTAAAAAGATTGTGCTCACAATACCAGTATACAAACAGCTTTTTCAAACGATCATATTCATATAATATCTGCAAAGTAATTTAAAGCAGAATTCATGAATGCATTCAAAGTCCATCTCAAAAAATATTTGACTTCTCGCACACTAACCTATAGGATTCTTCATATTTATTCTCCGAGCTGTAACTGCATACATGTATGTTCTTATATCAGAATTCTTTACATCTTTAATTTTCTTTTGGTTTTTTATATATATTCACTGCAGTCATTTGTCATAATTTATTGTATTTTTTCTGTTTGTCTACGGTGAAGTAGTAGAAGAGCAGATGCTGATCCATATTTTCGTATGTCGTTTCAATATTATAATATTAATGATGTATTTATTTTATATTTTCTTTTTTCAGTTGTCGATTATGTACCGTCGGCACCTCGAATAAAGGCATTATAATAAACATTACATACAGCGTTTTGTTTCTTTCCCGCATGTTTTTTGTTTCTTTATCCCTAACTTTCCAAATAAATACTAACATTGAATTTTTCAGGGGCTCAAACAAACCAGTTAAGAAAGTTGTTGGAGTTGAACTAGACAAAAAAAACATCCTCCACACGGGTAGAGCTAAATATTCCTGCTCAGTATGTGGAAAAAAATTCACAACATCCACTGAGTTAGGCAAGCACAAAGAAACTCATAAAAGTTCTAGCAGTGAAGCATCTGACGAGAACATAGATCTTACTCAAAGTGGAGATGACAGTTGGCACGAAGACGGAAGTGTCAGCGAAGAAGAATCCGATGATGAATCTCCAGAGCCAACAGTTTCTGAAGATCTGACTTGTAATACATGTTTTGACGTGTTCGATAACGAAGACGAGTTGAAGGCACATCTGGAATTGCATGCAAAGCTTAAACTTGCCCAAAAACTGAAGCAAAGTGCACCAAAGAAGAAAAAATCAGGTACAAAGTCCTTTTGCAGCGCTTTTCGGCAGCATAGTAGACGTCCTCAGAAATAAACCAGCTTACAGCTTATACGTAATACTGCAACACTTTTAAGAATATAACTGAACTCTCTGGAACATTTTGTCATTATTTCTCAAGCGTCTCCACTGTATCCACTGGCCTAGAATACATAGGGTTTTCAAAGTTACCCATAAATGAATTGGGATCATGTCAGGAGATCTAGCTGGGCACTGCGGGTGCATCAATGCCTCTACCTATCCCTCTTTTTCGTTCTGGATTTCAATACGAATATTTTCCTTGACCTTTAGAGTTCTTACTGTACGTACACAATCATAATTAGTAGAAACAAGCGCAGACTTACTCGTTCCACGAAGACGCGAAAGGTTGTGTAAGCGACGATGCTGAAATCTTTCACCTTGGCAATATCCAATAACCAATAACATACGAACATTTCTTCATTATATATTCTTATGAAAATCATTAATACATTACACACTACTGTTAATTTCATGACACTAGAGTCGACTTTTGTAAGAATGGAAAGAAAAAATCTTCTCATTCAACGATAAGAGATCTCGCATTTGCGGAAAAAAATCCAATCACATCTCGATTGTCTCAAGCCAATCTTCAACAGTTTTCTAGATGTTTCTTGTACGTTAGGGATGAATTAGGGCACAAGTGCCATGCCGTCTGCATACACAAATTTTCTCGAGTGATTTACTGAAAGGTTACTTCTGAAAAGGATGAAAAGAATAGGCGACAGAACCGATCCTGAATTTGATAATTTTCTCTCCTAGAAACACTCTGAATACACTTTGGGGCGCCATTCGTTCGATGAGCTTCACAGTCTTCCCACATTTTAGAGTATTAAATAGTATGAGGATCAATCCATCTTTCCACACAGTATCGTAGTATATGAACACTACTCCAGTTTTCATTGGTTTTTTGGAAACCAGCTTCAGCATATGTTGTTAGAGGCGAGACTTGGTCATATCAACTTCTATTCTTTCTAAAACCTGCTTGTTCGTTCGGATTGGTATGCTGTATTGCGGTGACGAAAATTAAATTTGCAAATTCGTCTACAATTCACCGCATATATGCGAATTACCACATGTGGCACCTATTGTGTCAAAATTATTAAATACAATATTGATTAAKAACTAAAACCAGATTMAACKTTCTGTATCTTCGAAAGTTAGACAGTTTGGACCATCACTCTTGGACACCCTGTATAAGCTATAAGCTAAACATATCACATGAGTTTACTTCTGAGGATATTTTATGTTTTACCTTCATAACTTAGCACGACCTTTCTATTTCTTGTAGCTACTTCCACGAAAGATAAGAAATTGCCACGGAAGATCGAACAGAAGGATGACACCATAGATCGATCAGGTGGGAAAGTGTATAAATGCATATACTGCGACGAACAGTGTTTTACTATAAAACATTACGAGTCTCACGTTAAACACAGAGAAATCAATTCACGTTGCTATTCCTGCGGGTCATCTTTCGTGAAGGACCATACCCTAGGTCGTCATTTGACGGAGATGCACGGAGACGAGTGCTACGTCTGCAAACTGAAAATAAGCGACGACTTAAGGAGTCACATTAAAAGTCACAAGAAGACGAGGGAAGAATACGGAAATCGTTGCTTGTATTGCGAAGAAGACTTTAGCGTTGCTCACCTGAAAGAGCACGTTGGAGAACTTAAAACTGTCAGATCGAAATTGTTCTGTTTTTTGTGCGATCACGTTTCGTCCCGTAACGATGACTTTTTGGAGCACGTCAGGAGTGAGCATGCCTCGCAGTGCCCACTGTGCAAAGTTATATTTGAAAAGGGCACGGACATACTCCCGCACGTTAAGAGCCACGAGAAGCTCACGATTGGTTGTCTGTATTGTAATGAAAGCGAGTTCACTTTGGAGCATCTTTATGAACATCTTCCTCAAGAAACTATGCCCACAGGCAAATGCTACTTTTGTAAGGAAGATGCCACGAACGTTTTAAACCACGTAAGATCAGTACACGGTCATCAGTGTTACATATGTTTCAGGCAGTTTAAAGACCTACGTTCGCACGTTCAAAGTCATGAGGCAAATGATGAATGTAAACGTGAGAGCTATTCTTGTTTCTTTTGTGAAGAAACCGATTTGACCTATGAGCATTTCCAAAGTCACACGCCAGATTTTGCGAGCTTTAAGGATGGGTCTTTTGTCTGCTATTTCTGTTATAATACATTCACCAACTCGAATGATCTGATGGAGCACGTAGAAGAAGACCATCGTAGTAGTTGTTGTATATGTCAGAAAGAAACTCCAGACGTGTATTCCCACATGAAAACACACGAGCAAGCTGATTCCAACGAAGAAAAAGTGTGTTTGTTCTGTAACGAACCCAAGCAAACAACCGAACATCTGTCAACCCATTTTGAGATGATGTGGGACACAAACTTCCACTGCTATTTTTGTTTTTACAAAACAAACGTAAGAGGTCGTATATGGAAACACGTAAAGGGACAGCACGCCAACGAATGCTATGTCTGTGGCACCAACTTTCCGGATCGCACCGATCTTGTAGCTCACATAAGAATGAGGCACCAAGAAAAGTTGCGTATCTCCGATGAGCCTGTTTTTAACTATTGCACCGAATGCAAGAAACTCATCGATGGAGACTTAGAAGCGCACAAGGAGACGGAACACTCTCGGGTATGCCAGTACTGCTCGCAAAAGTTCAAAAACGAGCTAACCCACAGGAATCACATCAAATATGCACACGAGAAAAAACTTGAATGCGAGATTTGCGGTACCCAACTTACCACCCCGAAGGGCTTTAGAGATCACATGCTTACTCACGACCCAGCCTACGACGAGATAAAGAAAAAGCGTTGGGCAAAAATTAAGGCAAGGACGGTCGAATGCACCGTATGCTCGAAAATGATTCAGACCTTTCGACTTGCCGGCCACATGAAGACGCACAGTGCCGAAATGTCAATTTGTAACGTGTGCGGTAAGAGCGTAAAGGCTAGCAGTTTGTCGTCACACAAATGGGGCGCACACGAACCCAAACAGTGCCCGATTTGCAAAAAGGAATACATCGGCTACAGTAAGGTGAAGGTGTGCGTGCGACGCCACCAAGCCATCAGAAAATACAAATGCGATCAGTGCGACAAGGCTTATCTATACCCTTGTAGTTTAACTATACACAAAAGGTTACATACGGGAGAAAAACCCTATCCGTGTTCCGTGTGCGATCGCAGGTTTTACACATACCAGATACTTTACAAACACATGCTCAGTCATGGAATTGACACGAGGGCAGGTTGGAAAAAACCCAAGAGTAGTACAAGGCAGTAGGCAAAATAATGTCCAATGTTGTAACTAGAATTGGGTGACGCCACTAGACAAGTAGCGATATTCAATGCCGGTACAGTGTCAATTTTTATTTGTCTCTATTTAATGTTAATGTTGCTAGGTTGTCCGCTCGTTTCCATTATATTCAATTCTGCACTTTTACTTGGAAAAGTTCTAATGGCTTGGCAAAAATCACCTTAAAACAATAATTTTAAAATTGTGATGCTGTATTTTCGAATTTGACGCAGAAAATGCAACCTATAGGACGTCACTAGATTATTGTATTCAAACAAATCCCTTGGATTGCTGCACGATTGTGGCGTTATTTCCTTTTAGTACTTTAGATACTTCTCCAAATTCTCAAATTTATTCCGTATTTCCATACTATTGATACCTATAATACATTAAATACTGCAATAATTTCTATACTTCTTATACTTTCAATTAAATTATTCATATATTGTCAATACTTTGCCCAGCTCTAGTTGTAAGGTAACATGTTGAAAACCAATTATGTAATAATTAAATCTTCTGCACCTTATTAAAACTTTTAATCATAAATAACGTATAAAGTTTTTAAAATGGAGGTCCAAAAAAACTGTTTAAAAAGCTTTAGGATTTCTTATCTTACACTGCAGCATTTCCTAAGTAACTTTTTTAAAGCACCAATTTTCAGGAGTGCTTAGACAAGTGGTATAAACTCTGAACAACTAATCCAACCTATTTCAGAGATTCTGAATAGCTATGTGGAGGAGCCCCGCTCTATTGGAAATAGAAATCAAGTAACTATGCAAATATTTTCCTTAAAAATAGAAAATAACTTTTACCATCCAAGAAAGATGGACATATGAAGTAATTCTCGATCAATCTGTCATTATAAAATGAAAGACTATAAGTATTACAATAATGATTACGTCTGGAAAAATTACTTATTCGATACTTTCTGAAACCCACTGTAAAACATTATCGTAAACAACAATTTTTGGCTTTAGTAATGTAACGTGATTTTAACCTTGTATTGMTATATGAAACTTACTTATTCACTTGGGGTMTTTAAAGGGATCAAAGTCAACCAAACTTATATATTTTGTTAATCGTAMTTTAGGCAAATTGTTAAAAGAATGGTTGGCGTTTTCATTGTTGCTGATATTAAATTTTGAATAAACTTTTTTGGTGATAAAAACTCAGAAGTTTTACTGTCCTTCCAATACCTCCTCAACAACAACGGTAGCCTTTTATCTTTGCTATAAATTAGCAGGACAAAACAGATTTTCATTACCTTTTTTTTGTTATTGAGTTGTAGCCCAATATTGACAAATTGCGAATTTTCGAAGGGGCCCGTAGCTTTCGAGGTTTTTATATTTATTTTCTTAAATATCGTTTCTTATAGATTTTTTTCCATATTTATCTAAATAAATAAAAAGTTACAACCACTTTTTCAAATTTGGTAGAGATATGATGTAGCGGAAAAAAATATAAACGGCCATGGAAGCAAAACTGTTCAATATGTTGCCCTTTATGTTATAAACAGTTCTTCAAAGTCTCTCCCAGTGTCTTTCAGTAAGTCCTCTAGCGTTTCATGCGGTCTTTAATCAACAATAATTTTTATATATCACCATAGAAGATAATCCAAAATAGATAGATCTGGAGATCTAAGCGGCCAGTGAACTGGACCACAAGTACTCACCCACTGATTTAGGAAATGTTGATTTAAGTAGTCCCTTACCAAATCTGCATTCTGGCAAGGTGCTCCATCTTGCTGGAAATAAATATCCCTTAACCTTGCAATAGCAATATTGTCTAACAGTTCGGGGAGACAGGTATTTAATATATTTGGGTATTTAGAATACTTTTAAAAAAGTGGTAAAATAAGGCTGACGACTTACCATTTGTGATGGACCTGAAACAAATAAAACAAACTTTAATAACTGTGCTAAGTATATCAGGTGTAAATTATTAACAAATTAGCATAACACCTAACAATTATTAAACATTTCAGGGAGTTATATTTAGTTCAATAATTTAATTCAATGCATTAGAGCCTAGATTATGTTTAATAGTTGAGAATAAAAAATAATAATACTTTTATTGCATAAATTTTAGCAACATCAAGAAGAAATTGAGTAAGTTTTATCCTTGTAATTCGTTGAAATAGACTAATAAACTTTGTTTTAGATACCGCTCTGGAACAGTTCTCGAATACACATATATAGGGAAAGCCAGATTTATCTCGCGTTGTCTGTGTTGGAACTATAGCTGTTTTGATGAGGCTCTATAAGCCGAAACAGCTGTTCACAGATTGTTTTTATGCAGGCGACATGGCATAGACGTAATTTTGCTATTATGCTTGAGAACTGCACTCTGCAGAAATCGCCGTTGGGTAACGCCCACACAAAGTGGGCTATTCAGTCAGACAACAATTGGGTATTTGCCATGTATTTATATTTTATTAAATTGCATATTAATAGGTAGCWTCTAATCCACAAAACAGCAGTGACAGCTTATAAATTCGAAAAAATGAATCGTAAGGTGTATTTTTAATATTAAAAATGTGAATATTTAAAGGGACCGCCAAAACGCGAACATATTGGCCGTGACGTCAGATGTCTTGTAAATGGCCGCTTGTTTACATCTGGGGACAGCAAGTCACACGTCAGCCTCAGCCCGTCAATTTATCAGTTTGTTGTTTGCGTTCATTTTGTGACAAGCGAATTACAATACGCCAAGAAAAAGTGAAATAATTATGAGTTATGACTTCTGAAGGCATGTTCATTGTTATGGAATTTGTGTACAACGACGAGCGGTTCAACGCGGCGGAGATGAGCAACGTACAAGCAACAGAATAAGTGAATTTTTTTTCAAATTAACGTAGCATTGATAATTTGATTACAGTTGGTTGTTGGAAATATACTATTTATAAACATAAAAATGTAAGAATCAAAAATGTACCCTAAACTTGACATTTATTTTAGAGGTCAGAATAAATATAAATTGCCATTTATTTTCGGGGCTCTTGCAGCCCGTTTCCGGTATGGCTAACAGTCGAATATATGGGGAACAACGTCGTTCTTTATTATAACATTTCCCTCTATCAACTTAAAACGCATATAATTTTTTATATCATCTTCAAGCTATAACAAAATGGAAACTGAATGGTAAACACTTATTACCACAAAAAGAATAATAAAACTTACAGTAAGAATTAAGATGATCTTCACAACAGAAAAACAAACTTTTGCGATTTCGGCATATCACGTCTAGGGGCCTTAAACAACTTTTTCATACGTTGATAATCTCGAGGAACGGTTGCAAAAATTTTGTTAGCTGTACTGACTGAAGTACTTTTATAATCATTTACAAAACAACACTGGTTTTGTTTTCCATACATAATAGATGCTTGTAAAACTACACAAATCACTTTTTGGTGCGACCTCTTACACCGTCCTTTCAATAAACACCACACAAACGCTTTTCCAATACAAGACTGATACTACACCATTAAACAGCACGCTCCTCGGTAATGTTTACATGACACTTGACGTCACGAATTGAAAAACCTTGGATGGAAGCGTTTTGGCGGTGACTCCTAAGATACGAATTTCAGACCTAAAATTCTCTACCTACAAATATTTTTTTGTTTTTTTTTAACATGGCGTACGATATATATGCACTTCAAGATTCATTTTACGTAATTTTCAAAAAATGCGATAATACCCAATTTGCTAAAGTCGGTGTATATGGCATATTCAAAATATTTCCATTTGCAATGCTTCCGAGCTTCAGCGTATTAAGTCTAAAAAATAATTATCGGCTATGATTGTCCTATAACTTAATCAGCACCTTTCTTTTTCAGCTCCTTCAACTTGTACGAGGAAATGTCAGAAGTTCTCGACTCCAGCGTGGCCCATCTGAACGATACCGACGCAGAGCTCCTCAACCTCCTAGCAGCCGAAGAAGATTGCTCCGACATCTTTCAGAACATCGCCAGTAACGAGCAATTCGAGCAGCTAATCAACAACGTAGCGTACGAAGCGGTCAAGCAATCGTACAAATGCGACCACTGCGGGAAGGAGTACTACTCGAAGAAGCAGCTGAAGAACCACCTCCTAAACCACACGGGGCTCCGGAACTTCGAGTGCGACGTTTGTGGAAAGAAGTTCAAGCACAACTACTCGCTGACGGTCCACAAGCGGAGCCACCAAAGTCCGAGGTTTCAGTGCGACGTGTGCTCGAAGATGTTCTTGCACAACTCGCATCTGACCGTTCACAGACGAAAGCATTCGTTTGAGTTTGTAGTTTTTTGTAAAGATTGCAACAAGGGCTTTGTGACTAGAACGGGGTACAAAAATCACAGGAAAATCCACCACGAGAATCTGTTACACGTCTGTGAAATATGCGGGTCACGCTTGACGACCATATCCGCCTTAAACGAGCATAAACTCACCCACGGACCTCAGGAACGGAATCACACGTGTCACKCTTGCGGTAAGGCGTATTTAACTGCGAGAAACCTACGAGCGCACCTGCTACTTCACACCAAACCCAGTAAATACGTTTGCGGCATTTGCGGCAAGAAACTGAGCGGGAAAAGAGTTTTGGAAACGCACATCAAGATGCACACTGGAGAGAAAGACTTCATCTGCGAATATTGTCACAAAGGCTTCGCGTCCAAGGAGTACCTGGTGGTCCATAAAAGGACCCACACTCAGGACAAGCCTTTCAGGTGCACGACTTGTGGCAAATGTTTCACTCAGAAAACTTCTCTGACTGTGCACGAGAGGTTTCATAGTGGGGAAAGGCCGTATAAATGCGAATGCGGCAAAGGTTTTGCCACCAAGACCCATTTGATGACTCATTACAAGACTCACGATGTTGGAGGAGTGGATTATAGTTATATCGCGGAGCAGGATATTACTTGAAATCTTAGACTTTTGGAATTAAATCGCGTCTATATTTGGAATAAGGTCGATGTTTCGCCCGCACTTGTAATAGGCATCATAAGGACAGGAATAACGAGTAAGGATTATGGTACAAACCTAACGCGATGAACACGTCTGATCTGAACCTAATCCTAAGGGGGGAAGGGAATTAAAACCATCTATAACGTTGTACCCTTCGAAAATGTCACAGATTCTTCCATCTCCGAAGGACAAAATAAACCCTCTAACTTCTAGAGGTATTTTCAGCATATATCAGCATGAAACCACCAGTCACAATATTTTGTTTGACTATGTGTCACTTGTAACGAAATTTCCAAACATCCGAATAATAATGGTTATCATCTCTCCAGTATTTGGTAGCCGATCACGCGACGGCTATCCCCACTTTCACAATCTCCCACCTCTACCGTCCAAGCATCCCTACTCTCCTAATAACGCCAGGTACAACGTTAACCATCTTTTTCGTTCTCTTTCCTCCTTGGGATTTGGTTCAATTCGAACGTGTTTCTCGCGTTAGGTTTGCACTATATTCCATACTCCTTATTCATGTCCTGATAATGCCCCTTGCAAGTGCGGGCGAAACGTAGACCTTATTCACATTTCAATCTAACTGGCCGCGAAAGCTTATTGCGTTGCACAATTGCGTTTATAGAACTCTACCAATGGATGTCATTGTCAGTCACTTCTCATATATATTTTACTTTTGGTCTGAATTTCGTATTGATTACGTATGTAAACATATAGAATATATAAGCATGTAACAATAAATGTTTCACTTTATTTTCTGTCCTCTTCCAATACTACAGCGAAAATGTTTATTGCTCAAATTGACAATTATTTTGCTTTTAGGCCTATCGACTTCGTAGCTTGTGAAATGCTGTACTTGTCGACGACTGGTGCCAATTCAGAACTGGTCAATCCCGCTACACTCCTCAGTATGGAAATAACAGAGGAAGGCAATACAATAGACCTGACCGATAGCAGTGCATCGGTACAGAAAAAGACCGAGAACAAATATAGGCTGAAAGTAAGGAAAATCGTAAAGAAAAAAGCAGGGAAGCCAAGACCTATAGTATCCGATCCGAGCGAAGCAGTTCATTGCGAGATCTGCGATAAAACGTTCGAGAACAACGTCAGTTATGGTTTGCACTCCATTGAACACAACGATAACAAGAGGTATTCTTGTCACATGTGCAGGTATTCGAGTTTGTCGAAGTACCACTTCGAAATGCACATAAAGGCTCACGAAGGGAACACGAAGTATAAATGCGAGATCTGCAACAAGGCTTTCACTTCCAGTACCTATGCTAAGGAGCACAAATACTTCCACACAGGTGAGAAACCGTTTAAATGTGAGATTTGCGGAAAACACTTCATGTTCTCTTGGTTCTTGGCCTCCCATCGCCGCACTTTACACTGGGAAATCGTCACGGGAACCCCATTGGTCAAATACGATTGCACAATCTGCAACAAACATTACACTTCATCCACTGGATTAAAGAGACACAACTTGAAGAAGCATAATGAAGCAGGAATAGATCCCTCCGTGTTGTGTGATGTGTGCGGAAAACGCCTCGCCAGCAAGGAGAAACTGAGACTGCATCGCAGGATCCACACCGGCTACAAGCCCTTCAGCTGTTCCGCTTGCTCCAAAAGCTTCACTAGGAAAGAGCAACTCATCGATCACGAGAGAGTACACACCGGGGAGAGGCCACATATCTGCAGGTTCTGCGGGAAGGGATTCACCCAGAGGTCCACTGTGAAGATCCACGAGAGGACTCACACCGGCGAAAAACCATACGTCTGCAGGTTGTGCCAGAGGGGGTTCGTTTCCAAGGGGGTGATGGACACACACATGAAGAACTGTCAGGGTTCGTAGTGGTTTTGTTTAGTTGGGATATTTAGATTTGTATTCTATGAGATGTTAGTTTGAAATAAAATTTTTATCTGTCTCGTTATTTCAAATTGAAGTATTTGGTGTTAATACAGGGCGTAAGAGTTGCATTATTCTGTAGGGGTTGGTCAATTAGTGGAAAAGACAGTGAAGGGGGACTATATTCGGTTTTGAAGTTATCTCTGCATAAGACAAGTCAAGTGACACATCATTTCATTGTCTATGCAACCATCTTTTATCTTCAAATTTGAGAATCACAAAAAATTCTTTGATAATATTTTAATTAAACATCATCTCCTTGGATTTCACGACTTCAGTTTCATCCTTATTAGGACTCATCAGGTGCCTGTCTATACTTACATCTATTGAAAGTGGATTTCACATAAATAAATACCACTTTAACCAAGCTGCAACCAGTGTCTTTTCGTTTCGATGTCCTTTCCCACGACTCAAATAAAAACTGTAGACCCAAACTAACCTTGTGTCTTTTAGGGTCGACACCTTAACTCTAAGTCAACCGGCTCTAGGAATGATCTTCCATGTGCAGCTAATTGCGACAAAACTGAGCGAGAATAGCTTCAATTTACAAGTGTCCGAGCGCAGCCCATTCCTCACAATTAAAAACGTCTACTCCATGAAAGCTACCAGCGAAGTGGAAGAATCCATCAAGATGGAAGAAGTTACAGTCCCTAATATTTCCAAGCCGATTCGTTGCGGGCTTTGTCGTAGAGATTTCGAGAACGACGTGGCTTTCGGATTTCATTCGATCGAACACAACCAGTACAAAGCATATTCCTGCCACTTGTGCGTATTCACGACTAAGTGGAGGCACAATCTGAAAGTGCACATCAAGGCGCACTGGAAGGACAACGTCTGCATCTTGTGCAACAAGAGGTACAAGTCGCGGTGGTCTCTCGCCAGACACAAGCAGAAGCAGCACAGCACAGTGGTTAAAGACACTTCCGTCTTGTGCGACGTGTGCGGAAAACGCCTTTCCAGCAAGGAAAAGTTGAGGTTCCACCGCAGAATCCACACCGGATACAAGCCCTTTAACTGCTCCTTGTGTACCAAAAGCTTCAACAGGAAGGAACTGCTCAATGCTCACGAAAGGATACACACCGGAGAGAAACCGTATGGCTGCAAGTTCTGCGAAAAATCGTATACCCAAAAATCAACTTTGAGGATCCATCAGAGGATTCACACTGGAGAGAAACCATACGCTTGTAGACTGTGTGGGAAAAAGTTCATATCGAAGGGGAGGATGGATCCTCACTTAAAGACCTGCAAAGGTGGCGTTTACTTGCAATGATGTACTGTTATAAAACTGATTTAATTCATTAAATACTTTGAAATAAGCTGGTTTTGATGATTAATTTATACTTTCTTTGCACTTTTTAATTCAGATTTAGACTTCTACTCTAAAGAACAACATTTGTAGACCTTCATCAAAGCTTTACAGGTACAGAAACATAAAAAATGTTGGAAATACCTGGATACAATATTAGTACAGATTCAAATCTTTTCTTAGAAGTCTATAAAATGCTCCAACAGGAAGTTCAACTGGTTGAGACAGATGCCTAAAGAAGTTTTTGGCTCCTGATGGAGTATTTCTTGTGCAGCATGAATAACTCCTGTTCCTTTTTTCCTGATGCTCCACTTCCCTGTTTACGCAAATAGCTTGAAGATTCACAAAACAAGTTGTTTTTAATTTTTTTGAAGAGCGTTACAAGCTCATTTAAGAAGCTCGGAGTCTTTTTTTTGCTGTACAAGACAAAGTCAAATGAGCATGCTGTACAATACAGTATCTCACAAACAAACAAAAATCCCGTAAAATTATATAATAATATTTTGTTTTAATGTACTAATTTACAACTGGTGCTTTGTACAGGATGGTCCATAGTACCTATACATTTCAAGTAGGCTTTGGTTCAACGCAGACAACTATTGTCATTGTCATTTTTTAAGGATGTGATTAAGCTTTGTATTTGTTAGTATTTCCTGGTTGTTTTGAGTTTGGAACAAATATTGAAAGTGTAAATGCCAAGGCATAATTTATTTTCAAATTTAGAAATGAGAAATAAGGGTTGCATATGCTAAAGAATATTTTAATATGCTCATCGCCGATATCAAGAAATTTATCCAAACAGAAGCCAGCCAGATTATAAATCATTTTAAAATCTTTTGATCCACTGGGCAAAGGTGGTTCTTTTTGACCCAAAATAATGTGGGACAGCTAAAATCGATTATTCCAGAACAAGAAGAGGAAATCTTGGTGCGTGTGGTAGATAATCCTCAAATGAGTACCAGGAGATTGGCTGTAGCCTCTGGAGAAAGAATTCTTCACCAGGAAAAACTTTATCCATACCATTTCACACCTGTTCAGAATCCCCTAGAAGCGGATTCAGCTAAGCTAGGCTACAATTTGTCCGTTTTTGTCGTGGTCATCAAAACGAAGATCCATATTTCTTAAACAACGTTTTATTTACTGACGAAGCTACATTTACATGTCGAGTATTCAACTTCCTGAACAAGCATCATTGAAAACCAGCTTTTGGATTGTTTCGACAATCTACTGCTAAATGTAAGACATGTTATTCATGCAAGAAGGTGTTCCAGCACATTTTTCTCGAGCGGTTAGAAATACTTAAATACCATTGAAGTAATGGAAACCATTTCGAGCACCTCTTTTTTTTTAATTGTTGTGCAGTATGTGTTTAAAATAACTTCTTTATTGTTGTCTTCCCATGTTCGAAAGGGTAAGTGATAGCGACTTCTATAAGGTTAACATTTACTGTTGAAAAAGGACACACATTTATTTCTGCCAAAAAAGTATATACGGCGAAGTGCAAAAAACTTATGACATTTTTAACCCGTGTGAAGTATCGTAGATGGCGCCACATGCAACTAGTAATCAATCAAAAAAAAACCGTATACCAAACTTTTAGCAAATACTACAATTTTTCCAGTAGTTATTAAAAAAATTAAAAAACATAAACACCCTGTATCTTTGTTAATATTCGCTTTTGCACTTTCGGACTTACGCAAAGAATATGTGGATTTACTGTGTACCATTACTTATTAACCACCACTATAATTCATTAGCTGCCAATGATATAGCGACGACCTCCTTTGTATTTTACACTGGTTTTTATTATCGGAATAATCAAATATTCTAGTTTAAAGTTTTTTTTCTCCTAAATAGTTGGTAAAGCTGGTGTAATCCCCAAATTTTCTGATTGGCTGTAAATATGTTAAGTCATATTGTCATATGTCATACAATTTATTGTGCTAGACAACTGTGTTTAACAAGAGAGATTGTGTTGGTAAAGTATTACTTATTAGTGTTTCTGTTCGACTAAAATAACTTAGACGTAACGCTTTGTACGCACAATTGCTTGTTTAAAAAATGCCACTTGCAGAGTCTTCATTCTGGTTTCAATACAATGTTGCCAGATACGCGTTTTCAAAAAATGAATCCATGTTTTAGATTTCTGTTTCTAATAACACTCTGGTGTTGTAATGCGGGTATAAAATAAAATGTACATTCAAGCATTACCATGCTGTGATGGTCACAAACAAATATACCTACAAGTAGACCCAAAAAGCTTTTACATTGTCTATTAAGTTATTTTCTAGGTATTTTACCCTCCATCAAGAGAAAGGACAGCTTGTAGCATAGGTATTTTGTGTTATCCATAGAAAATAGTTTAGTGAAAATTAAAAAAATTTGTTCTGATTTTGTATTAAACATCTTTTGAGACTATCAAAAAATGAACGCTTAAGGTAGGTACCAAATGTTTCCTTGAAATTAATTGAAATGGCACTCACAGATGATGACAGCATAATTTTATATATTTTATGTATTGAAACTTCAGATTTAAGCAACTTGGACTGTTTTATATATAAATGAAAGTTGTACTTGTATATTATGTAAACAAACACAGAAAAGAAACTTATGCCAAAGCTAACAGAAATTTTTCTTTTAGGTCTGACAACTCCATCCTGCGTCAACTGATATGCGGACCCTCAATGACCGTAGAAATGACGAGTTTTGATCTTATAATGCCCACGCAGCTTCTCACGATGGAACTGAACGAAGAAACCTCTAAATTGGAAGTTTCTAGTAGCAACCCGCCACTGAAGGTGAAGAACCTCGAAAAGATCAAGGCGGACAGCAAAGTAAAAGCTAAGAAACCGAAAGATTCAGGGACGTCAGATGCCAGCGAGGCTGTTCACTGCGAGATTTGCGACGTAACTTTCGAAAACAACATCGCGTTTGGGTTGCACTCGATCATACACAACGACAATCAGAAATACACTTGCCACATGTGTAAGTACTCGAGTGCTTCCAAGTACCACTTTGAAATGCATATTAAAGCACACGAGGGCAAGACTAAGTACAAGTGCGATATTTGCAATAAGGCTTTCACGGTTAGCACCCACGCTATAGAGCATAAATACTTCCACACTGGGGAGAAGCCGTTCCAATGCGAGATTTGCGGAAAACACTTCATGTTCTCGTGGTTCTTGGCTTCCCATCGCCGCACGCAACACTGGGAGATCATGACGGGCATGCCATTAGTGAAATATGATTGCACCATATGTAACAAGCATTACACTTCATCCACTGGATTGAAGAGACACAACTTGAGCAACCATAACGAAGCAGGAATAGATCCTTCCGTGTTATGTGACGTGTGCGGAAAACGCCTTTCCAGCAAGGAAAAGCTGAAGTTCCACCGCAGAATCCACACCGGGTACAAGCCTTTCGGTTGTACCGCCTGCTCTAAGAGCTTCACCAGGAAGGAGCAGCTCAAGGAGCACGAGAGAGTGCACACTGGAGAGAAACCCCACATCTGCAGGTTCTGCGGAAAGGGATTTACTCAGAGGTCTCCAGTGAAGATACACGAAAGGATTCATACTGGGGAGAGGCCGTATATTTGTAGACTCTGCGGTAAGGGCTTCATTTCCAAAGGAGTGATGGACACACACATGAAGAACTGCGATGGGATGCCAGTGGTGTTGAGTTCTGTTCAGTGATATGGGGACTTCTCTTTAATTTAGTTGGGAATAGGTAGAGACTGTTGTCTAATACACTTGATTCCATGTGAGTTTGAATAAATTACTTTATACAATGGTGGGGATGTTTCTTTCAATCAATTTCAGTTGATTATATTTGGGTATTTTAAAAATGCATCCTTTACCTAGAGATGCTAGAAAAAAGCTCTTTTATCTGGTGAAAACGATAGTCTTCCGGAGACTAAAAATCAATCGCCTCACAATAGGTTTACTGCAGGCCCGTGGCCCTACCATAAATTTATATTTATTGCCGTAGTCTACAAGGCTTTCCAGTCTTGTTTTGGAATAACGTCGACGTTTCGCCCGCTCTTGTAAGGGGCTTCATCAGGACAAGAATAGGAAATATGGAATATGGTACAAACCTAAAGCGAGAAGCACATCCAAACTGAACCAAATTCCAAGGAGGAAAGAGAATTGAAACATTGTACCCGGCGTTACGAGGGGGAATTTGGGGTAAAGATGACGATTAATTGTAGATTGTTAATATACCTGTGTTTGTCCGGTTCAGAGATTAGTATGGCACGGCTAACAAGAGAATTTAAGACAGAACGTTTTTGTGACATGGTGATGATAAGATACATGCAAGTATTGTATTCTTAAACGAAATTCGTTTTATGGGCCTACTATTGTTAAAAGAACTTAAACACTTCTTCAAGAACGAGGGCAGACGTCTTATGATGCGGTTGAAGTTCTTGTTCGAGATTAACGGACAGATTATAAAACCGCTGCAAATTGAATCAATACTTCCACATCCAATTATCCAATTGTCAAAATGGCATTTACGTTTTTATTTCTTATACTATACGATTAGTAATCAGGTTTTGAGCATTTTTTCTCTCTACACGACGAACAGTCCTCGTGATATTAGCAATAATATATAAATTTTAAAATCTGTTTTTCCAAATAACTCGAAAATTATTAACTTAACAAAAAAATTGCAAGAGTGCTTTCTGATCAGAAATTTGATTTTCTAATAATACCAAAATTTAAAAAAAATCGTACGAGCAGGGTCTAAAATAGGTTTAATGGAAATATTTCTAAAATGTCAAAATTTTGAATAAATTTTCTAAGACACTCTTTGTGAGAAATTTTATTTCCTATCTGCCGGTATTTTCATTTTTTGAATATATTAAATATATTCGGAGATACACTGCTCAAAAATTGAAGTGGATATTTGTATTGGTATTGCAATATTTCGTCATTGTAATGAATGTTATGCTTAATAAATGAATTTTTATTCTTGTCACTAATAAACATACAGAAAATGAAAAAATTAAACAATAATAACTAAACAATGTCAAATAATAACTAAAAAATTTCAAAGTCTAAAAATTTGTAAATGTTGGGTTTCTTATGAATTTCTGTTCTTCTACAAATACACTATTAAAATAGGATACTGCCTACTTTAGTATCGTGTGGGGCCTCCCCTCGCTCTTCTTAGTGCCCTTACTCTATTTGGCATGGTAACAATTAAATTATTAATGAACTGCTGAGGGATGTTTTGCCAAATGTCTTCTAAAACAATTGCAAGCTGTTGTAACGTTTGGGGTGGCTGTTGAAGTTGGTTAAACCGTCTTGACATTTCGGACCAAACATGTTCGATACAATTCATATCTGGAGAACAAGCTGGCCAATCCATTCGCTCAATACCATGATGTTCAATGCGGTCGTTAACAATTCTGGCACGGTGCGGTCGAGCTTTATCGTCGATTAAAATAAAGTTATCGCCTATAGCTGCAGCAAATGGTACAATAATTGGCTCTATAACCATGTCACGATACCTTGCAGCTGGCATAGTGGCATTAATTAAAACAACCAACTCTGTGCGCCCGTTAAAACAAATGCCTCCCCAAACGCACACTGATCCACCCCCGAAAAGAGTTGTGGGTGACATGAAACGTTCATTGTATCGCATTCCTTGCTCTCTCCATACCAAAACCCGACCATCGGAATGATAGAGACGAAACCGCGACTCATCAGTGAACATACAGGATCCCCACCTTTGCAGATTCCAATTACGGTGTTCAATAGCCCAACGATTTCTTTCTCCGCGCTGCTGCCTGCTTAACCGTGGATGAGTTACACGTCTTCTTGCCGTCAGATTGCGAGCATGCAACCTATTCCTTACTGTTTGACCACAAATAACTCTACCTGTAGCTTGCCGGAATAAGCTATTAATTCGTGATGCTGTGAAAGTAGGGTTTCTACGTGCTGTAAGGAGCATCAGGCGATCTTCAGCTGCAGTTGTAGCTCTTTCTCTACCACCCCCATGGGTATATGCGGCATTACCTAAAGTTCTGTGTCGATTCCACGCTCTACTGATCACACTTTGAGAAACATTTAATCTGTTAGCAACTTCTGCTTGGGTTAAACCTTCATTTAACCAACGCACTAATTGTTCAAGTTGAACGGCTTCCAAACGCATGTTAATGCAGTAAACTCTACACCACGTATGGTATTTAGCAATAAAACATATCCCATTCTTAAAAATACTGATAGCAAAAAATTGAACAAAAACGAAAAAGTTCATATCAGACTTGTTTTTATCATTTTTTTCTAGAGTTCCACGCATTCCTGACGAAAAGTTGATAAATATAGGATTGAAATATCGAAGTCCACTATTAAAACCAATTTGAAACCTTAAACGTGAATTTAAATGATATAAATTTCTTTTTTTTCACAAATATCCACTTCAATTTTTGACCAGTGTATTTAGGAAAAACTGTTTAAGTGACGCTTTTTTGCTAATATCTTCTAAACAGTTTGCTGCACCGAAAATTTATAAGAGCGAATAATACTCGCAGTTATACTACAAATCACATATTAAAACAAAGAAAAAAAATTGCAAAAGGGGTAGTTACCCCCCAATTTCGCCCCCTTCCCGATACCTTACTTACCCCACAAACAATAGGTCGCTTTGGGTAGTTGAGATTTATACGCCAAATTTCAAGTTCATATATTAAGTCTTTCGAAAGTTATCGTATCCACAAACAAAACCACAGACACACAGACACCATTCTAAAGCGAATGAGCAAATAAAAATTTTTGAAAATTTTTTTCGCGATACAATACTTCCCATCCGTTGGATGTGGAAGTAAAATTAGGTCGGTTCTGCATTCCCTACAGATTTTAGAATTTTACTTCTTCAGTTACTTGTGATTTGTCGAGTTGTGAAGTAAGATGTTTCGTCATTGGAAGAGTCATTAAGATGAACAACAAATCGGTCCTTTCCAGGACCACCAAGAAGGAGAAATCGTTGGTTTTCAGGACCAGCAAGATGAATAAAAAAATCCCATTCACGACCAACAGGATGGCGAAGGATTCGATCAAGAAGAAACCCCCCGGAAAAAGAAACGTCATCTTCATCCCGTTGCTTTACGATTAACTTTTGAGAAGACGTACCCTTCACCCATTGAAGAAGCCAGTGACCTGTTACAGTTGCCCTATTTTTCAGTACAAACTATTTCGCAAAGAGGCACTGTGGAAAGGAAAAAGTGTGAATAGAAGAGGAATTTTGCTAGAATCGATGAAAATTTGGGTAAGAAAATAGATAACTAATTTGTTGGTAATTATTAATAGCAAACGTATTTTTAGGAACGGAAATTTTAAAGGTTCTATACAATATGTATATGTATAAAGAAAATGTAGTCCGTCGCTGCACTTTTAAACGACTTAGGATTTGACATTCCTTATGGCGATGAATCATTTAGGCTTTATCTACGAAGTATTGGGTTTGGTTATAAAACACTTGACAAAAAATTATGTAATTCTATAATCACAGTGTCATTATGTAAATAAACATAAAACTTCACGAAGCTTACTTGGTTTTGATATCCTCTTTCGTGGTTTCCAAAAAAAATATGCCTGAGCTCACAAGAATTTTTATTTTAGGTCTGACAACAACTCCATCCTGCCTGAACTGACCAGTTGTGGTTTTTTAATGTCCACACAGCTTCTCAAGGCAGAATTGAATGAAGAAAAGATCAATGCCGAAAGCAAAGGCCAAGTAAAAGTTACAAAATTGGAAGATTTGGAAACGCCAGATGCTAGCGAGGCAATTCACTGTGATATCTGCGATGTAACCTTTGAAAACAACATGGCGTTTGGGTTGCACTCGATCATACACAACGACAATCAGAAATACACGTGTCATATGTGTAAATACTCGCGTGCTTCTAAGCTCCACTTCGAAAAGCATATCAAAGCGCACGAGGGCAAGACCAAGTACAAGTGCGACATTTGCGACAAGGCTTTTACTCTCAGCACTCACGCCAAGGAGCATAAATACTTCCACACAGGAGAGAAACCGTTCAAATGCGATATTTGCGGAAAACTCTTCATGTTCTCGTGGTTCTTGGCCTCCCATCGCCGCACAATACACAGGGAAATCATGACGGGAATGCCTTTGGTAAAATACGATTGCACCACGTGCAAGAAGCATTATATTTCGTACACTGGGCTGATGAGACACAACATGAAGAAACATAGTGAAACGGGAGTAGACGCTTCTGTGTTATGTGATGTGTGCGGAAAACGCCTTTCCAGCAAGGAAAAGTTGAAGTTCCACCGCAGAATCCACACCGGGTACAAGCCTTTTGGTTGTTCCGCTTGCTCCAAGAGCTTCACCAGGAAGGAGCAGCTCAAAGAGCACGAGAGAGTGCACACGGGAGAGAAACCCCACATCTGCAGGTTCTGCGGAAAGGGATTTACTCAGAGGTCTCCAGTGAAGATACACGAAAGGATTCATACTGGGGAGAGGCCGTATATTTGTAGACTCTGCGGTAAGGGCTTCATTTCCAAGGGCGTGATGGACACACACATGAAGAACTGCGATGGGATGCCAGTGGTGTTAAGTACTATGCAGTGATTGATTTAGCTATGAATAGAGACGTTGTTGTTTAATACACTTGACTCCATGTGAACTCGAATAAATTGCTTTATAAAACAGTGGGGATGCTTCTTTCTTTTTTAAATCCATGGAAGACATAAAAATAATGTCGATTTAACTGAACATCTTTTCTATTTAGGCTACAAACTAGAAAGATCACAAGCCCGCGTTTATTTAAAATTTTGGTGACATTTGAAATCAACATTTTTGTAATAAACAATCGCACAGAAACAAAATTTTCTAAATGAATGTCATCTCCACTTCGATTAATTTTTTACACTGTCAATGATTGCTAGGAGGCAGAAACAAAACAAAAACACCTGCAGTCTACTTTTAATGATTTACTTTTGTCGGCTCTTAGTTTTGCTATTCTGCAACTTAAAATTTTATAACTTTACCAAGCTCGTGTATTCAACAGGTCATGAATATGGACTATGTTTTTACAACAGAAGACTTCCACGTACAAGGTATTTAATGATATAAATCAATTTCAACGAATTTGAATTAAAACATCATCGCGATAAATCTGAGTTACATATTCAAGTTCCACAGCAACTACTGCTGGCCAAGTCAAGATATTTTCAGTTGCAGCCTCCAGAAACAGGAACATCTGGTTTTGCATAGTATTAAAATGGATAGAATTCATTTTCTTTGTTTTCTGTCCTGAAAGACATTTTAATATTGATGGATATTTTTTAGTATTTATTTCCCAGAACGAAAAATGTACAAAAAACTCCAAGCCTAACAACAGAAGCACATATGTAAGATTTAACTCTTAAATATATTAAGAATCTGTTCAATTACCTCCACATCCAACGGATGGGAAGTATTGTATCGCGAAAAAAATTTTCAAAAATTTTTATTTGCTCATTCGCTTTAAAATGGTCGAAAACGCAAAAACCAATATTTGAACAAAAAAAAATTTCTTGTCTGTATGTCGGTGTGCCTGTGTCTGTGGTTTTGTTTGTATACACGATAACTTTCGAAAGACTTAATATATGAACTTGAAATTTCGCAAACGTATAAATCTCAACTACCCAAAGCGACCTATTGTTTGTGCGGTAAGTAGGATATCGGGAAGGGGGCGAAATTGGGGGTAACTACCCTGTTTGCAAATTATTATTTTTTATATTTTTTTCGTTTTAGTATGTGATTAGTAGTATAACTGCGAGTATTACTCGCTCTTATAAATTTTCGATGCAGTAAACTGTTTAGAACATATTAGCAAGAAAGCGTCACTTAAAGAAAACGGTTTTTCCTAAATATCTCCAAATATATTTAATATATTCAAAAAATGAAAATGCCATCAGGTAGGAAATAAAATTTCTCACAAAAAGTGTCTTAGAAAATTTATTCAAAATTTTGACATTTTCGAAATATTTCCAAAAAAAAACTATTTTGGTCCCTGCTCGTACAATTTTTTTTAAATATTGGTATTATATAGAAAATCAAATTTCTGATCATAAAGCACTCTTGTATTTTTTTGTTAAGTTAATAATTTTCGAGTTATTTAAAAAAAAAACGATTTTAAAATTTATATACTTTTGCTAATATCACGAGGACTTTGTCTTAGAAAAACTGAGAGACAAAATGCTCAAAATCTGATTACTAATCGTACAGTATAAGAAATAAAAACGTAAATGTCATTTTGACAACTGGATGTGGAAGTATTGATTCAATTTGCAGCGGTTTTTTACTTTAATATTTGTTTTGCTATTTTCCAAAGCTTTAATTAAGACCATTAGGCAGTGCATTAGATATTCTTATAGCTACTACATAACTACTCTTATTACTTATAGTTTTAGTAATTCTAGATAGTGGTATATTTATATTCCTAGTATCAACAATAGGTTTAAAAAAGCACTTTTAGCTCTTGATAATAGTACAACAGTGATTTAAAAGCAAACATTTGTTCTATATTCATAGGTCTTTTTTGAATCATAACAGATTTTTTGTATATTATTTTGAGAATCCTATTTTGGAGCTTCTGGAGTAGACTCAGATTATCCTTAAATGCATCACCCAAAACAATGACCGTATAACTGATAATAATGTGAAAAAGGTATAATAAATAGCCTTAAGACTCTTTATTTGCATAGTGCTAGCTAATTTAGAGAAAACAGAAGCTAAATACTTCCATATGTTTATCTCCCACTTCATGTTGCAATCAATAACATTCCCCAAATGCTTGCAAAATTCCACTATCTTCAAACAATTTTTATTTATTTTTATATCTAAAGGTAATGGTACACTATCTCTTTTATTTCCAAAAGTCATGTATACAGTTTTTGCAATATTTAGGGATAGTCTATTTAATTCTAGCCAATGGTGAAGTTCAGATGTTAATTTATTTTATTTTGTGTCTAAACCCAAGAATCCTCAGCAGAAACAATAGCAGTGTCATCAGCATATAACACAATTTGATCCTCCGAAAATCATTCCTTAACTATACTACACAATGACTCATGGTCTCTTGTATCTTGACCCTCTGCTGTCTATCAGACAAATAGCTAGCAAGCAAAACATTAGCCTCTCCACTGATTCCATAATTAAAAAGTTAATTTAAAGATATCTCATCATCAACTGTGTCAAAGACTTTTGCCAAATTTAAAAAAGTTACAATTATAGGTCTGCTTCTATACAGTTTATTGTAAATTACATTAGTTATAAATTGTAAAGTCTCTTTTATGCCCCTTCCCTTAACAAAACCAAATTGCTGAGGGCTGATTATATTGTGTCTACCAATGAAACTATAAATTCGAACATAAATTATTTTTTCCGGTATTTTGGCCTGTTCGAAATTAATCAAATGGGTCTGTAGTTTCGGGTTGTAGTTTTTTCAAAAGCTTTGTAAACAGGAATCATATCTGCTTTTTTAAGTGCACTTGGCCAGACAAATTGCTCTATGCACAGATTAAACACATGAGTTGACGGTTCTACAATAATACAGATTTATATATAAAGATTAACAAAAATAATAATACAGGTCACAAAAAAGCAGAAAAAAAATTCTGATGGGTGAGTGACCGCAGAACAAATAAATAATGGTGTAGCTCACAGTAAATTAATTCTCCTAATCTAAAGTAATATAATATAATATAATATATAATAAATAATAATATAATATATAATATAATTTTAATTGATTTCATATTTATGTTATCAGTTCCGCCAGATTTATTTTGCATCTCTTATATTATTCTTTTTATTTTTGGTAGAATTGCTCTAGCATTACTAAGTGGATTTACATTTTGGCTCAATTTTGTACCAGTTTTAACAAGAACATTTATCTAAGCACTACAAAAAGATCTAGTGGCAATTAATAGCATTATCCACTCGTCTCTGCAGGGAATCTGTAATCCACAGATTGTTCTGACCCAGGTGACATGGCGTAATTTTGTTGTTTAATGTAGGAAGTGATTTGTTTATAACAAATAATATATAATTAGTCTCTAGTTGTCTGTAAATTGTAAATAACTAGAACTAGGCAAGTATGTTACTTTCATTATCGATTTACATGTTTTTCTTTTGTATTCCCACAATACCAAATAAACTTTATAAATAATCTCTCCCTAAATTTCGCCATCCAAATCCACTACACCAGCAACCGTTATGTGACTTCACTAACACAACACATTTCCAGGTACATCCCCGAATGCCTGATGCCGATCGTGATGATAGCCGAAGTTCCGACCACTAGAAAAAGAGGCAGACCGAAGAAATCCGAAAAAAACCACCCCGCAGATCCGGGTCAAGTCGGAGTTCAAGGAAGTCGAGGAAGAACAGAGACTCTTCACCTGTCACGTGTGCAAAGACGACGCCAAACGGTCAGAAAAGGATTTCAGGATCCACTTCAAGTCGGCGCACAAGGGAAAGCGTCTGAGGGCATCGAAACTTTTAACTTCGACGTACAACTGCGACATCTGCGGGAAGGAGTTCAAGCTGGAGAAGAGCCTGAAGGAGCACATGGAGATCCACAGCAACCAGTTTCATTGCGAGGAATGCGACGTGGGGTATAAGAAAGTGCTGGATTACGTGTTGCACATGAGGATACACTCGACGGAGGGGGTCTTCGTGTGTATCTTTTGCGATTTCAAGACGGATTCCATCAAGGAGATCACGGAGCACTTGAAGAACAAGCACGACGAGAAGCCCAAGTATTTCTGCGAGACCTGCAAGAAGGGATTCTATATTTTGTCGTGGTTCCAAGAGCACGAGAACTTCCACACCGGCGCCCAAC
Source organism: Rhyzopertha dominica (assembly GCA_025024175.1). Classification (NCBI taxonomy): domain Eukaryota; kingdom Metazoa; phylum Arthropoda; class Insecta; order Coleoptera; family Bostrichidae; genus Rhyzopertha; species Rhyzopertha dominica. The sequence continues at coordinate 7,233,176 of QCXZ01000003.1, read as the reverse complement.
CGTTCGAGTGTGAATTCTGCGACAAGACTTTCGAATATTCCCGCTATTTGTCGGCGCATCGCCGCTTGATCCACAAGGACCTCCTCGCCGGCTTTCCCATGCTCCACGAGTGCGTCATCTGCAAGAAGCGTTACCAGCACAAGAACAGCCTGAAGCTTCACATGAACGTCCACACGGGTAACGTGGCCATCTGCGATGTCTGCGGGAAGACTTTGTCCAGCCAGGAGAAGCTGAAGTTCCACTTGAGGACCCACACGGGTTACAAGCCGTTCAGTTGCACCTACTGCGGCAAGAGCTTCACGAAGAAACCCATCCTGGTGGAGCACGAAAGGATCCACACTGGTGTGAAGCCCTACGAATGCCCCTATTGTCTCAAGTGCTTTTCTCAGAGGTCCAGCTTAGTGATACACATCAGGGGACACACTGGAGAGAGACCCTATGTATGTCACTTGTGCAACAAGGGGTTCGTCGCCAAGGCTATGTTGAATATCCATCTCAAGACTTGTAGGGGCATGACGGCGTAATGGGGGGCTCTAGATTGCTGATGTGTGAAGCTGGAAGGACTTCTTTTCTCTTTGATTGTTTATATCACCAATTTGATGAGGCTTACGAGAAAGGTATCTCCCCGTGTGTGTTATAACTGATACAACAATCAAAACACAAAGCTTATTCATCAAGTCATTATTATTCACTTGATCCGACTAAGAGGCATATTTTTATGAAAACTCTCATTTTTTACATTTTTCTATACTAAATTGTGAATATAAAGTATAGTCATTGTTTAATTCATATAAGCATAGCCCCTCTCCCTTAAATGCTTGATATGTTTGTAGTGTGCCTAAGCGACTTCCATTAAAATATTGTAGCTTAGACATCATTATCAGTTAACCTAAAACACTTTTTTTTTGTTTTTGCCATAACTTTTTATAAAGACGGATTTTCGATAATCTACCTAACTGACTATAAAGAACCATTCAAAGTAAACAATACATACTTTATTTTTGTAAAAACAATATGTTTAAGTCAGGGCAACAAAGTTTATAATTGTACTAAAAGTTTATGCAAAAGAGTGGATAGTATTATTAATCTCAGGACTTGTGAAAAGGCAATATCATATTCACACACAACAATCTACGAAAAAAATAATTATTATGTAGTCTGTAGTAGGACTAAGTTGGTTAGGCTACACTGTCAGTATTCACCACAGCCAGTCTTTTTCGTATGCCTCTCAATTTGATTGATTACATCATGTTCTGATTAAAATTATTACTTAATAACGGGAAAGGTTTAGAAACAAATTATCTTAATTAATTCAACAAAATATGACGTAGGTAATGGACATTTTATAAAGAACCAACTACATATGTAAATTGAATAAAACATCGTCATTATCTGAAGAGATGTAACATCATTTTATTTTAAACAACCCAAGCAATCTTTTGTTAATGACTATGGTTTGTTCAACTTGTTTCGTCCATGTACATCAGCAGCTCTAGTTCACAAATTGCATATAGGTAATTGAAAAAATGTAAGATCCAGACAGATTCTCGAAGACTCATGTCTATCAGCGAAATAGAAAAGTACCTGAATTCAAAGTACTTTCTTGCACTGTTCTTTGTTCTTATAAGTTGTTTTGATCAATAAAACAATAAATTGTTCTTTGAGCACCACAATTGTCTTATTGAAAGACCCAAGCAAAAGAAACTTTTTTTTTTGCCTTTTAATGTAAATGTAGACTTATTTTAACCAGATTTATCAAGAAATCAAAAAATGTTAATGAGACTAAAAGATGAGAGAAAGAACCATATAAACATGTTCCATTGTAAAAAAGATTAGCATTAGATGTAAAAGTAAGAATTTAGGATGGCAATGCCATCTGTCAGCATTACACTGACATGATGACAAAGCCACCTAGTGCCGTGGGGGCCTGCTGTCAAATTGAAGTATGCAGTTGCATGCCAATTTGTCAGGCTACAGGTCACTTCCTTTAGGAAGTAGTTCCCGTTAAGGCAGCTAGGTGGCTTTGTCATCATGTCAGTGTAATGCTAACAGATGGCATTGCCATCCTAAATTCTTACTTTCATCATACCATTGCTTTGGTATATAAGCAAAACCAGTTCTATGCCGTGTTGTCTACACTAGACCTAAACTGCACTGATGAGCTGTAATGACAGCGAAATAGTACTATCTGCAGTTGGTTGAGGTGTAGACAGCACAGCATAGACATGCATTTTAATTAGATGTAAAGTTTTTAAAAGTCATATTCAGTGAGAGAGGTACCCTTTGGCTAGAAATACTCTGTATACCATAATTTATACTAACAGCTAAATATTCTATCCACCAAATGGGCCCGTTGCCCCCTTTTTTTATTGCAGAATATGAATCTACATGAAAAATAATGGACCCCTGTTTTTTTTATTTTTCGCAAAGCGCTTAGTTAATGCTTAGAAAAAGATTGTTTATGTTTAAAATTTGAATCTCTGACGTCAGCGTTCCCTGGCGCGCTTAGTGCGGTGTAACTGTGATGTTGCCACGCCACTTTCTGATCTTGGCATTCCTGTCGGCCGAGATGAGGTTTCTGAAACCAAAGTCGCAGCATCGTTGCCATTTTATTCTAAACTCGCAATCGTAATTATGAATTATAAAAACCTACACGCGAATGGATGTGTTAAACGCGATTCGTTGTTAGTCCTTTTCACTGTAAATATTAAAACGTAAAATATATTGAATTAAAATATTAACTTGCAGCGGATATATCGCAAACAGAATTCATTTTATGGCAGTCGCAGGATAAGTCCATATTTCAAGTGATATTAAAACTGGAACAACTATTTATTAAGTAGGTAAACTCGTTTAAACCTGAGTTAGAGCGTGTATAGCTGCCATTACATCATTTTATTCAAGTCGCAACCTTTAAATAGCAAAATCGCCTAATTTGTGTAAAATAGAACGATCTGGCCACACGAGTGTCCATTCATGTAAAATTCGTCAATCATGTGTAAGTCAATTTTTGGTAAATTGTCCGAAGATCCCTTTACACAATCTTGCTCAATAATTGCATAGTCTATGTTTGAACAACAACGTACCAAGTAAATAAAAACAAAACGTAAACAATGGCACAGAACCAGAGAACATACGCGTGTTCAACAGCGACAAAGGTCTCAAGCATGCAACAGGGCATCCGGCGCATCGGCGCAATAGCGGTGTGCGTCTCCAGGAACGGTGACGTATCACCGAATATTTGAATCTGGCGGAAAACTTTTAAAGGTAAAAATAAGACACTAAAACATTACAAATATTTTTTCTATTGCCAGCTTCTAACTCCATTAGGTCCAGGCAAACTCGCACATGTGTTATAATAACGATTTACTGTCAAGGGCAACAACCCCATTCATAAAAATACTTTTTAGTATGTTTCTCATTGGTAAGTACAAACCATTTTCCTGAAACCACACAACTTTATAGGTCATATCCAATTATAACATCGACGTCACCAAGGAAAAGAAGATCCTTGTCCATCGGTGAAAAAATTTCGATAATCACATGCAAAAGAAACGGCGAATCTAATAGAAGCATAGCAAAAATGCTAGATCTACCATATTCCACGATTTCCTCAATCTGGAGGGACCGGGAGAAACTCCAGGATGCCTCCAGAAGCAACTCACATCAGTCCCCTTTACGGCAACATAGACAAATTGCTTCTGGGCTGGCTTAGAGAAAAATGTGGCCTTGGTCTGCACGTACCAACGGCCGACTTAAAATCGAAGGCTACGGATTTTGGAAGTCTTCTGGGGATAGCAGAATTCGAATGTTCTTACAGTTGGATACGGAGATTCCGTAAACGTCACGACATTTAAATAATTATTGTATTTGAATCTTCAAAATAAGTGATCGGAAAGTATTGAGTTTGTACATTGAAAATGTAAGATGTTTTTAAAGTTTTAATAAAGAAGATAAAAACATATTAACATTATTTAAGGAATCTGTAGCATATGTGAGTACTAAAATGCCTTTTTCTTAGTGCACTTTTTTGTACAGGCTCTCTTGTGAAATTAACAGTAATTTAGTAGGTACATTTTGAGGGATACTATGTAGCACACTTGGTGATTCCTTTTAGAAATAAGTGCAAGATGCAAAAACTAATATTCGACTGCATGGAAGAATACTGGAAACAGAAATTTAGAGTTGGTATTGATGACAGAGGAAAAGTTTTGCACAAGATCCATTCCAAAATGTTAAATTGTGGCAAACCTCATTTATTTTGTCTGTAGGTCAATAAAAATCCTGGCTATAGCACTTATAAACCACAGTACAGAGGATACTGAAGAAGAGACACTTTACTGTGGAGTGCTCAATGTAAATATGATATCTTTTCAAAAATCTACAAGTTTGCCCACATTTAATCCATTCTATACCTCTTACTAAAGTAAAGAATTATTCAGAACAAATGCAAAGAAAATTTTCGAAGACATGGTAAGTTTCATATACATTTCAGTCCAGTAACTTAAAAAATAGCCATACAAAAACTGTTTTGCAATACACATAAGGCTGAAATTAAAGTTACTGGACAAAATTAACAATCAACCATTTAGGACAGTAATAACTAGTCTTTTGTTATTACAGGTTAATCTATCTCTACATCATACCAAGCACAAACAACGAACTGACACCACCCCAAAACAGTGAAAAGAGTAAAACGAGACAGCCAACAATGTGTTCCGAGTGCGGAAAACTGGTGGTCAACTACAAGAAACACAAGAGGCTCCACGAAAACCCCCAGTGCAGCTCCTGTGATCTGTCGTTTAAAAATGAAMAAGAACTGGGGAAGCACAACGAGCTGCATGAGAATAATCCATTTCCTTGTGGCGAATGCGATCTAAGCTTCAAGGACTTGGTGAGTATTGTGAATTTTGTTGCATGTTGTTAAGGCAAGATTTCTGAGGACATTTTTGGATTGTGAAGCTCAAAATACATCAGCATCTTGAGTTTTGATCAGGGTTGGCATGATTAAAACAAAATGTTTAAAACAGAATGTTTTAAACTGGTAACTTTTTATTGACACAACAGTTTTAATTTAACTTTAACATTTTGTATATTTAATGAATAGGCAAAGCGCTTTCAGCTATAATTAGCCATCATCGGTGCCTCATTGTGTAAAAATGAATACAAAAGAATTTATAAACCTGACATTGTCAAAATCGAAATAAGCAATCTTGACTTGAAACAAAAAAGTAGCCTGCATGCCAAAAGCACAAACATGAAATCAATGATCAAATAAACAATTTAGAATAGGACAGCTAAAATTACAAAAATCATTCAAAATTGTAAAATTACTGTTATCTATAATTTTGAATATTTCAAGAATTTCTAGAAAATTAAATTTTAAGGATTTATTACAGACATGTAAAGAATTAAAATTATTTAAAGAGGTGATGTGTTTAAACGACAATAAATGATTTGCTAATGAAGAATTTGTATTAACTATATCAGTATTTTTATATTTTTCATATTGTTTCAAGTGTTCATTGCCTCTAATTGAAAAAGATCTTCCGCTTTGACCAATATAAACAGAATTACAATCGTTATAAGAAAAACTATAAACTCACAAATGATTCAAAACTGGAATTTTGTCTTTATTGCGAACAAAATGGTAATTTTACAATTTTGAATGATCTTTGTAATTTTAGTTGTCCTTTTCTAAATTCTTTATTTGATCATTGATTTCATGTTTGTGATTTTGGCATGCAGGCTACTTTTTCGTTTGAAGTCAAGATTGCTTGTTTCGATTTTGACAATGTCAGGTTTATAAATTCTTTTGTATTCTTTTTTACACAATGAGGGACAGCTGATGGCTAATTACAGCTGAAAGCGCTTTGCCTATTCATTAAGTATAGTGGATTTGATAAACTTCGGGGAGATTTATTGTAGAAGTAAACATTACTCTTATATCCACTTAGAGGAAAATGGACCAGTTTACATTGTTTAAAAGTCTTATACTTAACATAACAGAAAAATTTGTATTTCTGGTCCAATACTACAAAACAATAAATAAGAGGTTCATTCAACACTTACTAGATAATTATATCTTTAGTACAAAAAAAAAACAAATAGTTATCAGAACTTGGGAATATAAAAAACAATAAACAGAGAATAAAAAAATAACAGCATTTTTACTTTTTTACTAGTGTAACCATATCTTTTTTACACTTCTTGCATTGAGCTCGCATTCTACCATTTTGCACCTTAATTTTGTCAGTTATTCCACACTGCATCGTTCCTATTAAGCCACTGTAACTGTTGAACTTTAAACTTTTAAACAGACAATGTCGGTTTCTATTCTCTTTGTTAAAGTTGATATTAGCTAAAATCAACCCAGTAACCTTAAATTGGGGTATATGATTGGTCTAGATTTTAAGAACAATGTTGATTCTAGTTTAAAATAGAAAAGAGAAACCGACTCATAATAACTAAAATTGTTGCGTAAACAAAAAAGACAAATGACAACTGATAATCGTAGTTATCTAGGGATTTTTAGACAACTGCTACGCTCCGCGCCATCTGCTCGTATTTATTTTCATTACTATGTATAGTAAATTTGCATGAGAGTTTATGTTTAAAACAGTGTTTAAAACGTTTTAAACATGTTTTTAACTAAATAAAAAAAACATGTTTAAAACGATTTAAACATGATTAAATTAAAAAAACTGTTTGTTTTGTTTAATTAAAAAAACAAGTTTTTTGCCAACCCTGGTTTTGATTCTTAAGATAAAAATGTGTTTCAATATACACTGTCGATAATGGTGGAGGCGCCGCGTTTACGTGTTGGCTACGGGGATTTTTTGTATTGCCAATACGAGTTATTTGACTGCAGGGCGTGAAAGGGCGTCAAGTTTTGAATCTTTTTTATATGTATTACCTCCTGAATAAAAATCTAGCTTTATTTGGTCGCTAGATGCAACGGTTTGTTTTAGAAGTAATGCAAAAAAACCTAATGGATAGTCCCAGCGACCTGTGATCAACAAAATTAAAAAGAATGTGGTCTTCTATGTTGGAGTGACTGCATTCTGCACATCAAAATAATGAAATAGACTCAAATGTTCTTGTACGATTCTCATTTGTTTCCAAGTTATAGCGTGATATTAGAAAGAAAATGCAATATAACGGTAAAATTTGTTTAATAGTTATGACTTTTTATAAGGTGTTCAACCCCTACTGTGTTCTAAACATGCTCTGCTTCTTCTGCGAACAGTGCCTGTTGCTTGTCCTAGTTGCTGTTGTTTTTCTTGAAGAAATGGTAATCCCTCACTTACTTTATTGTTTTATGGTATGCTTTCCTTGTCTTGTTGCCGTTAATAAATACAGGCTTCAGAAGGTGCAGAATAACTTTTTCAGATTCATATTTGGACTAAATAAGTATGCTCATATCAGTAAGTGCATACAGCAACTGAAATGGTTAAAATTGATCAATTTTTTCGTTACCACCTTGCAACTTTCTTGTTTCGTGTCTTTCGATCCTCTTCGCCAAAATACTTGCGTGATAAGTTTCATAGTCCTCGCAGCTTGCATTGCACTAATTTATATCTAGATATGCCCACCATTTATCAATGCCTAGCTTCCAAACCTCCCTATACACACGGTCTTTACTTATAATGCTGTAAAATGTTATAATGAACACTATGATTTGTTTACTAAAATATGCTCTGTAGAAAGTTTCAAAAAACAAATATAGGTTGTCATCAGCTTGTAATTATATCTTGTCAGAAGCACTCTCACGTGCAAAAGGTCGTCGATATTCTTCTACAGCAGCTGTGGCATTGCCATTGCAGAAGCCATAAACAAAAACCATGTTAGCATACTCTAAATTGGAATAAACTTTTGGCATTTTAAGAAAAAAATACCACTAACGTTAACAGTTACAAGCAGACCCAAGCCTTAAGAATAAGCATGTTTTAAATAACTTATCATCATTGTTATTACACACTTGATCTGGTTACTAACTTCATATATTACATGTTCGCCCAAAAGATAAAATAAAACATGAAGCATTTAAATACGTAACTAAGCAACATGATCTGCACAAACATGTGCTTATTCAACAGCTACTGATACAAATGGAAATCTTTTAAATGTTCGGGAACTTTTGTAAGTCTTTTCGGTCTAACATTAAGTTCTTTACTGCCATGCACTGGCGGTTTCACTAACATGTCTTGCTTCTCGCTGTCTTTATTTTCACCGCTAACACCTTCTTGCTTCTCGATTTCCTTTTCACAGCTTTCATTTTCACTAACCCTTGTTTTAGGTGACATCGCTTTTCCTTCTTCTCCATTCAATGATCTCCGGAGAGGTCGTATATGTATCCTATTTCTTCTGTAATTTACTCCATCATCTGTCTGAACTACGTATGATGAAGGTTCAGGGTTTTTTCCTTAATACTTTTCCCGGTGACTAGTGTCTTATCCCTTGTTGTATTAAAATGTCTTGGCCGGGTTTAAACTCTACCAGTTCTGACGCATGTCTGTCATGGTAATATTTCTGCACTTGTTTTTTTCTGAATGGTAGAGTGTGGTTTTGTTACTTCATATTTAGGTGTAAGTACAGCTTTAATCATCAGTACATCAGATCTTAATTTACATCCCGTAAGTAATTCTGCTGGGGACGGTAAGTCATTTTAGGTGTAGTGTTATAACCCACTATTGCCATATGTATACTTCCATTATTTTGTAGTGTTTTCAGAATAATACGTTTTACTGTTTGAATCATCCTCTCAATGAATAGAAGTTGTGTGTTTAATGTCGAATTTTGAAAGGAATAATTTAAATTCTTCTGAGCCAAATGGTGGGCCCATTGTATTGATGGCTTCTATATTTGAAATTTCTGGCGATAAACCTTTTTCAGACACCATGTGTCTTAACAAATTTAATTTCTGTCCTTGCTGGTTGCATTTTACTTTTGCTATATCGTAAATTATATTTGCTAGCTCGCTCAAAAACTGCTTTAAGTCTGTGATTATGTTCTAAAAGTGTGCTTCCGTATATTAAAACATCGTCCATATAAGGCACAATACCGTCCAAACCATTAAATATCGTGTTTATTAATTTTTGGAATACCTCCGGTGCACTGTTTATACCATAAGGTATTGTTCTATATCTGAACTGACCAAAAGGTGTTATAATGGTACAAAGATTTGAACTATCTGTGTCTAAAGTGTGTCAAAAATGCTGAGGAAGCGTCTAAGACAGTAAAGAATTTTGCTCCATTTAATTCGGCTAAAGCTGACTGTACTGTGGGAAGACTATAATGCTCTCTTTTGATAAACTTGTTTAGTGGCCTCAGATCCATGCAAATTCTAATCTTGCCATTCGGTTTTGACACAATGACTATTGGATGAACCCAATCTGTTGGCATCTCTGCCGGTTCAATGACTTTGTTTTTAACCATATCAGCTAACTCAGTTTTTAAAGAATCTTTGAGTGCTAGAGGAACTAGAAGGAATAGCATTTTCCCTTATGTGTGTGATAGGGTTTGCAATTTATAATCCCACCAGGAACAAAGACGTCAGAAAATGTATCCACAATACCTTGTGCTGATAAATTACTGCCTTTAGTGTTAACATTGGGAATAAGTTCAAATTCTTTTATTGCTTTAATTCCTATAATCGGTTCTAGCGTTTCGGTAACGAAAAACACTAAGGATCTACTCAATGCATTTAGCTTACATTGTAAAATGCACTCTCCATAAGTTTGAATGGAATGATCAGTATAAGAAAATAATTTTGTCTTAGCTGGCTTTATTTTTGGCATGCAATGTAAAGTAGTAAGCAAAGAATGTGGAATAAGATTCACCTCAGCTCCAGTATCAATTTTGAAAGTCATTTCCTTGCCGTTTACAATTATGTTTTCCTTCCAGCATGATTCTTCACCGTTGTTTACTTCAGAAACATGAACCGACAGTACCACCTGTTCCTGATCCTCTTCACTACTTTGTTGCTCAACTTTTTCAACCGCTCTTACCATTTGTAATCTGCATTGGCTGGCAAAGTGGTTAATTTTCTGGTATTTAAGGCAGTTTTTTCCTGATGCCGGGCATTCTCTAAATTTGTGGAAAAAGTCCGCATCTTAAGCAGGGTTTCTTGTTATTCTTAACACTTCCATACTTATGGTGTACTTCTTTTTGCTGCCCGCTTTTCTGTAGCTTCTTTTTCCGCGCTACCAAACTGACTGACTGACAATAGACGTTCTTGAACCGTTTTGTCGCAAATTCCAAGCACCAAGCTGTCTCTTATTAGGCTCTCTGTTTGATTACCAAAATCGCAAGCTGCGGCTAACCTTTTGAGGTCTGTGACATATTTATCCACCGATTCCCCTTGTTCTTATGCTCTAGAAAAGAACTTAAACCTGTCGAACAAAGTATTACGACGTGGTATGCAGTATTCGTTAAATTTTCTAGTAACGACTTCAAGGTCTTCTTTGTCTTCATTTCCCCAAACGTAAATGTTATAGATTTCGATTGCTGCATCCCCCATTTTCACTTTTGAGGGCTTGTTAATTTTCTGACTTGCCTCTAAGTAAAGTATAAACCTTTGTTTGTATTTTTCCCACGTGGCTGACACGTTGCGTTCAAAAATCATGGCCCCTGGACAGTGTGTTTAATAGCTTTTAATAAAGTTAAATCAGTACAAAACTACAAACTCAAAACCTACATCAAATCTGACATTTATGATCATCGTTGTTATTACACACTTGATCTGGTTACTAACTTCATATATTACAATTTTGATGTGCAGAATGCAGTCCTAGAGTTCGGTGCGATCCTTCCGATTCACCCGGTATAATGGACTTATCTGTATTCATATTGCATACGATATCACTTTACCCTTGGATTGCATGTTAAACAATCTGTTGATGTAGATGATAAAAAATAGGGGGCCAAGAACTGTTCCCTGCGGAACCCCACAATCGGCATTTCTCAACGCACTAACTGAATCACCAATTTTTATTGGTAATTGTAAATAATAAATTGAGTATGTGCCTTAGGTGGGTCTGGCACTGCACAGCAACAAACACCTCGCGTTGGGTGGGTACACATGCCCCAAGTGCCACTTCAAGACCCCCATCAAGAGCAGCATGCGATACCACATACAACGCCACGAGAAGAACTTCAACTACAACTGCTCCACCTGCCAGAAGGGCTTCACGTGCTACTCCACCTACAAGGAACACCTGGAGGGACACTCCGGTGTGAAGAGATACCAGTGCGAACTCTGCGGCAAGAAGTTCCTCTACAATCGCTACCTCCTCGTCCACCAAAGATTCAACCATCGAAGAACGGAAGACGGCGAAGAGCAAACGTACAAGTGTCATGTCTGCAATCGTACCTTTACTTTCGAGAAAAGTTTAGTGCGACATTTGAGCGTGATACACGATATCGGGGCGAGTAGAGTGGTGGGGTGCGAGATTTGTGGAAAAGTGATAGCGAATCCGTATAATCTGAAAATGCATATGCGGATACATACTGGGGAGAGGCCCTTTGTGTGTGAGAAGTGCGGAATGGCGTTTACTAAGAATGTGAACTTGAGAAGGCATGTTTTGAAGAAGCACAGTAAAGAAAAGATGGGATAAAGTGTGGCTTGTGATATTTCAGATTTAATAAACATTTACGATGCTACTGATTTAATTTTTGTAACCTATTATCGTATATTATATTATTTAAGTAACAGGTTGAAAGCAAGGTAAGTATGTGATTTTTTATAAAACTACGGTAAGACAGAATACACTTTAGTAGAGTCAAAGGTTAATATAAAAATCTCCTGAATCTTCTATGTGTTAGGACATTGTCTAGAATTATGATTTATTTGATGAATATGAATTGATATGGCATTCAAATTACTAATTCTGAATGTACCATAAAAGATTCTTGTCTTGATKTTATTTTTAAAAGTTTTTCACTTACAGATTACCTTATGTGTGTACATAATCTATTGCTATCAGAGCATTTAAAAAACCGCTGCAAATTGAATCAKTACTTCCACATCCAATTGTCAAAATGACATATACGCTTTTATTTTTTAACACTATATGATCATTAATCAGGTTTTGAGCATTTGTTCTCTACACATTTTTTTTTCTAAGACAAACGGTTCTCGMGATATTRTTCCCAATAACTCGAAAACTATTAACTTAACAAAAAAATTGCAAGAGTGCTTTTCGATCAAAAATTTCATTTTCTATATAATACKAAATTTAAAAAAAACGTATCGGCAGATTCCAAATTACGTGTTTTGGATATATTTCGAAACTGTCAAAATTTTGGATAAATCTTTTAAGACACTTTTTGTGAGAAATTTTATTTCCTATCTAATGGTATTTTCATTTTTTGAATATATTAAGTATTTTCGGAGATATTTAGGTAAAACCGTTTTCTTTAGGTGACGCTTTTTTACTAATATTTTCTAAAAAGTTTGCTGTACCAAAAATTTATAAGGACGAATAATACTCGCAGTTATACTACTAATCACATACTAAAACAAAACAAAAAAATGCAAAAAGGGTAGTTACCCCACAATTTCAGCCCCTTCCCGATACCCTACTTACCCCAAAAACAATAGGTTGCTTTGGGTAGCCGAGATTTATATGTACGCCAAATTTCAAGTTCATAAGTCTTTCGAAAGTTATCGCGTCCACAAACAAAACCACAGGCACACAGACAAGAATTTTTTTGCTCAAATTTTGTTTTTTTTTCGTGTTCGGCCATTTTAAAACGACTGAGCAAATAAAAAATTTTGAAAATTTTTTTTGGCAATGCAGTACTTCCCATCCGTTGGATGTGGAAGTAATTAAGAATATGCAACATATAGGCAAAAAATGGACAATAAATATAATAGGTGTAAGAAAATGTTTAATAGCAAAAAGCATTATAAATGAACAATGATTTCAATCAAGGGGGATTTACTGCGCGAAGAATAGTGTTTCCTGATGCGGACTTTCTAAACAATGTAAGTAGGATTGGAAATTTGGAGTGTTGTTAATTAATATAATTCAATTTTTTTTATTTTAGAACTCTACATTCAAAATTTATAGATAAAGCCTGATTTGTACAGAAACTTGGAATTTGAAATGTTTTTGATATTATCAGTTAAAAGACTACAAATTATATTTCAATGAAAGTACATTAATAAAGCGAATGGGGTGCTTATGTACTTTAAAAATTATTTGATTAAATATTTTGAGATTGAGCAAATAAATAATCTTAAAATAATAAGCTCCACCATAAAAAGTAGACAAAATAGTTCTATAAGGTTTTTGCCTTGTACAGATGTCATGATTGAGAAAAGAAACTAACGTTATATTAGATAACAGGAATTTCAAAAACCATTTTGTTATAGGAGACTTTAACATTGCCAATGTAGCTACAGATTTTTTTAGTGAACGTATATTTGAACAATTTTTTGGAGCTACAACACATCCCATCGGATCAATGTGCTGATAAGGAATCATGCATTAATAATGTGCTTATAAGATCTAGTATTAATGATATCAAATCATATAAAGTAAACAATGTTTTTGCTAACCCCTATCCACTTCTTTTGGGAGTCACTACACATATCAAACATATGAAAAATGTACATATACATATAACTGGCTGGGAATGAAGCAAGTAAAGGAGACTGGGCTAGTGTATCAATGGTGGATGCTGTTGATATTGTAACAGAACAGCTGCTAAATAAGATAAAGAGGGTTACTACAGTTTGGCCACAGGGAAGAAAAGGATTGAAAAGAATGGATGACAGTTGATATCATGAATTCATGCAAAACAAAAGAAGTATTATATAATATGTGTAAAACAAATCCCACTAATCAAACTTGGAAGGCCGAATATAAAGCTTATGTTAAGGTCTTAAACAAAGTATTGAATATAGCTAAATTAAATTTTGAAAGTAAAAAAACTGTGATTAAAATGTAAAGCACTTGTGGAAATATATATAACAAATTTAACAAACTGTCTAAGAACAAGAAAGTAACTGATAGTATAGTGCAGAATAGTAAGACAATTGACAATCCTGTTCAGATTGCTAATACTTTGAATTCATTTCAATTTGGCTAAAAATATAAAACTGCCTACAAGGCCGAACTATGGGATTGTATTTAATAACTGCAAAACAATATACCTAAGACCAACTAACTCTGTGGAAATTATAAACATTATAAATGAATTGAGAAACAAAGCACGAGTAATAGTAATAAAATTTTAAGTTTTGTGTTAAGATGATTATTATTCAAGCTTTTATCGTCTAGAAAATCTATTTCTTGGTATCTATAATATTTTATGGTGTAACATTTTTATACAATAAACGGTGTGTTATGGGAATTAACGAAAGCAAATGAGAATGTAAAATCAAGTTCCTAATTTTTATCAGGAAACGACATCAATCATTTTTTGTCAATATTGCTGCACGGATTATCATAAAAGGAAACTTAATCTACCAATTCCCAAAACCTACAAACAGTAACCCATTTAAATTTTGTGCCGTTAGTAATAATCAAATAAAAAAATTAGTTGTAGGTAATCCAAAAAGAAAAGATGCCTATGTTTTAAGTTCTAAAATAATAAAGACTTTAAGTAATAACATTTTTCCTTAACAAGACTAATTAATAATAAATGTATTACATAAAGAACTTTTTCCAAATTCATTTAAAATCAAGAGGCTTCTTCCACTCAGTCTCTTCAAACTTTCTGTCGAGATTTTTTTAACTTTATAAAAAAAATCGACAGACAATTACGTTCAATTAGAAAAAAAATATTAAGTATTTCGGACAACATATATAACTACTAAACTACTGAGATTTGTGTAACTAATCATGGAAAGAAAGAAATTTGTGGAAATAATTAAATGATTTTTCATGGTACGCCACGAGTCTCCACTGTGCTCCACGGAACATTTAGACAGCTCGACATCTAATCAGTGACAGCTGACATTCGACATAACCTCTATCGACTAGAAGCTGTTATTCGATGTTTACTGTTTTTAATTCAGAAAATGCGTGATAGCGTCAAGTCTGTCTCTTAAATACGGTAGAAGAAAGAGCCTCCAGTCAAACATGGAAGACGAAATCGAAATCATCGTGAAAGTAGAGGAAATAGAAGAGGACGACAGGTAAAAACACATCCTACTGCAGTTTCAGTTTTATAGGTGGTATTTTTTAGGAATTTGGAAACTCTAATACCCAAAATCGAGATACACGAAGATCCCCCTTTCAACATGTGCAACACTCGAATGAAACGCAAGCACAAATCAGAATCTGACGAAGAGTATCTCCCAGGCGGGACCAGTCGAAGCCATGCTCCAAAACAGGACAACGGAGAAGCGAATTCACCCAAGAAGCTTAGAGTCCATGGCAAGAGTTGGTTTTGCAAGAAGTGCCCGATGGTGTTCACGAAGGTTAGGCTATTACGAGAACACCGCAAGGAGCATCATGAGAAGGAGAGCAACGACGTGGAGCATAGTTATAAATATGATGAGGATCAGGAAATCTACAGTTGCAACACTTGCGATGCACAGTGTTCAAGCAAAGAGGAGATCGAGAAGCATATTAAAGGTCACGAGGAACAATTTCGGTGTTTGGAATGCAATCTGGGCTTCTCGAAAGCTTATAATTATGCGACGCACATGTACGAGCACAGTGAGGATAAGATGTTTCGCTGCCCACTTTGCCAGTACACCACGCTACGCAGGACTTGCTTGCTGACACACGTGAATCGAATGCATCTTCAGAAATTTCCATACAAGTGCGAGACATGCGGAAAAGGGTTTACAGATGTTGTGTTGCACAAGGAACATATAAACGAGCACTTGGGCATCAGGCCCTTTACGTGCGTCGTCTGTGACAAAGGATTCCCGTTCTCCCGCTACCTCCTATCACACCAAGTCCGCAACCATCGCGTCACCATTGAAGGAACCATAATGCCGAACCAATGCTCCGTTTGCCTCAGAATCTTCGGCAAACACACCACGATGATGAAGCACTACATGAACAGGCACGAACGTGCCGTACCCCACGAGAAGCGCCATCTCTGTGACATTTGCGGGAAAGGCTTCGCTGCTAAAGACAAACTGAAAGTACATTACCGTGTACACACTGGCGTCAAGCCATACTCTTGTTCGTACTGCGAGAAGAGTTTTACCAAAAAGGATTACCTCGTAATGCATGAGCGTGTTCATTCCGGAGAAAAACCTTACGTGTGTAAGTACTGTGGAAAATGTTTCAATCAGGGAGCACCACTGAGGATCCACGAGAGGAGCCATACAGGCGAACGACCTTACGTTTGTCACTTGTGCCATAACGGCTACATCTCGAAAGGGGCGTTAAATCTGCACTTCAAAACCTGTCCTGGGAGTACGTACAGTGAATCGGAGTGAGAGACAGAGGGGCAACATTGCTTTATTTGTGTAATGAAGTTTAAAGACAGTTTAGTTAATTCTTTTTGTCTGTAAAGTAAGCAGGTATGTTTAGTCAATGTACTGCTTCTGTAGGTAGATTTATTCTTTTGTTTATTTTGCATAAATAAATACTGATATTTCCATCAATTTAATGTAAAGCAATTGAAATCCAGTGAAATGTGTGATTAAAAATGTAGACTTTGACGTTTCTTAATAAAATGCAGAAAGTACATGGTTGTTTCCCTCTCCCATTGCATCATTTACAATTAAATTTTCCGCCACTATTTTGCCCTAAAATTATCATCTATGGCGATACTGTAATATATTTAGTTACTGTATTGAGTATTACCTCTACATTAGTTATTTGAGTTAAACCTTCAAATTGGTAACACCAGGAAATAGAAGATTATGCAGTAAAATTACTACACATCATATACTAATTGAATTTGCCTTCTTTTATAACAATGAGGATTCAATAGACTACCATTAACAACAGTTTCTGATACGTAATATGTACTGGTTACTTTAAAAGAACTAATTTAGTAATATTTTAAATTTGTTCGCCACAACAGGTTGACGACGCGAGTTGGCAACAGTGTATTTCGCATGAAACTGCTAATTTCACACTATCAATATGTAAAGGATTATGGACTAAAAACACATTCTTTGACTAAAAGCCCAACGCAAATCATGGATAAAACTACTATTTACACACTTTCAAGAATAAATCGTTGCAGAAAACATGTCTATTACACTTCCAAACCAAAATATGTTTAAGGATTGCCTTCTTATTACATCTATGTTGCATACAACAAGCCAGCTATATGCATTTATTTAAACAATGAAACTTCCAAAATAAATCCTACCTGGCCGTGTCCAATCTCCAATATTGTTGTAATCCTCTGATAATAAGTTCGTCCATATACACCGGACAGTCACTCGCGCACAAAACACTCAAAAATTGTATGAAATTGTCCTGTTTTCACTCAAATTCAAAACGGGACCGTGCAAATCGTCCGGCAGTTGCACAATAACTGAAGACAAGCCACTTTTTTAATCGGATAACGAATAATTGAGCAAAAAACAAGATGGCTGTGAAAACGCACGGAAAACTCGCTAATAAAACACTGTTGCAAAATCGTGAATGCTGGATTGAAAAATTGCAAGCTTATAAGCTTTTGTAAAACAAGTACTTATACTGACGATACAAAGGTGTTATTTGGAAAATAAACCAAAATTAGCGCCTAAAGCAGTATTGCCGAAAATAAAACGTAAAATTGGCTGGATTATGTTTTATGTGCACGTAATCAATAGTACAGGTAAATTTCGTTACGCAATCTTTCTCTAGACATGTCGATAGTAATTTTCTCTTTCTTAATGTCGTCAGAGTAATCGAAATGAAGCTGGCTCAGAACGGAATGCATATCTTCGTTCAAAGTTTTTGGATACAGCGTCAAGTACTTAAAACCTGCAAATAACAGTTTTAATAAAAACATTATTTTTAAAAACGCTCATCCGTACCGTATGATTTATTCTGCAAATTCAAAATTCGTTTGAAGATATAGACGTTCTGTACTACTCCATCAAAATGGAGCTTCCTCAAGTTTGGACATGTTGTGACCACTTTCACGATCAGATCGTCTAGGTTTTCCCTGTTGTTGCGCAAATGAAGACAAACGTGCTCTTCAAGTTGGGAAAAATGGTTAATAAATCGTTAAGATAAACATGTTGTTTACCTAAAATTGGCCAATAGTTCTTCAGAAGCAGTTGGAGAGTCCTTCTGAAGTATCGGCTGTGCACCTGGTTCAAAGATTTGCCACAGTGTAAAGAAAACGAAGTTAGCGGTATGGATTTTTTGAGGAAGAGTCTTATATCTTCGAAGCAACACACGTTATCTAAGAATTGACAGAAAATTATCCCAAGTACTTAATTCAGGTTTCTAATTCATGGTATCTACTTTTACTTGCTAGTGTACCCGTAAATGTATTCGGTTCCATTTTGCTATTAATTCTAGGTACTTTCTACTGATTATGGGTGAGTATACAAATATCCCTGGAAGTAGGTATTGGAAACTTTTACACCATGTATGTACTACTAAATCTGAATACTCGATACTTTGGATCAGTAAAAGGGTGGAATGGATTCAATACAAACTAAATTAAACTACCAATAGTAAAAGTATCAGATACAGAAACTCGAACGACGTCTGCTGGCGACACTTACAAAAATTGAAAGCTACTTTCAGCTTAGTACACCGCCTCCTCAAACACTTCCAGCTGTCCTCGGAGATGTCTCCGCTCAAAAAATCGTTCTGCTTCACGCAGATATCTATAATTTCCAATTTCACATTGTTACTGCACAAGGTTTCGAATACTCCGTTACAAAGTACGACGTAGTCCAGCTTCAGTATGACCAGATTCTGCAAGTTTTCAATGAAATCTCTGAAGCGAACGTGGGTCAGGCTTTGGAAGTGGTAGTAGCAGTTCACTATGTTGAGGTTTATGATTGTGTTCCGGGAATTCAGACAAGACATTAGGAGCTTCAGGCAGTCGGATCCGCGCAAGTTCGCGTTGTATAGGCTTATCCTGCGCAGGTGGAATTGGGTCCTATAAAACGAATACTTTGTAGCAAACGTTCCCATCTCTACACAGGCTCTTGGGCCCTCTAATTTAGAAAGAGCCACCAATGATTAAATTAACACAATTTAGTTCTTATCAGTTTTCTATTAACAAAATTAAAAGGTCACAATTAAAATTTGCGGTATATTTATTATATGTTATGATAACATTAATAAACGAATTAGATTGCAACTTCTGTGTAGTTATTGATTGTTCAGTTATTATTATTAATTATTAACATAGAGAGTTCCTTCCAAAAGTACCCATTTAAAACAACTCATGTGAAGAAAGTTATATGATACTAAAAATAAATGCATATAGGTACATAATGATCTTATTTGTTTCTTATCTGTGTGTCCATAATAATGAGGTTGTCAATTTTGGTATTTTGTCTTCAGTTATATATAGTTTTGCGACTAGGTAACATACATATATGAGGTTTGCCAATGAAGCAAATAATTGAATCCCTTTTATCTACTATTTATTGTATCATTATATCAAATATACCACTACATATCGTATTGATATGGACCCAGCACTATTAATGTGTAATAATCAAAGAATATCGTAATAATAATGCCCATCTTTATATGGTTAATATTTTGACAATCTAGGCAGCGTTACGAATACGAATCTGAAAGCAATGCCTCAAAATATGTGCTTTTTTAATAGATGTGAAGAATTTGAATCTGTGAGCAAAAAAGAAACGTTACTTTACAATGCATTAAATGCTGCATTTTGAAGAAGATTACAGTTATCGACATCGTTCAATACATTATTAATTCCATCAATGGATATTAGATACCTATGTATTTTTTGAATGCATTGGTAATAAATATATTGAATAAATAGGTAATGTTGGGGAAATTTGAGGAATTTGTTTTTTAGAAGTTGGTGACACCAATCAAGGGTTATATTATGTCAATATGTCAAAGTTAACTGTCATATGTCACTATTTTTAGCGCGAATACGTGAATACAATTTTCTCAAAAGTTGTGTGTTGCTCATTTTAGCACACAATACTTACCTCAAAAACCTGCAGAGATGATATAGGACTTTCTTGAACCTGTACATCTCAAACCAGGCCACAATCTTAATGCTGTGTAGCTCTATGGGCGTATTGGTTAGAACAAGAATGTAACGGACAGACCTCTTCGTCAACTCCTGAAACTTATGAGGAATCCAGCGAGTGGGCTGTTGCGGGTTAGCCCAACCTAACTCCAACACCTTTATGTGCTTATGGTACATTTTGGTCAAGTTAACAGTGCTAGGCTCTACAAACGAGGGAATATAACAAACAAAACCTTCCGCTGTCGATGGAAACCTGTCAAGTCCGTGTCCAGATGCACGACCATGGTCCTCCACAGCGCCGGGTTCTGCAGAGCGTCCCTCCACCTCTTACAGACGAAGTAGCAGGCGAGGCGGTCGCGCCGCGGGAGATACGTGAAGATCTCCGTTAGGATGTCGTAGTGGGCGTTGTGCCACTGCACCTCCATGGGGCACCGGTGGGTTCAAACGCAGGCATTTGCCTTTAAAAGCTACCATCCGAACGCCTGTTTTCCACTCTTAGCACGTATACATTAATTTCTGTTGACATATGCCAAAGGGGTTCGAGGTTTCAAAATTGCAACGCCCACTTGGATCGGGCACGGATGACAGTGTAGCTGGTTGGTTAATTGCCACAGAAACACGTGAAAGGAGTCTTGAAACTGTATACTTTACAGGAATCTGTATAGAGTGACATGTTGGTCTTGTATTGACAAGACAGTTTAAATATGGTAGGTTATAGCGCTTAAATATATACAAAACGACACCATACTCAATTTTTATTACTATAAACTTACTAGTTTATTTAGTAATGGTTCTCCTTCAATTATTAGTATAACAATCTTCAAAATCAACGTTGGCATTTTTGAAACGCCAATCAAAAAGTAAGAATTCTACGCTTAAACTGATTTTTGTGCTTCATGTATTTCTTCAGTCTTCCGGTACATTCACTTTACAAAGTTTAAACTGCCGCCACATTTGCGGCGCCAAATTTCAAACGACTGCTCGGTCGCGAAATGGTGCCAAATTCAAATTCTTGGCACAAATTTTAGCCTCAATCCACTTTCTCTTTCTCCTTCTTTTTTCCCCGTATGATGTGCTGTACTGACCTGGGCGGTCTCAAAAGAGCCCCACAGACGGGACATTCTTCACGAACCTCCTTGAACAAGTTGAATTTGTACGGTGCCCAACAAAGGCAAACGGGCAGTAAGGCACCTGCCGCTACGTGCGTCAGATTAGTGGTGATGTACCTCTTGCGAACTTTGACGGGCATGTTGCAGTTATAACAGGTCACGATCTCGTCTTTTTTATCTTTTTTTGGCATTTTATGCCGGTCAGAACATTTTGACTGTGAATTTTGAAATGTGATTGCTTGATTTAAGTGCAAAAAGTTATCTTATTTTTCTAGTTTTTTTTATTAATCATTAGATACAAAATTCATACTTTTTTATACACAAATCAACTGATAATGAAATAAAATGAGAATCGGTCTAATCTTGTTCTTAATATTAAAAACTAGGGAGTTTACCTACTGCATAGTGGCTACAGATTTAAATAAACTCCTCTGGTTCTCGGGGTGCGTCCAGATCACGGTAGTGGATGACAGGTCTAAAATCACCACCTCCCCTGTAAAATAAATTCCATAAAATTTGACAACAGAAAGAAAATGTTAAATGAGATGATTTGTAATTTTTTATCATTCTATTTTTTTACTTTTTATTTTATATCAAGAATGAATTAAAAGTAATAAAACTAATCTAAAAGAAAGTGTATCAAATAATGAATGATGCAACAAATAGTTAATCTAGAACCGAAAAAAAGCATAAAAATGTAAAAACTGTAATGCTTTTTTTGGCTCTCTTGGCGAAAACATGGCATCTACAAATTGAAAACACTAATCACAATTTTAAAATTGGGATTCCTCCTGCGATCTATTCTAAGTTTCTGACACGCGTGTCACCGAATGAAATAGCTAACCTATTAAATCTCTAAAAAGTAGTTCTGCTCTAGGCATGATGAAGTAGCATCAAATATGAATAAAAACAGTCATCAGTATTTAGTGCAACCACTTGTTCATATTATTAATGCTATTTTTGAAGATGGCAATATTCCTGCATATCTGAAAATTTCAGTAATAGTACCAATTCATACAGCTGGAAATGGGAATGATGTTTGTAACTATAGACCGATAAGCCTTATAACAAATTTTTGCAAAATACTGAAAAAGGGCCTCAAGAACAGTTTATACAATCATCTTGCTTGCATTAATGATTTAAGTAACCAACAGTTTCGTTTTCGTGATGGTGTAAGCACAGCAGATGCTTTTGTGCATGTCATTGGTCATTTGGGTATTATCACATTCTTTTTAAATTACGTAAAATGAATCTTGAAGTGCATATATATCGTACGCCATGTTAAAAAAAAAAACAAAAAAATATTTGTAGGTAGAGAATTTCAGGTCTGAAATTCGAATCGTAGGAATCACCGCCAAAAAGCTTCTATCCAAGGTTATTCAACTCGTTACGTCAAGTGTCATGTAAACATTAGTGAGGAGCGTGCTGTTTAATGGTGTAGTATCAGTCTTGTATTGGAAAAGCTTTTGTGTGGTGTTTATTGAAAGGACGTTGTAAGAGGTCGCACCAAAAAGTGATTTGTGTAGTTTCACAAGCATCTAATTATGCATGGGAAACAAAACAAGTGCTGTATTGTACATGGTTATAAAAGTACTTCAGTCAGTACAGCTAAAAAAATTTTTTTAACCATTCCTCCAGATTATCAATGTATGGAAAAGTTGTTTAAGGCTCCTAGACGTGATATGCCGAAATCACAAAGTTTGTTTTTTCTGTTGTGAAGATCATCTTAATTCTTACTGTAAGTTTTATTATTTTATTTTATGTGTTTACCATTCAGTTTCCATTTTGTTATAGCTTGAAGGGCATATGAAAAATTATATTCATTTTAAGTTGATAGAGGGAAATGTTATAATAAAGAACGACGCTGTTCCCCATATATTCGACTGTTAGCCAGACTGGAAACGAGCCGCAAGAGCCCGGAAAATAAATGGCAATTTATATTTATTCTGACCTCTAAAATAAATGTCAAGTTTAGGGTACATTCTTAATTCTTACATTTTTATGCTTACAAATAGTATGTTCCCAACAACCCACTGTGATCAAATTATCAATGCTACGTTAATTTGATAAAAAGTTCACTTATGCTGTTGCTTCTACATTCCTCATCTCCGCCGCTCGTCGCTGTACACAAATTCCATAACAATGAACATGCCTTCAGAAGTCATAACTCATAAGTATTTAACTTTTTCTTGGCGTATTTTAATTCGCTTGTCACAAAATGAATGCAAACAACAAACTTATAAATTGACGGGCTGAGGCTGGCGTGTGACGCGCTGACCCCAGATGTAAACAAGTGGCCATTTACAAGACACATGACGTCACGCCCAATATGTTCGCCTTTTGGCGGTCCCTTTAAATATTCACATTTTTAATATTAAAAATACACCTTACAATCAATTTTTTTGAATATATAAGCTGTTACAGCTGTTTTGTGGATTAGAGGCTACCTATTAATATGCAATTTAATAAAATATAAATACATMGCAAATACCCAATTGAAATAAAAAATGTCTTTCAGTTTTTCTTGATTTGGCGAGTACTTTTGACACTGTTCCTTATGGCAGACTAATCGAGGTTCTTGAGTATTATGGTATCAGGGGGACAGTGGCAGAAGTCTTCCGGAATTATTTAAGTGATAAGAAGCAGGTTTTGCAAGTCGGTTATACTTTTTCAAGTCCCTTAGTGTTCTTACTGGAATCCCTCAAGGAGCAGTACTTGGGCTTTTACTAATTATTGTCTACATATGAAAATTAAATTAAAATAAAATTTGTTAAATAAAACTGATTTTTGGGAACTGAATACAATCTTTAAACGTAATAAGGGTCAATTTTACATACCTGCCACCTCTAGGTGCGTACCCTCTGGACCTTGGTGCATATCCTTGGTTATAGAAACGGGGAGGGCCACCATAACCACCGTATGGTCCACCATACCTATGAAGACAAATACAATGAAAAAAAAACTAAAATAATTTAAATTTGTCGTAATTTTTGTCAGATACCATGAAGTTCTATCTTAACGAAATTATTAAGATTCCATTTAGCGCCCCAAATTATTTAAAATAATCACCAATTTCTGAATTCATAAATATCTGTTGTCCATTACAGAGTAATGTCTATTGCAAATAATCATGTTAAATTATTGTTATAAAAAAATGATCTAGCATATTTTCAAAAATTTTCAAGAGAAATATTTTCCAACTTTATCACAACTTCAAACTTACGTGGGATGACTGTACGGAGGCGGTTCCTCCCTCTTGGGCTGTGGAGCCTCGGCCAACATGGGCCTCTTCAGATCCCTCAGGTAATTATTGAAGAACTCCACTTCCTTCTTGACCTCCTCGATCTTCTCGGCGTGCTTGTTAAAGATGTGCTTGCGCACAAAGTCGGGACCCTTGAACTTCTTGCCGGACAACGGACAGAGCCACTTGTCCTTTGACAGTTCACGGGTGTTGGCCTGCACGAACTTGTCGATCTCCATGTCGACGTCCTTCAGGCTCAACGCTATCAGTTTCGATTCGTTCTTGTTCTCTTCGGGCTTGGGTTTCTCCGGCAAGAAGCTGGACATCTTCGATTCGACGGCGGTGCCGATGAATTGGGTTATGTCCGTCTAAACGGGTGGGTGTTGTTATTATTAAAGGCTGATACACAATTAAGACAAAAATATGCATGGAATTATATTGGTGGATAAAACAAGACATAATAGGATCGTCCCGCACATTGAAATTGGATAGTTTTAACCTATGCTTTTTATTGCTTACACCATGAATACTAGTGCCACGCATCTATTTTGCTTTCAGATTAATTCAACTCGTAACAAACGGCGGTAGAAAAATTACGCTGTTTCAAACATTTTCTTAAATCCGCCAACAATTACGGAAATTAGGAACATTTCCGTCATGCACACTGTTACAGCTCCCTAGATAACTTGGTGCTCACTGTTGTCAGTTTTATAAATAGCCAGAGAAATACCAATAATGCAATGGGAGTGAGAGAGTGGGGCAAAGGTATAAGTATAACCGTCAACATCAATATTATAATGTAAACATAGGAATAACCCTTAACTGTTCATCAGCAGTAGTATTCTTACAACACGGAACAAAACACTTCTTAACGTAAGCCATTCTGACATTAAAAAAACAACAGATTACCCAAATACTTCGACAACATCTTGCTCCACCACTTAATCTGACAAATACGAAACTCGAAAGTTTGACCAAACTATGCAAACCAAAACGCATGGCTAGAGTTGTTAGGGTTATTCGTTACACATGCAGCATGTGCGATGTTGTCAGCGGTACTTTACCGTTTTCTTCCTAACGACGGCCAGAGATCGTCCTGACAGTTTCAAAATTTATCATATTGTTGTCATACGAAAGTATACAAACTAAACTTTATCAAGCGTTCAATTCCTTATAATAAAAACATTAGTTCTAAAGCAGGTTCGATGGTTAAAGTGCGTTCGTATTTCAGCAAAAGGCCAGTGAATGCGCTTATTATATTGAACTGTTCATTATATAATAAACTGACTGAAGGATGATTTAAGTTATTTTCACAAATACGCCTTAAGTTGATGTAGGTAATAATGTCACAATGCCAGTTTACGAGTAAACAAATATTACATGCAATGCCGCTAGAGCAGTGGCTATTATTGGTGTTTCTCGCTTTCGTCAGCATGTGAACCTTTTACGTCATCTCCGTGGCGGAATATCTAGGCATTTGAAACGGATATTGAAAAATCCATACTTTTGCATTTTTTTTCTCGGCAAAGAAGAACCGGAAAAAATCGCAAAAAAATGTCTTTGTGCTTTAATTTTAAGTACATTTAAAATGTAAAATAAAAAATTGTGAGATGACCCCCTTGTCACTATCAGGACAAGAGAATCCAAAATATCGATCAAAGCTTATGATATAAAGCATGTAGCTAGATATGGACCAATATTCTAATCAAGATCATCCACAAAGATCACGAATTGTTTATTACCAAGTACTCACAAAAAAGCAAAAGAAAATTTTGCTTATTGTCAAACAAACTAAATTGTCAAACAAAAACTGCTATCTTTAGGAGATATAAGTAAAAAATTGTCCCAATCACAAAGAACTTCAGTAAGAAGTTATCAATAAATTATTAATTAAAAAATTAATGGTAAACAATAGATAATTGTCATTATTGTAATGAATTATCAATATGCCCTTAAATTTTCATACCATTACTACTAAAAAACTACCACAGCTGAGAAAAAATGTGCCTGGAATAAATTTAATTAAACATGCAAAAAACTGCATTTTTTAAATATGAAACTAAAATTGTAACAAATATGAAAGTAAAATTCACCCAACTCTATAAAATAGGGAACATCAGAGAATCGGCATGTGGCATTAAAATAATGTTCCCTTTAGAACAATTCTTATTTTTTCGTAGGCATGCGCAGCTACGCAAACAGAATGTGCAGTGTCAGGTATTTTGGTGTTCATGTCACTCTGTCAATGTCAAAATGTCATAACAAGCAACGACGCTAACAGCTGACGCTACGGTTAAATGTAAAAATTTAAACAATGCAACTTAACCTAGAAAAAAACAGCTTGATAACTGACAACTGGCATCTCAAGTGACATTGACTGTTCTTGAATAATGGATAGCGTAAGCGCCTCAAGAAACTACGCAGATATCAATTGGAAACAGATTTGAGAGGCCTCTGATGTTCCATATTTTATGGAGGTCAGTGGTAAAATTGTAACACTTATGAAAATCTAGCCATCGTTAAGAACATTTCAAAATAAGTTATCACAATTTTACATTAAAATTTGTTTAAATTGCCAATCTTAATTATGAAGCAAGAAAAAATTAGCCAAGCTATAAAAAAATGTGCCGTATGAGGATATTGTCATAATTACAAGAAAATGAATTAAGATGACAAAAAGTTTGTGGTTTAAATTAAAAATTGTAATGTTTACCATATTACAAAAGAAAAAACTGCAACAAAGATAAAATTATGGAAAAAAAATTAGAATAAAATCGCAATACTCTTTACTCACTTTTGCTGTTGGCGGCGGTCCCCTTGCGTGTAGTATCCCACAACGGTTAGGCATCTCGTCCTCGTTGGGATACTCACAATGATTGTAATAGTCCAACGAGTGAACGATACGCAGATACAAGATAATCCTGTCGAGTACCGAAATGAGGCTGTCATCTCTTTCGACTGTCGTAGCGGCATCCTGGGGATCAGCGCTGGGCTCCAATCCGAGCAATTCCTCTTCCTCGGCGCTGGCCTCCTCTATCAGGTAATCGGTTATGTTGTGCAAAACCGGGTTGTTCGAAACCAAACCGAATGTCTAAGGATTAAAACAAAACACTTATTTTGAAAATTTCGTTCCTGATGTATTATTTGCGGCATACCTGCTGAGGTTTCTCTTTTTTCTCTTCGTCTTCTAACCAAAGACCAGCTTTTGTGTCCATGTGGAGGACGACTTTGGCTGATATTCTGATGTCTGATCGTACTACCTGATCCAAGAAAAATGTACATTGGTATATTCTTTAGGTGAAATGAGTAGGTTATAATGATTATTTTTTTACCAAAGAAACATGAGCTTTAAGGTTCTTCTACTGTATCTTGGCTTCATTTTAGTTTAGACKAAGTATATATGTTTGTGTAAAAAAAAAATTAATATTACTAACAATTATTTAAAGCTATTCTCGAAAAATCACACATGTTTGATATCATATAATCAAACAAGGCTGTTTTAAATCACTTCCACCAAAGCTAATTACAGTGCATTGTACCTGATAAAAATATATGATAATGATCCTGCAAATAATTGTTGTTTAGTATACTAAATTTAAAGAATATTTGTTAAGCCTGTGAAATTTTTTCATCCTGGTGTTAAAACGTACATGTTTCATCAATTTTGGAATCGATATGCAATCAAATATATTTGTTTATCCTTGTACTGTTAACATAATGTAAAAGAGAGATGTTTCTTCTAATGAAGGTACATTCTTTACAGTATTTTCATGTATTTGAAAATAAATGTTGACTAAAACTCAAGACAAATATATAAGATAAATATCATTCAAAACATAAACAGCAACTAAGTGCCATAATTACATATTACTACATATATACACTACACATAACCGCAAGAATATTGTTTTACCACTTAGAACCTGACATTACTATAATTTAATAAAAAATTATTACAACTCCCAAAAATTACCTCTGTTGATAAAAAATTGCAATGGCAAATATACCATACTATTACCACAACTAATAATTGTAAGAGCATTGTGACAATTGACTAAATAATCAATTAAATCCAAAATAATACTACACACAACTAATGCATTACCACAATTTAAAAAAAACAGAATTATGCTGAAACTGACACAGTAATATCTCAATTAATAAGAATTTCAGTTACCAAAAAATCGTCACAAAAAATGATTTCTTTTAACAAAAAAAATCAATACTTCCACATCCAACTATATACTGTACCTATACTACTACTATATACTATAGGATTAGTAATCAGGTTTTGAGCATTTTTTCTCTCTACACGTTTTTTCTAAGACAAACAGTCCTGGTGATATTAGCAAAAATATATAAATTTTTAAAATCATTTTTCCCATATAACTCGAAAATTATTAACTTAAAAAAAAAATTACAAGAGTGCTTTCTACTCAGAAATTTGATTTTCTATATAATTCCAAAATGTAAAAAAATTGTACAAAAAGGGTCCAAAAAAGGTTTTTTGGAAATATATCGAAAATGTCAAAGTTTTGGATAAATTTTCTAAGACACTTTTTGTGAGAAATTTTATTTCCTATCTGATGGTACTTTTATTTTTTGAATATATTAAATATATTCGGATATATTTAGGAAAAACGTTTTCTTTAAGTGACCCTTTTTTGCTAATATCTTCTAAACAATTTGCCGCACCGAAAATTTTTAAGAACGAATAATACTCGCAGTTATATACTAATCACATACTAAAACGAAAAAAAAATAAAAAATTGCAAAAAGGGTGGTTACCCCCCAATTTCGCCCCCTTACCAATACCCTACTTACCCCACAAACAATAGGTCACTTTGGGTAGTTGAGATTTATACGTTTGCCAAATTTCAATTTGATATATTAAGTCTTTCGAAAGTTATCGTGTCCATAAACAAAAGCACAGACACACAGACAAGAAATTTGTTTTTGCTCAAATTTTGTTTTTTTGTGTTTTCAACCATTTTAAAGTGAATGAGCAAATAAAAATTTTTGAAATCTTTCACGATACAATACTTCCCATACATTGGATGTGGAAGTAATTAGTTATCTATAAATCAACAACTTCCAAAAAATTGTCATAGTAGTTGATAAATAGCTATAACTACTGTAGCTATCAAAAACTGTCACACTTACCAATGTATATCCAAAATAAATATACCATAATTAACAATTTTTTTAAAATCTACCATTAGTGTCAAAAATAAAAAAACCGCCGCATCTGTCAAAATATAGACTAAAATGAGAACAAAATTATTGCCATAGTCCAAACTATACGACTACATTAAAAGAATTAAAAAGAGAAGTTGTAGTCAAAAATTGCAATTACCAACAAAAAATACTTGCAATAAAAATGACCATAATTGCCAAAGTAATTAACTAATTAACTAACTACTACATTAAAAATGTACAGAATTATAAAAAATTACAACTACCGAAATAAAATCTAAAAATGTCAAAAACGTTAACATAAAAGAGGCCACAAAATTAAAAAAAATATCCACCGTCAAAAAATCATACTAACTGACAAAAAGTTACAATTGACTGAAAAAAAAATAGCCAAAAACCACAACAAAAAAATTACCAAAGTGCTAGAGAATTTAGTAAAATTTATTACCAAAAAGCTATTAAAAAATAGCTCTCATAAGGCTAAAGAACGATGACCTTGCAATAAAGATACCCTTCATGTATAATTAAATCCATTACTTTCCGTAACTAACCTGTTTATGGGCGGTAATACCGTTGACAGCTCTTATCCTTCGGCTCAAGTCCCTGTTGACGATGGCCCCGAGCTCGCAGTCCCTCAGCCTGATGTTGTTCAGGTTCCAGCAGATTTCCTTGATGTTGGCGTCTCGTTTGAAGGTAACCCAACCCCGGCGTAACCACCTACGTTCCGGCTGCGGATCGGCCAATGCCACTCTCAGGAAACCATCGTACCTAACAGAAATGAACTAAAAAACAGTCGTTAATATGGGAAAACGTTCGTTACCTTGCGCAGATGGCCTCGACTTCTTGCTTGGTAATGGTGGGGGCAAGATTTCTGAGGAAGATGGAAGTGGTCTTATGTAACGCCTTTGGTTTCTCGGGTTTTGGAGGCTCGTCTTCAACGGCTTCCACTTTATCTTTAGCTTCTTCTCCTTCTTCCTCTTCTTCTTTGTCGTCTTCCTTGTCCTCTTTCTTGTCTTCTTTGGACTTGGTCTCGTCTTTTTCTTCTTCACTGTCGCTGCTGCTGCTAGAGCTGCCACTGCTGCTTCCCGAGTAGGAACGTTTCCGTTTTTTCTCTTCTAGAACAAAGAAATTAAAAGAGCGACTCATGGCAAAAATGCTACTTACTCTTTTCTTCKGGTTTTTCTTCCTTTTCCTCCATCTTTTTCACTTCCATTTCTTCGGCTTTTTCTTCGACTTCTTCCTTTTTCTCCTCTTCTTCTACTTCTTTTTTCTCCTCTTCCACCTCTTCTTTTTCAACCTCCATCTTCTCCTCCTCCTCCTTCTGTTCATCCTCCTTTATTTCTCCCGATTCATCTTCGACTTCTCCATTTTCTTTCTCTTCCTTCTGTCCGTTCTCTTTCACCTCCCCCTCTTCATCACCCTTCTTTGCATCTTGCTCTATCTCACCGTCTTCTTTACTGGTTTCACCAGCTGCTGCCTCAGTTTCGGTTTTCTTCTCTGCGACTTCTTCAATGGACTTCTGTTCCTGCTTCCTTTCCTCGAGTTCTTGAAGAAAAAAGATCAAAAAAATTCGCATAACAAAAATTTTACATCCTTACCAGCATATTCCTGTTCGAGAATAGCAAGATGCTCTTCCGTACCACCTTCCAATTTGACGACAACTGTGTCGAGAAGTTTAAGTAAGTCGTTGGTGCGGGAACAGTCGACTGAGACCCCCTCTATTTTTCCGGTGTTGAGCAGTTCGAGAAACACCTCAACCCTTCTCTGTTAAAAAGAAAAATGTTTAGTTAAAGCAACGATTTGGGTGGTAGGATTTCACCTTCAGATAGTTCATCTGTTCTTCTTTCCGTTTTACAGAATCTTCTGGATGGTATTTCAATCGGAACCTGTACAAATCAGGAAGCTTAGAGAGAGAAGCACATAACGTACAAGAATAATGATTTTAGCTTGCACACACCTTTCATACAGCATTCAAATGTGAAATTCGTTACAAAAATAAATGACCTCTTTTGGAAGAAAAGTATACTTGCCTTTGGAGTATCCAATGTTAAATAAATACCAAAATCCACTGTCGAATGAAGAACGAATTCACACGAGAAAATATGACAATCTTAAATTATTCTTGTAAAATTTTTATCACTTGTGAATGTCCTGACAGATTGTTAAAACTAACTCCAAAATTATGTTACTAAGTTATGCCTATCTTTGTAATGTTTGATAACAACAAGAAAAAGTCAAGAGTTGTTAAGTCAGGTGATCACACTGGGCACTATTTAAGTACTAGTGACCAACAAACTATGTTAATAGAGATTTAGATTATGGAGATCACTACTTTTTAGCTCGAAGTCTACCTTGCCAATTAAGAAAAAAAGGTACATTTATTGTCATATATTCTTGCTTTACACATTCAACCGTCCAACCAGCCGTCCCAACCAATCATAATCCTTAACTAATGATGAAAAAATAATGTATCTCCTTAAACGTGGGTCTCACCTGTGTCACATAACCCTAACAAAAACGCGAGAAGTCGGTGCATTGCGCGCAACCGCTTCGTTTACATACAACGGCAGCTAAAGCGTACGCTCTCTCTACATATCCACATTTTGTCAGCATTACAAGAATCATCAACATTTTTTTTTTACATTGCTATACATATGTATCGTGACACACGCGCGAACATATTTGCTTCGCGTCTTACGACACGCAGGCATGTTGGACACGGTGACGGGAGCTGTAGGGAGAAATTAATAACCTTTAAAAAAAATCGTCCACCCCGTGTAAAACGGGTCAACAGTGCAACAGTGTTCTGCGAGTCGTGCCCACGGTGCGTGCGGATAGAAACTTTCTAATCCGGAAGATTCGGTTTCTTTTGCATGCTGTCATTTTTCTAGCGACTTTCAGAAAATTTTTGGAGACTTTAACTTTGGCTATTACAGAGATAATTGTTATGTTAATAAGTTAAAAAATATTTATTATTGTATTGTATAAGATAATGTGTGTTGGAAGCAACAACAGCTACTCATTCCAGTAAAACACTTATTGATTATATAACTAATTCGGAGGACGTCGAAGCAACAGTTCATCCGATTCTGAAAATCAGACCATTTTGTGATTTCCTTGAGTATTAAACACTCTGTGTTAAAATTGAATAATATTGTTAAAAATATATATATTTAAACTGTTGGCATAAACTATCTTTATTCATAAATATTAAAAAACTGTGACAAAGTAGTAACATGATTGCTCCAATTATTACTTTGATGTGAAAACAAAATTACCTTGAATTGACAGTGATGTAAAAAACAAAATAAAAGAAGAGGAAAATGCATATAAAGTGTTTAGGAACTGCAATAAACAGGATAGAATTGGCAGCTGTATAAATCAAGAGAAATGAACTTGTGAGTCAACTTCGGGAGAAGAAAAGGTGTTATTATAAAAAAAAAAATTGTTTAGTTGTCAGGCTGAACAATGCAGAGTTGCATTTTATAATTCAGTTGAACACTGAATAAAAACATGAATTTTAAGCCAAAAATACAGTGAAATGCTTTCAAACCATGTCATTTATGCACCGCATGCACCGGGGGCCACAAAAACAAAAAAGCTCCTCTCCTGCTAACAGTAAGTGAGAAAAACCAAATCAAAAACAAGGCCGCTTACCATTCGTCGTCCTTGTGCGCCACGAAGAACTCGTTCAGCTGCTGTCGTTGGAACTCCAACTTGTAATCATTGTACTTCTCGATGGCCTCACTATCTGAAATGTTATCATCTTGTGTGGCAAGGAACGCCTTGAACGACATCATCGGCGGCTGTTGGCCTTCTATCTGGGACGAGGAGGGAGGTTCTCTGAAGAAATTCGGTCTTTAAAAAACAGACAACAACGGTTAGGAAAAAAGCCAGAGACGTTAGTTCGGCACTACCAAACGTCTAAATGAAAAAATAAAACATTAGTTTCTGACATGCACAAGGGAAAAACCAACCACTGCATAAATAAAATAAGATATAAGCTAACCTCACCATGAGATGGCGCTATACTATTTATTTCATATTAAAAGCTTACTATAACGTTTTTTAAACAATCAACCAACACTTTGACCCTTAAATCTTTGCTGCTTACCTATGAGGCGGCTGGTGGTACGGCTGATAGTGGTTGTAGTAGCCGTCACCGTAGAAATCATGGCGCAAACGCTTCGGAGCGGGATCCATACCAGGCGAATATCCCCTGTCCCTCACGGGACCCCTGTAGTCCCTAGGTCGAGGTCTGGACCACGCGTCCCTAGGGGAAAAATCATCACACCGCTACATAGGTACAGAATCTAGTAACCTACCGTTCTTGCCATTCGTCTCTAGGCCTGACCGGTCTCTCAGCACCCCTGTAGGTAGCCTCTGCTCTTTCTCCACGAAATTTATCGCGTCTCTTGCGGTCGTACTCGTCGTCACTATCGCCCATCTACGAAAGGACAGCGAGTTTGAATAACGGTTCGCCTAAATGAGTTGGCGCTTATATGTATGTATTTTTTTAGTCTAATTAATGATCAACGTGTGCTTAGCAGGGTTTTATACTTACGTTCCGAGCTGTTTCGTTCTTTTTCCTGTCGTTGAAAGTGCAATAAACAACTTTAAACGGGGAAATTTACGATGCAATCGGATAACCTATCGTGTAGTGGAGAAATGGCGGATGAATAACCGCCTTGAAGTTAGCTGCAAATGGAGCAACGCTGAAATTTGGCATTGCATATTAAATAACTAATATTTTATTAATAATTGAGCTTTCATGAAGAACGTTATTCGTTTACTGGACATTTAATAACGAGCTCAAGTTAAAAGCGATGGCAAATTCAAATACCGGTACTGTAATAGTTATGATGTACAGTAGACACGAGAGCAGCAGCGTCGTAGGCAAAAGGCAGACAGCGTTACCAGATTGGGCGGCTTATCTTACATCTGGAAGTAAAATTTTTTGCGTATTAGTGAATAACAACGCAATCATACGGAAGAAATTGTGTTTTTAACTAAAAATAGTATCCCAATAAAATATTCTTGTCCGCAACACATGATAGCTTACTTCTATTTTTTCAAAGAAAATTTTTGGATTGTAGCTGTTTGCTTAAGTTTTGATAGCTGCATTCGTTTTGTTTTTTCAGCATGTGGAAAATAATGTTTGTAAAGGTATACAAACGACAGAAAAATGACCGTTTGTTTAGTTATTAAATTGTTTAAATACATAGTTACGAAAATTGCAGTGCCCACCATTTTGTTTTCTTCAAAGCAAGGAAGTAGGTGAATTTTTTCCTTTGAGCCTTTGACAGTTTGTGTCACTCTAAAACAAGTGTTACAATTTCCTGATAAAAATAATGAATGAACAATAAGTAAAACACAGTATAAAACTTATAAAAAGAACGTCTTTAATGAATACCCAAAGAGTATTTTACAAAATACACAAATGCAGGTGTATCAATCTGATGGGAATCCCCAAACCTTTAAACTACCAGCATCCCTTTTTCTGT
Source organism: Rhyzopertha dominica (assembly GCA_025024175.1). Lineage (NCBI taxonomy): Eukaryota > Metazoa > Arthropoda > Insecta > Coleoptera > Bostrichidae > Rhyzopertha > Rhyzopertha dominica. The sequence continues at coordinate 7,198,002 of QCXZ01000003.1, read as the reverse complement.
CATATGCATCTTTGTCATCACATGCATAGGCCAAGAGATACAACGAAGGGTGCCATGCCACAGTAAATGTCGCAGTGTCCACCGAAATGTCGGCTATTTTGTCTCCCGTTTCCGTGAATCCAATGTCTATGATAAGATCCTCGGAAGCGGAGGCTAACAGCTGACCATCATGACTGAATGATATCGTCCGTACAGGCCAATCCATTCTAAAACAAAACAATAAGTTAAAAAACATAAAAAACAACCCAATGGTAGCTTACCTTGTAAAAACCCGTAAACAAGCGAGTTCGTCGATATCCCACAATGACACAAGAGCATCAGCACTACCTGTTGCAAAATATTTTCCAGTAGGATCAAATTCTATACATATACAGGTACCAGGGTGCGCCTTAAGCACATGTTGCAGTTCTAAATCAGGATAACTAAAAAAAAACACAAATTAGCAAATATAACAATAAAAACGAACCGACAAACCTAAGTATGTGAATAGAACCTTGTCCATTGGTCAAGAAAAATAGGTCGCTCGTGTTGTTCCACGAGATTTCGTTAACCTCGAAAGAGTATTGCTCCTCCGATTTAATCTTGTGGGTCCTTGCATCAATGAAAGTCACCAAATCTTCCTTATTACCCACGGCTATCGTTTCACCATTAGGGGCCCAAGTTATGTTAATATTTTCTCCTTTCGTGTTAATCGTAGCAATGCATTTTGAAACTCTCGTATCCCATATTCTGACCGATTTATCTCCACTAGCCGTACTTAAAAGATCTGGATGGCTCTGGTGCCAACACAATTGATCTACTGAACCTCCGTGGCCTTTAAACGTAGTCTCTTTGTTCTAAAAACCCACAATTAGCTGTGAAGATCGATCTTATCCCAGTACCTACTAGTTTATCTTTGTCCAAAGTATAGATGCACACTGTTTTATCAAAAGATCCTGATGCCAATCTACGTCCATCACAGCTCCATCCAACAGAGTGTACTTTTGAAGAGTGCGCTAGATATTCTTTGGATTTATTGTGGCTTTTAAAGTAGTTTTGGAACTCTTTTATCTTGTCTTCGTACATACCGGCGCCTATAGAGCACGTCCACGTGACGTCACAGACCTAACCTAAAGAGGTTTGGTGGACCAACAAACCGATGTTTATAACAGCGGAATATTAATAATGCCTCAGTTTTGCGCTGTTGTTAACTGTGGGAACAAAAGTGGGGCCGTAGAAGGGGTGTCCTTTTATAGGTTTCCTTCTGAAAAAGATAACAGTGGAAAACTTTGCCAATTAAGGTCAAAAAGAAGGCAAGAATGGATCAAAAAATTGAGGAGGGAAAATTTAACTGAATCAATCTTAAAAAATCAACGTGTGTGCTCAAGACATTTTATTACAGGTGGATTAATTATTATTTGTTAAGTTTTTTAATCCATATATTGTGTGAATATAGGAAAACCAGCTAACCTTAATGACATTAACAATCCAGACTGGATACCAAGTTTACATATGGGTTACGAAAGGAATGATAATATAGAGCAAAAAATTAATAGATTTGAAAGAGTAAAAAGGCGGAAGGTAACAAAACGTGATTTCTTAATGACAGGGTATTTGTGTCAGAAAATAATTTTCATTTTATTATATTACCTGAAGAGAATTTATTTTAAGTTAACCACATTATTTGTACGTTATATTGACTATTTTACAATCACAGCATAAAAAAATACTAGGTAAGATGCTGCTTTGCATAAATATTATTAGAGCAATGGTGCCTGTTGTAAAACGTAAGTCTTGCATGGTAATTGCTTACTACGAAAACTTTTATATATTTTCTTGTAGACAGCATTGTAATAAATTGTTTCAATATGCTTTGTAAAATAGTTTAAAATTGTTGTTGCCTTATTGGTTCACAATATTTGCATGTCCTTTTTTCAGTGTGACTTGATAATTTGTAGATAATCGCTTTGCTTGGCTGTTTTTACTATTGCATATTCAATCTAACTTTTAAAATGAAAAATTCTTCTAATAGACACTGAAAAGTACTGAGTCTTCAACAATAACATCATTGGCCGCACCTATCGTGTCTGAAGGAACAGAAGATAGTTGTGATGGTAGCAATTTACAAGAACTGCCGGCTGAGTCCGGTACAACACAAATAGACAGAGATGAATACAATGAATCAAAAAATGCATTGCAATATGCTAATTCCAAGATATACTCTTTACAATCACAGCTTGAGAAAATTTCATTAAACATTGATGGCTTTAGAAATGATGACAGAAAAACATTATTTTACACAGGTCTTAAGTCATTTGATTTATTAGTCATGTTACATAATTTTTTAAAATCATACATTTCGGATACTGTTACTCTTTCGTCATTCGAGCAGTGTGTTCTCACTTTAATGAAATTGCGACAAAATTTTTCACTTACCGACATTGCTTATAGATTTGGAGTAAGCAGGCAGACTTCAAGTAGAGTATTTTTTAAATGCATTAATGTTATGTATTATCAACTAAAGTGGTTGATACACTGGCCAACTAAAGAAGAATTGTTATCTACTATGCCAAAAGTGTTTAAAGAATGTTTTGGGAATAAAGTAACAACAATTATTGACTGTTTTGAAGTGTTTTCGGAAAGAGCGTCAAACCCAGATGCAGCGGCATCTATGTTTTCTAATTATAAGCATCATCAAACGGTGAAATTTCTTATAGCTGTTAGTCCACAAGGAACAATTATGTTTATATCCAATGGTTATGGTGGAAGGGCAAGTGATAAACACATAACAGAAACATGTGGTTTATTAGACAAACTGTCACCGGGAGACTTAATTTTGGCCGACAGAGGTTTTTTGATAAAAGAAGTTGTTTTTGGTGCTCTAGCAGATGTTAAAACACCTGCTTTTCTGAAAGGTAAGAAACAAATGAACCCAGTGGATATTGAAGAGAGCCGAAAACTATCATCAGTAAGAATACATGTAGAAAGGGTGATTGGGACATTAAAACAAAAATACACAATACTGCATGAAACATTACCTATAGATTTAATTAAGTATAAATATGAGGACAATATTATGGTAATAGATAAAATTGTTTTAGTTTGTAGTGTGTTATTTAACTTGAATCCTTCCATTGTAATATCATCTTGATTAAGGTACTTATTATTTGTTCATTTATTTACACTTAATATGGTTTCAATAAAAGCAAACATATCAACACAAACAGTGCTTGATTTATTGTATTCAACTAAGAACATGATATCTCAAACAAAAAAATAAACAAATTTTTTGTTTACTGTTGTAACAAAATACAGGTTGGACAATACCATGGAGATTCAGGCACAACAGTTAAGTTCACACATTTCAAGTGATACCACATAATGTCACAATTTTCACAATCACACTGTAACATTGGCGTACCGTCATCTTCTTTCTTGCAAATGCACCACACATCATCTTCACTAGTTTTCTCCAAAGTTCGTCCTTTTGTAAAAAACTTTCCCAAAAGTTCCGGCAAAATAACTTTTGTGTGGAATTCGCTAGCCAATGCATTAATGCTTTGCCAGAAGTCTAAACTAAAATGCACCCGTTCTATATGGATGCTTTTATTTGTCCAAACAACAAAATCACAATAGGGTTTATTACACACAGCCATCTGCGCCTGTATCTGGTAAAAGTAACTGTGCTTTTTATCCAATTGCAAAACATTTCCTTCACGTTTTTTCAAACACAAATTCCTCACTTCTCTAATTTCACTCAAATTGATATCTCTAATGCAGTAAGGGCATTTTACTTCCACACATCCTCCACCGTGACAATCACAACTTACTAATGAATCTGGTGTTGCTCCAAACTGCGGAAAATTCTTATTAATAATGAATCCGCATTTCCTAATTTTAAAATTTGTGTGAGAAGACCTCATATTACTAGCATATTCATTTAACGCTTGATGTTCATGTGCACATCCATATCGAGTTGCCGATGTATGAAAGGAGTACCTTTGTGGGTAACAGATTTGTTTTATTAGACTTATTGAAGGGTTATCTATTTTTGTTTGGCATGCTCTTTTAAAAATAGAAGCTGTTATTCGTCCACTCCTGTAATTAAACCACTTTGTCTGTGATTCCAGTGTCTCGTGTTCTATTTTTTCTATTTCTGTATCACTTAATGTTATTTCAAAATCCATGGCTAGATTTTGTAATGCTTGCAGTGTTAAATCTTCATGACTTTCCTTATAAAGACTTGTAAGGTAGTTGCTTTCTTCCTCCTTCATTTTCTCAGCCATTTCTAAGCAGTATGGTGCCATGACACTTAACACTGCACTCGGCTGAGGAAGAGTTTTTAAACTGCGTAGAAACTCACCTTTTTCTGCTTCACTTGGCTCTGGAATGCCTTTAGAAGCCTTTAAAGAAGACGGTCCCGGCTCACCTATCTCTTCATGTTTACGTTTCCCAGATTTAAAATCAATTTCTTCTACAGCCCTCTGTGTCCCCACTTTTTTGGACGGTGGAATCCAGTAAGCCTTAGTATCCGTAACAGACTGTGGTTCATAGTGGCGCACTGCATCTTCTACAGCAAACAGAATGGCACCCACATGTGCACAACTTTCACCCAATCCAGCAGTACAATTGCAATGTGCACTAACAATCTCCCCATCCGGCTTGCATATGACCCACGCTGTCAACGGAGGTTGATTCAATCTTTGGGAATGTAACACCTAGAATTATTAAGAAAGAGAAATATGTATAACCATTGACTACAAAATCATTGATTTACCTTTCCCATAATGAGTGTCTTATTATCAAACTTCTTTACGCCAAGGTCCCTAACCCAGCCACAACTATAAAATGTGAAAGCACTTGACGATTTTATAGCCCTTAATTCCTCATCAGTGTAAGGACTTCGTGCAGATTTCAAATAATTTATAATGTCCAAGTAGTGGACCAGAGGAAAATCATCCAAATTCGTGGATAATTCTTTAATATCCAATGAATACGGATCACAGGATTTAATATCTGAGATTTTGGTCAGATATCTCTCTTTAATTTTCCCCTCCAAGGAATTAAAATATACACTTTTACTTGTGTTCATTGTATACGTAACGAATTTATAACAGTCACCAAAAAACAATACCAAACTCTAGAACATAGGCAAAGGCTCTAGAACACAGCACAATTGCACATTACACACAACAGCACTACGTAAATACACTGCAAACATGTTTGTTGGGCCACCAAACCCTTTTGACAGCTGTCGACTGTCAGACGTGGACGTGCTCTATTGTCTCAACCTAACCCATAAACGTAAACAAGATCAAGTGACGCGCCGTCGTCGGCCATGGTGCGTTTGAACTACTCATACTAACTACTATCCTATTTACAAATTTGAATAATGTACTATCGATTCCATTGCGATGGAAACTGTTACACCATTTTTCAAATAAATAAATCATATAATTTTGATGTAATTCTTTGCTAAATAGCCTTAGATAAAGTTAATAAATTACATTTGCATGTGAAGCTTGAAAGATTTCGTTAAAAAACTATTCAAACATTGGCAAGTTATCGAATTTATTCAAACTTCACCATGTAAATACGCTGTTTTAAAGACGTATTAGATAGGTAACAAAATGTTTTATGACGAATCTCTTCCTGTTGATTGCATGGACAAATCAAGTGTTTGCTCTTTATCGTTATCTTGGGGAGTGGTAGCTAGCAATGGGAAGTGCATACCTATATAAACTTTAGTATAAAAAAATACGATGGCTGACGAAGTCGAAGAAATAGTCGTAGTTGAGTGTTTATATGATAATGCTAAACTTGTTGGGATAGAAAATCAAAATGATCCAGAAATACTACTTCCACCGACAGAATCTTTTGTTGGAACAGTTAAAAGTAAGTACTGTGCTCTAGTAATTTGTTTAAAGTTTGCTAATATACTTGAAACTGTACCTGCATTCCGTGTATTCAAGTACTTTTTCTCTGTATTAAGTTTATTACCCAGGAAGTAAACTTTTATGTATGTTTTATGGTAGGAGCACATCAAATTCTTATACTCAATACTTAGTCTTATTGTGTACTTGATTACTTTGTGTACTGAAGCACCATTTTTCTGGTGTTCAGTTTTAATGTAAATCAGATCATCTGCTAAAGAATACTTTCACTGTGTATTGGTATGATTAATAAATGAATTCGAAACAGTTCAATAAATTGCGGCAATTTTGAGCAGGATAGCCAACTTTTAGGTTTGAACAGTCCCAGTTCGAGTGCTCAAAAGATGGCTACGGTTAGGCCCAAATCTCCACGACCAGTTATAGGAAAAGCTGAAAAAGAGGAGTCAATATGGGACAAATTGGGCACTCTTGGTCGCAAGAAGCGCATTAAAGAAGGTATGTACAATCATGTGCTCAAATTACTCTTCGTCGTAAACAGGGATGATATCATTTCCAAATATGGTTATGTTATTAAACACTGGTGGGCGGAGCCACCAACTGTCATCACGTTCGTTTGTTTTTAGTTCTCGAGGTCCAGCAAGAGGGTAAATATGCCATCGATTCTCCTGGTAATCCAACAGCACCTGAGATACCACCGGAGGAATATGAATTAGGTAATTTGGGTTTTATAACGTAGTCACACTTTTTGATTGGGCTTTCGTAGAAGAGAACGAGGAACGATGCATTATCGAACCAAAGTCGTTCGAAGAACCAAAGCTGCTTGAATTGATACAGGTGTTGATCGAATGGATAAACGATGAGTTGGCAGCACAAAGAATTATCGTTCAGGATCTCGCTGAAGATTTATACGATGGGCAAGTTTTGCAAAAGTTGCTCGAGAAGTTGACTGGAGATAAACTAGACGTTCCAGAAGTTACGCAGTCGGAAGAGGGTCAACGTCAGAAGTTACACGTGGTTCTGTCGCATTTTAATGCAGTCTTAGGTTTGGGCGTTACCGGCAGCAAAAAATGGAACGTGGAGACTATCCATTCGAAAAATATCGTTCCGATTCTTCACCTGTTGGTAGCCGTGGCCAGGCATTTCAGAGCACCTGTCCGTTTACCGGAACATGTGTCGGTAATGATGAGGGTTGTGCAAAAAACCAAAGGTGGCCTTGAACATCGCGTGGTGCAAGAGCACATCACGACTGCCTATGATGATGTCGGTATGAGGTGTGAGAGAGATGCTTTTGATACTTTGTTTGACCACGCTCCAGATAAACTTCAAGTTGTCAAAAAGGTACGTAAAAAATTGAATTACCACCACTTCAAATTTCTTCTACAAAACAAAGAGTAGTAATTTTTTTTATGTACCTTGCAGTCATTGGTGACTTTTGTCAACAAACATCTGAATAAAATCAACTTAGAAGTCAGCGAGTTGGAAACACAGTTTCACGACGGAGTGTATCTTACGCTGCTAATGGGTCTGCTGGAGGGTTTTTTCGTCCCCTTGTACAGTTTTCATTTGACGCCGAAGGACTTCGATCAGAAAGTCCACAATGTCACGTTTGCCTTCGAACTGATGGAGGAAGTGGGGTTGCACAAGCCTAAAGCGAGACCCGAAGGTAAAAATTACCATGTCTAGGGAATTTAGTACAAACATTTTTTTTCAGATATTGTCAACTTGGATCTGAAGTCTACGCTCCGTGTCCTCTACAATCTCTTTTTGAGATACAAAGATATACAATGATCGCCTGGAATTTTAATGTTTGTGCCTGATACTGCCTTAGTAATTTAACTAACTAGTTAATATTCTAAAATTTGGATTAATGTTATGATATTAACGAGAGTAATGCAAGTGACATTTTAATTGTACTGTTGTATCAAGTATTTATTAATATATTAATTGTATTTTTTAATTTGTGTTTCCTTAAAATCAAAACAGATTAATAATTCTATTCACATTATCATTGTCTCCGCTGAAGCAATGTTTAAAGTACAAATCTGTCAAAACTTCCATCTTGTTGTCAGTGTCTTCTAAGCAGCTCACAAGCAACAAACTTTTTCCCCCATGTTTCCTAGCAACAAATGTAGAGGCATCCAATAATGAAGCACTTACAAAAGCTGCCTTGATCGAATCATACTCCGAAGAATTTAACCCACAATAATGTTCAAATCCAGTAACAATGACCACCTTTGGTACCTTATGCCAGATGTGAATGCTATGCAAATGGCTTAACAGATCTTTAGTACTCCTTAGGTACCTAAAATTCAAAATCTGTCAGTAAAATGCAATTCCAGCTTCTAGAGTGTTTTACAGAAACGTAATCAGACTCAGTACATTCTTGCTGGGCGTTGTTAGATTTTCTGGCAGTTTATTAAATGGTTCTGGTGCTATAAACCATACATTTTGTCCTAATTCAGCAAAATGGAAGGCACTCTAAAAAACAACTTTTTACTAATCATTCACGGGTAAATCCTACTATTTTACCTTAAACAAAATATAATTTGGTTCTTGAGCATTAACAATAACGGAAACAACGTTCTCTGGATTCATAATAACACCATTATACCGGTTTAAAATTTTTGAGGTTATAACAGAGACATATGAACTACTCGAGCAACTGGTAGTTCACAAGTTTCAGTATTTCAATGCTAAAAACAGAAAATGTGCTTGGGAATACTGTATTTATAATATATGCCACCATTATTGAAGTTTATCTGCGTGGAAAGTTAAATCTCGCCCCACTTTCAATCGTGAATAACAGGTTAAGATGACCGCTGAACTACAACACTTTACGTGTAGTTCAAACGCAACAAATCGTAAAACCGCCAAACCGGAATCAAAACACAATAACGTAAACCTCACTATTTATTAACTAATCACTATCTTCATCAACAATCCCAMCGTCCTCAAAATAACTCTCAGAAAGTCCCCTTTCCTTCAAATATTTATGGTACTGTTCCGGAATGGACTTAAACCGTCTAATCTTCTGTCTGATTTGTTTCCAAGTCTCTTGATAATAGTTCTTCTTATCCTTCGCCATTGCTTTATAGTCCGTCTTGTATTTGTCCATCAGGTACGTTATCCATTCCACTTGACCTTTCGGTAACCGAAAAAGTTTGACTCTTGGTGCTTTTGCGTCTTTCTCCAAAGCTTCCACAACATACCCTTTTGTTGGAACGGCTCCATCTTCAGTGCTCTCTTCTACCCATTCGTTGTCATCGTTTGACAACATCGAGGCAGCCAGTTTCTTCTTGACGTTTGGTATTTTGATTGTCTTGTTTGGGTCATATGAGAGTCCCATTTCCTTGAAATTTGCCTGCAGGGATTTGCTGCGTTCCCACGCTTCGTTGATTTCTTTACTGCAGAAATAAGGGGTGTATAAGCAGTATAGGATCGGTTAGTAAAGAATGACGTACCATGTGATCTTTCCAACACCTTCAATCTTATTACGTAGTCTCTTTCTGTTAACATTGTAGTTGTACTTCTTTCTTCGTCGCTGTTTGCGTAATTTGGTCATTCTGGAAGAGTTTATGGAAGCCAAACGTGCAACACGTGTTTTCACTGACAGCTATAAACAATCGATAACTCCAGCTGTCATTCTTTTGAACTATGAAGGTACTAAATAGAATGTGTTCACCTTCCAAATTGCACTTTTATGGCGTTAACTAAAATAGTATAAAGGATGTAAACTTTTTTATATAAGTAAATGCCTCTAGTAAATGTAAATTCTATTTTTTTTTTCAAACAATGCAACATTTAAGTTGGTTGCAATGACAAACCACCAAATTAGTCTGTATTATCGACTGTGCACGTGTCAGTTCTGTGTGATGTTGCCACGTATAATTGTTATAATAAAAACACCAGAAACTTCAATGCATTTATGTGAAATGCTCCTAAAGTACCAAATAGCTAAATAGCATAGCACCGTTAGTCCAAGGACTAACCTAGGTGGCGATATCATCTATCAGTAAAAAGCCTAAAGTGACACAGGTTAAAATAATCTAGGGACTTTAGTTAATCAATGTCGCGGACGTGTCGGTGTCAATGACTGCGTTTGAATTTGCCGTCAAGTCTCAGACACAAAATGGCGCCCAACTTTGTTAATCTGGGGACTTTACTTGTATGTTGAAACCAAATTACGACATCTAGGTACTTTAAAAAACATACGACAAAGCCATCTAGCTGTTTCAATTAGAATTACTTCTTGTAGACAGCTGTTAATTAAATTGCAATAATTAAAAAAAATAGAAACATTTACTACAAATTATGCAGAAATAAATCAATTTTATTAAAAAATCTATTTAAAAATTAATGCCATTAAAAAAACAACTATTTACACATCCTACAAATCTACGTCCATTTCCTCCACAAAAGAATCAGGTATGACTTCGTCGTTCTCTTCTGAGCCCTTTCGACTGGGACTTTGAGAGTCGGGAATTACATCTTGGTCCGCCACGCTTCCTTCAGAAAGCGAGTCGGGAATGACATCTTGGTTTTCGACGTTTCCTAGAGGAATGTCCGGGTTTTGGTTGTTCCCGATCTGAGATGCCGGAATTCTGTTCTCTCGGATGCTTTCGGGATTAGCGTTCTCAGGAGCAACGCTGTTTTGAACTTGTGGTCCGGCATTTTGGGTGGGATTGTCGTAAAGTCGGGGGTCGATCGCGATGGACTTTGTGCAGTTGTATGTTTTGTATATGCCGACTAAGCGGTCGCATAGTTCGAACATGTTCGGTCGCAGGGAGATTATTATGAACTGGGCGTTTTTGGTGCGCTCCTGTGGACAGATAATAATAATACATTGATTAAATTAGTTATTTAATTCTTTAATTTTTAATTTTAATTTTTATTACTAGCCAAAAAACAGTATAAAAAAATAACTGGTAACATTGGCTTAAGCAAAGGAAAATCAATATGCACAGTTTATGTAGGCGCCGCAGTTCACTTCACTTATAAACTAAATCACAAATTAATGATATACAATTCAAAAATTTTCCAACAATGTTTTTTTTAAATTTTTGCAGAAGCTTTTATAGTTTTTTTTTGTGTTTTATAGAAGCATCCAAACAATTATACACCTTAATTGCTCTAAAAATTGGAGAGTCCTGTCTTTTTAGTCCTTCGGAAATCACTTCTAAGACAGTTGTAAGTTCTCGCGTTATAACTATGAATTTGACTGACTACACTTATACTAGAAATGCACTTTATCTGACCTTGCATAATACAGAATATAAGCTTTGCCTGTTTCAACATTTTTAAATTGTCAATATTGAGCAAACGTTGAGGTCCATAGACCTGAGCAGTTGGAGTGAAGTAGTCCATGTTGTATAGAATTTTAATGATTCTATTCTGCACCCTCTGCAGCCTATTAATTAAGTATTGGGATGCATTCCCCCAACAGACAAAGAGGTATCGTAATAGACTCTCCAGCTGACAGTGATACAGCATACTTTTAGCAGCATCGTTCAAGTAGTTACCACAACGTCTTAATGCACCCGTCATAGTCACTATTTTTTTTATTACTGAGTTTATATGAACATCCCAGACCAGCCCATTGTCTATGTAGAGACCCAAGTATTTATAAGAATGAACTTCATTCAACACTGTTTGTTTAGTTTTTAATGTTAATGGTTGTCTTTTTTTATTTTTTTGCGTGATAACATATAACAAGTCTTATTTAGGTTAATAGCAAGTTTATTGTGACAGAGCCACTCATAGTATTTGTTTAGGTCACTATTTATGATAGTCTCTAGACATGATAGCTCAGAGGACGAGTATACTAGAGCTGTATCATCAGCATATGTAAAGTACCTAGCTTTTAAACCTACAAAAGCTAAACTATGAATATACAACAAATACAGCACCGGACCCAGTACTGATCCCTGTGGTACCCCTGCCACATTTTCCACTTCTCCACTTTTTCTTCCGTTTACCACAGTTTTGTGCTTCCTGTGTTTGAGGTACGACTTAAACAATCCATGAGCATTACCCCGCACCCCCATTCTGTGTAGTTTGTTTAGCATAGTGTCAATATTGACCGTATCGAAGGCCTTCTTTAAGTCCACAAATACCACAGCCACATATTCATTTTGATCGATTTCTCCTGATACATATTCGATAAAGTCACTAGTGGCACTCATAGTTCCACTCCCAGCCAAAAAGCCATATTGATATTTATCAAAGGGTGCGTTCTTCTGAATGAAATTAACTAATCTGTCCTTAAAACTATTTTGGTAAAAATGCTTAACAGAGATATAGGTTTGTAGTTATTAAGATCTGTCCTGTCACCACTTTTATAAATAGCAACAAATTATCAATCTTTAAAACATCAGGGAAATTTCCACTATTCAGTATGTTGTTGATGAAGTTGAGCAATTTTTCTTTGATCACATCAAATACAAGTAAAAGATCTTTTTTATTTATCCCATCATCCCCAGGAGCACTATTGTCCCGCATGGTACTGATGACACTACGAAGTTCAGGTTCTGTACATGGCACAATAACATTGTGTTACTGTTCTCAACTTCTTTAAAACTTAATGTGGGCTTTTCAACTAGATCTGCAGTTTTTGTTTCTACCGTCGCAAAATGAAAGTTAATAAAATTATAAATTTGTTGGGAACCCGTAATCAACTGTTCGTTAACACAGATCCTGCCAACAGTATTTTCTTTTTTTGTCACAGTTTCTTTTATTATACTGTTGATAACAGACCAGACCTTTTTATTATTAAATTTAGCAGCCTCAAGTCGTTTTTGAGTCCATTGCCTCTTCAACCGTTTCCGCACATTGTTAGCAGCATTTTTTGCTTTGCTAAATTCTAATTTTGTAAACTGATTTTTCATAAGTTTGTACCTCTTGTATAGTTTATCTCTGAGTTTAATTTTTTCTATTAATTCTTTGGTCATCCACTCATTATTGTTTATAACTTTTATTTTTTGTTCCTTTAAATTTTTTTCTTTTAAGTTTTTTAACATCGGTATCATTTCATTAAAGCTATCATATTGCTGGTTCTCTGTGGAATTTAGTACATCTTGATAGAATTTTTTTGTATCCAGCGTTTTAAAGATATTTGTATTATAGGTTTTTTTATCTTCAGTTTTCCTTCAATTTTTATAGTCATAATTTTGTGATCAGATATACAGTGGTCAGTGAGCCTTACAATACAATCATCCCTTCGATTACTTATTACATGGTCTATTATAGTGGCACTGGTATTTCCCACTCTAGTAACACTGTCCAGGTCTATATCATTGATAATGTAATATCCGCTTAATTCTACTATGTTCACGTAGTCCGCAATGCTATCTTCAGGTTTTAAAAGGTCAATGTTCATATCGCCAACTATCATACATTCGCCTCTTCCATTTTCCTCCAGCACAGCACTCAATTGATCTACAAAAACAGCTCTGCTACCTTCAGGGGACCTGTAGACAGCAATCACTGTTTTTGTAGTGTTTTTTCCCACCAGACGTATCTGTACAGCATTGCAGTCGGTCAAGAAAGGCTTTCCACATGGCTCATACTCTATATCCGTATGCACATATATTGCAAGTCCTCCACCTCTATGCTCACGACAGTCGTGCACTGCTTCATAATCTTTCAGGTCAAAAAATTGCACCTCCTCCCCATACAACCAGGTCTCAGTCAGAATTATAATATGAACCACATCATCACAATTACTTATGATGTCCTACAAGTCTTGTAATTTACTTCTGATGCTCCTAATATTTATATATTACATTAAGATACTCCCTTATACATGATTTATCCATCGAAATAAAGTAGGTCTCTAGTTTTCATAAAATGACTTTCCATAATGGTATTAAACCCCAAGATGATAACAGGATTAATTAAATTACAATTATTATGCTCGTTATGCAAAGAATGAAAAAAATTATTAATGGAACCTCTTGTCTCTTAGACAATATAATGGGCTGTTTTCATGATTTTTTTAATGCATTATCTGAAAGAGCGTATCAAAAACTATAAATATAACATTAAAAAATAAATAAATTATCATTTGCCACCGGGCAAAAACAGTTTCCATAATACAAAAAAAAATGCTAAATTACAATAGCTTAGGATTCATCAATAAACTTCTTACTTACCTTAATGTAATTTCCGACAATCGACACATTCTTGAAATCCAAAGCAGCGTCGATCTCGTCCATAACATACAACGGTGATGGCTTATAGTAATGCAAGGCGAACACCAAAGCCAATGAAGACAGTGTTTTCTCCCCTCCCGACAGATTGGTGATTATTTTCCATGATTTCTTTGGAGGCCTCACGCTATCAACAATCGTTAATTAAAAAAAATAAATAAATGAAATCACGATTTTTAACTTACTTGAACTGGATGCCCTCCGAGAAAGGATCGAATGTGTCGACCATTTCTAATGTGGCGTCCCCACCCAAAGTGATCATTTGATACATTTCCTTCAGCTTGAGTTTGATGATGTTGAAACCGACTAGGAATTCGTCCTTGCGCCTGTTTCTCACTTTCAATAAAAGATKCTTCATCATCGCCTTTTTTTCGGATATTGCGTCGAGTTCATGCGATCTTTCGATGAAGACGTCCATCTTTTTTTTGTATTGCTGTGAAAATGCATGACGGAAATGTTTCAGAGACTCTTGAGTCAGTTCCCAAAAGGAGAGCCTTTAAATCTTCTCTTTTATAGGGAATGTCCAAAACATGATAATAATAATAATAATAATAATAATATGGTTTATTGAACTACATAACATAGTGCAATAAACGAGGAAAATAAATAAATGACAATTTATAAATAATAAATGAGATCTAAATCATTTTGATATACAGTGGAGTCTCGATTATCCGAGTCTCAGTTATCCGAGATCCGGCTTATTCGAGTCCAAGTTCGAATTAGATTTGTCCGCATTATCCAAGCTGTCATCGGAATGAATCCGTGTTATCCGTGTTCACGAACTCAGAATCACAGAATTCTGTTCGAGCTAGCGCACTCGCAAACTCGTATACGCGATCAGCTGTCTTTCAAGGTAACCTGTATGTGTTTGCATCTCGCAGTCGTGTCGTTTTACAATGGCAACGAAAGAAAGCAGTAAATGAAAATGCGTTGTTGTGTCCCTTCAAAATAAGTTAAAAGCCATTCAAAGATCGGACAACGGTAAACTGATTAAAACGGTGGCGGTTTGTTCTTGGAGAGATGGTGAGATTTAGCAGCATATTAAAGGCGAAACACATTGAAACAATCGTGAATTGATACCTATTTTTCGTTGTTGTAGTACAAATGTAGTTATTTGTTGTATCTACCTGTATACATTTAAGTTCTTAATAAATAGTTTTGCGCCGTTTACTACATGAAAAGCAACTCTTACGACCTTAAAAAAAAATATATTTAGGTAATCCGTGTTATCCGAGTTTTTCTTTAACCGAGGTTATGACCGCCCACGTTACCTCGGATAATCGAGACTCCACTGTAATATCAAATAGAAAAAGATGAGTTTCTTACTGCTATCCTCTATAAGGATTATAGATGTGTATTCTTTTTAAAATTAGTTGTTATTAAAATTTGAATCCAGAATTTTTCTAATAAGGGTAACATAATTTTTTTAATGGATATCTAAATATCTCTGAAAGTGTTAGAGATACAAACAAAATACGTCATGTTAAATTGAAAGAAAATTAGATTTTGCTTCTGCTGGTAAAACAACAAATATATTATTCCATTTAAAAATAATGTTAACTGCATATGAAAAAGATTGTTAAACTCAAAATAAATAAACAGTAACAGCTTTCTTTTCCCGAACCGAAACAAAAGATCAAATCAAATCATGAAGCTCACGATATTCCATTAAAAAAAGGAGTTGGTAGCTGCCAGGATAAAACATGTGTAAATGAAAGAAATTTTGAAAATGTACTGGTTTTGATGAGTGACGAAACTAGGGGTAATTAAATTTAAAAAAATGTACTCTTGACCTTTATATTGGATGGAACTATGGATACACGTGAGTGAATTCAAAACGCCCTGCACAATCACTTGACTTTGACCCAACCAAAAACTTGGATAAATGAACATTTTATTTAGTGTAAAGTTAGTAATATACGAACCAACACTTGAAGAAATAATATTAGCAATTTTTTGGTATTAGATTGTTTGTTTCATGCAATGTTATTTGAAAAGGTTGATTTTATCTTAATTTCTACCTGTGATTTGGTATTCAATTATGCAAGGTAAAATATTAACAATTAAATTAGTCGTTGAGTACATTTTAGTGATGGTGATTCTATTATTTATTTGCTTATTCCATATTTCACAATCTTGAATGACACTGTTGCTTCTCAGAGTTTTATAAAAATTATTTTCAAAGAATGTAATGCTGTATAAATTCGAAAGCGTACTATTTAAACCAGAAAATAAGATTTTCTGAACAAAAAAAATATTCCAAACACAAAAAATCACACGCACTTACCTCTATGGCGCTCATGTTTGGTTTGACAGCCTTCAACTGTTCCTCGGCAGCGTGCAGCTTGTTCTGAAAATGCTGGATGTCGTGGGAATCCAGCTCCTCGTGTGTATATGTCTTTAACGGTTCGACAGTTTCGTTCGGTATATCTTCCAGCTTCAAGTGAGAAATCTGCAAAAAAGAAATCATACGAGTAATCTTCCTCAGAAACCCCTATCTGGTCATATTTACTTTGGCGCGCCACTGATGTATCGCAACTTTACATTCGTTTATCGCCTTGGTCGCAGTCTTCAGCTTTTCGTCGAGTTCGATTTTTTCACCTTTCAGTTCATTTTCTCGTTTTGTCAATGCCGCCACCTCCTTCTTGACATCTGGCAGAACGAAAAGAAACTGTTCAGTTCACAAATTACAGTGGTTTTGGTGAAGGCAGTTTTTCACTTCTCAAAGCAACACTGATGGTGTTGAATGTTCTGGTCGAAATTGGTTTGACAGGTGATAGAAAATGCAATTTTAGAAGAAAAAATTAGAAAGATGTCTTGTTTTTGATATTACGGATGTTAAACCAAAATTTTTTTTTCGAAACCATCCAAAATACCTGCAAACTCCTCCGTGCCCTGCTCTAACTCCAAGGTAATCGCCTCAACACACTTGAGCAATTCTTTCGCATCCTGTTCCGTCTGGTCACGTTCCGCTTGCATATCCTTCAGGTCTTGTTCACACTTGACTATGTCCTGTTCCATAGTCGCGAWCTTTTCTCTAGAGTTCTTCATGTTCCTAAAGTACACGAAGGAACATTCAAAACAAACCAGATTCGTTAGAAAACTAGCAAAAGCCATACCTTATCGAAGTCTTTATTGCCACGTTTAATCGTGTGATCTCGGCCTTACACTTCCCTAATTGGGTGGTGACCTCTTTGATGCTTTTATCAACGACCCTGATTTTTCCGATGGTCCTTTCCTCGATTTCCTTCACTATCTGGTTAACTTCAGTTTGCAGTACGGCCGCAGTATCTGCCGCTTTTTCATATTCCGTCTTTTTGGCTTCGACTTCGGCCTTGAGACGTTTTACTTCCTTCGGATCGGCAGTCGTGGCTTTAGCTTTAGCCTCCTGAGCCTTAAGTTGCCCCTCTAGGATCGATTGTTCCTGTGACAAAGCCTAAAAACAGAAAGGAAAGAAAGAATGTTGATGAAAGTGACTGAAATGAGCAAATACTTTTTGAAGTAGTATCCCTCAGGGAACACTACTGGGGCCAATTTTGTTTTTTTCTTACCTGAAGATCTCTGGAGTACTTTTCATAGTTGATTTTCATTTCCCTGAGGGAAGGTTCCAACGCGGCCACCTGGCTTTCCAAATCGGCCTGCTTTTGTCGCAGCTGTCGCACGCAATCTTCTAAACTTCTCAAATCCGACTCCATTTTTTCCAAATCTTTCGGATTCACATTCGTCACTTGTACCGACTGACCCATGCGACCCTTACTTACGGTTCGGCCGCCACCGCTCATGGTACCTAGTGGGAAAGAGAGATAATGAAATAATTCGTCCCTCAAAACACGAAGTTACTTTTTTCTTTAACTAAAGACATTTCATCATTGTAGTTTTAATTAAACTAACTGATGTATTAGTTGAGAGTTATAGGATCATAGTTACTACGGTGACTGCCTACACAGGTCACTGAAAACCAGAATAAACTGAACGGTACGATTAGGCAATATGAGATACGTCACTAGAAGATATAAAGAAAAACAAGTAAAAGAAGAAAAAATTAAGAAAGAAGGAGGAAGGTAAAGAGAAATAAGAAAAGAATGAGGGTGGAAGCAAATAGAAAGTAAAAGGAAAGAATAAAACCAAGATAGAGAAAGGAAGAAGAAGTGTAGAAAGAGGAGAGAAAACATAATTATAGCAGAACAGGAAGATGAAAATGGAAGAAGAAATTTAGTGAGGAAGAAAGGGCAGTACAAGACATATTGGAGAAGAATAAAACAAATGAGAGAATAAAAGAAAAAGTGGGATAAGAGGAAAAAGAAGATGGAAAACATTCTCACCTGTCATTTCAATCAAATCTCCCTTCAAAGTGACCACCCTGTACCTCTGTTGCCCATAGGCGATCCTGCTGGCCTGTTCCAAATCATTAGCGACCAGAGTGTTTCTCAGCGCAAAAAAAAACGCAGTTCTTACGCGTTCGTCTTCGATTCGGATGAGATCGACTAACCTCGGCACATTTTCCGGCCTGCAAAGTAATTGTTTTTGTAGTCTGTAAGCACAGATGATCTAAACGTACGTCACAATGGGCGTTTCCGCCTGACCCCTCAGATGTTCCTGCTTGTCAAGAGCTATGAATGTCGCTTTTCCGATGTCATTTGCTTTGAGAAATTCTATACACCACTGGGCCGTCTCGACCGTGTCGACGACAATGTTGTCGAGGGGACCACAAGCGGTGGAGACAGCCACGTCGTATTTTTGGTCGATTGCTCCTAGATCACCCTAGATTTGAAAGGCAATTGAAAGAAAGGCGAAAAAACAGACAAAAACACTTACTAGTCTTCCAAACAACCCAGGACACTTTCCACTCCTTTTCTGCTGTAGCAAAGCGTCCAAAACCCTTCCCCTGGACCTCGAGGCTTGCATGGAAGATCTGGTCTCTTCCAAAGATGCCCTCTTTGTCCTGACTTGATTGACTATTTCAGCTTCTTCTCGCCTTGCAGCATTCAGTTCGTCCATGGCAGATTTGAGGGATTTTTCGGTTAAAGGGATCTTTTTTTTTAAAGTTTCCACCTCTTTCGGGAGCTCACTCAAAATTTTTTTGTTTGCATCGTACTTTTCTCGCATGTTTGCCAATTTGGCTGCTTCGGATTCATCCTTGCTCAGATAGAGTTTCAATTTGGATTCGGCCAAGGCAAACTGGAAGGGACAATTGCAAGAATGGTTACAGAATATATTAAAACACATGATATCTGTATTTCCTAAAACACTACAAAATATAAATGTAGTAGACTCTGGAATTAAAGCCAGCTTATTTTACTGTTATACTCTAAAAAAGAAAACAGTACCAAAAAGTGAAATGTCCAAGGAGATGTGTAGAAAGGACACAAAAAGTTTTAGTTTTAAAGAAAAAGAATATATAAAATTTAGTTTACAAATAGTGGCACACTTCATATACATAAATAAACCACCATCTTCCAGCGTCAAGAAAAAATCGAGTATTATGACTCATTAAAGGGATTCATATTTATTTAAACCATGGTTAGGGAATTAGTTTCCGCAAACAAAGATTTGGTTAACAAAAGATCTGTACTAATATTACACCTACCATGATCACCTGATTTTACATCAAATAAGGTTCACGCTATGAAATAAGAAATTAGGAATCAGAAATGCGATAGGGTAAATACATTTGAGAGAAAAAGGCTGCAGATAAATTTGAAATCATTGCCACAAAATATATAAGCACAAATTTTATTTTTTTGTACAAAATGGGATTGAAATTGCCTGATATCTTTATCTTAGTTAGTGCTAAATTTCTAAAACAAACTAGAAAATTAGGCTCTGTGATATAAAATACTATTTTTGTGCAATTTTACATAAAATTTCACGATTCTTTTATCTTCTTGTCCATCAAAAATATAAAAATTAACAAAGATAAAAAAGGATTTCAAAACATAATCCATACCTCTGATTTCGTATGATCAACAGCCACGTTCAGCTCAATCAGCTCAGTCTGAAGCTTCTCCTTCTTTTCCTGTAGTTCCTGAGTGTCGGCACGTACACTGGCGAGTAACTTCACCTTGTCGGCCTCCAGTTTTTCCTTCTTCTCGCTCAGTTCTGCTTCTTTCTTAATGCACTCGGCTATGGTCTGAAAACAAACCAATCGAACATCAGCTCTGATCAAATTCTCATCCTTCTTCCTTTACTTGTTCATTCTGCTGGGGGATCTTCTCCAATTTTTCCAGATTCTTCTGCTCCTCCGCCAACAAATGTTTGGTTTTCTTCCTCTTGTTGTTCAGGTTGGTCATGTCGGCGAGCAGCTGCATGTCTTTGTTGTTAGCCTTCTTGAAGGCTTCTTTCGTTGCTTCTTTGCGATTCTCCAAGCTTTCATAACGTCTTTAAAATGTGAAAAGTTTAGTGGTGGAGAAATAGGGACAATCGGATTTGGTTTTCTTACTTGGATCGTTCTTTAAGGAGGTTTTCCTGCGTTTTCTTCTCTGCCGTCACAGAAGAAAGTTTCTCTGTTAACTCTTGGTGGGCTGATTTTATTTCGGCTTCCGCTTCAGCTTTTCCTTTTGTTGCTTCTTCCATGTTGTAACTGATGGGATGATTGTTCAATACGTTAGCTCAAAACATACATTACAAGCAAAAATAATGGCACTAATGAAGATTCTTTGATAAATACATAGAAAAAACTTACATCTGCTTTTGATAAATAAAATTCTTGCAGACCACAACTGTATTCTCGGTCTTCAAAAATCCAACGGCTTCTTCCATTGGCTCCTTCAGTTCATCTAGCTCCTGTTTCACCAAGTTTACTCTATTGAGCTTTGCTGATCTCTCCTCCGCCAATACCTCAACTTTTTGTTCCAATTGGCCGAGAGGAGCCTCAAAAAAAATCATCGTTAACATGTCATTTGTTCCAGATAAGCGAACGCTCGCTTACTATGTATCGAGAAGTGCCTATGATTTCCTCGAGATATTCTAACATGCCAGTCTCATGTTCA
Organism: Rhyzopertha dominica; assembly: GCA_025024175.1. Lineage (NCBI taxonomy): Eukaryota > Metazoa > Arthropoda > Insecta > Coleoptera > Bostrichidae > Rhyzopertha > Rhyzopertha dominica. The sequence goes on along the minus strand of QCXZ01000003.1, from coordinate 7,176,930 downwards.
TTTGCCCCTTTGCATTTCATCATAGAGATTTGTTCGACTTCTCCCTTTACAACAGAAGCAGCAATTAAGGCAATGTAAAAAAACAAATAATACGAAGAAAAAATTTAACTGACCTGCAGAATCAGGAATCTGTTATGGTCCAAATCAATCCCATGTGACTTTAAAAGCTTAGCAACCTCCTTAAACTGTGCACGACGCCCATTTATCTCATAATATGACGAATTGTCCTTGTTTGCAGTTCGAGATACTACAAACTCACTTCCCGGCACAAGTTCGTAATCGTCCCCTTCCTGAAGCAAAATACTAAGTCCCAATCAACTTACAGGCTACGCCACCCATACCTTATCGATAATAAGTGCAAAATGCACGGCCACAGTACATGACTGAATGTTTTTATAACTTTCCGAGTTGTGCAATAAAACAGACAATTTCTTCGATCGTATCTTGCTGGCTCGATATCCAAACACAAATAGCATGGAATCGATAACGTTAGACTTCCCGCTCCCATTGGGACCGATAATGGCATTGAAGCACTACAACAAAACAAGTAACACCTGGTACAGTGCAAAATATCATGCGTACCTTATGGAACGGGCCAAGTTTTTGGTGTTCGGCGTAGCTTTTGAAAAAATTGTTGTCTATTCCCGTTATTATAAGTCTGGTGCCAGCACCGTTGATGGTGTTTACTTGTTTTGGTGGAGGCGGGATGTAAATATCGTCCACTCTTAGACCCCCTTCTTCGTCGGAAAGGTCTAACTGGGACTGTTCTGCTTCGTTATCGCTTTCATCTTCGGTAGAACGTTGCCTCTTTCTTCGTTGCTGCTGGTTTTGAAGTGCTGGAGACATTTTGGGATAAAAAAAAGTGACCAATACATAAAATCCGTCTTTAAACTTAAGGAAGCGTCTAAAATTTGAACCTATAACGGTTTTGTAGGTTAAAATTAGACAGTTGTACAGTAATGCCAACATAAACCTTTGAATCCTAAATCTTTATTTATTATTAATACTGATTGATAGTTTACAATACACAATCAATTAGTGGAAGTTCGATACCATTTTTAATAAAGGTGAAGAAGTAAATGAAACAAACAAAAGCGAAAATTGTTAATGGGGTTGGCGGTTGGCTAAACTGGTTAACCTTACTCTTCAGATGACAGATTTACTTTGTGCTCTGAAATTTTAATCGTTTTCACGCAAATTTTGGTTAATAAAATGGCAGACGATATTCAAAAGAAGCTCGAATCTGAGATAGAAGCCTTCAAATCTGTCCGAAAAGGTAAAAATATCACATATTCTCGTAGTACCCCCGACTTAACCTCAAACTTTGCAGAATATCAGAAAGCTGTGCAAACCAGGCAACAACTTGATGGCCAGTTGAAGGAAAACGAAATTGTTAAAGGCGAACTGGATCTTCTGCAACCGGATGGTACGGTGTTTATGTCTGTGGGCCCTGTACTTATAAAAACGGAACTCATCGAAGCAAAGCAAAACGTAGCTAAACGGATGGATTATATTGGCAGGGAAATAAAACGTGTGGACGAATTGTTGTTGTCGTTGGACAAGAAGCAGGATGGTCATAGGGAGACGCTTCAGAAACTACAGCGACAATTCGAACAGTCGCAAGTTAAAGCTGCGATGAAAGCTTGATTGAATCTTTGACGCTGTAGCACTTAAAGCTTTTTGTATTTTTAACATCCGCAATTTCTCATATTTTGTTTGTAAATAAAACAACTATCACTTTTATTGCATTTTATTTAAGATATTACTTGATATCGCATAACAAAGCAACTCCCCTCAGTGTCCAGTGCTTGGGATTATGTTCCGTCTCAAAATCAATTGATCCGACATATTTAGCATCCGTCCTGTCGGGTTTCCTGTAAATCGGGCACTCGTATAGTTTTGGGTCCTTCCCAGCTGTCGTATTGATTGCATATACATAAATAACTGGCATTAATTCGTATAAAACCTTTGGTTTGCTCTCCATGAGTTTGCCAGTTTTTCTGTCCAAGCTAGCACCCTCTAGGAATAGACCGTGAATATAAACGCCTTCAGGAGGTCCTTCTTTCAAGTCCTCCTTGTTGTAGCGAGTGATAAGATTTTGTAAAACCACAGAATCCAACGCCCAGCCTTTGTGGGCCCTTGTTACATCCTTAAAAACAAGTGTTAAACAAAAAACTTCAAATCTCTCTGAAAGATACCTGTCTCATGGCAGTCAAAAATCCTTGTGGGTTAAAAAATCCCGTCATCCAAAAGACGACAGGTCTGCCATTGTTACACCAGCTCCTGAACTGGTGGTCTCTCTCTAGCAATTCAGTATACCAAAAACCTAAAGTTGCTGATTCCCAAGAGACCTAAGATTCAACAGTAAAATAGAAAACATATACTGAAAGTGTTCATAGTTACTTTTTGCCAACGGTGTGGTATCCTGGCATCATACATAGCATCAAGAGAATCTCTTAGGGCTTGGCTCATTACTATAGTTCCCTCAATGGCCAATTTTAAGTCATTTAGTGTTTGGTGCACCTGAAAAGCGTAAATGCTCCTATGCTTGCCTAATATTTCCTGCGATGTCAAATAAACTGCCTATTACTATAATCACATAAAAGAAATCAAATAATTTGATAAATGAGGTAGGTACTTATAAATTCTTAGAGTGCCTACACCGCTTAGTACAACTGGGTATTTTCATGCAGGACACTGTAGAAGAAGTACCAACTGACAAAAATAATAGAACCAGCAAAAGAAAATGTTTACTTACGACATTCCGCCAACCTAAGGATATAAAAAAAATAAGTGCAAATTTTATAAAGCAACACACTACCACACAAATATATGGTCAACTGACTTCTTTGATGACTTTCTGCATCCTATCAATCTCCTGCCTCAGAAATATGTTCATTGGTTGCAACGCACCCATCCTCTGTAGTGCCTCGCGCACTTCAAAACTGTTGTACTGTTTCGGCAATTTATCCAGCATGTCTTCAGCCAGTGCGTAGACTACACTCTCCCTCGTTTCGCCACCTTGGCTTCCCCCTTCTTTTGGTTGAACGCTCAAAATGGCATCAAGAATACCTGATAAAAATGGTTTAGGTAGTGCAGTAATTCAGTGAAAGGGATAAAATTCACCTTTGGCTGTGTTAATTTGATAGGTAATATCAGCGTTTCCATGCAAACCAAACACTTCTGGAGAATCAGTCACAGGCAAGCTGTTGATGTAGTCTGTGTATCCTTGGAGGTTTCTAGTTTGTGGTACTTTGTAGCCTTTATAAAATTCGAATCTAGATAAAGGAAAAAGATGTAGCTTTGGCAACATTGAATATAAATATCTGTTAAACACTTACAAACTTATATTATTTAATAAAACTCGAATAATATAGAACTAAAATTGTAAATGTACAAACCCAGGACGTAGTAGAATATCGCAGAACCAGACGTGAGTGAAAGTTGTCAGCAATCTTTTGTCAAAGTCATCTGTCACCCTACCGCCATACTGTACTTCCCCTAGCATGTAACAGACGGTGGGCCATGATACACCCTTTTTGGGGTCCATTTCGTCCAAATGGTTTTGCACAAATTGAACGCTTGCTGCGAAATCTGCTTGGTTGAATTCGTAGGGAACATTCCAACCTTCCGGAAAATAATGGAAAATTACAAATTTTCTGGAGAAGAAAGCTCATAGCTCATTTGCAAGACTAGGACGTGAAATTAACGCAACAGTTTCACATTTTTTTATATTAGAAAACAAACAGAAAACAAAAAGATTTCTTGACTGTTTTTAGTGAAAATAAAAGCTCTTTATCATAATCTCTGTTCACTATATGAATTTTTTCTTACCTAAAGGTCCAAACTTTCTCCTTTCTTGGACGATAGTGTGTAAAAACGCCACAGCATATAATAGCTGTGGCCACTGAGGTTGGTTGGAATAATCCAAGAAATCTTGTGTGATTCCTTGATATGTTCGTTTTAAACTTGCTCTTATACCTTGCGGAGGTTCATTGGTGAACCTATTTTAATAAAAAAAGAGCATTTCAATACGATGTAACGTTAAAAAGCAGGGTTCAGTTTGATGACCTGGAAAATCCGTCTTGAAAATGTGTTTCCAAGTATGACGAGATCTGGCAATGTTGTCGTATATTGTTAATGTCAAATATTTGAGGTTAAGTATAACCTCAAAATAAACGTCATATTCTGCGCAGAGTTTTCTGCGTTTGTTTCCAAATGGAGCCCCGGTGTTGTTAGTTGGTTTCTTTAAATTTAAACCACATGCCACATGATAATTATTGTAGACTGTCGTCTCCAATCTAAACTCGAAGTTTAATTTGTTTGAATTCGGACTTTTAAATAAGTGTGATTTAGTGTTAAATCGTTTGTAAGTGATTCTAAAATGTGCCCTAATACCTAGTGATAGTGAAAAAACAGACTCAGTTCCTTAAGAATACCAGAAAGGCACAAGGTAAGTCATTTATTTATAATTTTATGACATGTAAGAAGATTAGATAATATTATCTAACTGCTTTGCAGTACTATATTGCAATTACCTACATGCTAAGTGAATGGTTATTCTTTTAAGAAATATTTAGAAAAGGTGTTCATGTGATAAATGTTGCCAAATTTAATAAACATCTTTTAACAGATAATGCAGATGATACATTTGAAAAAATAATAGTGCCAACTGAATGTTTTGTAAAGAAAAGCAGCTGGACGAAATATTTTGTGTTTACAACACTTTTTGTGAAAAGCAATGTGACACAAAAAACAGTGACCCTGTATAGAACATAACTTCTAATGTCTTGACTATTTTCTGTATATCCGTCTGTCTAAGAAAAGCAAACAGACAAGTCTTAAAAGCTCCTGTGAGCTATTATGAATGTTGAAATCTGTAGAATCGAAGTAGGATTCTCAAAACTTCAAATTAAATACTCACTTGATCGCCATTTGAAGTAGGCCTATAGGAAACTGTTCATGAACTTCCGTGGTCAACCACAAACGAAAGCTCTCATCGACATTTTCAGTGTCTACGATGACGCTCATTATCTCGCTCGCAAACGGCAGCGACAGATGGACATTTTGCAACAAGACCCAACCTCCGTTCTGCATGGAAGCCTCCATCATATCCCTGGCCACCACTTCTTGTCCCTGTCCCATGGATACGGCCCTCAGAGCTAGAGTGAAAGCAAATAATATGCAAGTTGAGTTTTTTAGACTCCATCAGCTAAAAAGTTGGGTTTATACTTACATATATCTTTGGATTTTGCCAAAACTGTTATTTGTGGTGATGGATCTGATCCAATCGAAAGAATGCATATCAGTGGAACCCTGGGCTCAGATTCTTTCCAGGTGGCCTCCAAATCTAATATCCTGGCTTCTCCATACTCTGGACCTAAAGAATCTGAAAGAATCCAACACACAAGTAAGGAAATCCCTTCTTGTCGATTCTTTTACCCATTATATATTTTCTAGCCTGGGACAAAGTCCTATCTGGACTCCAAGACCTAATGAGCAGCAATTTCCTAAAGACATCAAGTCCCTTCTGGTAACCACAAGGTATCTCTTCTTCCTCTGGTTTCTCTTTCTCATACCAAGTCTTCCACTCTTTTTCATTGTGTTCAATCTTTGGAAGAACAATCAATATTGGAGCAATTCTACCCAAAAGGCTTACCTTTGTCAAGATATCAGAAAAGGTACTCAATTTACTGATCTCCACCAAATTGAGCCAGGTTATGTCCAAAATCCACTTGAAGGGTTTCGGAGCCACTGCATTCAAATCTAGGGAAGCTCCCCCCTTGATAAAAACTAGGAATTCCTCGTGAGTCACCAACTTCTTGTGCAAGTCGATCTTCATAGCCATCATCAGTGTGAATAGAAGTTTGTGGCGTTCGTAGAGACTTCTTTGTGTGAAGGCCCAAACCTACAAAAGAATCCAGAAGAGCTGAGGATTTTTGTTCTTTCACTGCTCACCTCATGAGTTAGATATTTAAGTATGATATCGATTCGTTCTTCTGTTTCTGTACTCTTAGTGGACTTTGTGATAGAATTATCGAAGATGTTAAGGAATTGTTTCAAAGAGTTTTGGTACATAACATTCACGTTGCTCATCTCAACTATGAGGAAGTATAGAATTGATCCTCTAGCGGCAACTGCCCTGAATTCCTCTCTAGCTATGTTGATCTTCTTCTCAGTTTGTGCAGAAACCAGAAGTTTTTGAGTGACTTCTTCGGCTGTGACTTTGGTTACCTAAAGAAAGGGATAAGACCAAACAGATGGGATTTAACAATTACATACTTGTAAAACATGGATCAGTTCTTCATCGTCAACTAAAGAACCTTGAGTTGAATTCAACCTGATCAAAAGATTGCTTTCTAAATCTTTCATGCTTCGTTGATTTTGCATCACGGATTCAAACAAAGCAACTCTTTCATCCTCCAAGTCTGATTTCTCCATCAAGATGACTCTTCCAAGGAGTTGATCTTCCAGTCCTTCATAAGGAGATGGTTTATCAGAAAAGTGCAGGTTTAAATTTGTTTTTGAAATGGCTTACCCAACATGGTTACAGTGAAGTCGATTATGGAAGTTTTTGCACTTATCTCAGGAGAATATGGTGGATTTGGTAATTTGGTAGTTATGTAAAGCATGAATCCTTTAAGTACGTCACATTCTTTGTCACCTACAATGACTTTTTCGATAGAACCGGATTTGATGAAGTTTTTTTCCAAGACGTTGTCTAAAACTGGATCAAGTTCGATGTCTATGTCTTCTATCAAGAGCGGCTTTCCTAAGAAAATTTAGCTCATGATAATTCATGATATACAGAGACTTCTTAATACAAAGAAATCACTTATATTATAGATGGTACTGTATAAAAGATGTTAAGTTCAAATTGAAGGTTTTTTACTTACATAGTACAGTCCATTATAATGAATTTGTCAGTACCATTAATTAATTTTTACTCATAGATATATTCGAAAATAAATCAAATTCAATATTTAATCACTTTTTTAATTCTTTCTTTGATATGAGTAGACTTTAGCCACTTAAGAAATTATATGACCTTTCTTACCTAAAGACAAGCAATCTTCCAGATGTGTTCTGAAGTATTTGTGTTCCAATGAAGTGATTTGAAGATTGTTGTTAGCTTCCTTATTCTTAATCCACATCTTCCCTTGACTTTGGGGGTCGATTAGCAAAGGATATGATCTGAAACGGGAGTGTCATGCTAAAGCAGGCTGGTTTTTGATCGAAGAAGTATGAAAAACTCACAAAATATTGTTGTTTTCGAATCCTTACCTTGATTTGGTCGCTATAAGCGCATTCTGAACAGAGAGTTCGTCGTTTGGCAATCCCTGTAGGGTCCATTCAGACACAGTGGAGCTCTCCACTAACATATTGGTGATGTTCAAGTCCTTGGTATAGGGTATTTGTTTGGTCTCTAAAATCTCCATCCAGGTCTTGACCAGATTAGCTCTAAACTCTTGATTGTATGGCCCACAGTAAGACAAAAAACCGGTGGCCAATAAAACATCTCCAACCAATCGACCTGGAAGAAAAACATTTATTTATAATCAGCTTGGGTTTTTCACAGAGGGTACCTAGCTGTTCTTTAAACTCTTTGCTCTGCTGCGTCCAGCGAATCTTTTCACCACCCAAACCGTTGATGAGAGTTGTTGCGGTATTCATTTTTCTCAGGCACAAGTTTGCTGCATCTGTTAATCTTTGTTTCTCCAATACCGCCTTGTCGTACTGATCTTTTACTTCTTTCAGAGCTTCCTCCCGCTCTTCCAATTCTCGTTCTGTGGCAGCCAAGTCTTCCATTGCAACCTTTAGTCTGGCTTCTTGTAACGTTAAGTTGGCTTTCAGAGGCAAGACTTCTTTATTCACGCTGTGAAAGAATGCCATGGCCTTTGTCCAAGACAACAACCCGGCTACGTCACCACAAACCCGCTTTGCAGTGTCCATGTTATAGTCCTCCATTTCAAAGTACGGCTGCAAGAATTCTACCATTTCGTTGTTGATGATGTCTTTCGGATAGTTTTGAAGCTGTAGGAGGAATGTAGCCGAAGCCATCATCTGAAAAAAAAAACACCCTGCACATGGCTGAAAGATAAACGGAGAAAAAAATTTGCTACCTCAAGTTTGTACAACTGTCGATGGTTGTGCGTGCTTTGTTAGACTATTATATAAAGTGTTTGGAGGGATTCCCCAAGGTTTTATTTTAGGACCTATTTTATTTATAATGTAGAGGGTATCTGCCATATGTCCGCCACTGCATACAGTTTATCCAAATATTTGTACATCAATAGATGATATCCATCAAAAATGTGCTACTTTTATTGAAATAAGCCTACTTTATTACATCCTCTCTATAAGATATTACCTCTATATTCGGCAGACACACTGTATATTTTATCACCAGGCACCACATTGTGAGAGTGATTCACCATTTTTAACTACAAAACTTTATTTATTTGTTCATTGTGGCGTTAAAAAATTAAAAGCTGTTTTTGAATTATTTCTGTTTGACATTTTCAGCTATCGGTTTTTATAAAATAATACAGCACAAAACTGGTTCACTCAAATTTATTTGATTTCAAGTACAAGATAAAGAAAACAACCTCGGTAAGACAACAAAAACTAATAATAAAAGTAACTGTAAGCATTTTCGCATTTGACCCCATTAATACCCAGTTCCAGCCTGGAGGTGTTGTACCTAATATCATGCTTCTGTAACTCCAAAATCATCATTTTCAAGTCCTCACACTCCCAATTGTTGTCCCTGATCCCAAAGTACTCCAGCTTGTCGAAATACTCCGTCAAAATATTGTAGTCCACGGTCAGCAGACCATTGCCATCGAATTCCAACACTCTCAACTCCACCAGGGGGAAGAATGTCGCTTCTTGCACTCTCTTGATGCGGTTGAAGCTCAAATCCAAGTGTTTCAACTGAGTTAGTCCAACGAACGTGCCTATGTGTAAGTGGGTCAAGTTGTTGAAAGCTAAGGAGAGGTACTCCAATGAAGTGACGTGTTGCAAAGTCTTGTTGTTAAGCTCAGAGATGTAGTTATGACTGAGGGATAGGGTTGTTAAATTTTGAAGACCCTCGAAGGTGTCATCATCAATTGTTCGTATCTTGTTGTGGCTCAGAATGAGACTGTCTAGGTGAGGTCCTTGGAAAGATCTCACTTCCAGGTCAGCTAAAAGCAGGCTTGATAAGTTCAATGATCTAATAGACTCCAGACCTTTGAACATTCCTTTGACTACTATGTGGTGGTCTTTAAACAGTTCTGTTAAAGTGGTATGATTGAATGCTTCGATGCTCCTCAAACCAAGAAACATGCCTTCTTTGAATCCAGTCAGTAGTGAAACGTTCTTAAGTTGTAATCTTCTTGTTGAGTTCAACCAGTTGAATGCTCCTGGCGCTATTTCAATTGGTGAATCCACAAAAGTCAATTCTTGAAGATTTTGTAATGCAAAGAAACTGTCTGGTACCAACAATCCATCATAGCTTAGTTCTAGAAGATTCAAGCTCACTAAGCTGCCGAATGCAGCTTCTCCTAAGCTTTTTATCTTATTCCCTGTCAAGTACAGTGATTGTAGGCTGAGTAATCCAAAGAATGTGTTCGTTGGAATATGCACTAGTTTGTTGTAGCTTAAATCCACTTGCATTAATGCATCATTTCCTGGGTAAAAAGCTTCAGACTCTATTTCTTCAATTCCTAAACGTGATAGGTTCAAAGTCTTTAGAATTCCCAAGGACTGAAAAGCTCCTGTTTTAATGGTATTTATTTCACTTCCATTCAAATCTAGGTAAACGAATGGATAGAGATTATGAAAAGCCCCTCCATCAATGACTTTAATTGAACTATTCCTGAGAAACAGATTGTGCAGATTCCGCATGTTGCAGAAGCTACAATTTTTAAGAATATCTAAACGTAGGCTAGAGCTCATGTCTAGGCTTTGCAAACTTGAAATCTTACTGAACTGGTCTGGTTTGAGATCTTCTAGTAGAAAGTTAGAAATGTTCAATGAGGAGAGGTAGCGATAGTTTTTGAAATCTTCCACTTCCACCATGGATAAACCAGAAGAGCTCAAATTCAGTGATTGTATGGTAGTGAGGTTCTGTAGCATGTAAGTCTGCATGTTTTGTATGTAGTTTTGGCTTATATCCAGGAGTTGTAAGTTGTCTAAATGATTAAAGGTACTTTCCTCTATTACAGTGATACTGTTGTGGTTCAGGTATAAATTTAATAAACTTCTACTATTGTTGAATTACTTCGAATCCAAATATTGGAGTCTGTTGTGGCTTAAGTCCAATCTTGACAAACGCTCACTAACTGACTCACCTTCAATCTTTGTGATGGAGCAATTTTTAAGGTATAGATTGACAGTGGATGCTGAAAATTGTTGAGAATTTATCTTGTCCAATGGATTATTATCTAGCCTAAGTGTTTGAATGTTCAACTCGCTTATGTTTAGCATTGTGTTGTTGATGAAATTGTTACTAAAATCAACAGAAGTCCATATGTAATTACGACCAATTGCATCACTGTTGTTTATAGTCTTAATTCCACAATCCCTACATGACAGGTTGTCACAATAAAGCATAGGAAAGCTTTCTAAATTGTTTCGATCGAAATTAGCCGTGCTACAGCGGTCGGTCATACTTATATTTAGTTTATTGATGCTGTTGTCACTCAAATAAACTGTATTAACATAGTTGGGCAAAATTGAATCAAACTCATTTAGTTTGTTGCTTGCAAGGTTTATATATCGCAAATATGAGAGTTCCTTAAAAACATCAACACTCAGTACCTGTATCTTGTTGTAGCTTAGGTCCACCTCATACAGCTCCTTTAGTGACTTTAAAAATTCTGCAGATTCTATTTGATTGTGACTTAAATTCAAATATTGCACTACTTTCAAAGATTCTTCTGAAATGTTAGCAAGCCTGGCATATGTGACGGTCATGTAAGAGCATCGTGACAAAAGAGACGGCCAATCCTTTATTTCTGGGATATTCGAATCATTAACTGTGAGCCTTCTAATCGTCGTCAGATCTGCCTGGACCATCAATATTTCATCAAAAATTCGGCGTTCAGTTGTGTTTTCACAAAGTATGTGGCCATCATTATTATAACATAGAGCTTTAGCTTGGACAAGCAACAGGGCAGCAATGATGAAGTTGTAAACTGCATACATTTTTCTGAAAGAAATTTTTACCAATTACATTTCATGCAATTTTATATTGGCTCTTACCTTTAGACGTTGACTTGCCCACTTAAAGAATAAACACTTACACTGATCAATCTAGATATACCTATCCTTAACAGATAAGCAGCGAAGTTTGTTACCCAATTTCTCAGAAATAATCGCTTTTATAAACTGTTCAAACAAAATCAGTTGGTTTATGATGTATTGAGCTTAAACAACATACACACACATGAATTTTTCAAACTTATTTAAGTACCTATCTCGCTTAATAACGAAAACATGCAACATGTGATTATCTTTGAAAGCCGAAAAAAAAAGAAACCTAAGATCTAGATCTCAATCTAAATCGATGTTTTAAATAAGGGATACAAACATAGCATGAACAAATGCACAAAACAATGTTACGATTATAAAGAATGTACAAAGAATGGCTAGAAATGCATTAATTTTATCAGAGCAAATCAGCGATACAAGGAGAATTATAGCACGGAACACACTGCTGAAGATATTGGGCTGTGTGGAGTTTATCAATTTCAAAAACGACTAGTTTGAAGACATTGACATTGAAACTGTGACCTGTGACACGCATGAGGAATGCAGCTTAGAGTTGAGCAAATTCAATGGATTTCGAATAATGCATCTACAGAAGTTTAGATAAACACCTTGACATTTTACAAAGATTTTTTTGAATGATATATCCAGATATTTATAATTTAGACCGTTATAGTGCTATGCACAGGGTGTCCCATTTTCGTTGTAATTGTAGGGTATCTCGGTAACTATTAATGCTAGAGCGTTGCGGTTTTGACATTACTGTATTACTTTGTTGTTGTGAGTTGAAATATACCATCGCCATTATTCTATCGTCTTTTGTTTTAAAGCCATGGCCAACTTTTGAAAAATATAACATTTCTTCTGTTCTCAATATCTCGATCAGCTATGTAGATACAAAAAAACTGTAAAGACTTTTTTATAGCTATTTTTATTCTAAATTCAGTGGCGTACTCAGAATTTTTTTAGGGGTCACATTTTAGAGATGTAACACAAACTTGCATTTTTTAAAATGAAAACCATAGTTGGCTTTGTTATAGTTAAAAAGGCCTATTTTTTTCTGATTAAAAAATGTATACATTGTTAGGTGTATTTTTACTAATTTTAGAATTATTCAAATATTTGAAAATAATTTAATCATATTTTACGTTTATATCCAGGAGGCTTTTGAATAAGAAAACACACATTATAATTTATATTATAAGTAAAAATAATAATCCATTCAAAATAAGATATGCATATTTGAATACATACATAACACTTCTAAAAGCACACATGCAGTTTTTTTATTGGTAATCTAGGAGGCCATGTAACTAATGAAAATGACGATTTATTTGCATTGTTTATCGTCAATTATTTATATCCACTTTGACAAAAAACCGTAAAATCAAATAAAATTATTACAAAAATTAGAATAATACCCAAATTAACAAAAATAAATCTAACACTGTATACATTTTCTTAATCAGAAAAACTAGATCTTTTCAACCATAGCAAAGCCAACTATGGTTTCCATTTAAAAAATGCAAGTTTGCGTTATTTCTCTAAAATGTTATCCTCCAAAAAAATCCTGAGTACGCCACTGGATTTATAATTAAAATATCTATAGAAAATGTCTCTACAGTTTTTTTGTATCTACATAGCCAATTAAGATATTGAGAACTGAAGAAATGTTACATTTTTCAAAAGTTGGCTTTAAAACAAAAGACGATATAATAGTGTCGATGGTACAGCTCAAGTCACAACAAAAAAGTAATACACTAATGTCGAAACCGCAAAGCTCTAACATTAACAGTTACCGAGATACCCTACAATTACAACGAAAATGGGACACCCTGTACGCTGATGGGATTTTGAATCAAAACGATGGAATCATAGTTTATGTAAAGGAGGAAAACTGTACCGTAAATGTTGGAGAAATTAAAGCAGTTATTGCTGATTTGAAAAGCTCTGAAGGTATCGTAACAGTTACCACAAATTACAGATCTCATTCTATGGAGCCGGATATGTTTATTAAACATTTTAGATKATAAACAGGAAKAGCAGTGATAACAGAACATATTATAGTCTGGGCATAAATATTAATATATTGACAGACTGCATCTTCAATAATTATTTTGCAAATGTTGATAAAAAKTTGGCATAAAGTATTTAAAAAAGTAACTGCATGTGTTAAAAGCAAATTCCGATATGCAGGACCATGTTTTTGGCAACGGTTACATCAATTGGAATTGTTAATATTAATACTTTTCAAAATGATTAAACAGAATACATAAAAATAATAAGTMTCTCAATAAGTAAGCCTTTGCTGCACTTCATCACTCTTTGTTTCTCCATCGGCTTGTGTCCCGCGCAATTAAAAAAAGCAGTGGTAGTGCCCATCCATAAATCAGGACATATGTTATTAATAAATAACTACAGTCCTATTGCTTTAACATCTTACCTATCAAAAATTTTTGAAAGATGCCTTAGGAGCAAAATGATTGAATTTATCGAGGAATAAATAACATTATGAGTGTTAGTAAGAATTTAGATGGCAATGCCATCTGTCAGCATTACACTGACATGATGACAAAGCCACCTAGCTGCCTTAACGGATACTATAGTACTTCCTAAAGATAGTTAGATCTATCTGCAGTTGGTTGCAGTGCAGACAGCACAGCATAGACATGCATTTTAATTATGAATGTTAATCAATTTGGATTTAGAACTAGACAATCTACAGAGGATGCCATCACAGTTTTACCCGGAGAAATATATGAGTGTCTGGATGCCTCTAAACCGTCATTAGCTGTTTTCCTTGATCTGAGTAAAGCATTTGGCACTCTTCACCATGATACATTACTAGAGATACTGCAGGTCATTACCTGATCCACTGATCACAGAGGTGAAGTTCGAAGTGTCTTGAAATCACATTTACTGAACCATGTGTGGGTGAAACATTTAGTAAATGGGAAACTGTAAGTTATGGGTCGCCAGGAAACAGTTCTGACACCTTTATTATTTGTCCTTTATGTCAAAGACCTCGTTATGCTGATGATACAGCGAATTTCTGTAAGGCACCTACCTGGAAGATCCTGCTTTGTAATGTGGGTGTAAGAAACTGGCATTTAATTATGAAAAAACTAAAGCACTTCCATTTGGTTGTTATACCAGAGATCTTAAACATACCCATGGACGAGAAATCATGCAAAAGTGCTTCAAATTGTTGGTGTCCAATGATGGAGTGTGTTTGTTACTTGAGAGTTTGGTTTACAGACATTTGAAATGGAACATGCACATTAAAAATATTATTAAAAAGCTACGTTACTGTTTTACAATATAGCATAGTAGTGCGGGGTGCAGCAAGAACGACGGTCATTCACCCTTTTGAAATTATTCTAAAATAATTATTAAAATTATATTTTGAAAAATTTTACATTTTCAGTGGTCTAAGCAGGAACCACACAGTTGGATATAGAATGTGCTTATACACATTCTAAACTTAGTCGATAGCGCTGTAAATATGCAACTTTTATATTCAAATAAAATATTTCAAGTGACTTGCTTACAGCAGACACCCTCATGTTGCATATCATTGTGTCATTACACTCCCGTTTCTAACTACAACATTTTATTTGTTTGATTCAATGTAGTGTCCAAAAAAGATTAAGTTTTCTCTAAATTATTTAAATTTGACATTTTCAGCTATCAGTTTAAAAAAAATAATAGAGCACAAAAACTGGTTAACTAACATTTATTTGAAAGCAAGTACAAAACAAAGGAAATAGCATCGAATAAACAACATAAACTAATACCGAGGCTTCTCGCAATAAAAGTAACTGCAAACATCTACGCACTTGATCCCGTTAATTCCAAGCTCCGGCCTGGAGGTGTTGTACCTGATATTATGCTTCTTTAACTCCAAAATCATCCTTTCCAACTCCCCACACTCCCAATTGTTGTCCCCAATCCCCAAGTACTCGAGCTTGTCAAAATACTCCGTCAGAATTTTGTAGTCCATAGTCAGAAGACCGTTACCGTCGAATTCCAACACCCTCAACTCCACCAGAGGGAAGAATGTCGCTTCCTGCACCTTCTTGATGCGGTTGAAGCTCAAATCCAAGTGTTTCAACTGAGTTAGTCCAACGAACGTGCCTATATGTAAGTGGGTCAAGTTGTTGAAAGCTAAGGAGAGGTATTCCAATGAAGTGACGTGTTGCAAAGTCTTGTACCGAAGCTTAGCGATGTGGTTGTGGCTGAGGGATAGCCTTGTTAAATTTTGAAGACCCTCGAAGGTGTCATCATCAATTGTTCGTATCCTGTTGTGGCTTAGAATGAGACTGTCTAGGTGAAGTCCTTGGAAAGATCTCGCTTCCAGGTCAGTTAAATGCAGGCTTGATAAGTTCAGTGATCTGACAGAAGCCAGACCTTTGAACATTCCTCTGGTTACTACGCGGTCGTATTTAAACAGCTCTGTTAAAGTGGTGTGATTGAATGCTTCGATGCTCCTCATACCAAGAAACATGCCTTCTTTGAATCCATTCAGTAGTGCAAAGTTCTTAAGTTGTAAACTTTTTGCTGAGTTCAACCAGTTTAATGCTTCTGGTGATATTTCAATTCGTGAATCCACAAAAGTCAATTCTTGAAGATTTTGTAATGCAAAGAAACTGTCTGGTACCAACAATCCATCATAGCTTAGTTCTAGAAGATTCAAGCTCACTAAGCTGCCGAATGCAGCTTCTCCTAAGCTTTTTATCTTATTCCCTGTCAAGTACAGTGATTGTAGGCTGAGTAATCCAAAGAATGTGTTCGTTGGAATATGCACTAGTTTGTTGTAGCTTAAATCCACTTGCATTAATGCATCATTTCCTGGGTAAAAAGCTTCAGACTCTATTTCTTCAATTCCTAAACGTGATAGGTTCAAAGTCTTTAGAATTCCCAAGGACTGGAAAGCTCCTGTTTTAATGGTATTTATTTCACTTCCATTCAAATCTAGGTAAACGAATGGATAGAGATTATAAAAAGCCCCTCCATCAATGACTTTAATTGAACTATTCCTGAGAAACAGATTGTGCAGAGAATGCATGTTGCAGAAGCTACAATTTTTAAGAATATCTAAACGTAGGCTAGAGCTCATGTCTAGGCTTTGCAAATTTGAAATCTTACTGAACTGGTCTGGTTTGAGATCTTCTAGTAGAAAGTTAGAAATGTTCAATGAGGAGAGGTAGCGATAGTTTTTGAAATCTTCCACTTCCACCATGGATAAACCAGAAGAGCTCAAATTCAGTGATTGTATGGTAGTGAGATTCTGTAGCATGTAAGTCTGCATGTTTTGTATGTAGTTTTGGCTTATATCCAGGAGTTGTATGTTGCGTAAATGATTAAAGGTACCTTCCTCTATTACAGTGATACTGTTGTGGTTCAGATATAAATTTAATAAACGTCTACTATTGTTGAATGATTTCGAATCCAAATATTGGAGTCGGTTGTGGCTTAAGTCCAATCTCCACAAACGCTGACTAAATGACTCACCTTCAATCTTCGCGATGGTGCAATTTTTAAGGTATAGATTGACAGTGGATGCAGAAAATTGTTGAGAATTTATCTTGTCCAATGGATTATTATCTAGCCTAAGTGTTTGAATGTTCAACTCGCTGATGTTTAGCATTGTGTTGTTGATGAAATTGTTACTAAAATCAACAGAAGTCCATATGTAATTACGACCAATTACATCTCTGTTGTTTATCGTCTTAATTCCACAATCCCTACATGACAGGTTGTCACAGTAAAGCATAGGAAAGCTTTCTAAATTGTTTCGATCAAAATTAGCCGTGCTACAGCTGTAGATCGTACTTATATTTAGTTTAATGATGCTGTTGTCATTCAAATAAACTGTTTTAACAAAGTTGGGCAAAACTGAACCAAACTCATTCAGTTTGTTGTTTTCGAGGTTTATATACATTAAATTAGAGAGTTGCTTAAAAACGTCAACACTCAACATCTGTATCTTGTTGTAGCTTAGGTCCAAATCAGTCAACTTCTTTAGTGGCTTTAAAAATTCTGCAGATTCTATTCGATTGTGACTTAAATTCAGTTGTACCATTTCATTCAAAGATTCTAATGAAATACTGACAAGCCTGGAATATGTAATGATCATATACTGGCACCTTAAAATAGACGGCCAATCCTTTATTTCTGGGATATACGAATCATTAACTGTGATCCTTATAATTCTTAAGTCATACCCAGGAACCATGAATATTTCGCTGAAAATTCGTTGTTTAGTTGTGTTTTCACAAAATATGTCGTAATCTTTCTTATAACATAGAGCTTTAGCTTGGACAAAGAACAAGCAAGCGATAACGAAGTTGCAAATTATATTCATTTTTCTGAAAAAAAAGTGTAACGACCAATTATGTTTTAATGCAATTTTGTTTTAGCTCTTACCTTTGTCTAAATGTTGACTTGACAACTTAAACAACGAACACTTGCACTGATAAATCTGAATATATCCTTACCAGATGATAAGCAGTAGGTCATCAAATGACCTTTCTACTCTGACAAATAGTTCTCATAATATGTTCAAATAAAATAAGTCATGCATTTGTGATGCAAGTTCTTAAGTGTTCATTACAATATTTGATAAATTGAGAAATTGACCCCAAGGAGAAAAAGCTTTTAGTAGCTAAAACAATAATACATTTCTATTCAAGTAGGTAAAAAATTATAATGCAATGCAAATATCGGCTAAATCTAATTTCATAAATTTTAATTAAATTTTATACTCCAAACAGAAGATGGACAAAAACAAACTACAGGGAATGCAGGCTTAAGGCATTTTCTCCAATTATGCGTACGCATGTCGAACTCTACCTGGTACAAGACTCAATTTAAATATTTTGGTGTGGTCTGGAGACAGAACTGGGCCCTATCCGGTTTTGAAAATCCCCGATTTTCTCTGGAAGTGCATTACATGGTAGCAGTTGTCTAACAGAAAGACCAAGATGGTTTCTGATATTCTATTTCTATAAAACATTCTTCAAAAATTTCCATGCTCTAAAAACATTTTATACAGGGTGTTCACGCTAACATTCTACAATAGCTAACTTTTTTTATTTGAAATCGTAGAATAGTGGTTTAAATGGGAAAGTTTCTTGATATTTCGAGAAGAATTTGATGAAACAATTGAACATCATTTTATCATTATACCCGGAATATCTCAAAAACAAATGAAGATAGGGTATTGGTATCTTAATACTTTTTTATTTAATTCAATGTGCCCAATCGAATGCGTTAGAAAAAATAAGGTCGTTCTATTTAAAATATCAAACTTGTAGTCAATATCTCCGACAGTTGACGTTCAATTGTTTTTTTGTAAACCCCATAAAATTCTTCTCAAAAAATTAAGTAACCCCCATTTAAACCACTACTCTAAAATTTCAAATAAAAAGTTAGCTATTGTAGTAGACTGTTAGCATGAACACCCTGTATAGAAGGAAGGCATTTTATAAGAACCACGAAAGATTCTTTAACCTACAGGACAAAAATTTAAATCGAGAARCAMGCAAACTGGTCAGAACTCACTTTTCGCATGACACAATTCATTCTCACTCACCTTCAGCGATTCAGGCCAAGAAGGCTTCGGCGATGGCGCCGCCGTGTCGGGCATGGTGGGATGGAGCTTCCTCTGGAACAGGATGAGCACACAGTCCATGATCCTCATGATGAGGTGGGGGGGTCTTCCCAGCTTCCTCACGGTGGCTATATGTGCTGGTTTGATGGTGTTCAAAGCTGCCTCCGCCTCCTCCAGAGCCGGTTTCGCAGCCTCCAATTTCTCTTCGGCAATGGCTTTCTCGTCTGCTATTGAAGAAACTAGGATTTCAGCCTTTTCCTTTACCTTTTGCACCTGGTTTTTGACGATTTCGGCTTGCATTGCTCGTTCTGTCACCTTTTAAAAGAAATATTAGGAATAATGTTCTTCATCTATTTTTTTATGTTGGCTACCTCTGTTAGAACTCTTTCTGCTCTTTGTGAAGCATCTGCTAGTTCATGTTCCATGACTGCTAGCTCTTTTTTTAAAACTTCTACCGAGGAAGAAGCTTCTGCTAGCTTCTCCAGACCAGTATCCATCCTCAATGCACCGTCATTTAGTTCCACCTGTTTGCTGGTGTAGATGCTCTTGTAGCCAGCAATGAAATTGAGGTACGACTTTGGTGTGACGTGAGTAGCTCTACGAAATCTGAAGAAGACTTGGAGTGATTGGAAGTTCGTTTCCTTCAGCTCATTTACCTTTGGAAATATTCAGTAGAAGTCCCAGATACGATATCCTGGATAGACCCTAAAGCAACGACTAATTCCTCTTTCACTTCGCTGGTGCATTCTATGGAGAAATCATTTAGGAAATGCCTTGCAACCAACACTAAAGCATCTTTGGGCCATGGCTGGAACCAGTCGATAGTGCATCCTGATATTAGAGCAGGGAAACGTAGTGCCCTACTCCTGAATTTTTCTCCTACCTACAGAAAAATCAGTACACAATATAAAGTTTTACCTTCATGTCATCAGATTACTGGTGAAAAGCAGAAGACCACGTGAAGGTTCTGAAGTGTCCGTTGCAGGAAGTATTCCATCACGATTTCTTGGTTCAAGGTTCTCTTCGGATTTTCTCGTTTCATGATAGGCGTCAATTCCTGAACGATCTCGGATTGATCGTCTTTGGTAAACAGATTTGAGATGACTCCTGATGAGAGGATATTGTTCAGGTATTCGAGGAAACCTTCTTCCTTGATGTCGAGATCAGTAAATATGAAGGTGGTACCCTTACCCTGAAATTGTCATTTAAATATTTCGAAAATCGGAATAAGGAGCTTTACCTGACATCCACAAGTACGATAGAGTATCTTGAGATCTTCTAGAAAGTTGGCGGTATTGTAAGAACGTGTTAGAGATATCTGAAAGGCTTTGTATCCAGCAATGAAGGACGACAGTTTTGTCAAAGATTGTTTGCCGCTTCCTCCCACACCTAGATTAAACAATGTACAGAAGAACCAGTGTATTGGTTTGGAACTTACCAACAAGCATCATATTTCCCCTGGGATGTCTCAGAACCCTTGAAATCTTCACCAAATGCAGCATGGCATCCGGAAAGAATACAAGATCCATCCCATTCCCCCTGACCATTTCGTTAAACTGAGAGAGAAACATGTCGAATCTCTCGCACAGTTCGACTGGATCACTCACTGGCTCGTAGACTTTCGGAAGCTCCATGTCAGTATCTTCTCCTTCTTCACCAGTCGGTTCCGGAGCATCCCTGATAAAAACGTGATGAGACTAACAACTTAATTTAATGAAAATGAGTACCTCATAAAGTCAACGAACACTGGATTTGGTTCTGTCTTCTTCCTCATCTGAGGACCTAGCTCTTGCTCCACGAGCCTGAGGAGCTCTTCGTCGAACCAGATTTTGTCTTCTGCTATTGTGAACCTGTCTGAAAACACTCGGGTGCATTCGTGCTTCCAAAGAAGCATTAGGCAAGACTCAGACTCGATTACGGTCGATAAAGTTCCAACCTACAAGGACAAGAGAAGCTTTAATGTCAAAAGAAGTGACCTATCCTTACCATTCCCTGCCATATCCTCGACAGTTCCCTCAAAGAAAAAACGTAATGAAACTTCGCTGGAGTCGGTAGCAATTTTGCTCTGGTACTCTTCCACAGTAGTCTGGTGAGTGGAACCAGCTTCTTCACCAAGTTCCTGACTTCTTGGGTGAAGCCTCGCTTGGCGTTGTAGTGTCCTTGCCCGATTACACTAAAGATCTTATCTACAGAAGCGTCTGTGGGGAGTGTGCAGTTGAACATGCAAAATTGGCGTTTCAATCTGGATGGTATGTCGCTTCTTCCTCCACCCGGTTGACCCATAGCGGCCACAAACTGGACATCGATAATCGAGGTGAACTCACCTGGTTTTTCGAGGCTGTAGAAGCCACCCATGTCCATCGTTTGGCGGACTATTTCGTTAGTGACCTTCAACAAGCAATGAGTACTTTATCGGACGATTCTTACTGCTGTTTACCTGATCGCCCCAGCAGTTGATCTCTGGTAAGTTAATGTCATCAATGAACACAATCATCTTTCTTCCATTTGGTGGTCCAAAGGTGTTGCCCATCCTCTTCTCCACGTAACTCTCTATTGTTTTCTGAAATTGATATGGTGACGTGGCACTCGAGAAGTTAAAGCCCCTGTTCATGTAATGCTCGGGATTGCATTGCTTCATGTAAGACTTGATCATCACTGTCTTGGCTGAACCTTGTTCACCAGTCAGTAAGACAGCTTTGCCTTGTTTAGCAATCGTGTTCATTAAGTAGTTCATTCGGACATTGTCTGGTATGGGGACGAGGATGCTTGAATAATCCGGTGTACTCAGTTCGGGATAAGCATAAGAAGGCACTAGAGTACTCCATAGCTCCCAAGAACCCGATTGGCTAACCACATAGTCGAATACGGTGGCCTGTAAAAGCTAAAGCTAAGAGAGATGTCTTTTGAACATTTTAAGGAGACATTCAACATCATCTCTATTAGTCTTTCTATGGCAATATTATCTACTCACATCAGCATGTTTAGGTTTATTTATTGGTAAATCCAGGTGCTGCATCTGCTCCTTCAAGAAGACATCATACTTTATTCTATCTTCAGTTTCGAGGAAGGCCCCCATTCCCCAAACCAGAGCAAACACATACAGCTTTGTCAGATGTTCTGGAGTCAGCAACTGTACTGCTTCTGAACGAGATATTTCTTCAGTGGTGTCATCATCAAGGTCTCCATGTTCTGACCTGGTAGTAGACAACTCATCTGGTTGAATTTGGCAAGGAACCAGCCCTACATGAAGAGAAGATGTATTTGTCCCCGATCAAGGTCACTTTCTTACCTTCCAGAAGCTTGAGCATTTGAAGAGTTACATTGCACTGTAACACATCGACCACGAGACTCAAATTCTGCGTCCCAAATGCGTAGCTGGCGCTGAAAGATTCATCAAAGAGCTTATGGAATACCTCCTGCTCTGTTGCACTTCTCTTTTTCAGCCAAGCTCTCACTATGGGCTTCCAGTMGAGTCCTGAAGAACTCATGTAGACCATTCCGTTTCTGGAGACGGTGGCTGGGGACGCGTTATCAATGTTGTGCGGTTCGAATATAATTTTGCAGTTTGGAGCCATGGAAAGCCTGTCTCCATTGGCCAGAGTCAATGTTTTGTTGTCGTCAAGAACAGAGTTGAGATTTTCAATCCAGATGCTATCAACTGGACCATCAAGCACCAACCAGATGTGTTCATCTGGTGAAGAATTCAGACATAATTATGGATTAAATAAAAAAATATTTATCATTACTCTGTTTTGCCTTGAGTGTCTTCCTCCAGAGAGCAGAGAAGATGCCATCTGTCCAGTCATTGGTTGCTACATCCAGCCTTCCAAACATCTGTGCGGCTGTGATAGCTTTGGGATTCATTCTCATTTCCCTAAAAACAAACAAATGAAATCTGAGCACTGTATCGATAATACGTACTTGTGGGGTTCCCCCAACTGTGTTAGGGCTTTCATCAGCATTTGGATACATGTGGTCTTTCCTGCACCAGTGGGTCCTAGGGTCATAATTCCATGTCTTACACGCTGGGTTTCGTACAACTGCAACAGAAAAACTTCAACACTGTCTTTTTCCCATAATCTTCTTACCTGTATTAGTTTTAGCACCCAAGGAGCATGATTTACCAACCCAGCTTGCTCAACTTGAGTGGCGATAGCTTCTTCCAGCTCTGGGTAAGCTGTTTTCTCGATTACTTGATTTGGGAATAAATCTGCCACCAAAGAAATGAATAGTGGTTCATCTTCGTCGATTAGTTTTGAAAGGTTCATATCACGAAGCACCCTCATCACTATGGTGCTTTCAGTGTCTTTGTTATTGACTCTCTTGGCTGCCCCCAGGCTTCGAAGTACGGAAAGGATGTTTCTTAATCCGAAATCGTAATGGACTTGTTTGGTGAGCTGCTCTTCGCAGAGCTTGTACAACGTGTAAAACTTCCGAGCTAAAGTGATGTTTTCCAAAAACCCGCAGCTTGCCAGCTTGACCCTAATGATTATCTGCCTGTCAGGAACCATCATTGCTACGGTTCTGAACTGGATCTTGAGGTTTTCTGGAAGTTCTTTTCGACCAGCATATCCTGGGTTCTGAAACGCAAAATCTCTAAAATTAATTGTCGTGTTTAAGTACAATTCCCCACCATCGTTATGAATATTCCGAATTCTGGACATAACTCCATGATGTCACCATCTGTGAACTGGAAGGTCTTCTTCTTCTCCTTCTTGCTTGCTAATACAACTGCTATCTGTTGGGCTGCTACTGACAAAACAGGGAGTTCAATGCGGTTGAATTCATCGAAACATCCCCATGATCCTGATTGAGCTAAGCCTTTATAAATTCTTCCCAACCCTCTGTAGTCCATCTGATCTGAGCAGTTGAACACCACCACATATTTAGCCAAAGTCTTCCCCATGTCTTTGACTGTTTCTGTTTTCCCAGTACCTGCAGGTCCACAAGGAGCTCCACCCATACTCATGGCTAGAGCTTGGGCTAAAGTAATATAACACCTAAAAGAAAGGAGACTTGAAACAAACCATTTATAAAAATGCAGAGCTTACCTGTCAGTTAATGGTGTTATCACCAATCTTTCGGTACACCCTAAATACTCATTCTGATAAAAGAAGCTCACATCAGTGACCACAATCGAAGTCTTGTCCAATTCATCTTTGAAGTAAAACCTGCACTGCTTTAGCCACTCAAAGTCACTGACAGTTTTTATGTTGAGTCGACACTGAAAGCAATTTTGAAGCAGGATTTATTAAGAGACATCTTGATATTCTGGTAAGCTTACCAGAATATCAAAGATGTCTCTTTGATGCACGTGTATGGTAATGAGTGTTTCGAATTTTGTCCGCTCAATCCTAGACAGATCTCTTGTTGTCTGGTCAATGAGAGTATTGAGTAGTTCTAGAAACTTGTTGTTAGTATCCGGCATGATTTTCTTATCATGACGAGCTTGCATCAGAGCCATTTCAGCATCAGATGTCCATATCATTTGCAAACCAAGAAGACCAACCTACAGTCAAGAGGATACTCACTAGAAAGACCTCTCAATTCTTTTTCCTTTACTTACCTGAGCTGGCATTTTATCCAAAAACCCCAACAAATTAAAATTGCTGTCGTTAACCAAAACATTCGCCTGTCGTATGATCGAATGAATCGATGTCTGCGAGGTCACCAACAGCTGAGTCAACCAAGTTTCCACACTACCCTCGGCTCTAACAGCCTTCTCCAACTGTATGGTCTCTCCCTCTGAAGAGATTATAGCCACCATCTTGTTGTATTCGATGTCGTGGAACCTTATCCAGCGAGTATTGTCGAAGATTGAGAGCAGATGGTTCTGAATAGTATGAGAGTCAGACGCCTGACCTAAGATTTCCAATAGGGCAGGATCTGAGACGAAGAAAAACCTGGGGAACATCATCCTCTTGCGTTCCAGGTAGCCACTAAGAGATTTCTGGCAAAGCTCTAGTTGCTCCTGGAGATGGGGTAGTAGTTGTTTCAACATATCGTCACCTAGAGGAAAGGGACATTATAATATACAGTATCTACAGTAGCTGTGGTCGAAATGAAAGTAAATCCTTACCAACACAGCAGTTCACAACGCCAGGTGTCTCGTGTGCTCTTTGCATTATCTTCTGCCATGACTTATCAATTTTAGAGAACCTCTTTGCTTCTTTGGGTAATTGCTTTGCTATATCCCCTCCTACAAATACTGCTTCCAGATATACCCACATATTCTGCACAAGCAACCATCTTTCTAATATCTCATTGGTATTGGACAGATCATAGACCCACTGTTCTATGTGCTTCTTGAAAGGAGCGTTGTATCTATAAAATAGAAAGGATTTCTTCAAAAACGTACTGGGTTTGTAGAGAAAGAGTAAATAACATACAACTATCTACCTGTTTGACATGAGAGATCCCAGGATCATCAAGCTGTCTTCAAGTTGTCCAATTGTTTCTGCAGTTGTGTCACCTCTCAACAATAGTTCTCCACGGTTATTAAATGGCATGAAAGTCAATTCATGAACGGACCACTCATTTGTAACTTGCCGCAATTTTGCTTCTATGTCCTTCMCTTTCATTGCTGATATACAGAWATCCTAGAAAAAGACGAAGTGACTTCAATCCACAAACAAGATTACAAAGCCTCACCTCAATATCTTCTTTATGCTGAAGCAAAGGAGCCTCCAGGATGTTCTTCAGACAAAACCCTTCACTTTCCAAATCAAAAATATAATTCAAAGCGTCCATAATCCTCTGCCAATGTCTGGGCTTCATGGCTTTATTAGCCATCAGCTCCAACAACGGACACATGTCGTTGAAATCGTCGATGGTCTTCTTCAATGCGAAGAAAGCGGGCCACTCCTTCAGACCCTTGGGTAGCTTCCTGCATCTGTTCTGGAACTCCATCAGTTCGTTGTTGATTTCCTCGATGTTCACTTCACCCCACGGGATGTCATAGTAGCTGTTGACCCAATCAATGACGTCGTTGTACAGTTTGTAGAGCTTCTGGAGGAGGTTGAGTTCCTTCCTGATTTGGGCCAAGTCTGGGTAGTCAGTGGTTGGTAAGCCGAATAGTTCTTCGCCGCTCTGGTAAGTTTGGAGTTTCCTCCACATACCGTCAAAGCGATTCTGGTAATAACAAATTAGTATTAAATCATCTGCATAAGCTTTTCTCTTACCTGGAATAAAATGAGTCGATCAGAAGCTTCTCTAGGAGACAGACCAGGTTGCATCGGTCCAGCTGTTTGATACTCCTTGCAGTATTGGATTTTGTCTTCTTTGAATTTCTTCAGGTTGTTGCAGAGGTCTTCTTGGAAGCGTGGCTGCATCTTCAATAGATGGACTTGAACTCCCAGAGCCTTGGAAAGCAGTTTGCTCCAAGTATATCGAAGATTGTCCACTTGATCAGTGATTTCTTGTTCAACTGATATGTCATGACGGCTAAGGGCATTAAATGCTTCCTGGAACAAAGTAACTTTGCCTGTCGCCAAAAGAAGATTGAGGATATTCTTACTTCGATAGGATCTATCCGCAATTCCATATCAACTTCCTGTTCCCTGATTTTCTTCAGGTTGTTCATTATCATCCTGACGTCGTCCAGKTCTCGAATGGGCTTATCCAGTTTCCTCTCCATCTCGCTKATAACTGCATAGACATATTCCATTTCTCTCTTGTKCTTCTTCTTCATAGCCTGCCCAATCCTGAAACACACKACTTTAAACTGTATCTAAGCTGGATTTGCGGTTTCTTGCCTGTGGGTGCAAGATTTTATTTCGGTTGCAAGACCGAATTTTAGCTTCTCTGTGGAGATGYCCAAACAAGAACCGATTACTTGAACCTCAGGTTCGGTTGTTAATCGTTCTTKCAGCTCCTCATGTTTGCGTAAGGATGATTCGAATTCTTCAAGTCCACAGTTGAGGAGTTCCCTTTGTGTCTTTTCGTTCTTCCAGAGGACACTGTAGGGCCTCCAACGAATTAGGAACTGATTCAATTCCTTCAAGGGAAGAAGATTAAAGAGTAACTTGTGATAGAGCTATCGCTTACTTGTTTCATATCTTGTATGCAAGTGGACAACAAAGACAAAGTCTTCACGACTTCTTTATTCTCCATCACGTGACTGTAGAAGTTCCTCTGTTGAATCGGGAAGGCTGGTTTCTCCTCAGTCACCAGTCTGTAGAGTCTCCTCCTCCTGGTTCTCAGGTCCTCCTCTTTGGCTTTGACGTTGCCCTTGGTCTTCTGCTTACGAGTTCGTGTAACAATATCCAGAAGATTGGGCTTGGGCCCAGCCAGCTTTTTCCACACCGACTTCTTGGGAGGGGTCTTGCGGGGGTATGTACAAAGCCGACAAAGTTTTGTTTTGTGAGAGTCGGTGGTGAATGGTGTGAGAATTGTGAGAATATATTAAAATGTGTTTATTAGTGTAATTGGGTTGTGTTTTGGTGGAGGGACAAGAAAGAAATTGTTAGTTAGTAGCACGACAATCAACTTCACATGCAGCTTCTTATTCAAATCCATTGCTGCTCCATGGATTTGGACAAGACAGGAAGGAGAGCTTTGAAGTTATAACTTACCACTGGTCTACCACCAGTCCATTGGCCCACACCCTTAGCAACGCAAGTAATGTTCTTCCCTGCCTGCACCAAGGCTTCCTGGACTTCTTCCAGGCTTGGTTGAATGCTGACTTTGGGTATAAGAAGTACAGCGTTGATAACGAAGACAGGGTACTTGACAGTTTGTTCTGAGACGCTCAGTTGCTTCCTCAGGGCATCCAAAGACTGACGAGTTACTTTAACGAGAACATCTACGATCTTCCTGCTGTAATACCTCCTCATTTCTCCCAGAGCTCCCTTAACCAAATCCTGCATTGCTTTAGACATTCCTTCATTGAAAAGATGATGGGGGTTTTCAAAACACTCCCATACTAAACTCCAGTCGGACTGTTGTTGAGTGGAGGTACTATCAGCATCGTTATGTACATCTGTTTCATCTAAAGAATACATTGTATTCGCTAAAACTTGAAAGATTCTTTCCTACCATCAAAGAAAATCTCCTCAGTGGAACTGGAAGGGCACATGATCCTGGCTTTTCTGACCATCGTCAAGATTTCTTCAACTGCTTCCTCAACCATGACACTCTTTCTGTGTAGTTCTTGAGCTGAAGATCGACAGACAGAATTGATTTTTTCACAGAAGAACTCCACTGTCCACGGGTTGTCTTCAGGATTGGGCAAGGCGTGTAAGCAGACGTTTTGCATACTMGTTAGYACCTCCAGGACTCGGTTGATGTAGATGTCGTGGACTCTTCCGACCTGGAAAATTCCGTTAATATTTTAAATCTATTTCTAACAAAGCTCAACTTACCAGAACTTTGAAGTTTTGAACTGCTTCATTTGCTCTTTCGACAAATTCCTTCCAGGTTGAAGAAACCCAGGTCAGTTCCTTTAGACCAGGAGCTAAGATCTTCACTAGCTTAACCAAATGAGGAAGGAGTAGTGGTCTAATTTCCAACTTCACACTCTTGACAATCTTCAGAAAATCATTGACAAGGAACTGTAAAGAGTCCTTTACCAAAGTGAAGTGTTCTTGCTTGGAGTACAATGTTAATGCCACTATTGGTATAGGGAGGTCCATTTTAGCCATCAGATCCGCTTCTCTTATAAGCAAAGGAATTGTGTTGTGGATATTCACTTTAATTCGTTGTTGTTCTGGACAAACAGCCAAAAGGGGTCTCTTCAAACATCTGTCAATATCCCACACCTAAGAGATCGACCAATTTAGTCGATATTATTAATTTTAGTTGATCTTCTTACGTGCTGGTTCATCCAGATCGCCACCATGTCATCTTGATAAGATCTGATCATGTTATCTGCAGATTTGTGTCGTTTTGACAATTCTACAGCAGCTGGTAAAGTTTTGAGGACTGGGTGGGTCATTATGTTTTCATGTAGCTCCTCAAGGTGACAAACTAAAGATTTTGCCCACTTAATACGTCCTAAAACGACAGAAGTTAAAGAGAAAATCTTAATTTAAATTGAGATGACTCACCGGCGATCGGAGGGAACATCCTAGGAACAGGAGGGTCATCCTTCTGCTTCTTATACATCCTGATAATCTTATCGACTTCTCTTTCACAATGCTTCAACACCCTCTCGTACTTGTCTTCCATTCTCGTCAAGGGAATCTTCTCGCTAACCTTTAAGAAGAGGAGTTTTGAA
Source organism: Rhyzopertha dominica (assembly GCA_025024175.1). Classification (NCBI taxonomy): domain Eukaryota; kingdom Metazoa; phylum Arthropoda; class Insecta; order Coleoptera; family Bostrichidae; genus Rhyzopertha; species Rhyzopertha dominica. The sequence continues at coordinate 7,147,843 of QCXZ01000003.1, read as the reverse complement.
CTGCTCGATTTCATTTCAACAGCTTACTTTTTCGAATCGCACCAAGAATTTAATGCCTTGAGGTGTTTCCCAAACGTTGGCGAAGTTTTCTTCTATCATGTTTCCTATTCGTTCCTTGAGTGCGTCTGTTTTTGTAGTGAATTCTTGGTAGTCAATGTCGAATTGAGCGTTTCTTTGGTCGAGGTAATCGTAGTTCTTGTCCATTATGGTTGCCTTGGCTTCATTGAAGTTTTGGACAGCTTCATCCAAAGCTAAAGGGTCTCTCTTATTGGAAACAGTTAAGTTTAGGTAATATACTTACTTTCCCCCAAAAGTAACCCTTCCATCCTCCTCTGGAACAAGTTGTTATAGTCATCGATTAAATCGAATGTGGCAATTATTTTCCCCAATCTCGCACAGAAGGTATCGAATTTTCCGAAGACGTAGTTTTCTGAAAACTGGAAAGGTTCTTGACCTGGTATAAATGCTTGACTTTTCACGGTTAAGTAAGTTCTACGGTAGACATGATTAAGAACGATGCATTGAGTCAACTTGTCTTTGACTGTGTTCCTGTCTTGAGACCAAATGGTTTGCTGGCCTCTACAGTTGATGTAGTCTTTACAGGTTTCAATCATTTGGTTGGTTATCTTAAAAATGAACAGAACGTGATGACTGAAATGACTTCTGGTAGGTGTGGAAACTCACTTTGACCATCAAAGCAGAGGTTCTTTCAGATGTGTTATAGAATTGGGAMACGCTGTGTATTAAACGTACAGTTTGCAGTAGACCTAGTATGGAGTCTTTCATCTTTACCTAGAAGGCAATCATGATAATACCCTTCAATTTGTCTCCTCTCATTTTTTTCATATTCTAAATAACTTCGATTTGTTACTACACACACAGTACTTACTGGATCGTCCAGGTACAAAGAATGACAATTCTTCTCCAAAGTTTGAATGTACTTTGCGTTATCCTTGGCCTCATTGTAACAGAACGTAATTTTGTGGTCCGTTTCACGCCATTCCTTCAAGATCTTAGACCTGGCGAACTGAAGACACAAAATCGTCATCTGTACTTCAGGTGACTGGACTTGGTCGACGATTTGTGAGAAGTGAGCTCCACGTTTTTTCCAGTACTCCAATTCGTCTTGTGGGCCTACATTTCCTCTTTCAGCTTCAGTATTGAGTGTTATACCTACTTACCGGAGGAATCATTTTCCCTTCTGATCTGTTCGCTCTCCTTCAAAATTTCTGCTAGACGTTTACACCATCCCTTGACTCTTTCCTCCAACTTCTTGACCATATCCGGAAGTTTAGCTACTTCCTTAAGCTCCTCTAACGATTTTGAGCTTGCAATGGTCTTCCCGTCGTTGAACAGGTTGCCTTGATGACAGACCTCTTCACATACTAAAAATGGACCTTCAAACTCAGTTTTGTTGTGATGTGACGTTATTAATACCTTTAAGGGCGCTACAGAAGGACCTCAGACCTGGAAGAAGTTGGTTCTTAACCATTGGACAGTTTGAGGCTTCGTCTTCTGTATCAGGACTTGGATGGGCTAAAGCCTCCATGTAGACGCATTCTACTATGCGTTCTATGGTCGTGACTAGGCCAATTCTTTGGGCATCGATGATCCCACAAAAAAGATCCTGCACGTTTTCCAAAATACAAACTGTAAATGAACCGTATAGTATAGATTTTACCTTCTGGAATCCTTCTTCTGGCAATTGCTTGTTAGTATTCGTCCTGAAGATGTAGATGCAAATGCCAGTTAAAGGCACATCCCATCCATCAGTCAAAAACAACTTCTTCCTGACGACTGGGACGGTCTGCTGGAGCAAATTCGTCCTGCTCGAAGATGCTTGGAGCATCCTGCTGGTCGAAGGTTTGTTGCTTGCTTCCGAGTTCACCTGCAGCTCCTGCTCTTCCACATCTTGATAGAACCACATCAGCTTGCTCTTCATGTGAGGTAGGAAGAGTTTGTTGATCTCATCCAGCTAAATAAAGATAACGGTATTTCATACAGTCTTGTGTTCGTAACCATGGATACTACCATGTCTCCTTCGAAGACGTGGTCCATAATTTCGTGCCTCGGGAGTCCTGTGGCGTCCATGAGAAGCTGGAACGCGTATTCCAGGCGAGGGTCCATCTCGCCTCGTCGTGCCTTTCGCTCGCATTCTTCCCTACGCCTCTGGAAGATTTGTGCTTTGTTAAATTCTCAACTCAATAAATGAATTGAGTGCATAGCTTTTAGTTACCCTAAGTTCCCTTCGCCACATGTTAACTTGCGTTCTTTCTACTGGCACGAATGTAACTGAATAGAGGGATATCTTTGTTAAGCATTTTGGTGTTGGTACTGGCTGGCCCAATCCCCACAAAATTTACTTTTGGACGGTGATATGATCGCATTATTCAGCGGTTAGTATTTGCATGACATAATAAATCAAGTGGGGTGTCTCATAATTCTCCTTTAGTATGCATAAAAAACGAACCACGTTGCAAAGCAGTGTTTTTAAAAGCGCATCTAACTCGACAAACTGCCATTGTTGGTTGTGTTCTAACACCAATGCGTGAATCAGTCTTGAATTAATGTTTATAAGATAAACTATCACTCTTTTGTCAGGGTTTTAATGAAATAAAGTGTTACGGCACGTGGATCGATCAAAAAAGGAAAAGGCTCTACGTTTTCCAGATGCAGAGGTTCTAAACTTAAAAAGAGAAGGAAAACGCTTCAGAATCGACGCTGTGGTCGTCCAAAGGAAAATGCAACGAACCAGAAGAAAATTAAGGCAAATCGAAAATAACGGTCCTTTGTAAAAAATAAAACTATTTTATAAGAATCCCAGCGTCTGAATTCTTTTCCAAAATTTTCGAATCATAAGTACCACGCTTCGGTTTTATAGCATTTTGACTTGCATGCTTTGCAAAGTATGTATAAAACTGCTGTAATTCTTTCAAATTGTCATACTTGCTGGTTAAACATCGTTATATTTTATCGTCGTTCCATCATAATTAAAAGAGTATTTAAATATCGCATAATTTTATTTAGTAATACTTGATCTTTGATACAATACTTAATATTCTATTAATATTGGTAAATATGTGTTTAACTAAAGTTGAATGAATTTCTGCTAACTATCGTTCTAATCAAAAGGTATAGCCGGATATATATGGGAAATCTGCCCCCGCGGCTTTTTTTGTTGCGATATGGGGGATCGTTTTGGTGCTAAATAAAAATTATATAGTCAAATTTTCAGTTCTTAATATCAAGCAGTTTTCAAGTTTTTTTTCAAAAAAACCTTTTTTTCGGTTTTATAATTTTTTTATTCGTAATATTAAAATTTAGTGAACGACTATTTTTTTATAAATTCTTACGAGTAAAAGGCATGAAAAAATATTTTTTTATGATTTCTATATTAACAGTCGATTTTTAGCGAGAGAAATAAAATTTAAATCTTTTGTTCGAAAACCTTTTTGAAAAGTGTCACTAACCAAATTTTGTCAAAATTTTTTAAAGTGGTGCAACAATACGAAAAAAATTAAAAAGTATTTTTTTTGTAATCTTGCGCTTATGTTTTTATGGTAAAAAATGTCTAAAAATTATTTTTTCCCAAAAATACATCTTCACTAGATAAGAAACAGAAAATTGAGACATACCTTACTTAAAATAGTTAAGAGTATGAAAAATGTCTAGAGACAATAAATAAATCTTGTTTTTTCATACTATTGGCAATTTTTTTTCAGTTTTAGCATCATAAAAACAAAAAGTTCGATTACAAAAGATATATTGTAACACTGATATTGCTGAACAAAATTATTATAAATTATTGACATTGGCAAGTGTAATAATTTCAAACGAACTAGATTGAAGACTATTCTGAGTAACGTCAGTCTTCGTCACTGTCGATCATGTGAGCATTAATTCAAAAACATATCGTTGTTTGTTAACTATCAACCAAATAAGAATGACAACCCTGGAATTAGTCAATATTGTTGTAATTGTGCTAACGGTAACCGCATTGTCGGATGCTGCTCACACATTGCACCTATCATATATTATCTATCTCACGCTAGATACTTGGCAAAAGTAGTAAAACATGATGACATATTGAGTCGTCTGTTTATTAATCAAAAGTTTAATTTTGTAATGAAGTCAGTGACGAAGACTACTTTGTTTGAAATTATTACATTTACCAATGTCAACAATTTACAATAATTTTGTTCAACAATATCAATATCATAATATAATATCTTTTATAATCGAACTTCTTGTTTTTATGCTACTAAAACTGAAAGAAATGCCAATAGGACGAAAAAACAAGATTTATTTATTGCAACTTTAAACATTTTTCAAACTCTTAACAATTTTAAGTAAAGTATGTCTTAATTTTCTCTTTCTTTTCTAGTGAGGATGTATTTTCTGTAAAAAAATAATTTTTATACATTTATTACCATACAAAATATAAGCTCAAGATTACAGAAAAAAAATACTTTTTAATTTTTTTCGTATTGTTGCACTACTTTAAAAAATCTAAAAAATTCCTGAGTATAGCCTATAAAAGGTAATTTTTGACAAAATTTGGTGACACTTTTCAAAAAGGTTTTCGAACAAAAGATTTAAATTTTATTTCTCTCGCTAAAAATCGGCAGTTACTATAGAAACCATACAAAAAGATTTTTTCATGCCTTTTACTCGTAAGAATTTGTAAAAAATCGCCATTCACTAATGTTAATTTTAAGATAAAAAATAATATGAAACCGAAAAAAAGTTTTTCTGAAAAACTTGGAAACTGTTTGAGATAGAGAGTTGAAAATTTCACTGAATAATTTTTATTTGGCACCCAAATGATCCCCCAAGTCCCAATAAAAATGCTGCGGGGACAGATTTCCCATATATATCCGGCTATACCCTTTTGTGAGATTGGTCAACAACTTCCAGTGTAAATCTTTGCTTGCTTTTCATTTTCGCGTTCATATTTTGCTTTCTAAAAATCTAATTTCTTCTGTCATTTTTTTTATCTTCCAAATAAACTCTTCGCTTCTTTATAGTCACTAATCATTTCTGTCCTTTATAAATGTTGTAAAGCATATTATCTAACAGTTTATTTTTTATGTGCGTCTTAAAACGTTTTGAATTGCTGCAGACTCAGCCATTGGTTGCAAAATCTTTTGTGACTTCTTCGATAACAACTTCATCTTCACCATCAGAAAAATTGTAACAACGAGAACATGTTTTGATTGTAATTTTCAGACTGTTAGATCATGTATATTAAACCGAAGTTTTCAAATTTTACCCCTAGGCAGGCGATGCGTTTAAGCAATTTTTTACCCTAAGCATCTCCTCCGGTTCCAAGTCAGACAAGTTTGTTTCTTCATCTTCACTCTCACTGAGGTGTCCATGTGGTCCATAAACAAACATTTTTCCTTTCGCTAATTCAAAATAAAACAACGCTCAATGTTTTGTGTTCACTTAGCAAACAGACGAGAATACATTATATAAAGAATGTTGTATTTAAAATCTGAGAGGTTTGATGCGTCGTAACTCTTTAAAAAATGTGGATATTTTTAAGTAATTATTATTTTAACGTCAGATAACTACGTACTCCTTTTTTTTACTTTTTAATACAGTATAAAAAAAGTTCACGAAGGTCTCACACGCGTTCTTCAACCACACAGAACTCTTTAGCGTTTTGGTCGGTGTGTTTCCCAAACGAATGGTGCAGGAAGACTGAACAGCACCCTCAAGAGGGACACGCGATGTCACTAGTGGCTTTTAACGTAGTGCGAAAATTCTTGTGCAACAATCCAAAAACTGGCGTGCTGCTCCTGGCACGGACTATTTATAGGGCAGTTCGTTTGTTCGTGGCGCAAATTAGATGTGCTTCAGCAGTTTTAATTAATTCAGATGGGGTTGGAATTTCGCTGACACGCAGCGTTGCCAGAAGATAAGAGGAAAAGAGAATATCTGCTATCCATTTACTACTATTACTACTAAGTATATGTTTGTGCTAACAAACATGAGGCTGTGTCATATTCTGCGATAAAAAATTATTGCCAATAAATGGATAAAGGTCTTAATTCTTGGATTTGCCTTTTATACGACTGTGAAATATACGAAGTTTTGTTAGGTTATGGGCCCAGGTAGAGATAGGGCTGCTCAGGAATTAAAGCCTAGCGCTCAAAAAAGTGAAAACTCCTCTCGCAAATAAGAATTAAATTCATTTCTTCTTCAGAATCTGACATTGAATTTGACTTATGTAAACAAACGAGAAGTTTGTTTCTGAGATATGACACAAAGTTATTTTTTTAAATATCAGTTTGTGGCTTTGACAGAGTCTGATTTGTTATTTTTTAAGCTTTCAGAATATTACAGCTGAGAAATTTAAAAAGTTGCACTAATATGACTTATTATTACTATTATTAGATTATTTCGTAGCAGTTACTCTTTTTACTGTTCTCAGGCTCGCTCTAGGATCGTTTAAAAATTATTTAAGGCATTTTCACAATTAAAGTTTGTCTGTAAAATTACATTACCCTGCAATATTGACCATGGTGCCCTCTTTAACTTCGAATTACTCCTTTGTGAAGCTATTATATCAGAAAAAGCCGAGATAAAACGTGGTATTCCCCAGGGCTCTATATTGGGTCCTTTAATATATACCTTGTATACATCAAATTTTGTCAACTCGGTAAAGAACTGTAAAATTCATATGTATGCTGACGACACGCAACTTTACCTTTTTTTTTGATAAAAATGATGATGATGCTGCGCAATTAATTAATGAGGATTTAAATAGCCTTGCGGATACATCGCATAAGCATAATCTTTTGTCTTAATAGCGTTAAATCGTCAGTTATATATTTTGGTGGCTTAGCAGCAAATGATATCACGTTTGTAATCGGGACTGATCCTTTGAGGAAMGTATCTGAGGGAAGAAATCTAGGCGTGATTATTGATAGTAGTTAAATTACTATACACCCACAGGCATTTCTTAACAAAAAAAGATTAAAATGCTCTTATTTGATTCACTAGTTCTCTCACAGTTTAATCATTGTGACTATGTCTTTGGGCCCTGTCTAACGGCTAAGGATGCTCAGCGCATTCAGAGGATACAAAACAGCTGCCTCAGATTTACTTTTGGAATAAGGAAATTTGAGAGAGTGTTCCACACTCTGATTGGTACAGGTTGGCTTAATATGAAAAATCGTATGAGGCTTCATGCTTCTGTTCGCTATCACAGATTACTCATTCATAAGTCCCCACCCTATCTCTATAATAAAATTAAATTCAGAACTGATATTTATAACCTGAATGTCAGAAGGAAGGACGCCCTTACGATTCCTCGACACAAATCTGCCCTTTACGAAAGGTCATTCAGCTACAACGTAACCAAAATAATTAGTGGGCTCCCAGCGTCCTCGAGATCAATGCCAATTGTTACCTTTAAACGTTTCTATAAAAGTTATCTTCTTGAATCACAAAATTGAAGTCATATCTGATTATTAATAAAGTGCCTCCCTTCATCCGTTGCTATGTGTTTTTGTTTCTCTCCTATTTATTCTGCAATGTCAATTATTTAAATGTGATGACAGTTCATAGCTTGACAATTCTGCAAAGTAGTTTTTTTTATTTTTCTGATAGAAGTAGAGACATATATTTAGTATAAACTTAGTTTAACTTTCGGTTATATTATTATAGATATCATAATCTAAGGAGGTTTGGAAGAGAATAGCAATCCAATGGATTGAACTCCATACCTTTGATGACATAGACACTATAAAATTCTATGGATATATAGGCATGTTGATGCGCATCAATAAAGTTTATTATTACTATTATTATTATTATTATTATTATTATTATTATTATTATTATTATTATTATTATTATTATTATTATTATTATTATTATTATTATTATTATTATTATTATTATTATTATTATTATTATCATTATTATTATATCAGCCGTATAGTCTTTTTTGCAACACTGCAGCTTTTCAATTCACGTTTGAAAAGTTATGTTTGTGGGGCGATATAGTAACATTTCCTAACTGGTGGAAATTTCAAATTGCCTGTCAAGAGCATAATGACCCATTTAGCAAAGTTGATTCACAACACGTCGTCGCGTTGTAGTCTAATGAAACGTGTATTGGTATCGATTCTGAATGCACAAATTCCCAGCGTAAATTCGTTCCTTTGGTGAATCGGTTTCTACACCAAATAAAAGATTGAAAACTGAATTGGAAAAATTAATTAATAGTAGTTTAGAAGTGCTTATTGTATAACTATATACAGGGTCCGCCACCTAAAACTCCCCAGGCTCGTATTTTCTTTATTTTTTTAGGTACAACTTTAAGTTATATGTCAAATTGTAGGTCTTTTTAAACTCTTTAAAAATAGAGCATTGGGTGTCCAAAGTTTTTTTTGCAGATTATCATATTTTGCAAATAAAGTTAATTTTTGTAAATATTTTTTAACCTTATCCCATATAATAAATATAGCTTTATAGTTGGATGCCGGCTTTTATTTTCTTCAATTTGTGTTTTTAATGTATGCGTGATTTTTACTCCTTCTTAGTGAAAAATAAGAAAAACTATTCTCCCCCATTTGTTTTAATAGACTTGTTCAGAATTTTTTAAGTGTTACTTTATTAGCTTACTACGGTACAAATGATGCCTACATACCCATCGCTGCACACAAAACCCCAAAATTTGGAGTAACTTTTAAATAAATAAAGTACAAAGTTCGTTCTACAGAGAGAGAGGCTAGGAAACGAAACCCTGCGATGAGGCTAGTGCATGATATAGAAAACCAAACTAGCCTCATCGCAGGGTTTCGTTTCCTAGCCTCTCTCTCTCTGTAGAACGAACTTTGTACTTTATTTATTAAAAAGTTACTCCAAATTTTGGGGTTTTGTGTGCAGCGATGGGTATGTAGGCATCATTTGTACCGTAGTAAGCTAATAAAGTAACACTTAAAAAATTCTGAACAACCCTATAAAAAATGGCGGAGAATAGTTTTTCTTATTTTTCACTAAGAAGGAGTAAAAATCACGCATACATGGTAAAGACAAAAATTGAAGAAAATAAAAGCCGGCATCCAACCATAAAGCAATATTTATTATACGGGGTAAGGTAAAAAATATTTACAAAAATTAACTTTATTTGCAAAATATGATAATTAACGAAAAAAATTTTTGGACACCCATTATTCTATTTTTAAAGACTTGAAAAAGACCTACAATTTCATATGTAACTTAAGGTTGTACCTAAAAAAATAGCGAAAATACGAGCCTGGGGAGTTTTAAGTGACGGACCCTGTATACTATAATGCATAAAATAAAAATGAGGGTTATTTGCAGGACAGGTAATTTAAGATTTGAGATGATTGAAACAGAAGAGTTTGCTACTATGATGAATATATGATGTCATCAATTTTTGTTATAGAACTGATGCTGATGAGAAAATGTGATGAAGTTTTCCAATGTAACAATTTTTTAAGCGGCATAAGTCAATCGTCGCTACATCGCACATGCACTGGCCGAGATATTTTCCAATTAACTGGACTATGATATTCCAAAAGCCAAAAGACGAAATTTCTATCATCAAAAATTGATTTAAAATCCAAGCTTTGTAAATTACAACGATCGAATGGTAAATTATTACGCAACACCCCCAAATTGTACTCTCTCAGTCTACGATTCCTAGGATACTCACGCTGGTACTATCAATGCTGATGGATCTACTGGGCGGGGCCGTTTTCTTCATGCCACCAAGAATCGCAAGCTTACTGAGAATTTTCTCTTTGGTCGTCATTTCGGAAAAGCAAAAATGGCGATGCCGACCACGTAAAAATTCAACCACGCATATTTTAAATCTTTTACATATGGTCCGGGCTGATGATGTTTGATCGTTGCGTGGCAACAAGGTGTTTGATCGAATGAGATTTGCTCGTATGTTGGGGGAATGGCATGCTCCAATATGCCGATCATGCTTTAAGTAGCGACCTTTTTGCTTAAAATCAATATATCTTTAATCAAATTATAATATAAAAAACCTCACCACAATGATTTAGAGACCCTAAATACTTTCAGTAAACTGGAGGACTTCTTGAATGTCTGGACCGATTAACCGGAGGATATGATTTCAAAAATGTATCACGCTTGTACAAATTATTACTTCTGAGTTGAAAAAAGTGTGATAACAAACTTGGGCCTTGCAAAAAACTTCATTATCGCTAAGTAAGAACAAAATCTCCAGGTGTCTCCATTTTCCTCGTGACTGGTGATAATTTTCATTCACTTTGTTATTTGCAATCGCAATGCCTCAGTTACCTAAACATGATCGTATCGAAATTCTGATGATGACTGGTTATGGAGATAGAAGGCGAAGTTATTTGGAAGTAGTTGCTTAAAGAACATTAGAAAACTTTTACCCAAGGCTGCATTACTGCCAGGAAGTAAATGGGGAATATTTTGAGCAGAGCAAAGTCAAGGAAAATGGTAATACCTAGCTTTTTTTTCTTCATTTTAGAGATAAAGAAGTTTGCTTTCATTCCTTTCGTTCTTTGTCAGGCTCAATTATTGTATTTACACCTTTCTCAACTCAGAAGCAATAAATTGTACAAGTGTGATACATTTTTGAAATCAGGAAAAATATTATTTTTAATAATGTGCTTTTTGACCCCCCTCCTATTTAAAAAAATGCAACTTGCTCCCATATTTCGGAAACGGGAGTTGACACGGATTTGAAAAAAATGCATTTTAATTATTCATAGGCCCATGCACAATTTCAGAAAAAATCGGTCGAACAGAAACTGAAATATCTTGCTGGTTCCATACTTTGTAGCGACGCTGTATAAAACTGCATTGGCCAGTGCCGGTAGAAAGTATTACTCAAGTAAAACGGTTAATTGATTAGCAAAAGAAAAGGTGTGTCAGTAGTTTTTCAGTAGCTCTTGCTTTAGGAAACAATACAGAAACCTTTAACTTTAGTAACTCGCAAAAAAGGGGTTTACACACCCTTTTGCTTCGATTAACTAATTTTGCAATCATTCCAACTCACCCTGTTGAGCTCATCGTCGTTAATCATGCCAGATCTGCACAGAGATACGTCAGAAATCTACTTGCAGCCTTCTTTATGAACCAATTATTCCTCAAATTAGCTCGACAAACTAATCTTTGATTGCCGGAGCTGCCGACTAAAGAAGATTCCTATGCGTACTGAGGACGGCTTTTCATGATCTCGGAAACTTTATATGACAAAATCACGCACGAGTAAATTGCGGAAAATGGGTTACGACCTCAGCTAATGCGGAACTGGGTATCTTGCCAAGGAAATCCTAATGAATTTTAGTCGCGTAAGACACGAAAGGGAATTGGAAGGCTATTAAATATATTATGGGGGGGAACGGGATATTTATTTTTGTAATTGACGATGTCTCTATCAATCAAAGTCTTTTATTAATGTTCGCATTCATAAATTTGAATGTTTTATTAAAATATATGAACTATATACTATGAAAATCATTAATACATTACACAGTACTGTTAATTTCATGCGACAACGGTCGACTTTTATAAAAGCGTTGAAAGAAAAAATTCTTTTTATTCGACGATAAGAGAAAACTCCAATCAGATCTCGATTGTCTTAAGCCAATCTCCAACACCTTCATCAACACGATGGATAGACGCAAAACCACCAGGCCATGATGTTGACCATATGTTCAATTGTTTGGAAGACCATTATTCAAAATCCTGAATTTGCTACTTTTCTCTCCCAGAAACACTCTCAATTGCGTTGGGACAGCATTCGTTCGATAATCTTCACGATCTTTCCACATTCAGAGTATTAAATAGTTTGAGGATCAATCCATCATAAGTCTATGAACACTACTCCAGTAGTTTCTGAAAACTAACTTCAACATATGTTGTTAGGGCTAAGACTTGGTCTATTAACTTATAAACCATCGTGAAAACAAAAAACGAAATCCGCCATTATTCTTAAAATGATATGAAGTATTATGGGTTTAGACAGAGGTATCATGGCCACAGATTTTGTTCTACACAATTTATAGGATAAGGAACAAAAGCAACAGATAACTAGCACGGAAAACATATCTTAAACTATGTCCACTTACCAATCATAAAGATTCGCTACCTGTATCTGCCACATAGTTTTACTCATGTTCCCCCAAGCATCCAAACTATTCGATGCACTAACACTGTATAATTCAAAACTGCACTTCTGGCACCAGAATACCGCAATAAACCACACGAAAACACCTAAATTAAACTTGCAAACCGCATTAACCGCATAGAAGCATGCAACATTCATCTCAACTTGAGTAAACACCACAAAGGTTCTGCCAAACTAATTAAACGTACTTTCCACCGGTGTTTCCTCGTCGAATTCTTTGTTTCAACTCCCCCATATCATTTCAATGGGGTTGAAAATGCAATGATATGGGGGTAACCGTAGAATGGTGTGTCCACGATCAGAAGCGAGAATGTCATTTTAAATTTCTTCGATTTTTTTGCGCCAAACACTTCCAACAATTGTTTTTTTTTGTGCAGCTCTCTTCGAAATATAAATCTTTTCTTAAAAACTCTTCAATGGTTGCCTTTTTAGTTGTTGTATTTGGAATTTTATCCAGTTGCTCCGAATGGTAACTAGCGTTGTCCATTACTATGACGCTGTTTGGTGGCAGTTTGGGCAATAAAATGTTTTTAAACCAATTTTCGAACACTTCCGCGTTCATATCAGAATGATGATCGCCGCTTGCTTCTTTTAAGTTATTACATCCAAGATACAGGGCTCCAGGAACGAAACCATTTTCACCTCCTGCGTGTAGAATCATTATTCTTTTTCCTTTTGACGCCGGAATATTGACGTTGCACTTCCCTGAGTCATCAACCCATCCTTTTATTTATTGTATCATGGGTATCGTACCATGTTTCGTCGAGGAAAAATATCGGACGATTTTCCTGCCTATACATTTCTATAGATGTTAAATAATCGTATCTCCACTTTCTTATTACCTGGCTTTCCATCAAGCATTGCTTCTTCTCCACCTTTTTCGTTGAAAAACTTATTAGATGTACAAACAGATACATAAACAAAAATTAAAAGTGCTAATAGGGGTTTTAAAACCTTAAGGAATTAGACAAAAAACGTCAACGCTTTTTAGAACAAGTTATCTCTAAATATGAAGATATAAAAATATCAAGATTTTTTTTGATGTGTCTTATCAGTATTTGCCGCATTAAAATTTATGTATAATATTAATAACCTTTATATACAATTTATTGTAAATATTGTAAATAAATGGTGTTTCATCAAATTTACCTAAGTACACGGAGTATACATTGCATAACAGTTAAAGGGGAACAAAACATAATACCGCAAACGCTTTATCCAAATGACGGTCTATGATGACCAAAAATTAGTATTGCGAATATCCTACAAAATGGTAAGTCCAAAGCGCGTGTTTTTTTAAATTCAAGGATATAAGTACCGAATAGTTACAGTTAATACGACTTTGGGAATCCCCGCTTTAAGTCATACGCGGTATGAACTAAAATATAGCGCAACAAATGCAAAATTCGCTGTTTTTCATTGTAGCTGTTACCAATACGAATTTTAGCAATATCTTATATCCATTTAATGTCATGTTTCTTAAATTTGAGCTTTTTCGGTGGGGACATTTGAACTACTCATTTTAATACACCTGGCAACAGTGTTCACCATCATCAGCTGCGTTTTGTTTTGAAGATGTAGCTGCAGGTACAAAAATGGATTTGTTGGAATCAGTTTTACGGGCTTCAGAAGCCCAAAATTACATTGAAAACTTCAGGAATGCTCGCATTGACCACACTGTTCTCAAACTGTTAGACGAAGATGATTTACAAAAGCTGGGTGTGGAAGATCCTGCAATAAGAAAATCTATCGTGCAGCACGCTGCTAATTTGCAAGTACATTGCGAGTAAGTACATTAAAACCCCATGTACACTATTGAAATTAAGGCATAGTGTTTCAGAAAGAAGATAGATTTGACCATAGACAAAGAATATATCCAGTTAGTCTTATACCAGATCAACAGGCACTTAAATCTGCACTATGCAAATTTATCTTGCCCACTCACAAGAACAGACATAACGCTGTGTGATGTAATGGTGTCTCCGGCAGCCAGTTGTCTCGAACATTGCATAGACAGCTTTGAGAAACAGTTGGATAAATTCGAGGAAGCATTGTGTTTACCGACAGAGCCGAAGCGAAACCAGATACCTATCTTTTTAATTTTAGCAGTTCCCGCTGTAGGATTTGGCTTCCTTGCATTAAAGTTTTGTATGCAACGCTTGCTTAGAAAATAAAATATGTTACCACGTGTTTTTTAATTCTTCCCGCCCAAATTCTATTGTTTTCTGTCAGTGTGTCAGTTTTTACAACTTGACAGTTGATTTACAGACAGCTGTTAACTGTTTTTTCTACTAATCATGTTTTTTGAATGTTGAGATGAATTTTTTATAAAACTAGTTAGGTTTTTGCAAGACTGAATAAAATGTGCTACAGTACGCTGAGAGAACTCTACCTGTAGCAATTTTGACCACGTAAAACCTGTATTTATCATTCCTTATGACGTGGACACAGATTTTGAGGTTATGTCGATAGATTTTAGAGCCAAAATAGAAATATTGTTATTTGTTGAGTGGTAGCTAAGTATAACGAGATGTTTGAAGTCAGTGATACACAAAGTAAGTCTCTTGCTAACTTCTGTGTTCAAATTACTAATGCAACATGTGTTTTTCAGAAATTGGCGTAGGCCTAGCAGGCTTCGGCATATTTTTCTTGTTCCTGGGCATGTTACTGTTATTCGATAAGAGCCTGCTTGCATTAGGAAACGTAAACACCTCCATCCATAGTTGTAACTCAATTCAACATGTCTTTTTTAGATTTTATTTATAGCTGGTTTAGCGTGCGTGATAGGTTTAGAAAGAACGTTCAGGTTCTTTTTCCAGCGTCACAAAATCCGTGCGTCGATAGCGTTCTTTGGAGGCATAATCATAGTGTTAGTGGGATGGCCGCTGGTTGGCATGATACTCGAATGCTACGGATTCATCCTGTTGTTTAGGTATAATTACAAAAGCATCAGTCGTTGGTTTCGTAAAAATGTGTTTTAATATGTGCTTTTCGATCTTTACCTTGTAGGCGTGCTTTTAATAAAGGTTGCATGGCTTTTTCTGCTTGCTTTTTATTTGTTTTTGCTTGAATATACGTTTGGGCTTTTGTTTTTGTGTTTTTAACTTGCATCTTGGCAATCTTGTTTAAACAAATGAATAATATCAGGAAAATCGCTAATTTTTGTTTTTCAATCCCATGGTTGTACTTTATCTAGTTTTATTTCAATTCCAGTGGGTTTTTCCCTGTCGCCATCAATTTTTTGAGGCGGGTGCCAATTTTGGGGACGTTCCTCAATATGCCTGGCTTGTCTGTCGTAAGTAACTGCGCCTTCTGTATTAATTTGGGATAATGAGCTCCTATGCTTGTAGATAGTTGATAAACTGGCTGGAGAATCGAACAGGACGAGAGTCTGATCAAGTCAGATAGTTTGGGGTCGTCCCTTCTTTTTTTATATTTAATACTGTACATATTTAAGTATTGCAAGAGTACAAGGCGTGTTTAACAGGATGATGTTAACGTTTCGGTGTAAGATGTACCATTTTTACTGTCTTAATAAAAGGTTTCAATGTGAATGGACTTGTTACTATTTTTTAGTGAAGCCACTAAAGGTGTGAGCACTTTTATACTCAATATCACATCTGTTCTGTCGATAGTGAGGTCTTGGATCCTAAGCAACAGATTGACCTGAGATATAAATATGGCAGCTTATGGCTGAAAGGCATGCCCTAGGGCCCTTAGAGTCAAAATATCCATTTTTCATACAAAATTTATTTATTACTCCATGGATGTTGTTTAATGTGACTTGTAAAGCTACTTTCCTACATCATAATTTGAAACCTTTACCTGAGACTTAACAACTTTTGTTTAAAGCCATCCTACTCCGCAATCCTCATTTAAGACAAATCTTACAGGAGTAATTAATTTTTGATGTTTTTTGCTTTATTAGCTAAGAATATGATGTGCTTCTAAAGCTATATAGGTTCTTTATGAACTCAAATAGTCTTTTAGCAGTATTACTCTGCTTCTGTTAAATTGCAAAAACCCAGCAGTAATACAAAATAATTTTGAAAAAAAAAATGTATATTGTATAATTATTCACATATGTTATACATAGAGATTTATTCTACCCCAGCATTTTCCATTGCATCTAGAAAAGTGAAATTTGAACACTATAGTTGTAAACATGAACTTATTAATATGAAATTTGCGTTTGAAGATTTAGCAACGGCGCATTCACATGTTTGTCCCTTTGAATTGGAAATGAAATTATAGGGCTGTGATATTTTAAATAATATGAATGTATTTAAGGCATGCAGTGTAAAGTAAACATAAATTGCCCAAATTTAGTGGATTTTGCTTGAATATTGAAATAACCACAAATATTAGTTCATTTTAGATAAAAGTCTGGGTTTCTACTATACTTATTCGTTTAGATAGGTGACACATTTTGCTAATTACAGTTTCTTTTTCCTGAATTCCCATTAAATAACCTCAGATATCTGTGGTTTTACTAATACATCTTAGTACGGCAACGCTGTACTGAATTCTGTATTTTGGGTTGTCTATATTCAGGCGCTACGATTACAGCTTATTGCTGGCTGCGTTGCCAATGTTATAAATCGTAAATTTGAATTCAAATTGCGTTGTATGAATCTAAATACCCAAAAAAGTAACCGAAAGGATCTATGAGGAGAAAATGGTCAATTAAGATGCAATCATAAATGGCAGGAACTGGCGACGTCTTGCATATGCATAAACAAAACAAATTACCCAAACTATTGGCTTATTCAGATTCATATCGCGAAAATACCCATCCCGACAAGTTTCGGCCGCCCCATAAAAGGAAACCAGCCCGACAAACCCGCTATCTGGAATCCAACAGAGATAATCGAACCAAATATCCACACCCTTGCCCTGAATCGAAAAAAGCCTCCGTGGGTCAACGTCCACGCTGCATCTGGAAGGGTGGGGCCCTGCATCTGCATGGCAACAGTGCGTGGAGGGGCTGCACAGCGAAGAAGTGACGTCACGGCGTACGGCCGCGGCGGCATATCCCAGTTTCATCGAAAGCCCGTTGTACCCATCGGTCCGTCGAGAGCGCGTGTCGTGTTTTGTGCCGTATCCATCCAGTGGTTGTTCTATTGAATCAGAAATATGGCAACGGAAGTAGAAAATAACGTCCCCGCAGCGGAAACGAAGGAGATCAAGGAAGAAGTGGTGGCGGAGAACAAGGAAAAGGCGGAGGAGGCCGCCAAGCAGGAGAACGCCGCCGGGGACGCGCCGCCGGCTAAAGAGGCGGCTCCCCCGAAAGTTGTAGTGCACAAGACGAATTACGAGAAGGATGTGGTGTATCTGTACCAGTTCTCTCGCACCCCGTTGCTGCCCTCGCTGTCCCCGTACTGTCTCAAGGTGGAGACCTGGCTGAGGCTGGCCGGGATCAAATACGAGGTGAGTCTTCGGGGTTGTTGCCCCTGCCGACGCCATTTTAGCCGCGACGCAGVATTTCAACCCCCGCGAATGAAGTTTTCGTGCTCTATTTTTGGGTGCATTTCGAAACATTTCGACGATTGGATGTTGGGGTTTTTGTTTGTTATTTTTTCTAACCAAGCGATGTTTGGAAGTTTGGATGCTTGCCGAGGGACCGAGGGAGGCTTGGGGTGTAGAGATGGGGGAGGGTACTGATTAGAGTTGCAAATGATGGAAATTTTCCCCAATGCTCTGAAACTGGCGAAGTTGTCTAAATGTCACCGTGGAACACACCTTAGTTCAATTTCTCATGATCAAAAATACTAATTTTCAGGCTTTTTAACCTCCAGTTTAGTTCGTAATTCGGATAATATACCGGCTCAGAAGTACTGAAAACAGAAAATTCGTTCCACTGAAGCTGACGGAGCAGTTGCGCAAATAATAATAATTACTGTAACAGATTGTATGTGTTATTTGCTTTCTACCTCATTATCAGATTGTGATTCTTCTGCTAACCTTTTTCGTAATTTCTTCAGAGAACGAACACTTTAATAATCGAGGGTGAATGCTTTCAGAGTCCATACATGATATTATTACGTTTTCTGAAAAAAAAACTGATTCTTACCAGACACTGAGAAAAAAATTATTCATCGATTACAAAAAATAGAACTTTCAGACGCCAGCCGATACTTCTGTTATTTGACCCCATGGTATGCAAGAGTTAGGTAAGATTTCAAAATCAGTCCTGATATAAAATTTGCAGTGGAGTTAGTTCCTTGGATATCCAAATTTAAAAAAGGCACTGGTCAATCAGGACAAAAAGCTTGTGAAGAAGCGACACACATAGACAGATATTTACATGCCACATCTTACATTGCCACTCAAATATTAAATAAAATAGGACTTTATTTGTTTGAATTTCAGACGAAAAAATATTACAACAAAAAATTCTCATCTTAAATCAGCGCTTTTGAGAAATGGGTGTGGTAGTAGGAACAGAAAACGATGTTTTTGTTATTACAAGATCATTCTTTAGTATTGACTTCTAAAATCATTTTGATTATACATGGTTAAAAACATATTAGAATGCAATTTGCATTATGATGGCATTATATTGGATGTTCAAATTTAATTTAATTTTAATTTCTCTACAATGCTATTATAATTTCACAATTCTATAGTACCGCCTTTTTAATTTTTTCCAACACTGCTCATATTAAACAGTGCGGTATCATGTTGCAAAAAACTAATAATAATTATAACCTCAGATTGTTGAGAGTGGAAATAATAATAAAAGTTAGGACGTCAGTTTAAATTGTCGAAATAATAATTTCCTACGGAAAATTGAACAGTTCTGAAATTACAGAATCATGATTTCCAAAAATGGCTACGTTTTGACAACAATTTTTAATAATGATGAAAGAGAATTCTCATTTTTTATAACCTCTACCAGTTGAATTTATACATCGTCAATTGATGTAATTAATGGTGAAATTAGGGAAACTAAGCCAAAAAATAATATATCGAATACCACGCGAGACAGAATAAATTAGAAAAATATTTATCCAGAACTTTTCTTCTCGAACTGTTGCCATTGGCGATACCCTATTGTCAGGCAACAGTTCCGTCTAATTTATTTTCAATTTAATCTCACTCTCTTGTGTTGTATCAACAGTGCAAAGCTCGTGCAAGCAATTTTTTATAAACTTAAATGTTCCATCAGTCGTATACTGTGAAAATTTTAAACTCTAGCTAAAATAAAATTTGAAGGTTTAAACCTTTAAACTGATATAGCCAGTGGTCTTTTTATTGACCTACTTTAAAGTTTTTTGGGAGCTTCACAGGATGATCTTATAACTAGAAAATTGATCGCAGAAATCAAGTGCCCCTATACTGCTTTTAAATTAGGATTGTCTGTGCGCAGCAATTGTTACTAAACACATTACAATTTGGAAAGAGGGGGGGAAATAATTCCTATATGTACTTATTATTAATAAACATACGAGTTAAATTACCAAATTCAGGGTCTGTTACATATCACAGAAAGAGATGAAAGCGTTTTGATAGTTTGGGTAGCAACTAATCAAGTGCGGAATTGTTGTTAGAGGAAAATGAAAAATAAATTATCCATTTCTTATTAAAAAATGTTTGCTAGCAGGATTTGAAGATTCTCACCGACAAAGGAGATACACTTTTGTTAGGATGATTAAACGTACTAAAGTATTTTTAGTGTGGTTTAGTCTCGAGAAAATTAAGTTAAGTACCTATTGTTTTTCGTTTTTGCAATGCAATAAATATTTTGCCCCTCCAATATGTAATTATATAATTTAATTTTTCTGTTTTTATAGGCGAATTAAAAACAGGTTGTACTTTAGTTTTGTAGTTTTATTAATTAATTATTATTTTCGCGAATATAGAGTTATTATTCTGATTCAAAAATAAAGTAAACATACTTTTTATCGAGCAAGAAAAACAAATTATTGTTTTAAACCTCTGAAGGTCAACTATAGCACCTGGTGCGGTGCACCGGTACGCGTATTATGTTATTGTATTTAGGAACCTTTCTTTCGTTCCCGTTAAATTTGCATCCTCCGATGGCTGTATCTCTGAAAAAAGCACGTGGACTCGACAAATGCAGAACTCTCAGGTTGTGACATGCTTTGCAGATCTCTGGACCAGTTTTTGCCTCATATCTCCACTGGACCATAGAATTCGTCGAAGACTGCTTGCGGAAATTTTCAAATCGTCTTTTTGTTCGAGCGATCTAAACAAATCACATTGTCGTGTCCATTCTTTTCCAGTTTTTTTCTCATGCCCCCATCGGCTATTTTTGTCGCATAATTGAGAGGCCAATTTGAGAAGATTGGCTGTACTGCGGGTTATATGTTATTTAAATTGATACACGCCACGGCTTTGGTTGAATTAAAGTTTAAATATGGGCTGTTTGTGTGATTGAATGCGCCAGATAAAAAGGTTTTGTGTTGGGTTTATCGTGGTTGCTTGTTTTTGTCGCGTTTGTAATGAAAGTGATAGCGGTGCAACGTACAGAATTTTCCAGAAGAGGACTGCTGATATTGAGGACATTATGGGCTGCTTTGGTCGATAAAGTTTGAATAATTAAGACTACAAGGGTTTAAATTTCATTTTTTATTTAAAGTATTGACACACGATTGCATACAAATCCATGCACATCCATTCATAATCCTGATGTTTTAGTAAAATCTTCACGAAACCCGATTAAATGGATTAAGAGTTAAGGTTAGATAGGCGTAGGATAATCTTATGCTGTTATAGTGAACAAGTTCAATAACAAAATAGGTGAAATACCTGAGACAGTCAATTAAAAGTCTCCATTGATTGTGACTTGAATTTATGCCACGATATATCTTAAGGTTATCTGTTACGTGTCACTAACAACCAATAAGAGCACTAGTGGACCAAGATTGGATCCTTGCGGTATACCAGATGTTACATTCGTTTTTCAAACTTTAATAAAATTTGGTAATTTCGTATATTTTTACCTGAAGGATAGGCAACTATTGTCTCGTTATTCTAAATAAAGCGCAGATCGACGCTTTATCTTCTGATCGGTTTTTGTGGGTTCTTTTTCTCGTGCGAAACAAATTCGATTCTGTGGGAGGAATGCACTTTTGCTTGCTAGTTTAAAGTGGACGCACTATTCAGGCCAGCTTTTATGCAAGTTTTGTAATTATCCGAAAGGGATTCGAGGCTGAGTGCGAG
Source organism: Rhyzopertha dominica (assembly GCA_025024175.1). Taxonomy (NCBI): domain Eukaryota; kingdom Metazoa; phylum Arthropoda; class Insecta; order Coleoptera; family Bostrichidae; genus Rhyzopertha; species Rhyzopertha dominica. Next base: position 7,126,476 of record QCXZ01000003.1, on the reverse strand, counting down.
GGCTAATGTGTTATATTAGTTGAGTCAGTGTGCAGTTGGGTAGAAAAATCTCATTGACTGCGGAATTTTTCCGGATTTCTCTTGTTCCATTACCATTTTTACACCTCAGAAGCCACACCGTTTGTGTAAGTAATTTTCTTCAGTTAGCGCGTCATGTACAACTTTGGGTTTTCTTTAGGGCTTCTATTACGAGGCTAGCAAAAGTTCCGGTACTCCTCGAGTKCGTTACATATAGTACTTCCGATTGTACGGTCCCTGTCTACCTAGGACTTTACATATCATCTGGAATCGAGACATAGGTTGCATCAGCGTGTGAATTCGACATTCTGGTTAACCTGTGGAGCCGTTGGCCTTCCCAGATCGCTGGAGCTGCTGTTAAGGTCGGATATTTCTGTGTTAGTGTGTTTTCTTTGTGTACATACAAATAGATTCGCATTGGACCAATTTAACCGCGTCATTTCAGTTTTTTTAATTGTCGTTTAATCACTAATCACTACATATTATTATACTTATAACGATTTTTTTTAGTTGTTCTAAATTCATCATAATATCATTACCGGTATTGCTTTTCGTGTAAGATTGTGTTCAATCTATTTATTGAAATTAATATACGTTGCGACCGTTGGCCGAACATTTGTAAGTTTGTAAAGTGCCATACGCAGTGTACACTTGCGCTCGCGCTACTTGCGTTCGGAATACTGATTCAGTCCAGCATAATTGTTTAAATTTAATTATACATATACCGTGTGATTTTCATATATTTAGTGCGGATAGCACGAGGTTTATGCTCTCTTTTAGGACATTGAATATTTGGTTTATGCATATAGTAACGGTTTTGAATATACGCATATACTTGTTGGGTACAATCGTGTTTTATTTGTATGCATTTGGTGGAATTTGGATGCCCTTACCATCTGGGAACCGCCTGGCTCGGTTGCTGTGAATTTATTTTCAAATTCGTTTGTAGGCCAGTGGCGCCCTATCTAGTTTTGCTCATTTTGTTTTTCTTTGTTTGAACCCATACCCATATACCGGCTGAGCTTGGGTTTTATTCGCGCTACAGCAATCCGTATTTTCACAGTCCGTGATGTATGTTTGTTGAATACTGTGAATTTAAATATCAATTGTGTTTTTCTGTACGTAGCGTTATACAGCCATCGCAAAAGAATCTGGTGATGTATTGTATAATAAGGACTTGGGGAGCTTGTGGATTACAAATCTATACTGATAAGGAGTAATTGCATGCMTTACTTAATCATATATTATTTTGTGAATTACATATTCAAATACCTTTGCAGAATTACAAAGCATCGAAATACTGTGTGAATTATTTTACCAGTTTTGCTGTTGAAATTTTTTATGTAATATTAGTAAAACTACAAGCCTGTACAACTTGATCAACACTAGAGGGTGGGTATATTAATGTTTTTTTATTAATCCAGTTGTTTCTTCAATTTTTAATTATATGAACGACGTCGAACGAAAGAAATAGGTATTCTTTTCTATGGTGTGCAATTGACCAGAGTTTGCTAGCATCAGTAGAGACTGTTGTTACTTTTAAAATAAAATAAAAACTTTGAATTGATTCAGATAATAAGCAATCCTATGCCTTCTATAATTCTCCATCATCGGTGCTTTGCTGCGAATGCAAGCAATAATATTGATAAAATAAACAATTTAATTATGAAATCAAACAATATTGAGAATAAAATAGACAAATATTTTATTTAAACGACACTTGCTTGATACGCATGAAAGTCCAAAAGAGATGTAAATGTGCTTTATATATTCCACCTTCTAAAAGTAAAATAATTTCAATTTTTCATGCCGGGAGTTAAAATAGATTTGTGCCTAATGCATTACACCTAGGGTGTAACAATTTATCATTCAGGCATGACTGCCGAAGTTTTTGGGAGCTGGTTCACCGAAACTTAATTAGAAAAATTCCAAAAGGTAGTGTTATTGTGTTGGACAATGCCAGTTACTATTCTGTACTAGTTGACAAAGTTCCGAACAACATCCGTATCATTGTATTTTTATCCTTATCGAAATGATACAGGGCCAATTAAAGGCAGAATTAAGAAGAAGAAACACTGGCGGAAAAAGACTGACAATGGCTCGAGAAATATTTGATTTAATAACTGCGGAGGTCTTAAAAAAATCTGTACAGCACGTAATAAAGATAGAAGATGAATATCGGAAGAAACTAATTATAGACCTAGAAAATGAGAGTGACAGTGATATTGATACTAATATAGGTATGTCATTTTATATTTTATTTCATAGATCTTCTCCTACAACTGTTTCACCCAGTTACGCCATTTAGAGAACCGAATATTTTTATTCCGTTATCACACTAACACGACAAATATCAACCATCATCATTTCCGGTAAAAATAACTCGAATTCTTTCGTAGATAATCGTACTTTAGGTCATACTAGCCCACCAAAACCCAGCGATAGCGCTTATCAATAGTCTGTACATGTAGGAAGTAGATCGTAGATTAAACAGAACTATCTTGTGACTCAGTGTTTTATTTACTGTGACTTAATAAACTTTTTACGCCATGAAATCTACTGACTACGGTTTAGTTTGCACTTTTGAGTTTGCTTTGGTCGTTTCGTTTAATACGATCCTCCGTTTATAATTGCTCCGTTGTGTTATCACAAGTGCATTGTTTATGTTCCCGGAATATGCCGCTTGCATAATAGCTCATTCGCTGATGCATTGATCATGGATGTTTGATGATTTAACCTTGTTCGTTCTCTAAGATGTAGCTAAACGCATAGGAAAAAGTCCAACAGTAAGATCTCAAAAATATCAGTATAGATGTCGTAATTCTAAGGAGTTATATATAAAATTTGTGGACAGAATACAAAATTAGTGCCCGTTAATATATCCTTAATGAATCCATGTTGTTCTCTGATAATATAGTGCCAACAAGAAACATATAAGTATTCAGAAATGATGCCTTCAAAAAACCTTTACAACTGAACCTGATATAAATACGCGTCTGCAAATGAAAATTTGCATAACTGAAGCTGATGTATGCATTCGAATCAAGCACGATACTGCCAGTACTCTGAAATAACTTCATAACTGAGAGATTTATTGAAAGTTATAGGAAAACGCTCAAACAAACTTCTAAGAAAACATATGAAATTCCATCAGTTTTCAAAACTCATATCAAGTAGTTTTTAAGGTAACGAAGTATATCTTGCAGTTCTAGAAGCTTGTAGACCAAAAGAACTGTGGTTCAATTTCCTCTTCCACTAGTTGAACACGTTGGCAACACTGCCATCACTCTTAAGTTATGCAAGCAATTCTGAAACCCATCATAGTCTCGTTCACACACGTTACGCTTTGTTTTTCTACATCTTAAAGTGGCAGATGTTTTACGTATCATGTCATGTCGGGCGTCCCGTAGTGTTTATGGATTCGTTTGTTTAAAAATTGCCTAAAAGGCATGCCGCCCGTAATGTGAAACATGTTGGTTGAGTGTTACAGATGAATTTTTTTCTTTATTTTTGTACGTTTCCTTATATACCAATATTTTGAGGTTGGCTTCTATGTACAGGGTGTCCTATTTTTGTTGTAATTGTAGGGTATCTCGGTAACTATTAATGCTAGATGGTTGCGGTTTCGACATTACTGTATTACTTTTTTGTTCTGAGTTCAGCTGTCGTCATTTTTGTATCGTCTTTTGTTTTAAAGCCATAGCCAACCTTTGGAAAATGAAATTTTTGTCCAGCTCTCAATTTCTGGCTTAGGTATGTAGATACAAAAAACTGTAGACATTGTTTATATATTATTATTATTATTATTATTTTGAATCCAGTGGCGTACCCCATAATTTTTTAGGAGGTCACTTTTTTGAGATATTACACAAACTTGCATTTTTTAATGGAAACCATAGTTGGCTTGGCTATGGTTGAAAAGGCCTATTTTTTCTGATTGAAAAATGTATACATTAATAGGTTTATTTTTACTAATTTTAGAATTATTCAATTTTTTTTCAATAATTTAATCATATTTTACGTTTGCATCCAGGAGGCTATGGAATAAGAAAACATACGGCATAATTTATATTAAGTAAAAATTTTAATCTTTTAAAAATAATATATGCATATTTGAATCCATACATAAGACCCCTAAGAGCGCTCATGCATTTTTTTATCGATAATCTAGGAGGCCATGTAACTAATGAAAATGATTGTTTATTTGGAGATAAGTACCTATGCATTGTTTATCATCAAGTATTTACATCCATTTTGACGAAAAACGTAAAATCTCATTAAATTATTACAAAAATTGGAATAATACCAAAATTAGTAAAGGTAAACCTAATAATGCATACATTTTCTTAATCAGAAAAAAATAGTTCTTTTCAACCATAGCAAAGTCAACTATGGTTTCCATTTAAAAAATGCAAGTTTGTGTTATATTTCAGAAATGTGACCTCCTAAAAAATTCTGAATACGCCACTGGATTCAGAATAAAAAAATCTATAAAAAATGTCTCTTCAGTTTTTTTTGTGTCTACATAGCCAATCGAAACATTGAGAACTGCAGAAATGGTACATATTTCAAAAGTTGGCTATGGCTTTAATACAAAAGACGATACAAAAATGGCGATGGTACAGCTCAACTCACAACAAAAAACCGTTGCAAATTGAATCAATACTTCCACATCCAATTGTCAAAATGACATTTACGTTCTTATTTCTTATACTTACGATTAGTAATTAGATTTTGAGCATTTTGTCTCTCAACACATTTTTTTCTCAAGATACTCATATATTGCTTTATGTACATCCACTATAAAATCATTTCTCACTTTAATTCAAGCACAAGTTTTAGTATCACGATTATAAGATGATTGGCATCAAACTGTCTCTTTACGTCTTAACTAAAGATTTTAGTATAAATGCCACCTTTCTGTCCTTTCAAGGTAGATTTTGCTTGTATTTCTTCGGGTCACAAAAACCACCGTAGGTACTTTCTAGGAAGTGTGTCATTCGGCATTCCTGTCGTCTTATCTGTTACCTACCTTCCAATGTCTTCGCAAATATTAACATACCTGAGTAATACCCCGACTGTAGCCTGGGGCACGGTCAAAAATGGATCTTTAGGACCGGCTGTAGTAAGAATACACTTGGACTTATCGGTTTTGGGTATAAGGGAAATGTTTGGACAGCTAATGGCATACGTAGGTTCTTGGTTTGATAATATTATATTGGAAATATCTTTAGAAACGGAGATCGGAATGTAAGGTTCAGAATTTGAATATGTTCAACATAGAAAAGGTCTAATATCATTGGCTCTAAATATTCATGACGCTGTAAGGGTAGTGTAGTTATAAAAAAAGAACGTCTTCACTTCAAATTTTATTGTTGGTGAACATGTTAGATAGGTCCTCTAAACGACGGCTTTATCTCTTAAAAGTTTTTATTGGAGACTTGTTGTTGTCCTGGGCGATGGGAATCTTCTGAACGGTGAAATTCACGAACAGCAGTGGCTTGGTTTCCGAACGAAAGGCTATTGTTATATCGTTGTAGTTCATCCATCGTCAATAAAAGTTGTATTTGAGATATAGAGATATAGTGATCTACACGACAGGTTATCCTGGATTCAATAAACATATAGCCATAGCGGTCGTAGTGATTGGTAAAGTCATCTGACTAGTTCTAGACCAAAATTCGACCTTTGTCGTCTTGGACGGAATTACGCCATTCGGCGACCATTAACCAGGGTGCTTTCTCCTAATAAGGTAAGGGAATCTGTGGTATGTCGGAAAGTATACCTAAGATTTGCCAATAACCGTTTCTTCATAGACATCCCTTTCATTTAGGCTCTTTTTACTCCATCCTTGGCCCTGCCGAGATATTGGTGCGTCCTTCCTTTAGAGACGTCATCACACCCCTACATCATGGGACGTATCAGCAACCCGTCGGATAAACATAGGGCATCGAAGATCACTGGCGAAGGGAACCTGCAAGGAGCATGACGATGAGCACCTAGAATATAACACATTTTCCGGTCGTTAGGTATAAACTAAATAACATACTTACCTGGATTAGTTTCATTTAATCGGTACTGTTTAGTACCCACCGACGTACTTACGTGTTAGCAGTAGTATTCCCCGATATATAGAGCTATATTGCACAATGTAAGGTTGATTTGTATTTAAGGACACCAGTGCGCACTCGTTAGGGGTAATTTACGTTATAATTCACTTGTCATAATCACCATCATTGTATTTATAGTCACAATCACTTGTAGAGAGTTGTTTTAATATAAAAGTGAGGACGTTCTACATATTGAGTTTTCTTTTCGACGTGTAATGTTAGAAGCTTATCACTCACTATTGTATCAATGAACCCCACCGTCTCCACTGAGTTAGCAGTGTCTCAGACGGCAGGCACTTTAAAAATTTGTGTGACGGTTTGCGTTGCTGACTACCCCGTCTAAACGTTGTAATAATAAAGTTGTCGTTTACAGTAAACCCGTTACAACGCCGAAAAAGATATTGTAAGAACTACTTTTTCTAGGCTTGGGACTGATCTGTACAGACTTTGATTTAAGTAATATGTCCATGGTGTTTCACTGAACATTGTTTGGCACTAAAAGGGCTTCAGCGCCTATTTGTATGCATCGTGACTCTATAAAATGCTTGTTTCTAAACATTTTTTTTATCTGGTATCCTACGCTGGACATCATTTTCGTAATATGAAGCCCCATATCATCCATGACGACATTCTCACGTCATTTGCAAACGTATTCACGCGCAAATCAAACAATGTCTCCTTTGCAGACGGGCACTTCCGCCGTACGACAAAGGACCTTAATAAATTGCTGCTTCAGCACCACTTGGGTGGCTGGAAAGAGTTTCATTGTACTATATTAAATCTCCAGACTCTGAGCGAGGGCGTAACCATCCATTAAAATACGAGGCCGGCCAGGAAGGATTATGGTCCTAAACAATGGAGTTTTCAGATGGTATTCGTTAGAGCCTGAAAATGATCTTTTTCTGGCATTTATAATGCGGCTGATGTTGGTGCGCGACGTTTTTTGTTTCTCCAAGGCGGAGACTGGATTTAAGATCGAGTTTATGTGATGGGCCATAAAACAAGATTGAATTGGATCAGACTTTTCATATTTCAAGTGATAGCGATGCTTATAGTTGTTTTTCCACATCAGCAGTCGTGTCGAGCTTTAGCAAGCGGTTGTGTAGTAAATAGTTTGGAGTATAAGGAGTTATTTTTAGTTTGACATTTTTTTATAGTCAAACAGACGCGGACACAAAAATATTAATAAGCTGATTGATTTATTGATTGAACCAGCGTACGGTCAGCATTTCTGCCATTTAGGAGTTCTGCTGTTGATTTTTTCTCGTTTTCGTTAGTCATCTGACCTGACTAGACTTTGTTGTATAAATGTGATGATAATAAATTAGGCTGTCCAGAACACGTATTTGTCATCCAGCCGCCATCTTTAAATGCTCTAATAAGATGGGCAAAACAGTTCGTTTTGGAGAGCCACTGTGCGCGAACTAGCTTGCGCAAGCGAGCCGTTATTCGTTTCAATAGTTCGTTCGCGAACTGAAACAACAGCTGTTCGTTCCCGAACGACAAACTTTCAATGTCACGAATCAGTTCGCGCAGTTCTCACCCGAGAGCCATTCTTTTTAACAGTTCGTTCGCGACTGACCCACCTCTACGTAATTTAGGTTATGTTTGTCATCCAGCCGCCATTTTTGACAGCATTCTGGATAGGCTAATACATACGGGATGACGCTTAATTCTTGCAGTAAGATTTTATCATAAGCCTTATGGAAATCGCTATAGATGACTATTGTCTTATTGTTATTATTATATAGTCGAACTATTTATTGAGTAAAACACGCCACGTAGATAACGCCAAAAATAATTGTCTAACGAGCACTGACATTGATCTATAATTTTTATATCATTTATCGAGAGTATTTCGATTTTCGTAAAATTTGCAAAACGATGCCAGTGTCTCTATAATTTGATCGATTGCCAAAGTGACATAGAGGTGGACGAAAAAATTGTTGGGAATTATTTGATTGTATCGCAGCTATATTGAAAAAACCGTTTGTCTTAGATCTCAGGTCGCGCATATTTAATAAGTGAATACGTCATTCTGATATTGTTTTCACCATTATTAATTAACCCTTTCGGAAAACTGCCGTTTCTTAGTAGATATTTTTGATGTCGAACTTTAAATATTGTGAAAGATGCGCAAAACCAAGGTGATCACGTTACGTATTCCAAATAAATGCCTGCCTATTCAAAGGAAATATTTACGAATAACGTGTTTAGTTTTGGGTTCATTTCAGCTTCGACACAATTTCCAAGAGGCAACACGTTTTCATTATCAAAGTAGTCGCGATCGATTTGCAACTCGATATTTCGCAGCGATATCCGAGACCTATGTGGTCATACAATACCGGGTCTCGTTAATTTGCTAAGTGAATCACGTCGGTGCAGTTGCCCATTTAAACCGAGACTTCTTTTGTTACAGGTAAGGACACGCAGGTGCAGCAGTAAGCGTGTGAGTAGATTGAATGAGCTGTTGATTGATTGGAGAGGAAATGGAGTCTTTGTTAAGTACAAATGTTGCTACTATTTGCTAATGCCCCGAGATTTTTGTTGAAATGTAGATTCTTAAGAGAATTATTAGAAAAAGTTGTGTTACCATGGATGTTTTTCAAGCTGTAACTCTACTCAGTATTAGGGCTGGGCAAAGTATCGATCTTATTCAAAGTATCGATACCTTTGGCAGTATCGAGTGGCGATACCATATTCAAAAGTATCGAAAGTACTCAAAAGTGTCGAAATATCGAAAGTATTCAAAAGTATCGAAGTATCGAAAGTATTCAAAAGTGTCGAAGTATCGAAAGTATTCAAAAGTATTAAAAAGTATCGAAATACCGAAAGTATTCATAATTACCTCTCTGAAGTATCGAAAGTATTCAAAAGTATCGAAGTCCGAAAGTATTCAAAAGTATCGAAGTATCGAAAGTGTTTAAAAGTATCGAAATATCGAAAGTGTTTAAAAGTATCGAAGTCCGAAAGTATTGAAAAGTATCGAAGTATCGATAGTATTCAAAATTATATGAAGTACTCTAAGTATAAAATATATAGAAAAATTTGAAGCATTCATCTGGTCTGGGCAGAGTTTCAATACTTACTCAAAGTATCGTTACCTCTGCCGGTATCGAGTATTGATACCACTTTGTCGTGGTATTCAAGTATTAAAAGTATTCAAAGGTATTGAAAGTATCAAATATGTTGCAAATCGAGTATATATATCGAAGCTATTCGATGCTTTCGAAACTTTAGGTACTTCGATACTTTCGATACTTTTAATACTTCGATAGTTTCGATACGTTCGATACTTCGATACTTTCGATTCTTCAATACCTTCGATACTTTAGATACTTTCTATACTTCGATACTTTTGAGTAGTATCGATACTGCACAGGTATCGAATATCGATACCTGTCTAKTGGTATCGCCCAGCTCTACTCAGTATTTATTTTAGCCTTGGTTGCCTCCAACTTAGCAATTGCATCTGGAGTAGTTTGATTTGAAATACATACGATCTTTTTTAATTATCAGGCTCTCAATTTCTGTACAGTTGTGAGTTAAAGAATTATGCATATCATTGCAAGGTTGATACGATTGAGAAACGAACGTTCTTATCAAAAGCACACGTCCCAAGACACAAAACGCCATTCCATATCGTGATACCGACGGCATATGGGGATCACCCGAGGGGGTAATCACCGTGGATGTGTTTGGATCTGTTGAATGGATGTGGATGGATGTGATTTGTAAATTTGGGCATTCGCGCATGTTCATAGTCCACAAAAAAAACTCAACTGCTAAAACCTGACCTAAAACCACGCGTTTCACTTCGCATTTTACGTTTGCCGACTTTTTAATGAAAATTGAAGCAGTGACAGACTGAACCGTGTAAAAATTACTCAAATTTCTAATGACCATGTATACGTGTATTTTTGGTATACAGGGCGCCAAATAAAAATAGTACTTTAATGGAGAGCGTATGTTCTTTCAAATATATTAAAGCAAAAGCAAACATTGACAATATTCACTTAAAACAGCAAGAGTTACAACAAAGGTCTGGAATGCTTGGGCAAATTTTATGAACTTATTGAATTTTTTACTCTCCTTAAAGACAAAAGTGTTAACATAAAAAGATACGTGCGCACTATTCCTGAAAAAAAACCAAATGATTCTCAGATCGTTGTACCTAGAAACTTGTACAATGAAATAATCTTAATTCATTCAAACAAATTGGAAGGATCAGTAAAACTGTTGTGACAGAAAATACTCTTGAATGTGTAACTAGTTTGGAAACAAGTGAAGATTAAGAAGGAATTGTCTTATGCAGAAGACAAAGATACCGAAAATTTGTCCCGCTGGTATCTAGTTGGAAATTTAAATCAAAGAAGTGTAGTTTGGAAAATTACAGCAAAGAAATAAATAAAAAAAATCATTTTTTATGTTCTAGTAATTTCACAAGGCTCACAACCTTTTTGTCTGAAAAGGGCAGTTGAGCAAAATATAAAAAAATATAAATCTGCTGAGAACCGAAATAGAGTATTTGTGAGATATACATTCTTCGAAGACAAAGTTCTTTTGAACTATTGAAACATTCATTTTCATTAAATTTTTTTATTATGTTATGTACGTTTAGGATTTCTTTTTTTGGCATACTTAGACATATTTTGTAAAAAATGTTTGGGTATTTCCTTTGTCTGTGATATATTATTATTTTACGTGTGCAAAAAGTAGTAAAGAGGGAGTCTGTAAAGTCTATGAAACTTAGAATGTGTAAAAAGTAATTCTTGAGAAAATGGATGAGTTTGTACAATTTTGGTTGGGTGATTTCCTCCTCGGGATCACCAGCAATTTTGGTCCTTCGACCGACATGATACGCCAATTATCGTCATTTACGTAACAACAGCTCTTCACAATGGCCATCAGCGAGGCAACTAAACCTCTTCACGCGAGCGAAGGTGGGCAAGCACCTAAAAGAACGCCAGGGAACCAGACCTGGCAAGGTCGGCGAGGGTACTCGCAGGTGCTAGCACCGGAGGATTTGGGGGGCAAAAAGCAGTTTGTCTTGTTTCGGTAGGATTATACACGGAGACTTCCTTTCTGCTGGCATTGGCATGCCATGTCGGCTTGTACCTTTTTTAAAATCCGATCGTCTGGGGAATGCCGTCGGTTCATTGTATGGGACTTGGTCGTTTTAAACGCGAATTGTGTCATGTCTTGGTGAGATTTTCCTTTCGTGATAATTGCACGAGTAGTTTTCACTTACAGGATCACTTTAAAATAGTTACGAGGGGGTAACTAAGAGAAAATCTATCCCACTGATTAAAAAAAAATAATAATTTCCCTCTTCGCCATACTGTATTTGTTGTGGTTTTGTAAAAAAAAAACAAACAAAGAACTCTGCTTTCTGTCCTTGAAGAAGTGGTAAATGAAATAGTTCAGCCTCTTCGATATTATGTGCAAATAATTTATTACATAAACGTCATGCAGAAGACCAGCATTGTAAAAGTTTGGACCATAGGAAGTCATTTGCACAATCACATTTTGCTCTATCTCTATCTAAAATTATTAATGTAATTGTCTGTATTGCTACAAATAGCATACGAACGCAATCTAGGACAAATACTTAAAATCATTCAACTGTTGATCTGACAATTGGTTCACGATCTTCATGAATTGCATTGTAGAGTGCAACTAGTTCAGAATAACTTCGCCTTCTATCTGCATAACCAATCATCATCAAAATTTCGATGCGATCATGTTCAGTTAACTGAGGCATTGCGATTGCAAATAATAAAGTGAATGAAAATTATCACCAGTCACGACGAAAATGGAAACACCTGGAGTTTTTGTTCTTACTTAGCGATAATGAATATGGTTTTTATCCTGAAGTTTTTTGCAAGACTCAAGTATATAAATTGTACAAGTATAAAACATTTTTGACCAGAAAAAATATCCTTTTCAATGATGTGCCTTTTGACCCCCCTTCCCATTAAAAAATGCAACTTGCGCCCATATCTCGGAAACAAGAGCTGACACGAAATTAAAAAAATTCTAAAAAATGCATTTTTAAATTACTCATAGGCCCATGTATAATTTGAGAACACCTGACCCTGTATATTCGGCTTCGGGTCGTACGATTAGTGCTTCTTTCGTCGCTAATTTCGCATCTTGATTCTGCTCCGCGATCCCAGCACACATGATCACAGCCTTCGAAAGGTCGTCGGCCCCCGGTTCACCAGCTATGCTCCAAACAAAACCACCAAGACGCGAAATGCTTGCAACGACCCGCAGCCATCTCTATTGTCCTGGCCGTATATTAGCCAGATTCGTGTTCTAGAAAACCTGTTTGTTATTAGGCGGTGATGGTCTTCACGTGCTGCCAGAGGAGGCGGAATTTGAGATTTCGTCTTTAAACTGACAGCGTTTGTCTTTTGGAGTGGTGTTTTTCTTAGGGATATACCGTATGTGGTATACTTCTAAAGTATAAAATGGTTCGGGAGTATTTAAAGTTAATAACAAGACAATTTGAGGGAAATCTTTAGAATAAGTGTGATTTTTTGATTGCGTTATCTTTACTTGTATTTCTTTGAGGAAACTTGTAACCTACATCGTTTTTTTCTCATCTTATTCATCGTTATTATTGGTCATTATMTAAACTTTGAAATGTTTCTTTTAGCTACAGCACTGGATTTAAAAGGCATAATGAGTACCTCATTTACACCATTAGTATGACCACTGATTCAAAATTAAAAAAAAAATTCAACTTGTTGACGAAGGAACGTTCACAATTGCCACAAATTCCCTTATTTATGCCATTCCTGATAATATTCCTCCCATCCCGGTACATGCTGCACGATTTCTTAACCAAATCAAACCGGAACATTGCATTCAAGAGCAAGCCAGCCAGCTAGCTTCTTTCGCAAAGTAGGCCTCGATCCAGCAATTAGCAATCGTTTCCCATTCTCGCTCCGTTCGCACAATTAAAAACCAGGCGTTATATCCTCTCTGGGTTACCCAGCCAGTGGTTGCTTTCGTTACGCTCGACGAAGGCATGAATAATTTCGTTTGGCATGACAAAGAGCCAACCGACGCTTTCGGTGCAGCTTGCAAATTAGTTTCATCACTATTCATAGGCAGTTGACGCCGCGGATGGTCTGGAAAACTGTAATTTTCGCTGTTATGATGTCCCTGTGATTATGTTGCACGCAAATGCAAATGCAAAATTGAACCGTTATTTTCGTTTTCTGGTTGGAATTAATGCAATACAATGGACCAGTTTCTCGCCTTAATTTTGAGCACTTCTTTTTTATTTTAGGTCTTGTTGGGTGATAGAAGTGACAAGAACCATCATGACAACCAATATAATCTGTAGACCATGATTTCCTTTATTTCTCTTCAAAATGCTAATCATGTACTACACTTTGGAATGATATTTCGTTTTCTAAATGCCTTTTATTTATTTAACAAGTTTTGTTTGAATTGTTTTGAATGATATTTAGCGACATCCATTACTATTACCCTGTTGGGAGATAGATATGGCAACAACTGTTTCGTAAACCACGTCTCAAACAGTGAAGCATCCAGTCCTGATGATAGTCAGGAGAGTTGCGCCCTTCATCTCGACATTGCTTTATCTGAGTCACGTATTCGGATCTCAATTTTTTCAAACGTGGTGATTCCATAATAGCCATTCTTTTATCAAGCGATCTTTTGAATGGATGTACAAGATATTTTTGTTAAATCACCTGTAACTTTAATCGGATTAGAACGTCCCATCCTGATCAAACCTTGATACAAGTTCATTACTATTTCTTGATCGTCTGGATGCAAATGACGCCTTATTTTCTTTGACGGTAGTTCTTTGTTCTCGCTTGCTTTGTCTACCTTTTGCGGCTCGTGGAAAGGGCCAGCTTCTTCTTCTTCTTCTTCTTCTTCTTCTTCTTCTTCTTCTTCTTCTTCTTCTTCTTCTTCTTCTGCATTTTCCCATTGACGAAACATGTTGAAGAAAGAAATTCCCTTCGAATTAACACAAATGTCGCAAGCGTAACTCTCAAGACGATCGGTTGTTAACTAAATAAATTTTGCTTTTAATTGCTCTACCTGCTACTTGCTATCCATTTTATTTACAAAAGAGTTAAAGGGAAAAAGTCCACGATAATCTCTATTAATGTATAAAGTTATTAAGTTTACCTGGACATTATTTCGAAACTCGGCTATCCTCAACTTTAGAAACAAGGGATTATTTTTGCAGTGACGGTCGAACTTGGATACGCCCATTCATTTTATTGAGGTTTAAACGTTTTCTTATAAATTCTGAGTAAATCGTGATAAACGAGTACCTGTACAGGTGAGAAAGCAAACATATCCACGCGAGTGTTATGCAAATTCATATCTAAAGCAGCTCTAAATGGTGGTACATTTTCGATTTTTAAATAGGATAGTAATTGTCAATACGGCACTGGAACGGTTTGCGGGAGAAGAAAAGTAGGGTAAATTTATGGTCACGGCACAGGTTCGTCGTAAACCCATTTTGAAGCGATTGATTTCTACACAAAAGGATATAACCTTATTCCAATGGGAAAAGTATAAATAATGCATGTTGAACAAGGCTAAAATTTTGCTCAAAACCGAATTAATTTTCCCATTCAACAATTTTCTCTGGTTGGTTACCTTATTACTGGAACTTAAAATTTGTTAAATCTGTCAATTGTTCAGAATAATACTTTTCATCAACAGTACTACCCAAGACATACTTAAGGCTGTTCATACGTTTTGGGCCAAGTAAAATTTTTATGGCGGTAACATAATTGGTCCACGTGGACGTGAAAAGCCTGTCACTATATTGCAGCTGCACTATTGGTCTGCAAGATAAGTTATGACCCCTAACCTGTCACTCTAGAATTGACAGCATATTGCACACAGACCAACCGTTTATGAGCACGGTAATTTGTCATTTGGGCAAAAGTTACTTTTTCTGGTGAAACTCTTTTTTTAATTCAATTGAATTACTTGTAATTAATTTTACACCAAGTAAATTTATTACATTCTTACAACTCTGACTTGTACCCTTTACCCCCAAGTGAAACTTTTTTGACAAATTAATACTTTTATCAAAATTTAAAAAAGTAAAGCAAGTAATGGTATGTTTTATTATAAAATACAATCAAGATAGATTTTGTTTGTGAATATATTTGAAAAACTCAGAAACGTGAACTTTTATTATTAATAATACTAATCGCCGATTTTTATGTACATGAAGAGAGAAGCCGGTTAAAATGTAAACTCAAAATCATAAAAAAATATTTTTGTTTCTGTAAAGTAATATATAAAAATGACAATTACCGTTAACATATTTATACAGTAATGTTTGATAACTATTATGGAGCTAGGATATTTAATTTCTATAATGGCAGTGACATTGATTGGACTAGCAGCAAGAAATTGGTGATTGGAGTGCACAAATAAACCAGAGTTTTTAATTTTAAATCCAGTTAAAGTTTCAGTTTTTTTGCTAAGTCTTCATTATCACTGCCCCAACGCATATATTTATAGCCTTTGAAGGGAGATGAAAAAAACTTTTAGCAAGAATGTCATAGGTATTGGGATTCCGGCGAAATACAACACGACCAACGTTGGAAGCAGTTAATCTATATGATCGTTCTTGGAACCACCTCGGATTAGCAGATTGACCTATGCTTTTTTATATATTTCATCGTCCTGTTGAAGTTTTTGGAAGCAGTTCTCCCAGCTGCTGCTCTTTATAGTCATCATCGATGACATTTTCTTCATCAGATTCACTGTTGACTTGGCCATGATCTGAATCGGGACCAACGGACTAGTTTTTCTTTTTTTGTGGTTGATCATCTGCGAAAAGTCTTCTACAAGCTTTATCTCGTTTCCGCTTAGGAATACGGCTGATATCTTTTTTTGTAAATTTTCCGGGGGTTCGTTTGGTAATTTTTCCATGAATTATTTGTCCCTGTTGCGTTGCTAGTCATGTTTAATAAAAGGTTATAAACATTTTGCATTAATCTCTTAGAGCATATCAGTTAATCGCCAAGCAAACCACATTCGTCCATCTCAGAAATGAAGTTCTCTTCGTTTGGTTTTGGTTCTGTGCAAAAGTAATTTTCACAATTTTTATGATCGCCAAATACACGCCTTGGACAATTTTCAGTGTCTCTAGATAATCCTGCCAATTGTTCATCAAACGAAACATCCTCTGTTTTCCTGAAATTTAGGGCTTTCTTTATTACTCCTCTCATTCTCTCTATGTTAGATTTCAAATTTTTCCGCAGCTTCACAGGTAAACCTTATTTTTTGCCCGCAAAGCATTAAAGGTTAAGTTCCTCGGTGCGAAAATTGTTCAAATTTGATGCAACAAAAATTCATTATTTTGCTGCGATAAAGAAAAGAATAAATGTTTTGCGTATCAAAATTAAATTTTCTCTGGTGCTCTCGTCTTATTTTTTTCGGCAAAAGTCAGTGTGAATTTCGAAAAAGTACGATGACAACTCCCAAGATAAATAATTTAAGCGCTCGGATAAAATATCTCAAATCGATATGATGAAAAATACGGATTTTATCCTGCATAAACCATATAGAGTAGTACGAATAAACAGCCTTAATGGTTCTAACTCAATATCTAGATATCATAGGAATTTTGTTTTTGTTTTCTTGTTTAACTTAATAAAATAAGTCTGAAACAGGTACATTTGCGGAAGTTTAAAAATGTCGCTTAGTGTTGTTTTTACAATTCGACGTCTGCAATACACACTTCTCTCTCTTTGTTCTCCGAGACCATAACGGTACTTTTACTACCTCGTCGTGACCGCCCTTGACACACCAGATAAGATCTGAGCATTCTCAAAATTCCTAACGGGAGCATATCACCTGTTTTGGGGGGGCGTGAGATKAGAAAACACAACTTGTCCGCGATAATGTTGGCGGGGCCGTCTGGAAAACGGGTCGAGGACGGAGGAAGTACGGCTAAAATAGAAATTTTTGCACTCCGGAATGTTGAAATCTCTTTCAGTCGAGGCATTAAGGACCTGACAGGTCAAATACTTTGGCGAATGTTTGTCGTTTGATGTTTATCGATTTAGTGGTTGTCAGAAATAGCTTGGACACAGTAAATTGCTCTGTTTCGAAGTTTAGTGGCAATAAAAAGTTTTCTGATTTCATTTTTGTGGTGTGGTAGTGATATTTCATGCTCTGGCAATAAATGTGTGAACAATTACTCTAGCCAATGGATTTATGTTATTGGCGATTATTGACTACATAAAGTTTTACAATTATACTTATTTTACAGTGAACAGTTCTTTGAAATATATTATAGCAATCAAAATTTGCTGCATTTTTCTGTATTTTCATATAAATTTGATTTTTTTTCTAAATCTTACAACGGTTATAGTATCAAGCAACGATCTATGAGACTGACTTATGCAGAGGGTTTTACAGCTTGATGGTCGGCCGTCCTATGCTATTGGGATTAGTGGCACGCTTCAAAGTTCCTAAATGGGCCGAATTCAAAAACATCTTTTGGCTAAAATTTTAACTTTTCCACTAAAAATTTTTGAAATTTGTAAGTTGTGWTAATTTAGCGATCAATAAAACATTTTATTTAATGCAGACCTGATGCTAACTAGCACGACTCGCCATCAATTTTTATGTGATACTTTATTGGGTTTAAATTTTCCGATGTATAAAATAAAAGCCTTTGCATGTCATAACGAATTTATACAAATTTAATATAAAAACATACAAATTAGTAAGAAGAAAATTATTTACATTTGTTAGAAAAAAATTACAATAGTGCACAATAAAATTTATACACGGTATCGATTATGTTCATTACAGCTTGTTAATAAGCACATTACAAGAGTCACAACAAAAAAATTACTCACTATCACTTTCACTGCTAAAATCACGATCAACTTCTATTATTAATTCGTGTACATGATTCGCTCTGTACCGATTTTCAATGTCCAGTACATGCCGCACTGAATTTCTCCATGCATCGACACTTGTTATTTCAGCTTCGTGTCTAATTTTTAGCAGCATTTCATTGCTAAATTTTCCACCGGTGTTCCCTCGTCGAATTTCTTTGTTTCAACTGCCCCCATATCATTTCAATGGGGTTGAAAATGCAATGATATAGGGGTAATCGTAGAATGGTGTCCACATTCAGAAGCGAGAATGTCAATTTTAAATTTATTCGAAAAATTTTTTGTGTCAAGCACTCCCAACAGTTGTTTTTTTTGTGTAGTCCTCTTCGAAATATAAATCTTCTTTTCTTAAAAACTCTTGAATGATTGCCTTATTAGTTGGTGTATTTGGAATTTTATCCAGTTGCTCCGAATGGTAACTAGTGTTATCCATTACTATGACGCTGTTTGGTAGCAATTTGGGCAATTAAATGTTTTTGAACCAATTTTCAAACACTTCTTCATTCATATCAGAATGATAATCGGCGCTTGCTTCTTTTTAGTTTTTACATCCAAGATACAGGGCACCAGGAACGGAACCGTTTTCACCTCCTGCGTGTGGAATCATTATTCTTTTTCTTTTTGACGCCGGAATATTGACGTTGCACTTCCCTGAGTCAGCAATAATCTGTTTGACCAGTTGCCCTACGAAATATATTTGTGACAAACCCTCTTAATAAATGGCTAAATGTAAGCATATATGTAGGTATGACTGAATAAGTAAAAAATATTGCACTTGGTACGCTTATATGCTTTCAATACCGTTTATAGTAGGAGTAGAATAGTTCCGATTTCTTGTTATGTCCAAAGAAATATACAGGTAGAAACTGCGTTTATGACCCTCCGGATTAAAAGAAAATTTTAACCTGTGAAGAAACAGGGCAGAGGACGATTGCACACCGCGATGAAAAATTAAAAAGTATGGGCTGCCGCATTGAAATTTGAATGACGATTTATTCATACATTAAAAGCTATTACATGAGAATTATTTGTAGTTTAAATAATAATACCAATTAATGCTCATTGATTTTTGTGTACGGAAAAAAATTAAAAACGCATAAACACAATTTTTTGATAAGGTCCACTCCGCTGCAAAACAGTGGAACGTGCCGAACCCGTCTGTTATTTACGACAGCTTTAGGTAATAATTGTAAACCATTGTGAGCGGTAATCGGCTGTTCGTATAATGAGCCGCATAGATCGTTGCTTGATACTTTACATTGAAAGTTAAGGAATAAATACACACATAATAAGATAATAGATAACAAAGCAGCAGTTTAATCTCAAACCAATTTTCAAAAACTTCAGCCGTTATACTTTTATGGTAATCTACCTTTGCGTCCTTCCTATTTTTAGCATATATACATTATTAGAATTAACGATCCTTGAACCACCATTGAAACGCATCTCAAATTCCATCTATCTCGAAAACGGTTCTTCCGGTACAAAATAATTGATCGTCGATTTCGTTGTCATGACAGCCGACCAGCCCAGAATGGGATTGAGTCAATTACAGAAAATGATCTATTAATCAAGCTGCATAATAAATCGCTCATGAATAGTAAGCGGAGAACTGTAACATCCGATTCGCAACACGCCAATCAGATAATGGTCGTCCGTGACAGGGAGAAGAGAAAAAAACGAGTGCGTTTTTAGTTGTGCACGTCCAAGGCTCGCGACAAAGCAATGTTGTCAGACTTTGGAAACTAGTATGCTCTTTTTTATGTGACGATCGCGGTTTAATCTATATAGCGTATGTATTACAATCGGAGATCAATTTGTCGAACCCATAGAGGTTCCCTGCGGTACGCCTTAAGCTACCAGTTCCAATTACGACAGTTTTCAAAGTCCATCTATATAGATCCCGATGAGGAGCTTTTCCTGATGGAAAACTTGTTTTTCTGCCTATTTTTGCAACGGTGTTCCTCCTGACTGCTCGCGTCCACTAAAAATATAGCGAAGTCAATTATTTCCAGGCCGTGTGTATCCATTTCAATGCCATTGTCAGATCGAGTGACTCACATGTCAAGGTCAAGTTCGTGTGGGAAATGGTCTCAGGTAGACGTTAGGTGGATTGTTTTCCACGATTGCGTGCTAGATTTGATGCACTTGAAAGCTCGGAGATGTGCAGAAGATTATTTTTGCGTTCATGGGCCGTTGGGTCTTAAATGACAGGGAACTGGTTGTGGTATGCAGTTTCTTGATTAGTGGGTAGCAAAACGGAATGTTACACTGCGTAGACAGAAAAACCTCAGCTTAACAAGTGTACCCTGTTACATTTAATGTTTTTCCTCTATCAGAATTGTTCTAGAATCCATTATCAATTCACACTGCATTTTTTCTTACTGTAATTAAAGTTCTCTGCATTACGTCATTCCCAAAAGTGCACTGGCGCAGCTGTTTTGTGTATAAGCGGACAATTTATGTAATTGCGGCTCTTAATATCAAGATTAGTCACAATATAAAACCAGAGAGAATGTTGTCCGTCTTAATTTACAGAGCAATGACCTTAGGGACCCCAAGGAAAAGTATGTGAACGATTAAGCAGTTGTTTAAACAGATGAATGTTCCCCATAGCTTTAAATTGACTTGTTGGATCAGTGGGGAATTAAAAGTGGTCCATTTGTAGAGTAGTTGATGTATAATTTCAAACGTCTCTTTGTAAGACTGTATAAACAGATGCCATACTACAGACCCCTGCGGAACTCCACTGCTAATTTAAAATTAGTTTTATCTGTCTACTTGATAAATAACTACCTCAAAGATTGATATATTCATCAGAGAAATCGTATTGACATACCTACAGTACAATTCGACAGTTGACAAATTATTAATCTCAAAATATTCCGATATTTCTTGCTAAAGTATGCAGTACTGAACTGAACGATAATTCGGTACATTGATGACATATTGTTTTCCGGTTCCCACGTTGGTTATTTGACCTTGACGTTTCGACACTCATGTCGGTGTCTTCCTCAGAAGTAGCTCTGAAGTTTCAAAGCTACTTCTTTGATACAAAAACTGAAAGATAATGCAGATGGAGCACAGAAATAGCTAAAGCGGAGAAAAAGCGTATCTCCAGCTAGATAACCAACTAGAAGCAGCCACAAAAATAATTGGAAATGGACGGGAACATTAAAATTCTTAAAGAATGTGACACATCTACAAACATTTGAATAATCGTTTATGCCTTGTAATATTTGTAAAGTGATATATTAAATTTATTAAACATAAATAGCTTTGAATTATCTTTTATTTTAACTGCAATTTTTTAGATAAGAATTGCACCATTATTTGTATGTAGATTTGGCCCAATTTTTTTCTAGGGTTAGTCAAAATATCAATTTTTAAATGTATCCTTTTCCTAATTTCAAGAGCAAATTTTTGCAAACTTTCTAGAATCACCTATGCATTAATTTTAAAATTCATCATTTTGTTGGTTATAGAAGTATATCCCTCAGTCATCATACATATAGTAATAAATAACTTACCCATAGCATGACATAAAGCAAACAAAATATGTGTAGGTACGTATATTTGTTTTTAGTATTTAAATTTGATATATGAAGTCACTTTTTGCATGAGTACTTGATCATGAATTGGTTAAAATGTCGTTGTACTTTGTATTATATTGTTTGATTAATAACATACAAATTAGATCGAGAAGACAACTTCAAAACTTATCCCTAAATTTCCGATTTCATGTGAGAACTATAGACGAATTTATCGTGTCTTATGGGTCACTATTTTTAATTGTGTTACGTTATTTAGGTACAGATTGTTATGTACATAGGATCTGCATTATATGTATTTTTTAATTATTTACATCCGAATTCAAATTGTGTGTAAATGAAGTAAATATAATTAACAAGGTAATTAACTAGTTTTTTTATAAGTCTGTGATAGTCATTTGGTTTGCTCAGAGCACGTAGTCAGGGTTCTGAAAGAAATAATTGTGAAGATCATCTTTACTTCCTCTCTTTTTGACAGTGTAATAGATCTTCTATATTTTTTCTGAATTCTTTGTAGTTTACTTCGAGAAAATCATTATCAGAATAAATCCTACACATTTCATACTTATACTTTTAAGCTTCTGTCTAAATCATTGATAATCATTGGCGCCAAACTTTTTTACAGTAGTGTAGTTTTTTTGCAGGAAATTGCCCACTAAGGACGTGAGTTTTTCAACACTCTTTTATATGTTGTTCTCACGCTACGTTTTTGTAATCCACTCATTTAAATCCTTGTACAAATTAATTTAATCAAGATACCCACTTTTTTTTATTGTAATAACATCACGGAAGCTGGTCTTAATTATTGTTTTCCACGTTCCGACCTTCTTTGAACATACCGTCGAAAAATAATCGTAACACTTAACTCGTACTTTTGCTCCCAATTTATGTGAGAAAGGAATTTTTACGTCATGCGTAATAATCCTAGACTGGGCCTTCGCAAGGCCAATCATAAATCTGAGAATTACGTACAAAAGCTTGACCGTCCCAAAACGGGTTGGGCGATTAGGATAGGTTAGGAATTCTGGTTTTTAAACACAGTTTTGTTGTCTGTTTACGGATTCTTTAGGCTTGTACTAGGACGATAAATATTGGAAGGATTAAGATGGGTTGGCTAGGGGTGCATATGTTTGCACCGATTTAAAACGGGAAAAATGTATAGATAAAATATAGGTAGCGTATCTAGCGTTAAATATTATTAGTGTTTATGAGACCGGTGATTTGGATGGTATTTATGAGATTTCAGTAAGTGTACTTTACTAATTATATTACTAATTTGACTGCTGATAATTTTTTATTGCCAAATGTCATTTTTTACACTCTCCCAATTATAAACTGAAATTATTTATTGGACACAAAATCAAATTTATTATCATATTCGATATACGGTTCCAAATATATAATCGACAAAATACAACTTATGCAATAACGCAAAATTGATTATAGCTTCACTGGCATTATTATAACGACAAACTTTACTAATATTATGCTAGCCCAATACTAAATATGCTCAGTGGGAAAACTCACCCAATATGTGACGTAATGAACAGAATGAACAAAGCATTTGCACCGTTTGTCTAGCACTGTTTCTAGCAATAGTCAAATATTCATATAATCTTTCGAAGGTTTATTTGCAGAAATGCTTGGTAGGAAACAACTAATAAACCCTTACGTGCTACATGTTCATTTATCTGAGACCATAGCAATTAAAATCTGCTTTACTCGAGACATCTCTAGACGTAATGTGGCGACAAAAGAGGCAAAGACTAATTAGTAACACGCAAGTGACCCAATGTCTTAGTGACCGCTTTGCAAGAACTAGAATGACATATGCTCAGCATCCATTGTGCAGGTTAACCGCTACGGCACACTAGGCATCTGGATTGTCTGATGGTTGAAAAAGTAAAAAAACCAGTCAGGAAACCAGCACAGAGAATGACGATTCAATGGATTGTCCATATCGGACTAGAGCAGCTTTTTTACTCGAGTAGTAAATTTGATACCAGATATCGATATTCTCAGATCGTAATTAACAAAGCTAGTTTATGAAACCAGTTTGTAATCAAATCTCCGCTTTAATCACAAATTTACATTAAACTTATCAAAAATGAAGCCGATGATTTATGCCAGTTAAAATTTAGTGGCATAATGTCAATGTTCGTATCTTGGAGTAGCATTAAATGGGCYAGTGAGAACGAAAACATAATCTTAGGCGTCTGGGCATTTAATACTGTCAATTACTCGTGTCTACTAAATATGTGCAACAGCATATCAGGTCGTTATGTAAAACGAGTTATTAAAATGTCTGGGGAGATAACGGGCTGTCGCTGTTATTTTTTTTAACACGAGTGTGTGGGCTAGATTAAAATGCTGGTAAACTTCTTAACATGCTACGAAGAAGCATTAATCTACCAGCAAGTAAAATTACATTTTGTCTCAATTTTTTATATTCACTGTTTTGATGTTAAGCAAGTCAAAGGTGCATTATTGAATCAATCCGTATCAATATGTATACGATTTCATAAAGTTTATACAGTCCTTGATGTTTCTTTCAATTGTCGATTTACCTGAAGAAACTCTAAAGCATGGAATGTTTTGGTGTGACATCCCACTGATCTAGTTCTCCCGTCTACAGTTTTTTTTTATTGTTTATCAGCAAATATTTGCGAATACCTTCTGTGTAGTAACAAATAAGAAACCTCTCGACTGCCTTACAAAAAGAAACGTTAGTGATAACTTAAGTAAACCAGGAACTAGGGAAGTAATCTCTGATAGTCAGTCGTATCAAGTTTATATTTGATTTTGTTGGAGTGTGTAAGGATTATCGATTTGCATGCGTAGTAGAAGTACCGCGGAAAAACGTTTTTGTCTATGCAGATTACTTTGATCTAAACACGAAATATCCTAAGATTTATATGAGTCGCAAAGAAAGAATAAACTTAGTTACTTCTTCTTCTTCTGTTACTACAGGGTGTCCAGAGCTAGCGTAATTCCTTTATAGCTGTGTTGGATTTGAAGATACTCAAAAACTTTTTAAACAAAACCGTAATCAAATTATCTCCTTTACATTTTAAAATTATTTTTACATATACAGGGTGTCCCAATTTTCCTGGACAGCCACCAACTTTATTTTTTAAACGGAACACCCTGTATATTTTTGTATTTTTGAATTCCTTATCAAAAATAAAGATCAGTTAGTTAACAACACATGTGGTGTGTCTGTTTTGGAGATATTTTAATTTTTTTTGTAAAATTTGACATTTGCAGTGCGCCCGAAAAAGCTCGAAATCTCTGAAACTAAAAACATCAGAAGACTGCAGTTTTTTTCGTTAAATAGGGCATAAAATGGGTTTTATTTTCGATATATTAATATCGAAAATAAAGTCCATTTCATGCCCTATCTAACGCCAAAAAACCGCAGTCTTCAATAATTTTAGTTTCAGAGATTTCGAGATTTTTCGGGCGCACTGCAAATGTCAAATTTAACAAAAAAATTAAGATATCTCCAAAACGGCACAAGACAGACCACATGTATGGTTAATAAACTTACCTTCATTTTTGACAAAGAATTCAAAAATACAGAAATATACAGGGTGTTCCGTTTAAAAAAATAGAGTTGGTGGCTGTCCAGGAAAATTGGGACACCCTGTATATGTGAAAATAATTTTAAAATGTAAAGGAAATAATTTGATTACGGTTCTGTTTAAAAAGTTTGTAAGTATCTGCAAATCCAACAGAGCTATAAGGGAATTACGCTAGCTCTGAACATCCTGTATAACCATGGGTAACCACTAATAGAAATTTGTCCCACTGATTACATGACACAAGATTTCAGTAAGATTTCTACGAAGGTTCTTATAGTGATTAAAGATTCGTGATTCTTATTAGAGATTACACGGATTACATAATTGATTTTGGGATTAATAATTATATATTGATTACAAAGGATTTTTATCTATCTTCTCTTGCAACCCTGCTTCACAATGCTTGCTTAAGGGCTTTTTCTTTTTTTTTCTTTGTCCAACTGCTTTTTGTTCGAAACCGTATTTTTAGATAATTGTATTAAATTAAAGGCTAGTATAGCATAAATAAATTAAATATGTAGCCCAGAACGACCGATAAGAATTTTAAGTTGAAAATACTTTAATTTTGGAGAAAATATTACCAACTAAATGTTCTGGAAAGCTTGCAAGTTCATTATAAAGTAAGTATGCTTCTTTTCATAAAATGTTACAATTAAATGAGCCTTTAGAAAGCAAAAGTGATCATAAGTATGTTATTTTAAAGCCAATTTCAACAAAAGATGATTATAATAATTACGTCTGTGCCATATCGCCTGCGTCAAAACAATCTGTGGATAGCTGTTTCGACTTATAAAGCCTCTTCAGCACATCTATAGTCCCAACGCACGGCATAGATCTGGCATACCTTATATACACCAACGTAGGGTATGTGAATGCGAGAATTACAGTGTGGATGACACCGTGCCATCTAGTGGGAATATGGCATCATCCACTCGTCTCTTTGGAGAACTTACCTGAACGCCAGCCCACTATGTTGTGGGCGTTGTGCCAAATCTATGCCGTGTTGTCTGCGTTGGGACTATGGCTGTGCTGAGGAGGCTTTATAAGCCGAAACAGATGTTCACAGATTGTTTTGACGCAGGCGATATGGCATAGACGTAATTATTATGCTCGAGAACTGCATCTTTGCAGAAATCGTCATTGGAGAACGTCTGCCGGCTTTTAAACGCCCACAACATAGTGGGCTGCCGTTCGGATAAGATTTATCAGATAACTCTGACCTGACCAGACCTAACGGTCCTCCTGAAAGAATATCAAAGTTATACTATGTTTATATGTATAACTGATAATGACGTTATTAAAACTATTAAGTTCTAAGATTATAAACTTTTCTTTTTCTCAATTCTTACCATCACACTAACCAACTCCACTCAGATAATTGCAGCCCTAAACACGTTATTACCCATCTTGATAGAGTCCAGATCGACACGCTGTATTTGCGAGAGGAAGCCATAATTTACGCTAACGGTACAGAGGCTGTAATGATCCCAGTGTCCGAGAACAGAACATAAATTTGGGCGCAGCTTGAAGCATTAGAGTTAATTGTTTTTGCAAATCACGGTGCAGAATAGGCGTGGGCTGTTCTCGCATCTTCACATGTGCACGGGCAAAAAAAAACTAACTTGTCAGTTGATTGCTAGCCGAGTCGTTCACCTCTAGTGGGTTCGGTGTGAACACATGTTCCTGAAAGATGTTATGTAGTGTTCCGCAGGGTTCACATTTTCGATCTTTACCTTTACTCTGTGGAGAAGAAACAATTTCGAAGTATTACAGATTCTTAGACAGAATTCTTTTAGATCAATCACTGCGTTAGGATAGAATAGAAAGATGCCTGTAATTTTTAAACCGTAAACAATTGGATAAGGACGTAATATGGTTGTTGCGTATCATCTTCTTCAGTTGGGACCATCACTTTTGGAGCACCCTATACAGGATGTTTCACGAATGATAATGACCCTGACGAAGTTAAAAATGCAACCCAAAATACATATGCAGAGGTAACATTGATAACATCGTCTTAAAAAATATAAAACATAAAGAGCTATATAAATTCGTAAATTTTGACATAAACTTCAATCATTTGCTCTAAGTAAATTCGGTATTGTAAAACAAATTTTATTTTTGAAAAATGTTTATTCAATAACATTAATGTAATAAATGCTCAAAATGTCGCCCTCCGCTGTTTTCACAAGCTTGAATTCGTGCCCAAAACGATCTTTTAACATGCATTAACATTTCTGGAGTGATGAATCTACATGCATCACGTATTTTATTTTCTAAATGTTCTACACTTTCAATTGGTGTTTGGTATACTTGCTCTTTTACCATTCCCCACAGAAAAAAATCTAAAGAAGGGCTTCTCGGCGGCCAAGAATTAATTGAACCTCTTCCTATCCATCGGTTAGGCAAAACCAAACCAAGATGATTTCGCACTATTCTGTGATAATGCGCAGATGCCCCATCTTGTTGGAACCATAGATCTTGTCTTACTTGTAAATTCACATTTTGGAGAAGTACCGGTAAAATGTTTCTTAAAATTTAGATAAGTATTGCCGTTTCAACTGTCGCGAAAAAAATAAGGCCCAACAATTTGATTCCCCAATATTCCGCACCAGACATTCATCGAGTAGATAGTTTGAAAATGTCCTCGAATCCAATGTGGATTTTCTTGCGCATAATAATGCATGTTATGTTTGTTAACTCCACCATTATTAGAAAATTTTGCTTCATCTGAGAAGCAAGTGTTGTCATAAACTCTCACATTCAAATTTTGGTGTTCCCGAAAAAAGTTACAAAAAGCCAGTCTTTTAGGATGATCTGTCTCCTTTAAGGTCTGAACCAATTGCAAGTGATACGGATGAAATTGATTGCCTTTAATTATTCGGTGTATTGAGGACGGACTAATACCGGTTGCTCTTGAGACTACCCTTGAGACTAATATGAGGATTTTCGTCAATCATTTCCAATACTATAATTTCATTGTCAGGGCCTGTTGCTGTTCTATCTCTTGACTTTTTCAGTGGTGGCCAGTTTGTCCTTAAAGTTAATTCAAGTCTCTTGAAAATTGTATCGGCAGGAGCTCTACTATTTGGAAAACGTCTGTATAAACGGGCAGCAGCGGAAGCATTTTTCTTGCATTCACCATAAATCAAAATCATATCTGTTTTTTCATCATTTGAATACATTTTGACTTTTAATAAATACAGTGACAGGAACCATAGCGCATAACCATCCTGGATTCCCAATTTATTTTTAAAATAATACCATTATGTAAAATAACCACATTGGCTATGAGAATGTATTTTAAGTTGCATTTTTAATTTCGTCAGGGTCACTATCATTCGTGAAACAACATGTATATTGCACCATTTTCTTTACGTTTCCTGACGATAAAATTGAAGCAATTTCTGTAGCATGAGTACTCGCATAGTTTTTCTATTTTTATGGGTTTCGTTTTGGCAATTATACTATGGTCGATCTCATTATACGATATTCCAAAACCAAGGCACACAGCAGGAACTGTTTTGCAAATTGTTGGAATTCTTGCAACTGAGGAACTATTGTGGCCGTAAACAAATTGTATACAGAAAAAAGTACAAGGTCTCTTACGCTGTATATTGTTAACACTATTATTGATGTACGTAACTAAATCGGCTTGAAAAGTATCGTGTTCTTTCAGCCTTCAAATGAGTCAACGTGTGCATGCGAAATCAGCCTGAAATTAACAATGCAAGAATGCAGGAAGGTACGTCGTGTCCTTTGGTATCAGGAAGAACACTATAATAATTGTTGCATATTTATAGAAGATGGTGTAGGTGTGGTAACTTGCAAAACAGACAAAATCTCTTTTGCTTGCATATGCCTAGTTTTATAATCGCTAATGTTCATTTTGAAATGGAGCTCCTTATGCCAATCATCAKATGTATATCTTGTGGCATCCACCCACAAAGAKGGTGGAACAATACATCCTACGTTAATTGCTAATAGKAATCTCAATGAAGTACTGTGATTATTACAATAGGATAATAGAGCGTGGCCTGTGTAGGGAACAATGTGATGAATCTGATGAGGTCATGCTCTTTGTTCGTGTCTTTGAATTGTGTTCACGGCTGAGGTTTCATCAATTGACACTGCCTGTGGCTAGATTCTGTCCAAAACGACAGTTTTACTTTAGTTTTTAACAAGTTTTACCAACATATCTTTAAGGAAAACAATATCTTCCTTCGAGCATCCGAGATATAAAATTATTCTCGTTTTATAAAACGATGCTTTTTTAAAAGACCGTCAGTAATAATTTTATTGAGAAAATGCGTCGTACGTAATGATTTGTTTTTGTTTGTACTGAGCCACTTAAACCAGTGTATTAATGATGCAGTGCAGGTCTCAAGGTTGGCTTTGAAAAATTCCTCGCATTCCATCATTGACACTACGGAAATCTACTATGAACGCTTATCTGCATGCATCTGATATACGTAATGCTTTGAATTATATTGCAGCCGCAACAAAAGTTATCACGATACCGTGTTTATCACTATTGGGAATGCAAAAACAGTTATAGTAAATCGATTTTTAGAACAGCTAGTGTAGTATCAAAATATCATGTTTGATATTTGTCCAAAGCTAACAACAAGCGTTTTTAGTTACATTCTTGGACCTCTTCATAAAAAAAATTACTGACCTTCATTGTCCAGTAAGTAGCTCATTTGCAAGGACTCGTACACCTGTTCAAATTGGGTATTGGCGCAATGAATATTTATCACTTAATTGTTGTAGTATAAACAAATCCATTTAGAACGAAAAGACGCAAATGGCGTGCGTCGAAAAAAATCCTATAGACACGCAAATCGTAATGGCTTCCTTCAAAAGCAGCCTGTTATTTGGGAGGTGCTGGAACTAAACGAGTTATAATGATCAGTTGTCAGGGTTTTTTCAGGTGTAATTTGGTGAGTGGGTTGTATCGGGAAGTTTGAAAAATTATTCGAATGCTCATTTGTTGGGACGGTGAACCATGGGATCTGTAAGTGCCTTTTCTTAGAATTGGATGAGAATTTAGGCAAAGGACGATAATTCACAAGGTTTTTTGACTTGTAAATGTAACTTTGATAACTAACAAAAGAATTTTGAAAAAGAACTCAAATATATAAGCATGTTGCAGTTCGTAATGGGTACTCTAGTAGAGCAGTAGAGAATTTACTTAAGAAGATATAGCACAAAAAAAACAAAAAAACTACTGTAGAATATAAATTTAGCAAAATTCCTTTTGAAATTGGGCTTACCAAAGGATTAGAACGCATCCTAAAACCCTATCGTTTAAACTGGCTTTTACTGCCAATAATACTGTGAAAAATCTTTTAGTAAATCCGATGTATAAAGTAGATTAAAAGGTAGGTCTAAGCAGACATATATCAAACACAATGTATAGGGTGCCCCAATAAGAACGATAGGAAAATAAATTCAAATAAAACGACAACGGTTCTAGGTATCAAATTGGTTTTGGCTTTATTAGAAGCTACATTCATGCCATTATGTATGAAACAAGACATCATTCAAATGGCCACCTCGGGATCGCTGGCAGTGCTTCAAGCGTTCGGTCCAATTTCGGATACCATTTTCCAGCGTTTGCGGCGTTACTCCGTCGATGACTACTCGAATGTTGTTTTCAAGGGCATCCAAAGTGGCTGGTTTGTTAGCGTAAACCAATGACTTGACGTACCCCCAAAGAAAATAATCGAGGGGTGTCAAATCACACGATCGCGGCGGGCAATCGATGAACGCTCGTCTCGTGATGGTCCAGTCACCGAACTTCTCTCGCACAACATCAAGTGTATCGTTGTTTGTGTGGATTGTGACGCCGTCTTGTTGGAACCACATGTCGGTAATGTCGATGTTGTCGAGCTCTGGCCACAGAAATTCTTCCAACATTGCTCGATAGCGAGGTCCATTGGTGGTTACGGTGTCTCCTTCCTCATTTCGAAAGAAATAAGGACCGATGATGCCCCCATGCTACAATCCGCACAATACATTCAATTTTTGTGGGTACTGAACGACTTGTTCGGTCACTTGTGGATTGTGCTTAGCCCAGTAACGGCAATTTTGCTTGTTGACGAATCGACCGAGGTCGAGGACTTGGTCAGAGAAGATGATTTTCTTGCCAAAATCAGGAGCATCGTCCAACATTGCAAGCGTCCAATTTGCGAACTCACGGCGGCGCCCATGGTCTTCTGGCTTCAGTTGTTGCGTCATCACGATCTTATACGGGTGTAGGCCCAAATCCAAGTGCAAAATTCGCCGAGTTGTCTCAGCGGAGAGGCCTAATTCGACTGCTCGGCGTCGATACGACCGATTTGAATCATCTTCAACGCTGGCCGCTACGGCGGCGATATTTTCTTCACTTCGACCAGTTCGCATTCTGGTTGGGTTCTTCGAGTCCAAAGGTGTGTATTTACGCTCAAACTTTTGCACGGTGCGTCGAATTGCCTGCTCACTGAAGCTATGATTACGGCCGACTTCACGACGAAATTCACGTTGCGTATTCACAACAGAACCGGAATTTCGATAATATTTTTTTATTATTTCTAAGCGTTCGGGAAGCGTGAAACGATGCATGGTGAAATGGCAAACCTTACTGAATATTTTGACAGCTGGATGACGTTTGTGCCTTTCACAGCTGTTAACTAACCCCTGTTTGAAAAACTATCACTACTATTGGGGCACCCTTTAGTAGTTGTAATCTTGAATATATTGGCAGTCCAGGCATTCCATGGGAGTTAGATATAAAAAGCATTTAGCTCATTTCAGGTTTGGGAGGCTCACCCCATAACTTGAAAAACTTGAAACTAGTTAAACACAACACGGAACTGAACGCGTTTTCTCCAAAGGAACAAAGATAGTTTTATGAATTCAGATTTAGGCTTTAGGTTTTGATGAACTGACTCCACTTCCGCTGAAGACCTGGTGAAAAGAATATCCTCTCCGGTTAATCCGCTCAGACATTCAAGAAGTCCTTCGCTCTACTGAAGATGATAGCATAGCTGCCGAAATACCTATTTAGGCTCTCTAAATCATTGTGATTAGGGTTTTTTCATTATAATCTGATTAGGCTTTTTTAAAGGTTATCTTTGACGAAGATTAAACCTKCTATCGATGGTTCGTGTCAGTGTTTGAATTATTAATCCACTTCGCAACCGACACATGCTTTTAGGGAACAAAAGACAATCCAGAGACAATGCGGGCGCTAATTAACACCTAATTCGACGAGTTTGTCCGCAATAACGCCGCTGTCGATTTCGAAATCGGAATGTGACGATGGACCATGAACTCGGGGGATAGGAGTCAACTTGTTCGGGAACGTTGCAAAATGCAGTTTACGACCAGCCTTCACGCACCGACAAAAGACCTAATTGGGTTCGGTTAATGGTTTGTTTGAGCACTTCCTATTGAAATTCCTTTGTTACGTAAGGCTGGCCGTGCGTTGCTCGTGTAATCGATTGTTTGTATCGTTGGCGCACCGAATTTTTTGACGTAGCGACAATGGGTCAGTGTGAGGGTGCCCCAGATTGCTGAAATACTAGAAAATGGCATATTAGGACCTTGTCTCTGCTTATATTGTGCAGTATACAATCTTGTTGGTGTGAAACGATTAAGAACGTGGACGTCACAGGACGGTAAAAATAATAATACGAAAAGGTTTAGTTAGTTAGTTATGGAAACTGTCTCTCTGTCTGTCGCTATTATAGGTTGATTTATCTTCCACGTGGTGTGCCATATTCCTGTCTTGACGATACCTCATGCAAGAGTGGGCGAAACGACGACTGTACTCGATTTTTGTTATACACTCACCGGCACGAAAAACGAAGCAGATGAATTTTGTTAAACGAACTTAAAATTTTAATGCGTTGTGATGTTTTATTATTATAATATTTTAAACGCAAACATGACATGTTTTAAGTATTTTCTGACAACAATTTAACCTTTATTTGAAGAAAAAATTTGTTTTTAAATCAAAACTCACAAAAATAAAAAATTGCACAGATCTTGTCACTTAAAAGTGCATAGTTGGCCATGAACGCACGGTAACAATGCTTTGTTTTTATTGTTTTGAGAAACCTGGCAGGTGTAAATCACATTTTAAAGTGGTGTTGTTATGGCTGTTAATCCCGAAACCGCGGCTGCTATTGTTGCATTGCTTCAAGACGGAAGAACTGAGCGATCTGTTGCCCAACAGTATCACATATCCAATAGCACTGTGCACCGTATTTTTACACGTTTCTTGGAAACTGAAACTTACACCAGACGACCTGGTCCCCAACGAAGAACTAATGCTCATGATGATCGGTTTATCGTTTTACAAAGTCTTCGAGATCGTCGTGCTACCGCTGTAGAGATCAGAAATCGACTTCATCACGCCCGGAATACCAATGTAAGCGAGCGGACAGTTAGATAAAGACAAAGAGAAGCCAATCTTGCCAGTCGTAGACCTGCAACAGGCCCAGAGCTTCTTAGGCGTCATCGTGTTGTGCGACTTCAGTTTGCCAGAAATCACGAGCACTGGGGTGAAAATGAATGGGGGCGCGTTTTGTTTACCGATGAGTCCATATTTAGCCTGCGGTCTCGAGATGGTCATGAGAGGGTATGGCAAAGACAACAAGAGTGTTATGCAGAATGTACCTTCAGTCCCAGGGTAGGTTACCAAGGGGGCTCAGTTATGGTGTGGACAGGAATTTCTCTGGCGGCACACACATCCTTCCAAGAGGCTCCTTAACTGCTGCCAGGTACATTGATGAAATTCTCCAAGATCTTGTTGTCCCCTATGTTGATTTTATTGCACATGACTTTCTTCTGATGCATGATAATGCCAGACCGCACACCTCGAGAATCAAACAACATTACTTAAACGAATTAAACATTCCTGTTATGGAGTGCCCAGCCATAAGTCCAGATGTGAACCCAATTGAACATGTTTGGGACATGCTTGGACGAAGGATGCGAAGTCGTGTTCCTGCTCCTTTAACTTTAAATCAGATGCAACAAGCTGTTTTAGAGGAATAGGAACGTATTCCTCAAGAGGACATTCGCCAATTGATTTTAGGCATGCCAAGGAGAAGACATGCATTAATTCGAGCACGTGGGGGCAACACCCGTTATTAAAAATGCGTCTTTCCAGTTATTGATAGCAAATTGTTTCAGTTTTGATTAATTTAACGTCATTTTGCAACAACAACAATTTGTGCTTTTTCGTCCTCGTTTATTAATTTGCAACAAAACAAACCGTCTAAATTTTAATATATTTTAAAAAATTCAGCTGCTCCGCTTTTTGGGCCGGCGAGTGTATTTGTTATTATTTTGGTTTCAATGAAAACTGGCAGGTCCCTTCGTCCTTGCGGAAAAGTCAGCTTTATTTCAACATTCTAGACATATTCCTATATTATTGACATAATGGAACAACATGAGAAGTTGAATGAAAGTAGACTAGTTTTTTTTAGCAGGACGAGGCAGCTTTTGATAAAAATAAAAGATAGCAACTGCGTACAGTTACAATCGTATAACACTACCAATGACTACGTCGAAATTTATTTGCAATAAACCGTCTTGAAGCACTTAAAACCCGGCACACTAGACTTGAGGAGGCTGCCAGAGCGAAACGGGGCCAGTGGAGTAAATTACGGTTAATTACACGTCCATTTTGTAGAAAGTAAAAAAATCTGGAGTGGCGTTTACGAGGAGAGAATGACGCTGGCCAAATATCGTAAGTGGAAAAGCAGTAAAAAAACCGTAAACGTAAGTGGGCGTTGTAAATCAAGAAGACTTTAACTGCAGATGATCGCGAGTAACGGTGCAGAAGTAGGTACTACCAAGATGCCAAAAATTCTGCCTTATCAGATACTACTGAGAAAAAAAAGGAATGGTAGAAATGAAGCTGATTATGCAGTCGTTCAATATAAAAATATAATCCCCTTGCATATCCAAAACACGTTGCCATCGCTTCGGCAGTAATATAATATCGTTAAATACGTCATTTTTGTCAAGATGTTTCAACAGTTGAACGCATATGCTGTTGCAGGGCTTTTATCCTTCCATGTCAATAAATCGGACTTCACGAAATTCTCCTTTCCACTGGAGGAACAAAACGAAATCTGGAGCATAGCAGATCTTCTCACAGACTCCTTTGACTGACACTGCTTTATGCGACCAAGCGTTATTTTCTACAAAGAACAAATACATTTGTCTAGTGCTTGTTTGTTCATGCGGTCTTCTTCCATTACTGTAGCCACAATAGCAGAAAAAGTGTTGTCACTAGCAGTATGATGAGGTCTCCAACTTCTGTGGTCGTCTTTAACACTAGTCCAACGCTCTGGGACGCTTACTCCATCAAATTACTATTGAACTATCCACACACGACTCCAGGCAAGCTTCTTGTAACGCACCGTGAATTTGGGCAACGGTTTTTTCGCGCAGTGTTTGAATTTTGATATACGCACATTAATCCGCTACAGTGACGCGTTCCATTGCATCAAACTACCCCGATTTGAGAATTTTTTGCGCATAAATTGAGTGAACTACCCGCATTCTATATATAGCTAAGCGATTCCCAGTGACAGGCTTTTATAATTTGACAGCACCTGTTCTTTCAGCATCGCCAGTGCCAGCATGATATGTGCAGGAATTATGACATGATTCTCGCATGTCGACATTGAAATTGCACTGATTTAGAATGGATTTTCTAGAATTCGATTTAAATCATTTGACCTGTCCTGAATTGTATAAAACTCTTTCCTTCTACATGCTCTCGAAGTTCCCAATATCATTGCTACCTAATACAGAAAAGATAATTAATATCTGCTCATTTTCCTTGCATACATAAAAACAGTAATTTTTTGTTAAGCAAAGTTTTTTAAATGAAACCGGCAAGAAGATTGCATGTAGTGTACTGAATTTATTTCAAGATACAACGTTCGCATGATAAGCTTGTAAAGTAATAATTTTACAGAACTACTCCCGATCAAAATAGCCTCCAAGGTCAGGCTTGTTTTCAATTATTGTTTATATCCGTTGAGAGAGTTGGACGTACGGCGCAATAATTCTGTATTTCTGCGTCAAATATTAACTACGTGTGACAAAAGTTCTTTAGAACCCTTGAACAAACATTCTAACTGACAGCGTTTTCAAATATTATTTTTAATAATTGCTCTTTTGTCGCTTTCCCAGGAAAAAAAGTTGAACTTGTGTCTGGCAAATTTTGAGGTTCTTCGTCTTTGACAAAGATTACAGGTGTAATCGAAACGTCAGACTAATAACTTTTTGTCAGTGTTTTCAAAAGACAGCGATCTTTCCGAGAAAATATCATCTTATATTATGGACGCTGAAAGCATTCAACCTCGTACTTGATATTTGGCTTTTTTGCTACCCGGTGGCTCATCTAAAATTAAATTGAATTAAATTAATTATAAAATCATTTAATGAATATAATTGTTTAGGTAAATTATTTATTTCAACTAATACCTTGAGCATTTAAAAAAATTGAAATTATTAGAAATTATTAGAAATTAAAGAAACTATTAGAAAAAATAAATTTGGTAAAATTATACATACCGTCAGCATCTTTTAAAATTAAATCTTCATCGAAGATTTAATCATTTCTTACTTCGCAGTGTCTTCTTTACATTCATATTCTCACGAACGCCACATTTTGCCACTTTCCTTCAAAATTTGTATGAATAATAAAGGGTTTTGACTTTATCTTTTATATATGTAGGTTTTTTTATCAACCACGGACAAACGAGAATACCAAAAACAGTTTTTCTAATCCATTTACTTGGAAATATTGGTTGGGGTTGATGCAGGCAAATATGACTCATATCTTTAAAATGTCATTAAGCTTGCGAGGTAAGAAGATGGATCCGAATAGTTTATTCAATCTTCCAACGAAATTGAATATTATTGTTATGGATTTGAACATGACCATCATAATCAGCTAAATTTTTACTGGCTTACAGGCTTACAAGCATCAAGTGATATTATGTATTTTATATTAAACTTTTTTGTCATAAATTCTACAGTTTCTGCGTCAGTTTCATAATGAAACCCACTCATCTCTTTTGATACAAAATTTTCCACCTGACATTTCCCAACACCACTTCCTTTCGTACCCCAATCACGATGCGGAACTTTCCCAGCGGTTTTCCACGTTTCCCATCTGAGCACGTATCAGAATGGTTACATCCTGTACGTGATGATATTCCGAAAAAATTTGTTCCATAAAACAATTTAGATTACCCCGTCGATCGACGCATGTTAATCACGGCACACTTGCGCAACGTACATGACAAAGCGCGGCTTTGTCGTCGCTTATTCTACATTTAATTAACTGCGGAGATTATACACAACGCATCATTGTCTGACGGATAGCACTCGACACAGCTGTGGCATTTTATAAAGCAGGTCAAGCGTGGGGTGGATAAACGAGGGGTAAAATTAAATCGAAGACGATGATGGATAGTCAAGAATGCAGATATTGAGAGATAAACTGCCACCGATGACAGTATAAAATCTTATTCATTTTTGTTTGTCGTATTTTCCATAGAAAACTATTTATTTAATGGATTCATGGCCGTGTAAGATTGGCAAGAAATCTACAGAACATTTTTGTAGCCTTCTTGCAAGTCTTGAACAACTTGTAACGTGTAGTAATGAAAAGTAGTTAATTCTTTGAAGACTTCTTGGATCAGTAATTAAATTGTGGTTAAAAAGTGAATTTTCCATTGCCCAGGATATCCTCCAAAGATCATCAGTAGAAAAAGATTCTCTTTCCAAATTGGCTTTCGGGAACACAGGCAGTTTGGAGGTATATTCTACAGATATTTTAAAAAAGGGGATAAGACGTTAGTTGAAAACTATCGCCCAATAGCAATTATGTCAAATTTTGCCAAGGTCTTCCAAATTGCGTTGCATAGACACTTGGAATATCACGCATGACCGCTGATGGTGTCAGACTGTCAACATGGTTTTACTTCTGGTAGATCGACTGCTACAAATTTAGCGTGTATTTCAAATTTCATATCTGAGCGTCTTGATTGTGGGATGCAGGTCGATGCAATCTATAAGGATTTTTCGGGTGCTTTTGACCGTCTCGATCATACTATACTCATACGTAAATTGTCTACAACTGGATTGTCTCCGTCACTTTTGTAGTTTTTCTCGTCCTACTTGGTGGGTCGGCGGCAGTACGTCGGGTACCGCGGACATGTGTCTCCTGCTTTCTATGTTATCTTAGATGTCCCTCAGGGCTCCCTTTTGAAACCTTTGCTTTTCATCATATATGTCAATGATATTTCGATAGGACTTAAATGTCATAGTTTACTGTATGCCGACGATTTAAAGCTGTTTGCCTCTCTTCAGTCCCTTGATGATGCACATAATCTTCAAAACGATCTCGAAGGTATTGAAAATTGGTGTCTGGTCAATAAGTTACCGCTGAATATACAAAAATGTTTGCATGTTCATTCTACAGGGTCCATAATCCAATTATTTTCGACTACATTATAGGCGAGAACAAGCTATCCCGACGCGATACCATAAAAGACCTTGGAGTTATCTTTGACAGGAACCTGAGTTTTGTCCTCCATGTAACTGACTGTATTGCGCGCTCATATAGAATGTTAGGCTTCATTATTAGACATGTACGGATGTTGCTGCGCTGAAGCTTTTGTATTTTGCGTATGTACGCTCAAAATTAGAGTATTGCTCCGTCGTATGGGCTCCAGGATATGGCACCTACTTCGATAAATTAGAAAGTGTACAAAGACGTTTTCTTAAATTCTTGTCTTCTACTTCTAATGGTGTCTATCCAGCTGTAGGTTACCCTAATGATCTATTGTTAAAAAATTTTGAAATGCACAGTTTATTTGCTCGTAGAAAGCTTCATTCAATTATATTTCTATATAAAATAATGGACATGTAAATGGTACATCCTTACTTATGCAATTGCACTTCAGAGTTCCGCGACCAGCTAGTCGTAATATCGATTGTTTTTATTTACCTTACGCTCATACAAATTTACTTAAGTGTTCTCCTGTATACGTTATGTGCAGTAACTCTAATTCTGCCTGTGATTTACTTGACATTTTCTCCTGTAATGTTCGTGAAATCGAGGATTTTGTATGCCCTAATTATGTGTAATATCTTATTATTATTGTTATTTTCCTCACCTGTAATTGGCTTCGGCTGTTTGGCGATGTATCCAAATAAAGAAATAAATATTGTGAAAATGGATACCGTAGATTAGGCATATCATGGTATTTGAGGAGTTCTTTATTGAGTGCATATTGACGTCTTATAATTGGAGGAGTGATATTTGCTACAGGCAACCAAGGTAAAGGTGTAGATTTAATGGTGCCAGAAATGATCCTCATTGCCGTGTAAAGTTGTGAGTCTACCTTGGAAACATGTGCACTATTCATCCAAACAGGACAACAGTATTCCGCTGATGAATAAACTAAGCTCAATGCAGATATTCGCAGTGTTTTTGCGTTACCATCCCAAGTCGATCCAGCTAATTTATACAAGGAACAACCCTTGTCTTTAGTTTCTGTGTTTTTTTTTTCAGTGTGTGTCTTAAAAGTTAAAGACGTGTCTAAAATAACACCAAGTTATTTTGGATAGAAATTGTGTTCTGTTTTGTCACTGAAAACCACCTTTAATTCCAAATTTTTGTGACTATTGCCCAAATGAAAGCAATAGGCTTCGATTTTCGAAAAATTTAAACGCAATCGCCACTTTTCAAAATAATTGTTCATAGTTGACAGATCTTCAGTTAATTTCTCTTCTAATGCCTTGATTGTTCATGGTGACATGTGAGAGCCAAATCGTCGGCATAGATAAATTTTCTGTTTGTGGTTAGTGGCAAATCACTTGTATTTAAATTGAAGCTAAGACCGAGCCTTGTGGTAATCCATTTATTGAATACATCCATTTGCTACTCTGTTCACCCATGAATAGTCTAAATCTTCTGTTAGAAAGCATATTTTTAATGAGGCTTACTAAACGACCGTCTGAAAGTGTTTATGAATCAGTTCATTCCTACAAACTGTCATAGACTGCAGTAAGGTCAACAAAAGCAACACCACTTTTCAATCTGCACTAGAACCATGTTGCATTGTGTGTTGTTAGGGCAAGAACTTCATCACAACAGCTCTTATTTGAACGAAAGCCAGCTTGTTCAATAGGAAGGATATCTGCAATGAGTGGTGATTTTTGATTATAAATCATTCTCCAGAAGCTTGAAGCAGGTACTCAAGAGAAATGGGACGAAAACTCGAAGTTTCGTTCAAAGGTTCTCCCGGCTTAAAAACAGCGATGATGCAACTTGACTTGAAACAAGGATGTCATTGAAAAAAAAATGAATTCTGGATATATTTCATCAAAACCACCAGCTTTTCGAACCTTTATGAAAGAAAGAGCCATATTAAAAGGCTTCGAGATCGTTTCTGAAGGTGGAGTAGATCTTCTCTGTTTATGCAATGTGTTCTTCATTCTTCGAGTTTCTTCATCACTCAACTTCACTGTATATATAGATATTCTTGTGAGACGCGCTCAAATTCATGATGTCAATGTCAGATATAATTCTTTTACCGTGCCTCAACATCGCACAT
Source organism: Rhyzopertha dominica (assembly GCA_025024175.1). Lineage (NCBI taxonomy): Eukaryota > Metazoa > Arthropoda > Insecta > Coleoptera > Bostrichidae > Rhyzopertha > Rhyzopertha dominica. The sequence continues at coordinate 7,085,630 of QCXZ01000003.1, read as the reverse complement.
CAAAATTTGAGGGTAGTTATGGTTACATAGCTCCTACATTATTGAATAAAATTCCTGATATCGTAGAGCTGACACTGGCGGCGTTCAGTCATCGTCTTAGGCATCGTTTTTTCAGTAATTTGCAATTGGATTGATTTGTATGTTAGTTTTTTATATAACGCGTTTCATGTATATTTATTTGTAAACGGGGGAGTGGTAGAATGACTGACGTCAAATCTCCTACCTTTTGTGTACATTATTTTGCACAATAAATAACTTTCTTATTATTATTATTACCTGATATGAAGGTTGTGTTGTAGTACCTAGTTTTCGAAGCAAATTCCAAACACTTCGACTTGGATGTGTGAAATTCATATTTTTCATGTGCTTGTTCCAGTTTTCTTTTCTTAAAACGTTTAGTTGGTGTAAAAGTTCATAAGTAAGTAGTTATATGATTCGGGAGAACGTTTATAAAACTTGTAAAATGCATTAGATTCTTTCGACTACCATGGGATGTAATTTGAACGAAACCCCGAAGAATAGTTCTTTTCGCTACTGCTTTAATAACGCCAATAAATCTATTGTAATTATTACATGTCTCCCACACAAGAGTAGCATCAACTTGTTTACTAAACTCCGACCAGTTAGCCAATTTAAAATTCCATCGAGGTTTTTGAAATGTAGAAAAAATGAGATCTGGATACCAACACCTTACATTGAAGGTCTATGTTAACTGTGTGGAATAGTACGTTTTATTGGCAAAGCTTTATCATAATGATCCTTTGTAACAAAGCAAAGGTCTGGATTGTAATCTTTCTCCCAACGAGCAGAATGAAAACGTCTTCTTTCAGTGGCACAAATAACAGTTCATCAATCACTGAACAAAACATCTAACGTTATTCGAAAACTTATTCTTAATACATTTTTATATTATAGACCATTCAATCTTTTTATTAACTTGTCGAACTCTTTCAAACACCAGCAAACGACCATCAATTGGCTTCTGAAACTGGATCACTGTGGGATCACGTCTTCGTTCGATGTTATCTGGTAGAGTTTAACGACAGTTTTGTTTTTTCATAGTGTGACCCTTACTGACCCCGGATGTCTTKAGGGGGCAAGGAATGCAGGCGTCGGCTCTCAGTATTAKATTAAGACCAGAAATTCTTTCACATCACAGCTCCGCTGCTGCTGGTGGAGCGATCTTTCTGGCGCCAAAATGTTTAGGTGTTAAAAGTTAAAAATAGCGATATTGCATGATGCGATGAAGGTTTGATGTTGTCTTGTCAAACGAGAGAAAACGAGTCTTAATTGGATTTTTCTGTGCGAGAAAGAAGAGGAAGAAGAAAATGTGCTGTTTCTTTCAGATGACGAAAGGTATAATGAAATGTAACTGCTGAAGCTGCAGTATTTGTTTTTCTCGAAAACGGGAGGAGGATTTATCGTGTCGTTACAGCAACGTTGGTTGCAAAGTAGAACACGTTTTTTACCGAAACAGTGAGATTCTGAGGAAACGAAGCGTAGCAATGCACAAATCATACGTCTAATGCCGGCAGTTAACTGTGCTCACCATTAAACGTTTCTTTCTTTTTGTTGCAGGTAAGAGTCCAACCTGTGCCAGTCATCCGAGATGAAGGTACTTTTTAGCTATTAAGATGGGTGTGTTACGGTTTGTTTGGGAAAACGTGCAAAAAATACCAACGAAAATAAACTGGCCCGTTTAGGTTCCACGACCCTGTAGATGATCAGAATCAACAAACTTTGCTGGCTGTAAATCAAATTAAAGGCAAACAGCTGTTGGTTTTCGGCGATTACGTATTTCTGGTATTTTAAAAATATTGTTTACCAAAACTGACCAGTGATTGCAACACTGTCAGTCCATGTTGAAAAAAATACATATACTTAGTATAGAAACTTTTTAACAATACAGATGCATCTATTTTAGAATTCATTTATAATTAATGTTAAAGCGCGAAAGCAATATAGAATGATTAACGCATATGGGCGGGTATACGCCATCATTAGATTGAACAAGAAACATATTATCGAAGCAACTAATATTGCCTTTTTGTACAGGAGATCACACTAACGAACAGTAATCAATTTTTGTAATATGTACCTACAACTATAGTAAACTCCGATTATGATTTCTAAAGTCTCCACAAGAGATTTGTGTATAGGTTTAGCAAATACAAGTCAAGGATTAAATAAGATACCTAAAAGCATAACAAAACGTAAATTAAGAGGAGCAAAGCACCCAAATACGGTCCTTGGGTAACGTTAGAAGTAGTTATATGATACGGCAAAGAAAATACTTTCTCACGATTGGATAAGTAAGTATCAAGTTATAGCTCATTGGACACATCCAACGACCTAAGTTTGTTAATGAGGATAAAAAAGTCTACTATATCAAATACTTTTTGATTTTTTTATAAAATAAAACTTTAAAGCATATTACAGATTCACTTGCACATTTATAAAATTCCAAAGCTATATCTAATTCGCCATTGGTGTGTAGTAATATTTTTATAAACCATTAAATTAAATCCTTAAATATTTAGTGGGCAACTTCATCTTATGTTGCAAGGTATTTCAGGAAAATCATGTCTGATTTTAGACTTATTTTCTTGACTGTTAATAATAGGAAAGGGTATTGATAAGTTGTTCGCCTAATTTTTGGTCTTGGAGAGCCAGAATGCTCCGATTCTAATGACTGTTATTTGTCGCAGGGTCGTAAAAATGTATCCATGTTTCATGCTTAGCGGCAACAGTGTTCGAAAACTGAGTTATATTCTTTAGAAGTATTGAATTAAAATTTTTCTCTTCTAAAAGAAGCGTTCATTTGCTACCGTCCTGTATTTGACGGTATTTTAATATGTGTCCAACAAGCTTCAAAACGAAAAGAACTATTCGTTGAGTGATAGTTGTAATCTCAATTTTGTTAATTTTTTACTTCCTTTGTCGGATTTCCTGTAATTTATCGGTGCTTTACAGCAACTATTATTAATTATGATGATTCGCTGGTTGAGTTTGCGGAATGTCACAATTGGCATCTCATCACATTACATAAAGATTATATCTAAATAGCTAGAGAGTAGAAAGCTACCTAAACATTCAACCTCTGAAGCTCTTATAAATGTTTTTGCTACGTTTTTCCAAAGCGTGTATGTTGAATCCATTAGTACAGTAAATCTTGATCATAAAGTTATGTTTTCATTCACACTTTTTCCTGAATGAGGTTTTTAATGAGTTAAATGATTTAAAGGATGCTAATATACTAATAATAATAAAACAGATGTTTTTAAATGTAGATTCACCACTATTAATGGGAATTGTGCGTACAAAACAAATTATTTTAGATTAATTTTGCTTCATCTATCCATGCATTAAAATCTAGTTCAAACATATTGCTAGGCAACAGAATGCCTCTTAAAACAACCACGAATTTGCATTATTCCGCTCGTGTGGTTGTTAGCACCGTCCTGCCAATCGAATTACATTCTCCGCCTGGAATTTCTCGACTCAGACTATTATTTCAGAAGCCAAAAGAGCGAATTCGCGATAGAATCTTGAATTAATAATAATCGTCTCAAACGCAGGGCCCGATTCCACGAGTSCGGACACATTCTTGTCGCAATTGTTTCTTTCACAGCCGGCTTGATGGTAATCTCAATACCATGCGGGCTCGAGTTACACATTAGCATTTTTATTCCAATTCATCTCGTGTCAGCCTGATTAATTCGACCACAGCATTCCTGCGTCGTGAGTAACGTCAATCGACATCCGTTCCCATCTGTGCGATTGATTTATGTGAGTTGCACGGATTTAAAACACCCATCAAGAGAGGTTTCTGATGATTTGATCAGGTTACCACCAATTGGTGCAATTGCTCGTCTTGATTCAGTTGTTTGTTTGGATTGAGGGAGGGGAGCGAGGTTTTTAGCTCACGAGGGTTGGAAATGTAATTACAAGTCCTTAATTAGGTCGTGGACTCGCAGGGGACGAGAGTTTGAGGAGGTGGAGTCCAGAATGTTTCGATGAAGTTATCACATGAAGAGTTCGATTAATTTTGCAGCGCGAATATCTTTATTAGATTTTAGATTGTCCCTAAAGAAAAAATCCGTAGGATTTAAATCAGGCGTCCTTGCATAACCGCCACGTCCAATTCGTTTTTAGGAAAAGCTTCGTTAAGGTGCTTTCTCACATCAGCATTAAAATGGAATGGCGTTCCATCTTGAAGCAGTCACATGGAATTTCTTATTTGAAGAGGTACTTCTTCCAATGGACCAGGCTAATCGTTTCTTAGATAACCTAAATAAATCCCACCATTCTAATCCAGTTTCGCCCATGAAAAGAATAAAATGTATGAAATTTCTGTTATGGTTGTGGAGATTGATAATATTATTACAAAAGTTTACACCAGCCATGTAGTCTTTAGGAGACAGAGCTTGAACTTTTTAGTAATGATAGGGGTATACCCAGATCAGAAAAAATATATATGTTTAGATGCAATCAGAGCTGAGGGGTAAAGCTCTGTTCTTTTTTGCAACCAAATATACCAGGGCAAAAATTAACAAACAAACGCGCTGATTACTGAGTATGAGGCACTTAAAAAACTCAAGAAGTAGTTGGTGCTAACAAATAAATAACTAAAATACTAGATATTATAAGGTTTGAGGTTGCATCATTGACCACCGAGCAAAAGCTCACGAACGACTTTATAATATACTGATGTAAGAGATTTATAATTTTAGGGGCAATATAAGAAAAACAATTTTGAAATTGTGAAGTTCTATGTTGCGGGACAGAAGCCACATTAATGGGCCTTATATTGAGATCATGTACTTGAGATCTTTTTATAATTTTTTACAAGGTATAGCGGTTCTTTTTTTAGTAGCTTAAGACATATATTGCAATAATGAAGAAACCTACGTTCCCTCGTATTTAGCCAACCCAGTTCCTTTATCTTCTCCGAAACATGATGCCGCCGTCGCAGGCCATAGACGAACTTAACGCAAGAGGTTTGCAAGCGCTGTAAATGTTATCATATTGAGTCAGCGCAGGTCCATATACATCACAGTAGTTTAGAAACGACAAAACTAAAGAATTACATAAGGTTACCTTAGACTGGAAGTTCAATTTATTACGACTATTATATAGCACTTCAAATTTTAACTGAGAAAGACATTGTTGTTTTAATTTGTTTAGGGCAAAACATAATAACTTGCGACTATGAAGGGTTTAGTGATAAGCAATATTTAGCCGATAAGGAAGATAATGATCCTAAGTCTGAGGTTATGAATTTATATGATTCAGTATTATCAGCTTCCTTACAAGAATAATATATCTGTGTATCGTCCGCATAAAAATGACTTTTACAACACGATGAAAACGATGATATGTATATAGAAAATAACAAGGGAGCTCATATGGATCCCTGCGGCACGCCGTTCACACACTTAATTGGAGGAGAAAAATAATTATTGTATTTTACTACCTGTTGACGATCTCGCAAACAATCATTCATTAATGATAGAGCCTTTTAGCCGAGTCCGATGTTGTTAAAAACAGCAGACATAAGATCATAATTTATTCTGTCGAATGCTTTCGAATAATCTAAGAGAACTAGCGCTGTGATGCATTTATTATCAGTTGCTTTGATTATATCGTCTGTAACAGATAGCAATGCTGTTCCGCAACTACTATTTGCCCTAAACCGTGATTGGTTTTCGGGTATGATATGAAATTTCTTCAAATGCTGACTGATCTGTTTGTGAATAATTTTTTCAAATATCTTAAACACTGACGAGACAATGCTTATGGGTCGAAGGTCTTTTGGTTCGTTCGGAGCGCTTACTTTAGGTAACGGAATAATGTGAGCAAATTTCCAAAGATTGGGATATGTCCCTGTTTCTATGGTACAATTGAATAATAGGATCAGCACCTATGATTTTGATTTAATACTATACAACGCATTGTTATTGTTATTCATATTAATTTAAGAAAAATTGTAACGTCGCGGATTCAAAGTACCATGTTGGCTCACACTTACTTGTCAAAATTATTTAATATGCTTTTATTAGCAAAGCACACTTTGCAAATCCTTGAAAAGAGAAGAAGTTTCCTTGTATATATTTATCTTTGGACAAGGAATGCACAATTATATAGGAAATATGTGTGCCAAATTTGAAGATAATCGATACACAGACAAAAAAGTTATTAAAAAAATTAACCGAAAAAAATAATTTTGCACTATGTATCTTCGTTACTTTTGAGTTTTGACAAAAATACTATAGGAACTTGTGGCATTAATTTTTCGAGTAGAATCACCCTCTTTATTTTTTCTCATCACTACCGGACACCTTGTACATGAAATGCACAAGACTAGGCCTAACACATATCCTTGAGGAACCCCATAAGTAATTCTTGTCTCATCACGGGACAATATTTAGCTATTCCTGGGACACGCCGTTTTCAAAATTTGGCAGTCACATTTGAACTTTTGGATGCCAAACTTTAACAGCTTATTTATATCACATCATACTTCATTGGTAGTATAGTGATGCTGCTAAGCCACTGAAGAACTAAATCTCTTGAAGCCAATAAAGAGATAACATTCTCAAACCACATCAAACACGCAGAGACTTTCCTATCAGATTTTCCCTCGTGTTCGAACTTCGGCGGTCAAATTCAATCGTCGTTTACCAGCCTGGACATCTTACGGACACGGAAAATCCTGATTGATCGTGGCAGCACCACGGCGTAATTTCACACTCCGCAGGAGGCAATTTCGTTATCTATAGCAGGCGGCCGGCCATTCAATTGATCGATGGCCACACATTCGGAATTGCAATATCAAGCCGTTCAAAAATGTATCTTCGCACTATGGCGGCATGTGTTGCACAGATGTGGCCGACGAATGCACTTCTGGAGATTGGAAATGTCTGATTTCCAGAGGAAAAGTAATGATGGACGAGGGAGTATTATTAGAAGCTTGGTAGAAATTTAAAGGTAGTTTCAAATATGTTTAAAAACTTGGAAACTAAAGTCAACAATTTGATCTTTATTTATTCACTACAGATATACACGGTGATTTTTTGAAAACTTCACACCTTAAATATAGCAAAAATTTAAAAATTTGCAAAAACAGGTAAACTTTTGTTTGCAGGGGGACAACTTTTGAGATAAGTTTTTAATGGACAGCGCTTACTCTCTGAGCAGGGTAGACACCCCTTTAAAAATTTTAAATGGAACTATCCATCTTGTGATACATCATTTGAAAGCTTATTTCACAAAGAGTCTGGCCATGTAATTAGTTTTACCACGTTTAACTTATTGACGGGGTAATAGATTAATAGCGCCTACGAAACAGGTTGCTTATTAAATTGAATATTTTGGACTCTTCAACAAAATGTATTTTATTTTAGAGAGGAAATAAAATTTGTCCTTACGAGAACCCAAAATTTAAACAAACAACTTGTAAAAAATATGACACTTAAAAAAACTCCCAGAATACTGAAAATTTTCTTTTAACATTATTATTAACATTAAAGTATTTATCATGTAATTTTTTAGAAAGTCCATGTTCACGAAAAAGAAAAATTATTTATTTGTAACTCCAAAAACAGTGTGAACAAAACCATAGAAATTCAAACCTTACAATAGATTCTCAAAATGTGCACCACGTCTTTCCATACAATAATACAGACGGTTCTCGAACTCCTGCTGCACTTTTCGGAAAGTTTCAGGTGGAATCCTCCTGCACTCGTTAATAATTCTTTCTCGCAGATCGTCCAGGCTAGTAGGTTGTGTTTTGTAAACCACAGATTTTAAATGACCCCATAGAAAGAAATCTAAAGCAGTAAAATCGGGTGATCGTGGCGGCCATTCAATTGTTCCACGCCTACCAATCCAGTGAAGAGGAAATCTATGATTTAACCAATTTCGCACATTAATGGTGTAAATGCGGTGGGGCTCCATCATGTTGGTAAAACAATTCGTATTCATCCAACATTGGATTTCCTTCAGGGTCACGTTGGTTTTCTAATTGCTCTGTGATTAAAGGATCAATAACGTTATCAAGTAATTCTAAATACATTCCCCCATTTAGCGTCCCATCAATGAAAATTGGACCTACAATTGCGTTGCCAAGTATTCCAGCCCAGACGTTCAGCTTCTGAGGAACTTGTGTATGACCTTCTCGAAAAATATAAGGATCTTCGTCACTCCAGTACCTGACGTTATGTTTATTTACAGAGCCGTTCAAAAAAAATGTGCATTCATCACTGAAGCATTACTATAATCTTTTCTGTCATAATTTCGCAAAATTGCAGTCTTCTATCGAAGTCATCTTCGCCGAGTTCCTGGAGAGTTTTCATCTTATAGGGACGGAATTTGTGCATTTTTGTAACTTTCCTTACAGATGAATAAGAAAGTCCAGTGGCTGTAGAAATGTTACGCAAAGAGCTAGTTAGATCCATTGCAAAATGACCAAGTACTTCAAGTTGGGCCATTTCATCAACGACTCTATTCCCTGCCCTTTTTTTGTTTACTACAGGTCCAGTGTCTTGAAATTTCTGCACGAGATCGAGAATGTACCTAGCGTTAACATTTTTATCGGGGTGCCGTTCGTTAAACACCCTTGCTGACGCACGAGCACAGCTATGCTCAGCACCGTAAATAAAAATTATTTCTACCCTTTCGGCAGTTGAATAAACCATMATCACTTGGACTCTCACTTTAAAAWTTCACGCGATTTATAAAAAGGAATGTGAACAAAAAGATGGTCGTGCCAAAGAAGTAGCTAAAAAGTTGAAACAAAAAATTGGAAACACAAAGTAGATAATTATTTAGCCAATTCAGTATAAACTGTCGAGTTGCAATATCAAGTAATGTCGAAAGAAAATTTTAAGTATTTTTGGCATTTTGCTTAGGTGTAACAATTATTTTTTAACAAGGTTTTTTAGGCTTAAGTAAGGACAATTTTTATTGTAACTGCAAGACAATAAATTTTGTTAAAAAAGTCCAAAATATTCCATTTTATAAGCCACTTGCTACAATGCACTTTTTGACCCACTACCCCGTCAATGGGTAAAAAATAGTAAAACTAATTACATGGCAAGACTCCTTGTGTAATAAGCTTTTAAATGATGTATCGTAAGATGGGTAGTTTCATTTAAAATTTTTGAAGGGGTATCTACCCCGCTAAGAGGGTAAGCGCTATCCATTAAAAACTTATCTCAAAAGTTGTCCCCCTGCAAACAAAAGTTTACCTGTTTTTGCAAAATTTTAAATTTTTCCTCTATTTAAAGTTATTTAAGGTGTGAAGTTTTCAAAAAATCACCCTGTATATGGGAATTTGGTATAAACAGGTTGGAGGTACTCCACATGGAAAAACGTAATTAGAATGACATCGAAAGCAGAGAATACTTCAACCGTGATAAGAAAACCTACAAATATCTAGTTCAGCGGAACATCAAGATATGACTAAATCCAACGGAATACATTATCAAGTTCACTACATGCTAATAGACACCACTCCACTTACATTTTGTATTACTTCTATTGAGTCTTCCTCACTGCCACTTTTTCCTGTCTTCGTTTCGCTGCTGTAAACATCGTTTCACAGGAGTATATGAAAGATTAAGACTAAATAACTATTATTACGATAAATATGGAATATTAATTTTATATCTAGTAAAATTATTGACAGATGAAGTCGTCTGATCTCAATTCTTACTAACGACCCTTAAATTTTGCTGAGAAATATCTGGTATAGCTTGAGGAATAACAATCTCTCTCTTCATAAAATATCGCATCATCTCGGCAATCTTTCATCCAAGAACCTTTGATGTCGTTTATTTCCTTGATTTTTCACTGAAAATCAACAATTCTTTAACTCAAGCTTCTTTTAAAAATTTTCTTGATTCGTCTCCATTACATAACAATATCTGCTTGCAGCATTATTGAATAACTTCTTAAATAATAAAGGGATCATTTAATCATAGATTATGTTTKAKCTTAAAATAATGGCAAAACTTGTGTGAKAAAAATTTCATGCAGCCAATGAAAAATGAAAGGGACACTAGCATTCTCCATGGTATTGKTAATCAACACATTATAGTAAGACCACAGGCTCACAGACTGTATGGAAAGAAAAACAGAGCCAAGAACATAGATCTTTCTCGAGAGAGCATGTTGCTAATCTTCAGTTCTAACAGCTGATATTCAAATTAACGTTGTTTACAGTCGTTATACTCTTCCAACGTCTGTTCTCTTCGACCTGCTGTTGCTATAGTGTCACAAAAGTGCAGCCATTTGCAGAGCTAGTAAACAAGCTAAATATAAAACTGTTTTTCTTGGCGGGGTGAAATTCTTGACACCTTATCGCGACGATAAGGACTTATTAATTCTGAATGCACACTACTATCAATGGGATTGAGATAAGACCACAACAGACGTATGCCCACTGTTATGAAGCTTGTTGTGTTTTGAATCCTTTTGGAAGGACATACAACATCGAGGAATTCGTTTATTAGGAAAAATCCTGTTTTGTGCTAAGTTAGAATGGAATGACATCAATTAGTTTATCAGAGAGAAGCAATCCAAACAGATTCGAGCCGCCTCGCGTGGGATGATAATATGCAAGATCCTGTCTCCATAATAGGATACCCAGACGAAAATAAACTCTAATGCAATTTCATCCGACTTCTCTAATCTCTTGAAACTTGTTTACCCCGCACGAGCAAAACACCTCTCGCATCCCACTTCTGATATCAGACCCCAAAGGGCTTACATATTTCATTACATATCACCCCCTTCCATAAGTCTATCTGTGGTAGTGTGTCTCCAGAGCAAGGACCTCCTGGCTTCCCTGTTGCCAGGCGACGGATGTAACCATGGCAACGGTCCGGGAGGCTGGATGCGCTACGTCATACCAATCGAGCGTACGATGCTGTCAAGTCGTGGTGGGATTTCTACAAATCTAAGGATTTTAGAAGCATGCCAATGTGGAAGGAAGGTTATCTGCTTGGGGAGCCTGGCAACGCTGATTTTCTCTCCTTTTCTGGCTTACAGACACCGTCGAGCTGGAAGTCTTGTTTCCAGTTCTTTGTCTGGAAAGGCGTTCTTGGGAGAACTGCGTCTATTTTTGCTGCTGTATAGGGGATGAAATGGGGTCAGTGTTGGCTTGTTTTGGTTGGCTGAGAGAGTTATTACGTTGGAGTTCTACGCAGTTCTATACTGTCTCTTTATAAAATGGAAAGATCTTCTTCTTATTTATAATTTCATTAATAATTAGATTGTTCGGTTGAATTTCTTATCTTAAAGTGTTGCCTTAGGAATATTTTGGTTTTTCTAAATGGGTTCACCGTCACGTTTTGGGCAGTTGGTCAACCTTTTTGGAATTATATAATATAATTCTATCGTATAATAGTTTTTTATACTCTAATGGTCGTTTCAATCGACAAGAAGTTAGATACTCTCTACAAAAAGAACATTTTTTTAATGCAGACGAAATGGTCATCATATCTACAACACACCGTCAGTTATTAGCCCTAAATATTTGTAAGATGTTACAGTATCGATTTTACAGTTGCAAATACGTAAACGTCAACCATGCATGAATGTTCCCCCTGAAAACCGTATTGAAATAATTTTTTGAGTTATGCAGACCTATCGATTTATCTCAAAAACCCTTTTTAAATTGAGAAATACACAAACAACATACTTATTGTAGTTAAGATCAGCATACATTTTACTAAGAGTCCAGATTGGTTACTCAATAATAATAATAATATATCGTATTTTTTCAGGAACAGGTAAAGTATTGGTTGACCTATATTCACTGCACTCAATAATATTGGCAATATTTACTGTACTAATCTTAAGTAAGTCTGTTTTCACATTTTTTAGAAATCATGCCATGTGTATATTTGGAGCACCCTTGTTACGTCCTAAAAATTTCAAAATTTTTCTAGCACCAGTTTTCGAAAAAAAAACCGTTCTGAAGTTCTAATATAAAAATTGACCACACAAACGCAGTGTCCCGGGATGGAGACGGTGTGACGTAGCACCTTATGTAAACAAAGAATATAGGTTATGTTACCTACGTGCCTTTGATTGTGCCGAGTGAAACGAGTTGTTTTCTTGCTTTTAACGGACTCCTCCTCAAAACTGGGAGAATGTTTAAGCATGTACAAACCAGAAGCTAACAGCAGATGGTGCTTTGTGCCAGTGTTCAAATTTCAAATACATCTGTCAATAGTCTCAACAAAATATTCGTAAGTGTACCCGGAGACTACGAACGCAAACGGAGATGGTTTAAAGCAGCCAGAAGGGGTATGACCAAGACAAATATACATTTTACTGTTGTGAGACTTAGAGTAACTGCATAATTTTTTGCACGAACTTTGTTCGGGGCATATCTTTGACTGCAGTATACATACGGGCCCCTCTCGCTTCACCTGGAAATAACCTATAGCTGCATCTCCGTGTTGCTCACGACTTGCACTAGACAAAAGATGCATTTCGTTCAAAATATCAATGATCCATAATGTATTAAATTGCAGATTAAGCTGCTTTATTAATTACTTATACTGCTGCTTTAACGCCTTTGATTTCGGCAGCATTAAAACGTGGGTCGCTCTTGATAAATTCGGTGACTATAAACATATCTACAGCCGGCAAATTGTTCGAACCCGCTTTAACAAAGCATGCCGACGACATATTGTTGAATTCATAAAAAAAACAAACGAGAATACCCTCAAACATAACCAATAACGCAAACGAAATACGGAAAGTAGCGGACGCTATCTTGTTTACATGGGGTGATACGTCACAGCCAGTCCTAGTCAATGTGAGCGTGTCTTAAAACTGCGTTGTTGCCACGTTGCGCACTGAGAAGTTGTAACCAATTTATCTTGGTTAAAAAAATTTTTTGCAGCCTTATGGATACAGATACACACTTAATTAATTAAGTACTCTTTTTTTAATGTATAGAAGTTTATATTTTATAACTAGTGAACACACCCAATTAGTATTCTGGGAATAGTTAACGCAATTCAACATGACATGACCTATAGTTTGAAAAATTCTTTTTAAAGTTCTAAGGTTAGTACAATCATTCACATTCAATTTATTATCCAGCTTTTTAATAATATTTTTTAATTCAGCCATATTTACTTGTTCCAGTTCTGACAAACGTGGATACTTATCGCTATTTTTAAATTGGCAGGTTTCTTTAAAATCTATATCATTGATACTTTCTATAAAGTAGTTATTAAATCTCTTCACAACCTCTAAGCTATCTCTTACTATAATTAAGCAAATACAACTAAAACTGCACTGACTTCTTCCATGTAGGTAGCTTGTACAGCTTGTTAAAGATATCTGTGCCAGTAGGACTTGTAATGAGATTGTTCTACATGTGTGTGAGGTTTTGATATTTGATAACCTTCTGTATTTAATATTCCTGAAAATCAAATTAAAATTGAGCGGACTCCTATTTTTTTCTGGAGATGTTCTTCCACAATTGCATGTGGCCCAAATTCTCATATTTTGTAAGTTTGTAAGCTCTTCAATGCATGGTGGAATGAAATATTTATAAACACACAAATTGTCTAACTTGATGGAATAAAGAATAATTATTTCCAGTGCCGTCGTCTACATTTATGTTCCCCTCGGGATAACTAAACAGTTATTTACAGCCAACTAAATCCAACATTTATCCACCCGTATAAAATGAACAGGTCAAATGTTGAAGAAGAAATAAAACATTTAACGATCATTTTACTGCGTTTCTGCCATGGTGCCAACATCCTACCGGAATTCGACGCTCTCTCAACGATGCCACAGTTGGGGTACGTGTCGGTGTCCCTTTTATCAATTATGGTGCTGTTATTCGCTGAATGACCTATGCAAGGAAATGGCCGCTTGAAAATCGCCGAAGGTTGACGCGTTGTTTTCCACCTAGAGCGTTGCGGTTTCGGAAGAATGTCGTTAATTAGTTCGCCAGGAATTTTTCGATGGTGAGCTGTTTAACCCTTGGTGCCACCTTGACCTGGGGCCAGTTATGGGAGGTTTCTGAACGTTCAGATGCTTAGGTTTGGTAATGTTAGAATGGGAGGGGTCTTATTTCGAGAACTCCTGCACACTGACGGTTTGTAACTTGGAAAACATTCACTACATCAAATACTGTTCCTTTTTGCTCTTTCAGGATTGGACTGATTTTAAATGTGATGAATTGTAAATCACAATTAGGTTATATCTATTTAAAAAATATAAATAACATTTAGTTGCATTTTTAAATAGAACCATGTCCGTTTTTGTGGCATTTATTGTGTCAATTATGCCATTTGACATAAAAAACAATCATATTGGCACAATTAGAAAAGTAGGCCAGCACACATCCAAAGTGTGAACAGCCAATTTCTTTGTCTATTCTTTCAAGATAGCAAGGTATGTTTTAAAATAGCAATAAATTTTGGGAAAACACTACAAATTGAAATATTCTTATAGCACTTTTTTATTATAAAAATGGGGAGACCGTGGAATAAGGTGTATTTTTCCCACTCACAAGAAGGTGAAATTAACATAGAGGTTGTTAAAGAAGACAAAATGGCCGAAAATGTATTTGACAATAATGTTGAAAATGATGTACCCAACGGAATCATAATCATTTATCACCTAAATAAGCTAAACAAATAGTTTTGAATGTTTGTGAATACATCAAAAATACAGAAGGAGAAAGGGCCATCCCAAAATTTCACAATCAACTGAGAGAATTATAGCTGTAAATGGAATTCAGGACAGAAGATTACACAAGAAAATTAAAACTGAGCTAAAGTTAACTGCTGTAAGGAGAGTTTCATTAGAAAGAATGAAAATTAGTAAACGCCAAGTGCTTACGGAATCTCCACTAATTTCGGAAGGACGGGTAAATTACTTAAACCGAATTAAAAATATTCGAGATAAAGATAGACCACCAATCATATATGTACGACACCCATGACACTGTTAATGTGGGGCGATAAACGTAACAAATGGGTGTTGAATATACCGGCGCCAAATGGCAAAAGAATAATATCTGCTAGAAATGTGAAGGACGCAAAGGTAGATTTCCATAAATGTATGACGGCTCAAAATGTTGGTTTGAGAATAAACTGCTGCCAATGCCAATATTAGACAATACGTTTTATCATTCTGCTCAGATTGCAAAATAATCCAAATACGTCTTCCAATAAATTTTTTAAATTGAAATGATTTGGCACGAATTTAAGAGTCATGTAAGGAGGCAAAGTACTGTACCAAAATATAGTTAAGAAACGAAAAAGATATTACTTCTAAAAAACTTTTGTTAAGGAATATATTAATGAAACACAAAAGCATTGGCTGGTTTCAAAAAAATCGTAAACAAACGTTATTCTAAAACGCAATTTCGTGGCACTTCCCCCCCCCACTCATTTTTCTATTGTTCCCGTTAGTCGGTCGCATCATCCCCTATTGAAACGCTATCCCCCTGGGTATCATGAATAGACGTGATAGATGAGCGCAAGCGACAGTGATACACTTCTCGCTGCCCTTAATTCCGGAAAATTAGCTTCGTACGTCATCACAAGTGCTTCCTTTTGAAACTGAGCTTGATCTATGGCCGTCATCGTCAATTAGGGATATGATACACGAACAGCTGGGGGTTGTGATGGATTACGCGTGCTTCAATGAAAAACTGTTATGAAGATTTAATAATGATTTGAAGCTAAAAAGAAATCAGCAACGGAGGAAGGAAAAGTTTAATTCTGCTTATTTTATTATAAAACACGGAGCGTTTTCGGTCACTATGTGATTATCCGGGGGCTAAAAAGCTGTTGGATTTGATAAAATTGGTAACTTTTTTGTCTGTATATCTATTATCTTCTGAATTTTAATATCACAGAAATTAAGATCCTTAAAATTCTCTTGTTACATTACTATAGAAGAAGCCGTTTTCAAGGAGACTTTTTCTATTTTACAGGATTTGCAAAGTGCGCTTTGAAAAGCATATTAAATAACATGTACAGGATGTTTCACGAATGATAATGACCCTGACGAAATTAAAAATGCAACCCAAAATACATTCCATAGCCAATGTGGTTATTTTATATAATGGTATTATTTTAAAAATAAATTGGGAATCCATGACGGCTATGCGCTATGGTTCCTTTCACTATATTTATTTAAAGTCAAAATATATTCAAATGATGAAAAAACAGATATGATTTCGATTTATGGTGAATGCAAGAAAAATGCTTCCGTTGCTGCCCGTTTATACAGACAACGTTTTCCAAATAGAAGAGCTCCTGCCGATACAATTTTCAAGAGATTTGAATTAACTTTAAGGACAAACTGGCTACCACTGAAAAAGTCAAGAGAAAGAACAGCAACGGGCCTTGACAATGAAATCATAGTATTGGAAATGATTGACGAAAATCCTCATGTTAGTCAAAGGGTAGTCTCAAGAGCAACCGGTATTTGTCTTCAGTACACAGAATAATTAAAGGCAATCAATTTCATCCGTATTACTTGCAATTGGTTCAGGCCTAAAAGGAGACAAATTATCCTAAAAGACTGGCTTTTTGTAACTTTTTTCGGGAACACCAAAATTTGAATGTGAGATTTTATGACAACATTTGCTTCTCTGATGAAGCAAGATTTTCTAATAATGGTGGAGTTAACAAACATAACATGCATTATTATGCGCAAGAAAATCCACGTTGGATTCGAGAAGGACATTTTCAAAGTATCTACTCGACGAATGTCTGGTGCGGAATATTGGGGAATCAAATTGTTGGGCCTTATTTTTTTCGCGATAGTTTAATCGACAATACTTATCTAAATTTTTCAAGAAACATTTTACCGGTACTTCTCCAAAATGTAAATTTACAAGTAAGACAAGATCTATGGTTCCAACAAGATGGGGCACCTGCGCATTATCATAGGATAGTGCGAAATCATCTTGATTTGGTTTTGCCTACCCGATGGATAGGAAGGAAGAGGTTCAATTAATCCTTGGCCACCGAGAAGCCCGGACCTTACTCCTTTGGATTTTTTTTCTGTTTGGAATGGTAAAAGAGCAAGTATACCAAACACCAATTGAAAGTGTAGAACATTTAGAAAATAAAATACGTGATGCCTGTAGATCCATCACTCCAGAAATGTTAATGCATGTTAAAAGATCGTTTTGGGCACGAAGTAAAGCTTGTGAAAACAGCGGAGGGCGGCATTTTGAGCATTTATTACATTAATGTTATTGAATAAACATTTTTCAAAAATAAAATTTGTTTTACAATACCGATTTTACTTAAAGCAAATGATTGAAGTTTATGTCAAAATTTACGAATTTATACAGCTCTCCACGTTTTATATTTTTAAGACGATGAACAATTATCAATGTTACCTCTGCATATGTATTTTGGGTTCCATTTTTAATTTCGTCAGGGTCATTATCATTCGTGAAACATCCTGTATACTAATGCAGAACTACGTGATATGCATTATTACTACGGGCTTTCTCGTGGTAATTCTCTTGAAGCAAGATACTTATATGCAGCAAGATTTCCAAGCAGAAGTATACCACAGTCCCGACTGTTTGCTATCATTCATAGAAGGCTAGGCGATTTTGGATCATTCAAATTTAGACTGTATGATGTAGGCCGTAGACGACCACTCGAAGTGTGAGCGCAGAAATCCGCATTCTAAATTGCATTGAAAATAATTTAAATACTAGTGTTTAGATTAATTGCAATATGATTCCATGTGGCTGCTTCAAGATGGAACGCCATCCCATTATAATGTTAAGTGAGAGAGCATCTTAATGAAGCTTTTCCAGACAGATGGATTGGACGTGGCGATTATGTATAGTGATTTAAATCATATGGATCATATGGATTTTTTTGGGTCTATCTAAAATCTTTTGTGTATAAAACATCTATTCATTTTGACACGCTGTATCTTCGTTACTTTTGAGTTTTGACAAATATGGTAGGGGAACTTACGGCATTAATTTTTCGAGTAGAATCACCCCCTTTTTGATCAAGATTTTCGGACAACTTGTATATTTCCCCGCACCTCATTAATAAATCCTGCTCAAAATAGTCGCTTGTTTACACCTTGTTCGTTTTGAAACCAGAAGAACGCAGGTATATTAATTTCATATTTGAATAATTAACTGTCACTCGAAGGCTCTTACGCCCGATTGTTTACCCACTCTACGGGCAAATCAATTTCCTCAAGTGCTCCAGCATCGCTTTCTCGATTATCTGTCCATCTTCTTCGCCATGTTTACTCGAAGCAATCAAAGCGGCCGTGCAATTGGTAAATTGACAGTAAAATGTTTGTTACGCGACTGTAAACAAAGTTGTAGAAGTTCGTGTAGGACCCCCCTGTTTTACGGTGTGGCGTTGAATGATTTGATAAACTGAGTTGGTTGAAGCGGGTATTTTTAGAGACGGCGGAGGGAGTTGATTGTGGAATGGGAGAGCAGCATAGTTTAGCAGATATTTTGAGAGGAAGGCATATCTGGCTGTAATAGGTTATAATCCCAAATGATAATAAAGGAAAGCGTTCTCGGTGACTTCTAAAAAAAACTGAAAAAACCATGTAGACTGATTTATTTCGGAAGCATCTGCAATAACCTGGGGAACATAACTATAGCTCCATTCTGAATTTTAAGTTTTTCTTCGTCAAAACTAACAAGTGAGATAAAAGAAATGAAAATAATAAGAAGTAGACTATTTAGAGTCATTTATAAACAGTTCCCGTATTTTAATAAAATAATTTTTTAATTTTTTTCTAAATTTCACTAGAAAAATTTTTAACAAAACATTCGTAAATTAATATGGGTTAATGGGTTTGGCCTCCCATTCTTCCTAGTTAGCTCAAAAATTCTAGAATTATTGCTTACAACCAAATTGGCTCGAACCTCTTCTAACGAATTTTTGAGTTCATTTATGTTGGCATACTATCGGTTATCCACATATACTCGTCGAATTAAGATACCCCAAAGGTTTTCATTTGGGTTCATGTCAGTGAACAAGAGGGCACTCTAACAATTCGACATTTTGGTTGGCAAACCAAGCCATCGACTCTCTAATGACGTGAATCCTCGCATTATTTTGTTGGAAAATGAATTCTCGTTCGTAATTGTTATTTAAAAAAAGCATTTAATTTGTCTCAAAAACTAGAATGTACTCTCGACTGTTTGTAAAGGCACCCCGTATTTTCCCCAATAACAATTGGAACCAGCTGGACCGTCGAGATTAACAGTGACAGTTAATAATAACAAAACATATTTTTGACGTTCGATCACAGCCACTTAAAAGCTTTAGTTATGCATGACGTAAATTATGCCATTATTATGGAAATTATTAATAAATTACATTAAATAATCCAGTTATTATAATATTATATTGTTGTAATTTGTTGGTGTTTTAATATCTCTCAGTAGATTTTTCATTCCATCATTGCATAACAAAAGTCACTAGCGATCCTATCTATGGCGATGGCCTTCCTGATTTAAATAATTGATGTAGTTCATGCAACTGGTTACACAAACATAGGAAATTTGTTTCGTGTTGTTCTTTAATGAGTTCTGTTTGAAATTTCGAAAGCAAGGTCTTTTCAAAAAGGCATGGGAGGCTTGAATAACTGACCTCAACAAACGTAAACGTTTTGTCGTAGTAAACACAGTACTTCTTTTTAAAGTGCTTTAGGCAGCTGGAATTAATTAGTGGTCTAGTGTTCGTATCGTTAAGAATAGATCGAGAATGCCAAACAGATTTCTGTAATGCATTTCACGTGTGCTATTTTCAATTCATTTACGAGCCCTGACAACTATATGTTCGGTCACTCAGCCGATCGTTAAAGAAAAAATCGTAGTTAAGAAGAGTACATTTCAAACGTGGTGTAGCATGCATATTCGTAAAGTGGCATCCGAGAGTAATTACTTCACTATAATGTTTTGAATTTTATAGTTTATTTATGGCTAAATTACAGGAAAACATAAGGAAGGGACATTTTTTACTGACAACTAAATGTTCGGTCAGTGAGACTGTATTTAAATCTAATAAGGCGTAGCGTCGCCTTTTGCCTTAATTACTGCGTTTATCCTAGCAGGCATGCTGTCGGCAAGTCTTTGGCAGTCTTCAATAAAAAATTATCCCAGATCTGCTGCAATTTGGCACGTAAATCTGCTACTGTTCTTTGCGGATTCTCTCTCAACTCTTTTTTCATCTTGTGCCACACTGTTTCAATTATGTTAAGGTCTGGACTGCTTGACGGCCAATCCACAACAGTGATATTATTGTTACGAAACCATGTTTGAGTGTGTGGATTTCGCGGTGTGACAAGATGCACCGTCTTGTTGAAAAATGAAATTATCGTCAGCATTTAACTTGGCGATGCTAGGCAGTAGGCTTCTTGTGAGAATGGCTTGGTATTTTCCAGCATTCACTGTGCCTTGGATGAATTCCATAATTCCCAAACCTTTAGAGGACATGCATCCCCAAACCATAAGACTCTTAGCGAATTTCACAGTCCGTTTTAGGCAGTCGGGATGGAACGCTTCTTGTTTCGACCTAATTACACGGCTGCGACTGTCGCCTACAGCCACCTCAAATTTTGATTCATCGCTAAATATGATCTTGCTCCAGTCTTCTCTTGTCCAGGATTTTCTCTCTTTTGCCCACGCCAGCCGTTTCTTCTTTTGTTTCTCGGTTAAGAGAGGTTTTTCTTTTGCCTAAGTGGGAAACCGAAGTGTTTGAAACATGTTAACTACAACTAGTTTAAGTTTACCTTATAGAAACTAAGCCCGCACTTATGAATCCACTTTCTGCAGCACTCCCGAGTTACATTTAATTCTGTCTGATTGTTCCATTGAGCCGTAATGTCCCTCAAMGAGGCACGTCGTGAGTTTTTGCAAATTTTCAACAAAAGTCTTCTGTTTCGCTCGGTTACAATTGCAGGACGCCCAGTACTTTTACCACAAATTTTCACGCTAGCCGTCTTTCCGAAGTGCTTTATAATTCCTTGAACAGTAGTCCACGACAAACCAACTTCTGCTGCAATTTTTCGAAGAGATATTCCTTGGTAAAATTTTTTAACTATCGTTTCGCGAATTTTGGTATCTGTTGGTTTTCCACGGCCCATTTTTAAGCTTTTCTCAGCAAGAAAACAATTAAAACTGACAGTGAAATTGCGTTCGTGCTGACAGATTGACGCAAGCATTTGTTTTGTCGTGGCTTACTAAGTCCGCACACTTTTAAAATTAATGAGCGACCATTTAGTTGTCAGCGTATTTCAACGTCTTCGGCGAATTTATTTTTTTTTCACGGCAAGTGTATAAGTTTCCTTTATCAAAATTCTTAGAAACCTTTTGAAATGTCCTGTTCATTGAAACGAACAAAGCAGGTATCTCATTTTTTACGTATCAAGTACCACACGACAGCATAAGTCTGCAAAATCTTTGTGACCGAACATATAGTTGTCAGGGCTCGTATAAAGATATCTGTATTTATTGTTCAAGTGGGGTAGTTTCTTCAATACGTCTTTGAAAGTGCACGGATTCAGTTTAGATCCAGTCACTACGTTACAATTTTAATTAATATAATTTGTTTTGTTTCAGGTAAGGATACGTGTTCTGCTGGTGTGTGTTGAGATACTTTGCCCTCATACATAGGCAGGTAATTTTTTATACGTCTTTATATCCACTTTTAACACTGATTAATTTGCGTTATACTAGTAGTAGACAGTTTAATAAAACTGTTTGTGATAACTATATCTTTTGACATATGCTAAACATATTAAATCATTTTAGACCCCAAACATTTTCAAAGTTTTCCGACTCCGTTAAGTCGCGAGCGAAAAAAAACGGAATTCTTCGTCAGCCGTTTCCGGGGAAACACATGAATGCTAACTAGCTAAACTGTTTATCACTTCCTCCGTGGACAGTACAGCGCACATCTATAGTATTTTTAGAAACTGGTAATGACCTCTAATCGCGTTTAGATCGATGCTCTTTTTTTCGTTGTTTGTCTGACGCGGTCGTTATCCTCGATTTTGAATGGCCAATTAACGGTTGAAACGGTAATAAAACGCGAATTTTTGTGTTTTACTACGGCTGAATGGAAATGCGGAAAAAGCACGGTTTTTTCGATAACTGTTTTATGTCGTTTGGTGTAATATTACTAACCTTGTGGGATTTTTTGTAACACGGCTTCGTTACAAAGTGTTTCAAGTGATTAAAAAAAATGACATAGTTCGCAGAATTGATTTCAATCTCCTGTTTTAAATTGTGATTTGAGCGTTAGATAAACTTTATTTGGAATATAGATCATTGTTATTTTATTTACAAGTTGTCGCCGTTATTTTTCTGGAAGTTGCAGGCTATTTCAAAATTTATTTTAGGTCGGCTTATACAAAAATTGAATTGTAAAAATTCATAGATTCAAATTTTGCATCCGGTCTTTTAGTTATTCAAGATTCAATTCTGCACATATAAAAATAGTCTTGAAAAAAAAAATGTGACATTGATTAAGCCTATATGTTTCCCTTTTCTAAGTAGGTAATGCAGCTAAAATTTGTTAGTCAGTCATATGCAATAATCGATTTGAAATGTTTCGTTTAATATTAGGACAAAAATAACAATTAAAAATAGTAACTTATAAAAATACATAAGCATCTGTAAAAAAATCTAAAAACATCAGATTGATTGATTTAAAATACAACGAAATGACAAATKATTATTATTTAGTACCGAACAGCAAGTAATTGTATTTGGTTTGATTTTGTTTATTACTCAATATCTATCTCTTTAGGACCTATTTTATTTATTTATAAAAAATTTATTTATAAAAAATATATTTGGTATTGATAGGCAAATTATTAAATCACTTGTCAAATGTTGTAGTGATTTTATGGGTTGTTATCTTTTATCCATTCTATATTTTATCCGATTAAATTAAAGGTTTGATAAAAAAATATATGGAACTGATAAATTTTATCTAAAGTATAAAGTAACATAATAAAACTATTATACAGAAACAGATCGAGTAACAGATATTGATACCATGGTTAACGCCATAGAGATAATAAATATCGGTGAACTGAAATGAATCGTTTACCAACTTAGCGTTATGCAACAAAAGCTCTGTGAAGAAATTCTTCAATATCAGTCATCTTACCATTGGAAATATAATTGCGAAAATGTATTTGCATCTCATCATGTTGATGTAATATTATGTCCTGCGATAGTGCGGGAAGTGTCCAAGATTGGTTATTTAAAACATTTTAACAAAAATTTTAATTTTTGTATTCAGTTTTTATATATTTTGTATCCCCCAAAGTATAAAGACTATTGATTCCGATGCTGTGTCATGTTCCGAAGGAATACAGAAGCACGTGAGTGAGATAACCAGCGAATAAAAAACAAAACAAGCTTAGAACGTAAATTTTCCACCACAGGACACCTCGGAGATTTAATATTTCCTGCGGGAGGAGTGAAAAACCCATAAAGCATCGGCCGGAGCGCCAAATTGCTCTTCTGTGCCTTTCTTTTTGCTAACGGTGTGAGTTATTTCGCTTGTTATACTCAGGAGCATTCTTGCTGTGTTTCGTGATGTTATATTGCTTCTGCTGAGATGCATTTTGTGGCTATAAGTTTCTGGATTATCTAAAATGATTAACAATCTTGACTGAAGATGACATTATTGTTTAGAAATTTGTAGACTTTTTAAGACTATTTCTCTACTCTAAAACTGCTTAAATATTTTGATCTGGGGGACCAGAACTATTTAAAAAGTAACTTTGTGTCGAAGCAAAATTTTTTTTATTCTAAACTCATGCTAGCTTAGCTTTTGTAAGTTCTGGAAATCTGTTTACAACTGGAACTAGGAATCATGGAATACAGTGAGCAATATTATTATGTGAAATTGTCTTAGAGGCGAGTTCTTTTATACTTCTAGTAAAAATAGAAGAGCTCTACTGCTGTAGGTGTCTACTAATGACTTGAAGGTTTAAAACTGTGGCTAATATTTTGTGGCTACCACTGTGGCATCTAATTTCATCTTTTCCGTCGTAAACAACTTATTTAAACGATAATTTGAGTTGGTGGCTTCCTCTACCACGTGACTATGTCTGAGGTCAAAGCTGATAATGTAACAACGTAATTTTTCACATAAATATTGTTCCTTCGTTGTAATATTAGCCAAGGTGTTTCACCATCGTAGCAAACATTGAAAGTTCGACTTATCGAGTAATCTACAACTATTCTAAGTATGAGAATTTAAATGCATAACATGAAACAACCTTGTAGGACAATTCCGCAGTTTTCCAAGCATATAGTAATCGGAAAACCTCAATTCAATAAGCGTGCAGGCTTTAACGCTTGATTGACAACCCTTCTATCTATTAGATTCACAAAGCCTTCGCAACATCTTTTGTCTTGCCACCCTAAACGCACGTGTATTGATTACGGCAAAAAATAGCCTGTTACCGGGAAATTAGTGAAAGGGGTAAACCAGGGTTGAGTCATTGGCGCCGTCTGGTCACGCGTCTATCAACAGAGCCATCTTTTACAAGCCTAACTCTCCTTGGACACGCAAAATGTTAAAACGTTAAAAATAATTCATTTTTATTTCGGATTTTTACTTGAAATTTTGGGTTCTGATTTCAAATTTTTTTCCGTTTCATAGTAAAAAGGTAAAAGACTAGATCGTCCATTTTGGTGGTGGTTTTACGCCCACATAGTGAAAACACAAAAATAACCCACTCATTCTAAACCTAAATGAATCCTTCGGAAAATCATGCCCCTTCAAGAGCGCTATACTTACTTTCTTTGCTCTATTTTAATTCGGGAATTCCGGTCTATATTCGTCGCAGAACAGTGCCCTACACATATTAACCATAAAGCTGGAGCGTTTGTTGTTGTTTTTCGAACATAAATTCTCGAAATACCCAGCCCGCCAAGGCACGCCACAATCAATCCCTCTGTAGCACAGTAATGGCTTCTGTATTTAAATCCACAATCATTTAAAATAGACCGTTCAAAGCGACCACCAGAATGGGGCCTTTGGTGAGTCAACTTTCGTTGTATGACTTCGGAATTGGATAATGGACCACCCAAATACTTCAGTTTTTATTGCTACTTGAAACATATCCCCATTACATTAGACGTAGATACATATACATGGTGATTTTTTTTCGATGACCTGTATGGGATTTAAAAAACCATCAGAGCTAGAAGGAAGGTTAAATGGAGACAGATTTGCCGGTTTGTTGACCTAACTCAATGCACGTTTTGTTTTTTTTAAAGTTCATGGCTTACTAGATATTTAAACAAAAAAATTCTAATTTTGAGTATTTTTTTAAACCCTTTTATCTCGTTAATTTTTAAATACAAAAGTTGTAGATAATTTTACCTTAATAAAAGTAATGTACTCCAGTTTGTTATGCGTTTTGTCATATTTGAGACATGACATAAACTTATTTTTTTTATAAAAAAGGTTGGCTATGGATTCATAAAGTCGGAGATAAATCTTCCATTGTTTTGTATGCATAAATTGCATCTTTTAAAAATGGAGTAAATTGCCTAATAGAACTTTTGTCGATTGTAGCAAAAACTTGTAAAACGGCAGCTCTTAAGTCATCAATTGTTTCACAGTTCTTAGGCACGTGTTGTTTTTTATTGTACCCCATAAAAAGAAATCTAAAACAGATAAATCAGGAGAACAGGGCGGCCAGACAACAAGCCCGTTTCTTCCTATCCATACACGTTTGCATACATTTGGTCAAGATAATTCCTTACTTACTACGCACTTCCAAATTCAAATTTTGAAGGATTTTTTCAAAATCATTGTGTAAAACACGAAGGTACGTTCACCATTGAAAGAATGTCAAAAATGTAAATGTAAATGTCAAATCTGATTTGAGGTCTTCTTTGCTGCACATTGCGAGGGTTTTTTTTGTGCCCGGAGATGTTCATTATGTCGGTTAAACAGTTTGTAAATTTTGTTTTATCCCACCACAATCTGAAAAAAAACTGTAGGACTTCTGCGCACATATTTCTATATTAGTTACAAAACTCCAGACGCCGATCTTCATCCCCATAATGTAATGTTTGGCTAACTGCAAGCTTGTAGAGATGAAATCTATGTAATTTCAATGTTTTAACTACAGTAATTTATGAAGTGTCAGTATTTGAAGCAATTCCACTGGTTGCACATAACGGATTTATGTTTACACTTGCCAAAATGTTTATTTGTGTAGCTTCATTTATATTCCTGGACCCATTGCTTTACAAGAATAGCCACATTGTCTTAAGTTATCGTAAAGCCTTTTAAACTGCTTTAAAGAAGGCTGACGACAGTCTTGGAAGCGATAAAATTATTTTTCAGATGCTCGAACAGCATATGATGTAGCATTCAACCATATTAAGCTTTCCTAGATTTGAAAACTCCATCTTCAACTTACAAATACGGGAATTTTTAGAGCTCCGTTCTAACAGTCAGATACAAGAAACAATACACAAGTAATACAGAAAATTGGCTATAACTCTGGTATTTTCTAAACTACTATATCGTTGAATAGATAAAAAAATCACCGACAAGGTTTCAATTAAAAAAAAACCAGTTTATATCTCAAATATGACAAAACGCATAACAAACTGGAGTACAGTGCTTTATTAAGGGCAAAATTATCTACAACTTTTGTATTTACATTTTTTTTAAGATCAAAACGTGCATATATTGCCTATATATTGTTTTCATATGTTGTTGAGATGCTGGAGTTTCTTTAAGCTATCACTTTCAAAATAAAAAAAAATAGTTATTATTGTTTTATTTTCCACGCGGCTTCATTAATCGTTTACTGGATAATTATTCATAGGTATTTGGTGTTCTGTTCTCATTTTCTTTCATTAACAGCTATATGGGCTAAGGCAGCTTTCAGCGAGAAAAGGTAGATGCTCATTTTTTTGAACTCCAGTTCTGGGAATCCCGTGATACATGTCCCGACATTAACGCGTGTGGGGCGTGCGATCCCGCAGGAATTTTCTTTTTCTTGGCGTGAAAAAAGCGGGGCATCCGTCAGCGGGCGTTCTTTTTCCCCCATCTGGCTGATTTAGAGAGCGAGGAGTTCCAGCAGGCCGTGGATGAACAACGCGGTAAATATTTATCATTAGGACGCCCCGGTTTATCTGAAAGCGAGATTAAGCGGCCCGTTCTGGAAACGAGCGCATTTTTCAGCGTAAACGAATTCCTGAGGTGTTGCGCTTGATGGGAGTAAAAGGGTTCTGGTCAATTTTTTTTTCAGCAGCAACTAATGTGAATAGAAAAATCATGGGCTAGACTACTACTTTCAGGATCTTTAATTCAAAAAACCACATCAAAACTAACTAAAATATCAGCTTCTGACATACTTAAACCTTTTATAACGCCAATAAAGTCTGATGAATTCTTGATGAAACTTCTATACCATCATGGATTCGTTCAGTTTTACATAAATCTACAGATGATAATTTTTGTTAATAAATAAATAAAATAAATAAGGCACCCTTTTTTCAGTAAAAAATCGATAGGTAGATGCAAAATATTTCTTACCTGAAAGGAGTTTCAACAATCGATGTTTTGCTTACATATTATAAAGATGCAGAATTTCGTAATTTGCTGAAAAATAATTGATTCGATTCCATATATAACAAAATTATTAGATAATCGTGAGCATATATCCAATAATATTACGTTCTTATCCCGTATTTGTACATTGAAATTCCTTTCATCGTTCTTTAATTGACAGATAAGAGCAACAGGAGCGCATAAATAAAAACTTTTTTAATAGTTGGCTCCGTTCCAGGCCTTGACAAGTTCTTTCGCCTGGGGCCGTAACCTTTTGAAAGTACAGCTCCAGGGACGCTAAAATAACTTCAAAGGCGGGCTTTTTTATTGTGCGCGAGATTAACTGGAAGCTTGGATAAGGAGGTGAATTTTTATAGGCATAAGTTCGCTTAGGATCTTCTCAATTTTGTTCATTTCGAAAAAACGGACAGCACTTTATAATATGAAGGACCTAAGAACGAACCTTGTGGCAGCCCTGTTGGTATTACTCCCTAATTTAAGTAGTAATAAATATTTTGTATATATATTTCTCAGAAGAATATTTTTATAACTTCAGTTCTATATGGTTCAATGTTAGTAATATTATTATTATTCACATATACCAGGTGATTTTTTGAAAACTTCACACCTTAAATAACTTTAAATAGAGGAAAAATTTAAAATTTTGCAAAAACAGGTAAACTTTTGTTTGCAGGGGACAACTTTTGAGATAAGTTTTTAATGGATAGCGCTTACCCTCTTAGCGGGGTAGATACCCCTTCAAAAAGTTTAAATGAAACTACCCATCTTACGATACATCATTTAAAAGCTTATTACACAAGGAGTCTTGCCATGTAATTAGTTTTACTATTTTTTACCCATTGACGGGGTAGTGGGTCAAAAAGTGCATTGTAGCAAGTGGCTTATAAAATGGAATATTTTGGACTTTTTTGAACAAAATTTATTGTCTTGCAGTTACAATAAAAATTGTCCTTACTTAAGCCTAAAAAAACTTGTTAAAAAATAATCGTTACACCTAAGCAAAATGCCAAAAATACTTAAAATTTTCTTTCGACATTACTTGATATTGCAACTCGACAGTTTATACTGAATTGGCTAAATAATTATCTACTTTGTGTTTCCAATTTTTTGTTTCAACTTTTTGGCTACTTCTTTGGCACGACCAAATTTTCAGTATTCTGGGAGTTTTTTTAAGTGTAATATTTTTTACAAGTTGTTTGTTTATATTTTGGGTTCTCGTAAGGACAAATTTTATTTCCGCTCTAAAATAAAATACATTTTGTTGAAAAAAGTCCAAAATATTCAATTTAATGAACAACCTGTTTCGTAGTCACTATTAATCTATTACCCCGTCAATAAGTTAAACGTGGTAAAACTAATTACATGGCCAGACTCTTTGTGAAATAAGCTTTCAAATGATGTATCACAAGATGGATAGTTCCATTTAAAATTTTTAAAGGGGTGTCTACCCTGCTCAGAGAGTAAGCGCTATCCATTAAAAACTTATCTCAAAAGTTGTCCCCCTGCAAACAAAAGTTTACCTGTTTTTGCAAATTTTTAAATTTTTGCTATATTTAAAGTTATTTAAGGTGTGAAGTTTCCAAAAAATCACTTGGTATGTTATATAAAGGATGACAAATGAGCACCGCATATTAAAGAGAAAAAAACAGTGCATTTGAAGCGTGAACATTACGTAAATCCTTTTAATGTGGTCTACAAAAAGGAATTTATCATCAAAATGTATACCTAAATCTTTAAACACTGGATATCCCACTGACACATTTAAAAAGAGTCAAATAAAGTCTGTTTATATTCTGTAAACACAACAAATCCCTTATGTAGAAATTTGATATACCGAGGCACAGAAAAGTTATGGGACTGTAAATGTAGACAAAGGGCTAATGATCGCTACATCTACAAGGTATAAAACTATTAACATTGGCGTTGGGCTAAATCCTTATGTTTTAGTTTCAAGAATTTGTCATAGCATATTGAACAGCCCTTGTACTTGCAAATAAATGTTTTAAAAGGATATGTTTCATATCCCTAAAACCGTTACTTTTCGAGTTCCAAGTTTATTAAGACTGTTCTGCTTTATTTTGCTTTGTAATTGTTTTACACTCTTTTTTGCCAGCCTGTATATACAACTCGATTTGTCAGACCTCATCTCGCATTTCGACTTGGTCTTGCGAAAAAATTCGAATTCGGGCAATGCAGGAAGCAGTTAATTAAAGATATTCGAGGCAGCTGCGAATTTGTGCCAAAAATAAACGTGACATTTGGACAAGATTAAATCGGTCGTAGTCTCCCCAATGGCTTTCTCCAATAGGCCGTGATAATTGGCGCTAATGGCAGATACAAACGCACGCGATTAGGTTGTTGACATCGAAATATTGCGATTGGCGATAATCGACGGGATTAGTCCAGTATTTCAAGTTATTTGCTTCTCGAAGAAATGTTTAACGAAAATATAATTTGATTATTTGCAATGTTCATAATAACGTCCGGAGTTACTTGATATGTATTCGCGTTCATTAAGAAATGTTAAATTTAAATAGCTGCTTTTATACGTATATGAAGTTAAATTTGTTAAAACGTCGGTTTATAAAAATTTTTGCTGTTTGAGCAAAATATACATGTTTGGAAACCATTTAAATTTGAAAGGTTGCTGGATTCGCATTCTTTTGAATATAAGCAGCTTATTTAGCATTGTCCGATCAAAAAAAGTCGTTTATTTGTGGGCAAAGTACGACATAAATGCGACACTTCAACATAAATGATTTAGATACGTATTGATCCTCGAACTCAAGACGCACCCCAAAATGCCAATACGGATCCTGCTTGTCCATCAGGACTACGAAACATACTTCCCCAACCTACTTCCTATCTATTATCGTAACACTTCAGTATTTCAACACCCCTTACTTGAAGGGAACGAACTTCCTCGGTATCGTTGCTTTTTTCGACCTGCTAACCCTCTTGCTTATCTTAATGGTTTTCCTTAAGTGATATGACGAAATAAAAACAGGAGGGTCGATAAGAAGGCAGCTTCCTGGCCATTAGGGTAGTTGGGTGCCGGGGGGGGGGGGGATAATGATGCACTCCAAAAAGTCAATATCTCAACTAATCAGATGAATTGTTCTGGAGAACTGAATGCTTGAAACGTACATATAGTGATTTTGTTTAAAACAGCACAAACCTTATATTACTTTTTTCTATACCTACAAAGTAGTGCCTACCCATCCATTGATCAGAAGATCTATGATTTAATCGATTTTCGTAATGGGGTGGGGCTCCATCATGTTGGTAAAACTATCATTCTTCATTTTTTATTTTCTTCAACGTCACGTTGGTTTTCGAATTCTTTTGTGATTAGAGGATCAATTTTCAACCGTTTCTCGATACATTTATGTTGTTGTTTTAAAATGGTATTCGTCAGCCCTTAAAGAGCAGGACACCCAGCAAGAGCTTCTTCTTATGTCGACAGGCGACTAAGTGGCGTAATTACAGGATATGTAAATCAAGCTGGCTTAGTCGACAGATTTTATGGTCGTAGACCGAGATACTTCTAGACAAGTGGTTAATGTTCGTGGTACGTGTTTCGTTAAGAAATTGAGTGACAGGCAGAGAGGAAGTGGCAGATAAAGAATATTCACTTGGGGGATCAAAATCCGGTATTGCTTATGCTTATATTTTATACCGTTTTTTAGTTACAAATATTGTTTTTAGAATTGTTTTCTTACAAAATTAAAGTAGTCCATTAACTAGACGAAGATATGCCTATATTCTTGTGAAAATCATGAACACATTACACAGTACTATTAAATTCATGCATCTAAAGTCACTTTTATAAAAGCGTTGAAAGAAACCGTAGAAAAACTCCAATCAGATCTWGATTGTCTTAAGACAATCTGCAACACCCTCATCAACACGATGGATAGACGCAAAACCTCCAGGCCATGCTGTACGGGGGCATCTGTCTAGACCATATGTTCAATTGTTTGGAAGGGATGTCCACATTCACAAGAAGGGTTAATAGATGGATCACATTTATTAATAAAAAAAGTTGCATTTCTCATGTTCCTGAAACCTTCCCTGTAGGATCGTCTAGAAGCTGTTGATTGAATATATCATGTTTCTTAAGTTGCCAAACAGAACATTATCCATCTTCAATGTTGTAAAGTTTCCTTAGTGGTTTTCTGGTTCTGGAAGTTAGCCGAGTTGTAGGTAGCTCTTGCAGATCTCGGGAAATCAGAAACTCATTAGGAGATGATTGATATTTTTGCTAAGCTTTATATAATATGTAGCAAACTGTGTGCGAATCTCCTGAGGAGCATTGTTTGAAAGAATCGGAAGCCAAGCTAACGGAGTTGACTTAATTGTTCCCGTAATTAGTCGCATTGCAATATAGTATTTAGTTTAGTGTCAATTTCTCCTGTGTGATGACTATTTTTCCAGGCAGGACAGCAGTACTGTAAAGCAAGTCAAGGCAGTCACAGAAGTACGGAGTACACTTGCAGGATGTTACTTCAGTATATAATTTTTTACTGATGTTTTCTAGATTTTCTTGTGCGTTAAAGAAGCACCTAGGGTCACTCTAAGGTATTTTGGCGAAAAGTTGTGGTTGAGAATTCTGTTATTTGACATAACTTGAAGTTGTTTTGTCTTTTGATGATTGTTGAGATTAAATCAAGTTACTTCTATTTTCAATGGATTAAGGCACAAGCGCCAGGCTTTGAAATAGCAATTCATAATCTCGATATCTCTTGAAGGGTTTTGTTCAAGTACAAAAAAGTCTACTTTGCAAAGCCAGTCACTTCTGTAAAGGTCAAAAAGAATAGGCAACATAACCGATACTTGTGTGGAAGACCATGGCTCTTAGTCACACAAGGATGTTCGTGATATCTAAGGAAGTTTTCTGGCAGGCAATATTCGGAGACTTATAAATGTTGTAAATGGTGAGGTCTCCTACTTTAGTTATGATCATTTCAACATCATATACAATTTCTTTATTAACTGACCGGAAAGTGGACAAGTCACATTTCACATAAGTTGCAGGCTCATCATGAATACCGCTATTTAAAGAATCGATTAGGGTATATCCTAAGATCGTTCCTCATCGAACATCGACCGCGTGAGTCTCTTGAAGAAGTATGACGTCTACTTTATTGTCTTGAGTAACAACTCTTACAAGGTAGTCGGATTTATCGTTTGATATATGTACCTTCTATATTTAACTGTAGAATTCGAAGACTGTGGTTAATGTTAACGGACCGGGAGCAGCGGTCTTTTAAGTGACGTCCATTGGAGATAAATGTTGTGCAATATCTCCGAAGGACTCTGTCTACAGAGCTGACGTCGGCCATGCGGAAATCTAGAAAAATTCCAATAAAATCGAAACCTTTATGAAGAGCTAAAAAAAACACGCKACGATGACTGTGTAAGTAACACTAGACGAAGATGATTTTGATAGACGCATCGACTTCTGTCATAACCTTGGTGAAAGAATTAATCTGTACCAGAACTTGGTTTATATTATAAAATTTGTTTCTCCGACCAATGCACATTTTACTTTCTTTTCTCTTACCTCAAGTAATTCCAGTTCTGCTTTTGCTTATATCGCATAATCCTATCTGAAGCCAGGTAGCTGTTCGTGACTGTCCCGTGATTTACAGGTTGCTGCAGAATAGCGTCAGTTAAATTACAGTGAGGCAAACACAACTTTGCGAATCCGCCATTTKCGWTGTTTTATGGTATTACGTGCGACGAGCTAAACGCTATAGGTCGCCGGATGTACTTCATAAATAACGCTGGCTTTTGCCAAACGGCTCTACAGGTACACGTTCTGGACAGAATACGTTAGAGGACATAAAAGCTCTGTTTGCCTATGAATTTTCTGCCGGCCGTGATAAAAATGCACCGCAACCGCATTCAATCATGCCGTTACTAAAAATAACGTAACCAGTTAGATACGTGACCAGCTATCTCAACCCATGTACGTTTTCTGCGTTTCCAAATTGGTGAAGCGGAAGTTACATCTAAATACGTGTTTCCTAGCACGCTAGTTGGCAAGTGCTCACTACTATACCGAAATTAGGTACCAAAGTATGTTAGTGGGACTGTTGTTAGAGGAATGTGTCAGGAATAGTGCGTTTGCTTGCAATTCTGAAATAGTATTTTGTCTGTACATGACCGTGTTTCTTGAATTCGTCATTCCTTGACAGTTGCATATTAATAGGTAGCATCTAATCCACAAAACAGCTGTGACAGCTTATAAATTAAAAAATGGATCGTAGGGTGTATTTTTAATATTAAGAATGTGAATATTTAAAGAGACCGCCAAAACGAACATACTGGCCGTGACGTCAGGTGTCTTGTAAATGACTGCTTGTTTACATCTGGGGTCAGCGCGTCACGCGTCAGCCTCAGCCCGTCAATTTATCAGTTTGTTGTTTGCGTTCATTTTGTGACAAGCGAATTAAAATAAACCAAGAAAACGTGAAATACTTATGAGTTATGACTTCTGAAGCAATGTTCATTGTTATGGAATTTGTGTACAGCGACAAGCGGCTCAACGCGGCGGAGATGAGGAACGTAAAAGCAACAGCATAAGTGAACTCTTTATCAAATTAAAGTAGCATTGATAATTTGATCACAGTGGGTTGTTGGAAACATACTATTTGTAAACATAAAAATGTAACAATTAAAAATGTACCCTAAACTTGACATTTTTTCAGAGGTCAGAATAAATATAAATTGCCATTTATTTTCGGGGCTCTTGCGGCTCGTTTCCGGTCTGGCTAGCAATCAAATATATGGGGAACAACGTCGTTCTTTATTATAACATTTCCCTCTATCAACTTAAAACCCATATAATTTTTCATATTCTCTTCAAGCTATAACAAAATGGAAACTGAATGGTAAACACTTATAACCCCAAAAAGAATAATAAAACTTACAGTAAGAATTAAGTTGATCTTCACAACAGAAAAACAAACTTTGCGATTTCGGTATATCACGTCTAGGGGCCTTAAATAACTTTTTCATGCGTTGATAATTTCGAGGAATGGTTACAAAAATTTTATTAGCTGTACTGACTGAACTACTTTTATAACCATGTACAAAACAACAATTGTTTTGTTTCCCATACATAATAGATGCTTGTAAAACTACACAAACCACTTTTTGGTGCGACCTCTTACACCGCTGTTTCAATATTCACCACACAAAAGCTTTTCCAATACAAGAATGATACTACACCATTAAACAGCACGCTTCTTGATAATGTTTACATGAGACTTGACGTCACGAGTTGAATAATCTTTGATAGAAGCGTTTTGGCGGTGACTCCTAAGATTCGAATTTCAGACCTGAAATTCTCTACCTACAAATTTTTTTTTAACATGGCGTACGATATATATGCATCTCAAGATTCATTTGATGTAATTGTAAAAAAGTGATAATACCCAGTTGTGAACTTCCAGTATTGATTTTTGCATCGAATGCTTTGTTCATGTCGAAGAGACATCAATCTGTTCTGAAAGTGCTGCTTCTCCTATGCCTCTTAAATATTAATGTCGTTTTTTTGGCAAATATACAAGCGCATCTCCTTTCTAGGCTCCTTAAAATCAATATTCTTCATCAATATAAATCTGTCAAATCCGACGAGAGATTTTTTCACCTCATAATTATCCTGTTTTTTCCTTTTTGTATACAAAACCCAGCATCATTTTTCTCCGCTTTTGCAGTAGCATGGAATCAACTGCATCTAATGGCATTCTCTAGCAACATCAGCGAAGGCGTTTGTTTCGTAATCCGCATACCGATTCGCACGATTGTTTTGTCTCAGATCACGTAGCCACACAGATGCACCTGAAAAGGTACACAGTTGCAAATCGTGCTCTTTAACCGTGAAGAGGAGCGCTGTGCATTGTGCTGGCTGGGGAAAAAGAGAATAAGCGGATTGCCAGTAACGGGACCTGTATTATTAGTTGTTCAATGGATTTGGTCTCTAGATTTGATGCTTGTTGCTTTGTAGATTTACGAGATAAAGCCATTTTCAATAAGGCAACACCAAGTAGCATACAGTCAGTCTWACTATGCACTTTTTACAAGTTACTAAGGATTATTTTACGCRATTGGATTCAGTATTGAAATATAATGCTTAAAAATACACACAACTGTGCCGCAAACTATGACGTACACAAAGAATAGTCCTGACAGRAAAAACGCAGATATAAKAATAAAGACGAACCATATACAAGCAGGAAAATACACAAATATTAAGGTATAGTCTTCCAATTCGTATKAGGTTKTACTGGAGGTCCCTTTGTTGTAAAAATCAATCACCTTACAATGGGTTTACTGATTGCAGTCGCATACAAGCTGTTCCAGGCCCGTATTGGAAGTTATCATTCTGAACTCCCACAAAATTCAAGACAGCCATAGTATTATGTGAAAGTTGAATATACTTTGTTACTTGTGGATTATTTTTAAAACAAATTTCCTTCCTTTTTTCTAAATTGAAGCTGCAAGACACATGGGCTAGCTAGTCTATAGCTTCCTAAACAGATTACATTTCGTATCGACATGACAAACGACTTGTCACGAAGGAGAAACAATACGTCATCCATTACATTCGTCAAGAGTCAAAGTGTTTATTTATCTAATAATAACAACCGATGTTCTCGGTATACAAAGTTACATAACAAGCCCACTATTATCCCAACAAACATTTTTAGCCCCTCATCTACCTCGTCATTCAAACAACCATAATTCTAACTCTGTTTTTCTTTGTTTTAGGTAAGGAACCTGATTCTGCTGGGCCCTGGTTAAAAAGAGCCGTGAGTAACAACACACCGTACGTGATTATTAGCCGGAATTACAAGCATTACTCGAAACTAGCAGGTTTGCGTGTTACAATTTTGTGTAACTATAATAACAGCACGCGATTTGAACTAGCACGGATCGCGGCGTTTAATAGAACATAAACAAAGTTGCTTGATGGAAAGTGATGATTTCTAGATTGAAGTACTAACACCAGTCGTAAGAAAACCCTCTCTTGGTTTTAATAGTAATCTATTTTGATGATGATTTCTGATGCATTTATTTATATGTTGAGGCTAGGTGGTTAATTTCTGTTTTATTCCAATTAATCCCATGTAGTTCGATGGTCATCATTTAAAAAAATCATACTGACAACCGGTTGTCTCTAATTTGGCGATTGGTATAAAATCTTCTTGTTTTTTGCCCATGCTCATTTCACACGACGCGAAGAATGCACAGATCATACACATATAAAAAAATCCGTTTTTAATTGCCAGACGAGAAGAGCTTTGACAAAGCTTACAAATTATATGATACACTTGCTTGCAAATGTTGCTTCACATCCTTTAAACATTTATACAGTATGTTCATTTTCTATTCAGTCAAACTAAATCCTCGAACAATATACGAGGCATGTTTTTTCAGTAAGTACCGTTTTGGAATTAAAAAAAGACGTGCAAAGATATCGCAATAATTTTATCTTACATGAAAACCTGTACCTTAATCTACTTTTCTACATAATTTCCGTGAATA
The DNA here is from genome assembly GCA_025024175.1 of Rhyzopertha dominica. Taxonomy (NCBI): domain Eukaryota; kingdom Metazoa; phylum Arthropoda; class Insecta; order Coleoptera; family Bostrichidae; genus Rhyzopertha; species Rhyzopertha dominica. The sequence continues at coordinate 7,048,431 of QCXZ01000003.1, read as the reverse complement.
TTGAGGCACTTGTCATAACGTGGCACCAGTTTTTGAATACCCTCCTCATAAAATTCTGCCGCCTGACTTGTTAACCACTGTATCACAAATGTTTCGACTTCGTTATCGTCTTGAAGACGCTGACCACCCWGGTGTTTCTTCAAGTGCAGGAACAAATGGTAGTCGCTGGGCGCCAGATCAGGACTGTATGGAGGATGATCTAGAGTTTCCCATTTAAAAGATTTGAAGAGATCTTTGGTCCGATTAGCCACATGTGGACGGGCATTGTCATGCAGCAAAACGATACCCTTACTCAACTTGCCACGTCTTTTGTTCTGGATTGCACGACGCAGATTGCTCAATGTCTTACAATAAGACGCTGCATTGATTGTCTCATCACGAGGCAGGAACTCCACTAGCAATACTCCTTTTCTGTCCCAAAAAACTGTGCACATGATTTTCCGGGCAGAAACTGTTTGCTTAAACTTCACTTTTTTGGGTGATGATGAATGTCGCCATTCCATGGATTGTTGTTTCGATTCTGGTGTGACGTAGGCCACCCATGTTTCGTCACCAGTAACGATTTGGTCTAAAAAATCTTCACCTTCATTTTGGTACCGCTCAAGGAAAGTCAATGCACTGCCTAAACGTTGGGTTTTGTGCAAATCCGTCAACATTTTCGGAACCCAACGTGAACACAATTTCCGGTAATTCAAGTTCTCGGTCACAATGCGATACAAAACACTACGAGAATATTGAGGAAAGCAATCGCACAATGATGAAATTATAAAGCGTCTGTTTTCTCTCACCTTTTCGTTCATTTTCTGCACCAAATCTTCATTAACGACCGAAGGACGCCCACTCCATTCATCATCATGCACATTTGTGCGGCCATCTTTAAATGCTCTCACCCATTTCCTTACCATTCCATCACTCATAATGTTTTGTCCGTAAACTTCACAGATCTCACGATGAATATCGATCGGTTTTACGCCTTTTAGCACTAAGAAATCGTCAAACAGCCCGTACTTCACAATCGGCGGGACTCACGATTGTCGGAGGCATCTTAAACACTCAGTAAACAACGTATACAATGAAGAATCAAACTGTAATGGCGTCAGTGCGTAGACAATAGAAGTAGGTAACCAGCGCGCATGCGCGGAACGCCGACCGTAGCGCTGCGGCGGCGGAATCGCAAAACGGTACTTACTTAAAAAACATGCCTCGTATATGCTTTTAAGCTGATTTAACATAATATATACATATAACATAATATATAAGTACATACATACAAAATGGTTTTCTAATAAGCTACAGCCCTTTGAATAGGAGTGGCCGTTGACAGTTAACAAGGCTAACATTATACACAAAAGTGTTTTCATACAAGTTAATTAGTTAATTTTGGCAATTCATGAATATCCTACTAAGCCGACTATAAAAATTTTCGCCTAAATAAGATCATCAGCTTGTCTCGAAAATCTACTGAATGTTTCCCCATTCCTGTTCAAAAAAACAAACAAGTTTGGAAACTTACTCGTATACACATTTTAATTGATTGAAATTGTTGTTAATAACATTGATTAATGATTCCACATAGTCGAAGCTTTGAATGTTTTGGCCTTGTACTAAAAATAGGCAAGAAGAGCCTTTCCTGATACCGTTTTTTCAATGTTTATTTTCATCAGTACGTATAAGTTCTGAAAATTTGTGTACGTCATTTTATACGTCGTTTTTGACTGCTAGCAAAGCCGCTATTGCTCTCTCAAATCCTAGTTCAAAGGGCTTTCTTAAGAAGCAATTTTGTACATAAATAGGAGATTTATGTTAAATCGGATTAAAATCATTTGTATAGTATGAGGATTGCCTTTGAAATTTTTTTCCAAATTTCCCCAATCGCCATATAACTATAACTTACAGCATCTAACATCCAATCAAATATGCAACAGATGCTTTCCTCCAAAAATCTCATACACTCGCCTCTACTGCAAGCATTATTAATGATGCTCGTCGCCTTCCTAGCCTTAAAAGTGGAATTGTGACACGATAGTGGGTGACAATGTAGTGTCTCAACCGTCACTAATGACTTTTCGTGGGTCGACACCGTTCCAAATGACTTGTTTGAGCGTATATACGAACAGGAAGTAACAACGTGGTTTGTATCTCGAGTGTTTTGTGGAAAACTGCTCGGCTAGCTTATGAACAACTGGTTGCAAGAATACAGAAGCATATTTACGGCTAAAATGCGTTGGTATTTTACGTATTTTATGATTTTGCTTTTCTAGATGTAACTAATTACCGTCTATACTCCCAATTGATTGTTTCAGTTACAGTTCTCAAATTTCTCAAACAATAATTATTCTACCACCTAGGTCATTGCTCCTCCTTTTTTTAATTTAATTTCCCAACCCTCCACGTATCTGCTGACAGTTCAATCAAGGAAAATACCCTACCAACCCTCATAATCCTTATTTAATCAAGCTATCGCGTTTCATCTGTAGCCAAACCCATACCGCCTTTTTAATATTCATTCGTGTCTGAGTGGTCGTAACAAACGCTACGCGATATTTCAATTTACCCACTCGTCATTTCATCGCAGTAGTCAAGAATTGGTCGGTGGGGGTTTCTTTATTATTTGCTACGTGTATAAAATTAGATTACTGTAAGTAATTATGTTTCTATAGGTATATTGCATAGGTCATCAGAAACACCACAACCCATCAGTGATTCTAGATTAGCATCTTGTTCGTTTTTAGTTGTCAAACATACACTCACCGGCACGAAAACGGGGCAATCTTAAACGCAAACATGACAACATGTTTAAGTATATTCTGACAACAATTTAACCTTTATTTGAAGAAAATATTGTCTTTAAATAAAAACTCGCAAAAATCAAAAATTGCACAGATCTTATCACTTAAAAGTGCATAGTTGGCCATGAACCCACGGTAACAATGCTTTGTTTTTATTGTTTTGAGAAATCTGGCAGGTGTAAATCACATTTTAAAGTGGTGTTGTTATGGCTGTTAATCCCGAAACCGCGGCTGCTATTGTAGCATTGCTTATATATGTTGCCCAACAGTATCACATATCCAATAGCACTGTGCACCGTATTTTTACACGTTTCTTGGAAGCTGGAGCTTACAGCAGACGACCTGGAATTGGTCCCCAACGAAGAACTAACGCTCATGGTGATCGGTTTATGGTCTTACAAAGTCTTCGAAATCGTCGTGCTACGGCTGTAGAGATCAGAAATCGACTTCATCACGCCCGGAATACCAGTGTAAGCGAGCGGACAGTTAGACGAAGACTTGGAGAAGCCAATCTTATCAGTCGTAGGCCCAGAGCTTCTTAGGCGTCATCGTGTTGCGCGACTTCAGTTTGCCAGAAATCACGAGCACTGGGGTGAAAATGAACGGGGACGCGTTTTGTTTACCGATGAGTCCAGATTTAGCCTGCGGTCTCCAGATGGTCGTGACAGAGTATGCCGAAGACAGCAAGAGCGTTATGCAGAATGTACCTTCAGTCCCAGGGTAGGTTACCAAAGGGGCTCAGTTATGGTGTGGGCAGGAATTTCTCTGGAGGCACACACAGAATTGTACATCCTTCCAGGAGGCTCCTTAACTGCTGCCAGGTACATTGATGAAATTCTCGAAGATCTTGTTGTCCCCTATGTTAATTTTATTGGACATGACCTTCTGATGCATGATAATGCCAGACCGCACACCGCGAGAATCACACAACAGTACTTAAACGAATTAAACATTCCTGTTTTGGAGTGGCCAGCGTTAAGTGCAGATGTGAACCCAATTGAATATGTTTGGGACATGCTTGGACGAAGGATGCGAAGTCGTGTGCTCCTTTAACTTTAAATCAGATGCAACAAGCTCTTTTAGAGGAATGGGAACGTATTCCTCAAGAGGACATTTGCCATTTGATTTTAGGCATGCCAAGGATAATAATCGTTCAATTGTTAAATAATACTTAAATCATGTCTCTGTTTAAAATTCCGCTGCTCCTGTTTTCGTGCCTGTGAGTGCATTAAGAATTTCACGCGGATCAGTAAATGAACATTGCTCAAAACATTTCATTCCACATCCATAAAGAGAAAGACGAACTACATACAAAATTGCACTGTGATTAGAATTACTGAATAAATAAAAATTTTCTATACTCTTAAATCATTCGTAGCTCATTACTGAAACATAAAAGCTAGTTCCCTCAAGCATTTAGGTATTTACAGTCGTATAAAACAGGAGCATTTTTCAAGTTACAGCGGCCGTTTTATCAGCTGCAGCTGCTGTATTTACTCTCTCTGAGAATATATGTGCCGAGCTGTTTTTAATTGGAATGGGGGAGGAACACTATTTTTTGTTGTGCCTAGCTCAGGTCGATGACATTTCAGACGAAGCGTATCGTCACGTCGTCTACGTCACATGTGACCTTAAACCCGGCTTTTTGATTGATCACACAATACTTCGCTATCTCAAGGGACACTTTCTCAGTCCATTCATGGAATCGACGAAAAAGATGGATGTGATCGTAAAATTTGATGCAAGAAACATCAGTTTGGTTGCTGATTTATTTTTGCAACGGAAGATTTATTTTCTTGTTGAATGCTGATGTTTATTTTTCATTTCACCGCTCCTAGGTGAACAATGTAAAGATGGCAGTTCTTAATAGGGCTGGGCAAAGTATCGATACTTACTCAAAGTATCAATACTTACTCAAAGTATCGATACCTTTGACCGTATCGAGTATCGATACCACATTCAAAAGTATCGAAAGTATTCAAAAGTATCGAAGTATCGAGAGTATTCAATAGTATCGATAGTATTCAAAATTAAGTACTGAAAGTATAAAATATATTGAAAATATCGAAGCTTTGATCTGGCCTGGGCAGAGTATCGATACTTACTCAAAGTATTGTTACCTCTGCCGGTATCGAGTATCGATACCACTTTGTCGTGGTATTCAAGCATTCAAAAGTATCAAATGTGTTGAAAATCAAGTATTGCACTAATTTAAAGTAAGAGAAGCTTCATAGGTATTGCAACATCCAAGGTAGCGGCGTTGTTAACAGTAATGAAAATATTAAAAATTTAAACAATGCAAAGTTGGAAAAGACGTATCAAAAAAATGAAAGCGCCCAAAATATTGACAGCATCAAATATATCGAAAGTATTGAATATCGATACTTGTCTAATATTATCGCCCAGACCTATTCGATACTTTCGATACTTTAGGTACTTCGATACTTTCGGTACTTCGATACTTTTGATACTTTTGATACTTCGATGCATTCGATACTTCGATACTTTCGATACATCGACACTTTCGATACGTTTGATACTTTCGATACTTCCATACTTTTGAGTAGTATCAATACTGCACAGGTATCGAATATCGATACCTGTCTAATGGTATCGCCCAGCACTAGTCCGTAATACTTCTGATTATGTGGATAAAATCAAAAATATTTTGCAAAATGGGTCATATACTCCCATTTCTTATGACCCGACTCCATGGATTGAAAAAGAACTTAATTCGATGCCTAAGAATCCAGCAGTACCTCAAGATGTCAGGAAAGGAATCGAAACCCTCTCGTCTATACCGTCTTCCAAAAATTCATAAAAAAGAAATTTCTCTTAGGCCCATTGTTAGCACTATCGACTCACACACTTACAACATCGCCAAATTCTTACAGTAGAAGAAATGGTTCTTACTAAATACATACGCATTCGATCTCTCTGGTCCTGTTAATGTGTCCACTTAATGAACTATAATTACGCTCCATATTCCACAGCAGCAGTGTGCATGGTTGGTATAATGTAAATAATGCGTAATTGGCGGTCTCAAAGGCACCGAATTAAATCATATGGAGTAATTTTCCTTTATGGGCGCGATGGGAGTTTACAGAATGTAATCACACTGCTTATTGATGTTTGTAATCGAGGTATGTTTGCTAAGGACAAATAGGTAAATGTGCTTCATTCTGATGGGAAATCGCTTGTATACACAACTATTTCGGGGGAAATGTTGTATGTTTAATAGAATACTAATCTAGTAGGTAAGTTTTAGTTAGGTAACTGTAATCTGATCTACGTAAAACGCAAATAGATATTATCTTGAACTAGTTCTTGGAATTTGTGTCCAGCCAGCGATTCATGGCTCCCAATTTGCACCACCACTAAAAAGAATCGTCCCCTTCCCTTCGTTTTGTTCCCCCAGCCTTCTTTCGGTCTTTCTTCGCATACTTCCATTTGTTAACGTCTTATCTAAGTGACTTTGAAAAATGTATGGATCTGAACAGTCCCTGTATACGGCACGTTAACGTCTAACATCGTTAAAATTCATTAGAGCACGCCTCACGAGATGGAGGAAGTATTTTAATTTGATCGAAGTCAGCTTCAGGCATGTTGATGGGGCGATGAATCGTACAGTCTTGGATAGAAGAATTTGACGAATCCAAACATAGTTAAAAGCTTTTAGCGGGCAGGTTTTATACTATGTTACATGAAGTTTAAGAAAAGAAGTTTGGCTCACACAATTTTAAGAGATCGTTTGATGATATAAGATTTGTTTGTATCGGATGACAGTTCATCTAATTCTAAGCAAATAGATTCATATGACGACGTCTTTAAATAAAGAAGAAATCAAAGATTTTTTTTGAAACATAATTTATATTTTGAGGAATGTTATACAAATAAACAGCTCTAAACACAAAAATGTTTTGATAAAACATTCCAAATTGTAGAACTGAAAAGCAGAGCCTAGTTACCTTTTATTAAACAATATTTTTTATCCTCATTATTTGTCACTGTAAAAAATATTGAAACTCGACATTTTATTTGAAGTTTACTGAAGATTCTGAAATATTCTATATATTTGTCTTTATGCGCTACAATAATTCCCAAAATAAGAATCTTAATATTCACAGCCGAGGTATTTCTTTAAAACAAAGCAATGTAGTCTTCATACGAGTTCTTTTCTTAGAATTACACGTATTGACATCCTGCAAATTATTGCTATATAAAACAACCAAACTGTCTCACTTTTAGCAATATTTGCTTATATCCTTCTAAAGCCTGACCCATTTACCATCGTTTTTTCAACATCCCTCCGCACGCACATGTGCATGAACTTCCTCAACAGCTTTAAACCAACCCGTGTTTTTCGACATCGCGGTAGTGTTGGGTTCTAGTGATTTTTGCGACTGTTCCAATCTCGTTCGGGGGGAACGACCTCAGCAAGGAAGCCAGCAAGGATGTTGGCTCCCGTATCGACCTGGAGTCGAGGCGTTATCATCAATTTTCGTATCTGGTGCTGTGCGTGGTCAGGAATCGTGACTGAGATGTTATCGGTAAAAGTGTATTGAATGTTGGAGAGGGAAAGTGGCTGGCAACTGCTGAGATGAAAAGAAGCTGAATTCGGTCCCTCTTCCAGTGACTCGCGTCTTCATTCCTCCAGGTTGTTTAAAAAGAGTTAAATTTGTTATTAAATTAATCGAAATTGTTCAGATTGTAATGTGCAAACTTGTTGTGGTCTGGATTTGGTTATCTGAAGACGTTGATTGTGGAAGATGAACTCCAGAAGCCTTTACGTCTTCCAAGCTTTCCTTGCGAGGTTATGGGGGTGGCATTATCGTGTTAGCCTAAAAAGAACCATGTTTCTTCAATTCTCTTTACATCGAAGGTATTCGTGGATATCATAAAATAAGGTAAAACAGAAACAGACAAAAGCCTTTTAATAGAAAAAAGTTCATATATTTCTCTTGGACAGGAAGTATCACTGTACCAATGCTGCCGTTACTCTTACATTTTTTGGCATCTGACTGACTAATAAAATTGTATTTCAGTAAACTGGGCAACCGCACCCCCATATCTCTTAATTAAAAGCAATTACCGTGTAGTTCTCTAAACAGGCAATAAAACACCCACTTCCCCATTAACGTACTTTCAGAATAATTTAATAATTCATCCTATTCTCATGGCGCATCATGGCAGACGCGTTTTGGCCCCGATAAAGCATGTCTGGGTGGGGTGTTCACCCATGAGGGAAATTGAATGCCATCAAAACGCAGACATGGGTTGGCCAACATCTGTCCTTCACGCTGACAGGGCCGTTTATTATGGGGCAGTGCTGTGATAATGCTAGGAAGGTTTATCGGATGTTTGCTGTGTGGGTTGGGCATGGCTCTTCAGTTGATGGAAGAGCAAAAAGAGGCCTGGAATTATTTTTTTGGGGGGAAATCGTAAATGCAAACCTGCTAAAACGAAACTGAACTTTTTTCCTTATATATTTGCCTATGTTATTCCATTTCTCTAGCTCGTTGTCCATAACAACATTGCAAACACATTAAAAATAAAATTAATTATTAATCATAATTGGGTATTATCACTTTTTTTGAAAATTACGTAAAATGAATCTTGAAGTGCATATATATCGCACGCCATGTTAAAAAAAAAACAAAAACATATTTGTAGGTAGAGAATTTCAGGTCTGAAATTCGAATCTTAGGAGTCACCGCCAAAACGCTTCTATCTAAGGTTATTCAACTCGTGACGTCAAGTGACATGTAAACATTACCGAGGAGCGTGCTGTTTAATGGTGTAGTATCATTCTTGTATTGAAAAAGCTTGTGTGTTATGTTTATTGAAAGCACGGTGTAAGAGTTCGCACCAAAAAGTGATTTGTGTAGATTTACAAGCATTTATTATGTATGGAAAACAAAACAAGTACTGTTTTGTACATGGTTATAAAAGTACTTCAGTCAGTACCGCTAACAAAATTTTTGTAACCGTTCCTCGAGATTATCAACGTATGAAAAAGTTGTTTAAGGCCCCTAGACGTGTTATGCCGAAATCACAAAGTTTGTTTTTCTGTTGTGAAGATCATCTTAATTCTTACTATAAGTTTTATTATTCTTTTTGGGGTTATAAGTGTTTACCATTCAGTTTCCATTTTGTTATAGCTTGAAGAGGATATGAAAAATTATATGCGTTTTAAGTGGATAGAGAACCTGACCTCTAACATAAATGTCAAGTTTAGGGTACATTTTTATGCTTACAAATAGTATGTTTCCAACAACCCACTGCGATCAAATTATCAATGCTACGTTAATTTGATAAAAAGTTCACTTATGCTGTTGCTTTTACGTTCCTCATCTCCGCCGCGTTGAACCGCTCGTCGCTGTATACAAATTCCATAACAATGAACATGCCTTCAGAAGTCATAACTCATAAGTATTTCACTTTTTCTTGGCGTATTTTAATTCGCTCGGCACAAAATGAACGCTAACAACAAACTGATAAATTGATGGGCTGAGACTGACGCGTGACGCGCTGACCCCAGATGTAAACAAGCGGCCATTTACAAGACACCTGACGTCACGGCCAATATGTCGCGTTTTCGCGGTCCCTTTAAATATTCACATTTATTTATATTAAGAATACACCTTACGATCCCTTTTTTCGAATTTATAAGCTGTCATAGCTGTTTTGTGGATTAGATGCTACCTATTAATATGCAATTTAATAAAATATAAATACATGGCAAATACCCAATTATAAATGAAATATTTACATTTACGTATTCACGTGCAAATATCAATCTCTTCTAACTTACAAATCATCGTGAAAATAATTTTTCTTAAAATGTTTTGAAGTATTATTGGTTTAAACAGAGACATCACTCTCGCAGTCACGTAGTATTATCAATCACTTTCCATACCTTCCTGTGGCTGAACTTACTAACCACCAATGCCATGATTTTTGTAAATTTTMTAAKTTTGTTTTTTGTCAAAACTGTACCAAAAGCTTCTAGATATTATTGTATTTTAATGTAGTGATTTACTTTACGTGTACTTTTATTACCCATAATAAATATACAGTAATCAGTTAAGTCAATAATGTAGTCTCCATTACAGTTGCTTATTATATGGTCGATAATACTTACCCTGGAAGTTTCTACCCTTGTTGCTTTGTCCTTTGTACCTAACCATCTATTTCAACAACATTTTTATAGACAATGGTTACATCACCCATTTTAAGTAGGTCTAGGTTCATATCTTCAGTAACAAGGCAGTCGTTTTTATCATTGGATTCCAGGATGTCCCCCAATTGTGTAATGATATAATTAAGCTTGCTCCTTATCCAAGTTTAACGAGGAAAAGATGGGTGTGTTCGTTATCTTCGAGAATGATCGAATATCACGGATTCATCTCGAGAACCGTACTGCTCAGGGCTCTAATTGAATAGGATTTTATACCCTTGAATAAATTAATAACTAACATTTTCTGTATTTCAGTATTCGAAAACTTATAGATGTTGCCACCGATCTTTTTCAAACTTTTTTTCTTTAAATATAAACCAATTTTAAAGCAAGGGGTGAAGGTGACCCACAAAGGCAAGGTGACAAATAACCAGCCTCGACAAGGCTCAGCCCGGGTCGTTGGGGCAAAAAAAAGGGTGAAGTAAATGACTGGGCGGCGGAATGCAAAACTCGCATATATCTGAGCACGTGGGATTCGCACGTGCACAAGTCCTTAAGGATCAAACCTTCCTCCCCCGACTAAGATATAAGCATGTGAATATAACAAATAAAACAACGGATTGAGCTTAAACCAAGGTCCATATACTTAATCACCCAAAGATAATAAGGCCGAGTATAAACTAAAATAAGAACAAGATAACCCGAAATGAATTAGCGTATTATCTACTCCATCGAAATACAAAACAGTTACACAATAATCTAATTCTAAGCTAACGGAATCAAGGGAAATATCCTTACTGTTTATTAACGTAATTAATATGATGCACGAACAAAAAAACTATTGTCATAACCGTCCGCGGGGTGCGCACGTCCGACGGTGGTTCCGACTCAGTTAGAAAAAGAACTCTTTAAACTCTCCGGTAAAACGATCATTCCCTTTTTCCTTTACAAAAAAAATCTAAACGGACTATTTGCTATCAGATAAACATGTAAGTACAAGTTAAGCTACGTGTATTATTAATAATTTATTACGGAATGGGTGAAGATAAAGTCAACTTAATTAAGTAATTACACAGAGTAATACCCGCACTCTATAAGATATTAACAAAGAAAGTTCTGAATATAAAAGTTCTAAGATTAACGCACAAATAAAATACAGAAGCGAAGGGAACGCAACGGCGATCTTCCGTAGATTTGCTGAACAATCTGGCAACATCAGCACGCAAATTAAATGGAAAAATCTGACCTTAAATACATAGGTTGATCCTTCCCCTCTGGCAAGGGTAGGCGACTCTAGGATAGGTGGATGATAATAGCCTCTATCACTCCAGTCCTTATGTATTTCCACGAAAGATTCCTTCCAGCTTCGAAATTTAGAAATCCCTATCGAATAATTCACCACGGACGTCGAGTACGTTCGCTTATATGGTTTGCTGATGTCAGGTACACCCAACCAAGGGTAAGAAGCCCTAAAATAGCTGGTTTGGCAACGAGAAAACAATAAAATATGCACTTACTGAGGTGTTCGGCGGCTTCACAAGTTGTAGAATGAAATATGTAGTACGACGAACTGTTTGGAAGTGTCTGTGTTTTCATCCAGTTTAAAACCGAAATAGGCTCAATCAAAAAGGCATCAAGATACGAAGAAGTAAAGGAAACACACGATTGGCCCTTAAACAGCACAAAATTGCGACTATGATCCCCAGAAATGGGTGAAATTCACACAGAATTAATTCGCGATCACTTCCCGTAGTCGAATGTTCTCAATCACCGTATAGGAGTGCCTAGCAAGAAAAGAAAAAGCGGATTTCAACAGATATTGGAAATCTAGCTACATACAAATGACAAACAAAACAATCTGTAGCGGGATTTTAAATTAGCATAACGGGAGCATTACACTGTAAATGATGAGGTCTCCTACTTTAATTATGATCATTTCAACACCATTTACAATTTGTTTATTAACTGACGGGAAATGGGTTAAGTCAGATTTCACATAAATTGCAGACCCATCAATACTATTTAGAGAATCGATGAGGGTATATCCCAAGATCGTCCCTCGTCTGCGGAGATCTTGAACATTGACCGCATGAGGCTCTTGAAAAAGTATCACGTCTACATTATTGTCTTGAGCAACGCTTGCAAGGTAGTTTGATTTATTTATTTAACTGTAGAATTCGAAGACTGTGGTCAATATTAATGGATCGGGAGCAGTACGGTGTTCTAAAAGTAACGTCCATGGGAGATTTCATTTGTGTAATGGGCTCTGTCTACAGAGTTGACGTCGTCCATCAGGAAAACCAGAAAAAATCCAATAAAATCGAAACTTTTATGGAGAACTTTTAAATTATTAAGATTAAGTAACGAGAAATTTCAGGGCGCCGAAAGCTTGTCGATTACATAATTTGTTCTATCGCTCCAAAACCCATGAATCGATCAAATCTTCGATTATTGAGCCATTCTAGGACCATYCAAYGGCGCACCGTCTTCTTCGATCGAAAATGCGATTAATTTCTTATTAAGTCGACTTCCTGTTCAGCACGGCATACAAATGGTTTGCCGATACGAACGCTAAGCACGCAGCACATGCGTTCGACAGCTTTTTGTGCTAAAATTAGTTTCCATTACAATCGAGGCACTTGGCTTTTTCTTGCGTTGCGGTAATGGGTTAGTTTTTGCAGAATGTTGGAACGAATGCCGGTTTGTTACGTTTATTGAATCAGACAGCGATTTCAGCGGACTGGCATATTATGGAACGTGATTGTGGATGGAATCTGAAATAGATTCATCTCATAGTGAAGTTGGGGGAACAAGATATCAGTGATTTAAACGGATCTCCAAACTGTTATGCAAAATAAGCTTGTTATTGAGTATTGAGCCGTAAACATTCTTCAACAAATGCTGTTTGGATTTGTATAAGTTATTTGCGTTCTTCCCCCGGTGGAAGTTTACTACCAAGGGAGGAAAACGTTAAAAATAATAATAATTTTTGGCCCATCTTTMCTCGTMTCTGCTTTTCAAAAATGAACCTCATATATGCAACAAGTATCTTCAACATTCATCGCTTTCCAATCAATTTTTTGTCAACCGTATAACGCCCCCCACCCCCCTTCCAGTTWGATACCCGAAAACAAAGAACCGCGTGTATTTTAACGCGTAGAACAACACCCGTTCCTGTTATTTGGTGATCAATACGTTCCTGATGGGGGAAGGGGGTTGGCACCCCCACCCCTACGGCGTCTGGTCGGTTGTCGGGGCAACCGGTGTCGCCGTCCCTTTTTTTGGGGTCTCCAGAGACGCAAAACGTCGACCCGTAGTTCGGGTGAAAAAAGTGATGGCGTCATAGTTTGGGATAGATCTTATTTTGGGGGTGGGATTTTCCAGGATGATGCGGTGGAGGGATTTCGACCTTTTCGGGTTGCAGATTTGTTTTTAACAATGGAAATGGTTGACTATCGTAATGTTACTGATTTTTGTCATCCTTTAGAATATTTTAAATATTTTTATATAGGCCCTAGTAAAGAAACATAATTTGACATCAGTAACTCTAATTCATTTCCAAATTCCAATAAATTTCTTACAATTTTAATTTAAGTACTACGAGACTCGGTTATTATTAAAGTTAAAAGGATGCGGTTGTCGCATTTGAGATAAATTAGCAGGGTAAAACAGATTACCTTTTTTAGTTTTTGAGTTATAGCCAAAAATTGAAAAATTTTGAATTTCTGAGGGGCTCGTAGCGCCCGGGGTTTCTATATTTAATTTTTTTCAATATGGTTTCTTATAGATTGTTTTACGTAGAAACAAGTGCCATAATTATTTTTTATATTGCAAACGCTTTTTGACATATAGGCCAAATTTGTGTTTTTTAAATAGAAACCATAGTTGGCTATGACTGTATCAGAAAGAATATTTTTGTGCTTTTCAAAAATATATAACTTTTTATATTTGTCTTAATAAATAAAAAGTTACAGCCACTTTTTCAAACTTGATGAAGATATAAATATGGGTCAAAAAATATGGGCGACCATGGGAGTAAAAATTGCAAACAGATGACGAATGACAAACTTAAATTTCTATTTATTACAAATGTTGCTCAAAACATTACCAGTTACGTTGTAAACATAATGCACGTCTGTTAGAAAGGGCTTCTATTGAGTTAAATAAATATATATGCCGAAGAAGACTCTCCTGTTGTCTTGCATTAACTCTTCTAGCATTTCATGCGGTCTCTGATAAGCAATATTTTTTATATACCTACATAGAAAATAATCCAAAACAGATAGATCTGGAGATCTAGACGGCCAGTTTTCTATTTCTATAACAGATGTTTTCGGGTTTGTCTCTACCATTGCTACAACATTTGTCAGATCATTTTCGCGGTTTGATCCCGTTACTATTATTATTATTATGTATATAAAATTGTCGTAGTTGTAACTCTACTTCCCGATTTCATCAGATTTTGTCTACTAGAAGCTTCCAATGTCTATTGTTTGCACCAGGTCCTCTATGAACCCTACCACACTCATTTTTTATATTTCCGAACTCATCCAACCTCTTTCTTGCAGAATGTTGACCACAAGATGAAATATCGCTCCAAGAAGGGCCAGCTGCCCTTCGTTGAGCTGAATGGTGAAGAGATTGCCGACAGTGCAATCATTATCAAAGAGTTGGCCCAACGATTTGGCAAGGACCTAGATGCTGGGCTCACAGCTGAACAAAGGAATTTGGCTCATGCCACCATCTCTATGGTAAGTCCACGTAGCATTTAGACTTATTTAGATCTCTCTTAAGCTTGAGAAAATTTAACTTGTATTGTGGACAGTTTTTTTTTTAATACGCTTCTTCTATCCAAACAGATCGAAAACCATCTCACCTGGGTGGTTATGTGGTGGCGCACCAAGTATCCCGACCAGGTACTAAAGGGATACAAAGTAAATCTTCAACATGCCCTTGGTACTAGGATACCAAACGGGCTTCTCAATTTCTTCTTCAAGTTCGCCTTCGGACGCAAGGTAAGCATCGAGATTATGGCATGAACATAGACGGTAGGAAGTAGATAACGTTGTAGAGCTTGCTAGGCGAGGATTGAAATAGCGGGGATGGAGCAATTACGTTTTTTTTGGGAAAGAGTTTTTTTATTAAGGATTTCATTCATAAAGGGGTGACTCTTTCTTGTGAACAAAATACACTAACTTGAAATTGTATACTACAAWTGGAGTATTATTATGGGTTACTTTGATGTACTGAACTTGGATAATCCATCAAAGTATTATGTCAACATAATTGCTTTTATCCAGGGAACAAACACAATTTGAAGCAATCAAAATTCAAGTCACTTATGTGTACTGTGCAGATATACACATAGCAATGCTGTCATTTTTTGTTCTCGCCTATCGCTTTTATTATAGGTGATGGATTTGCTTTATAGATAGAGTACCCCAACGCAAATTTGCACCATCTAAAATCTTCAATGATACTTCATCAATTTTCCAAATTAGGAAGAACTCAGAGATGTTAAAGGGTGTGAACAACCTGCATTTATAGTAATAGTTATAGTGAGTGTCAATAAAGTAACCCATAAAATTCCAAATCAGGGTTATTAAGATTCAAAAAGAGTTTTACTTTGAGATTGCTTGGCTGATTCTGCAATAAACTTTAACGTAAGCCCACGTTATTACATTTCAATAAAGAGCATTGCTTTAGATTCTGAGGGAATTGGTTATATAATTTACCATAATGTACTGAAAAAGCTCTATTACATAGAGACGTCCTGTACTGAAGAGAGGTCAAYGTACCTTTAACTCTAATGTTTACGTTGTGGGCGTCAGACCCCTAAGCGTTATTTTATCTTATAAATAGGGTAAGGTTTTATACAAAATAATCTTATGCATTGTTACCAGACATTGCCTTATAAACCCATTATCCACGCTAAGCCAACCACTTTCGTTCATCGCCGGTACAATATGCTGAAATTTTCTTACGCCTAAATAAATTATGCATTTTGTGAATTCTAACTATATAGTTAACCGATCCAAACATGAAGAATAAACCATACACCAGAAGAAGAACGAGAGAATCACAAAGCATCTTTTTTGCTTGTATCGTTAGTTGATTTTTATATAGATATATAAGTTTTAAGTTGACCAATGCCTTTCTCAAGCAATTCATTATGTACTTACGATAACGACTAAATTTCTGTCACTCTCTACAAAAGGTATTTTATTATTATTTATACTAAGGTTTAGATGTGGAACTGCTTTAGCACGCTTCAGCTTACTACCAAAAACCAGTGCTTGTGATTTTAGTGGGTTTACTTGAAGAGAATGTTTCAATGGCATTTCCGGAATTGTTTTCAGATCTTCATTAACTTGCAAAATTTCTTCATCTATTTTAGAAATTGGAATGCTGTGATGAATTTGGAAATAATGTGTATACAAGTGATAATTACTGTAGGTGACAGCATCTGATAGGTTACTTGTATATATCAAAAAAAGGAGTGGTACTAAAAAAAACACCCTGTGGTACCACAGTAGCTTGCATTATGTCAGTTACATCCAACAATGCCGTTCCACAATCGAAATCTAGATTGCTTGTTAGGCAGAAAATTATTCCCGTAACTAAACAGATATTATCTTCTCCGAGAGTTTCGATGGACATGGAAGAATACTGATGGGTCTAAAGTGTTTCAGCTCTTTATAGGTAGAAATTTTGGGGACAGGAGTGAATAAAGCGATTTAATGTGTACTAAGTATTTTAATATAAAAGGACATTTTCAACATTTGAAGCGACACACCATCTAGGCTTAACGAATTAGGCTTAATTTCTTTCAAGAATCTTAAAGCGGTATCATCATCAATCAGCTTCAACTCAAATAATTCATCAAACTGTTCCTTCCTAGAGGACTTATAGATGCGACAAGAAAACATTTCAAAAATAATTCTGGATCATCAAGATGCACAGGAACACACGAATTATAATTAACAATATTAAGTGATCTAGCAAATTTTCATGCCAGCAATTTTTTATAAGCAGAAATGTCCATGTGTGAATACACAGACCAAAGTGTTGAAGTGTTAAGAGTTTTCACATGTAAGAATATTCTAAATTACTTCTTTTAATAAATTTCATAAATGAAACAAACCTTTTCACAAAAGTACGCAATTAGAATGTTTTCATCTGCTTCTGATACTAATTCCAAAATTCCGTCTTTAGTTTTGTTTCTATGTCGACAAGTCTACACAAACTTGACACAGGAAAAAAATAATTTTTAAAATTACCGTAAATTTCGCGATATACATGAAAAAAATACGTGTTTCGCGCGTACGAAAAGTGGGTTTTCTTTAGTTGTAAAACAATCTACTATTTCCTCGATATCAGCTATGTGAAACATTCTATCAAGACCACATTCAACAAGCGCGTTAGGCAAATCATATTTAATAACTTGTCTATAAGATCTGATTGTTTTATAGATTGAATTTTGGCTTTAAGATCTCGGCGTGTAAATTAKTTTCATCCTTGACGGAAGGTTGAAACTTCCTGTTTATATAACTTTGGGTAGTTTTTGGTTTCTCTCCAGTAAGATGTAAAAGCCCTTTTATATCTCGTAGAATAACTGCGGTATGAATTTTTATGTATTACTTTATCGACACTGCAAATACAGATTGATTTTTCATAAATAATAAAAGTCGAAGGATGCTTAAGGCATTTGTAAATAAACTCTTATTACTCTCTTGTCATTTTAATACAAAGTTCATCTATTGATTTTTAGGAGTGTATCTTAATTATCTATTCTTTGCTATGGTGTTGGGTAGGCTCATTAGTAAATAACACTAATCATTTGGCTGCCTTGTAGGTAGCAAAAGCATGTCTTTTTCAGTGTTGTGTTCTTAATAGTTTTTAATTGGTTATTGACATGTTAGTGGTTGCAGGGAAGCAAGAAGGTAAAGGCACAAGGTATGGGCGTCCACTCACCGGAGGAAATCAACGAATTCGGACAGAGTGACCTCAAGGTTCTCTCAGACATGCTCGCCGACAAACCGTTCTTCTTTGGAGATGAACCAACCAATGTAAGTTGACCAATATGTCATTGAACATTGAGTAGTGCATCAAATAGGAGAAATTAACATGTTTCCTATTTCCTGCATTTTTGTTACTTAACAGCTTTAACATTGTTTAGGTATAGATAGATTGTTTTTATTTTTTCATTTATTTTGAAATATTGAGCTTTTTTATTAAAAGACTTTATCTAAAATATTTGATACAGTCGTTAAGAACTTTTCATTCCCTTCTTAAGGTGTAAAAGATATCTTCCGTTTTTTAACTTTTAGAGATACAGTGGAGTCTCGATTATACGAGGTAACGTGGACGGTCGTAACCTCGATTAGAGAAACTCGGATAACGCAGATTACCTAAATATGTTTTTTTGACGTCGTAAGAGTTGCTTTTCATATAGTAGAACTTAAATGTACACAGGTACATACTACAAATAACTACATTTGTACTACAACGACAATAAATAGGTGTCAATTCGTGATTATTTCAATGTGTTTCGCCTTTTATTTGCGGTTAAATCTCGTCATCTCTTCAAGAACAAACCGCCACCGTTTTAATCAGTTTACCGTTGTCTGATCTTTGAATGGCTTTTAACTTATCTTGAAGGGACATAACAACGCGTTTTGTTTTACCGCTTTCTTTCGTTGCCATTGCAGACGACACGACTGCGAGATGCAAACACATACAGGTTACCTTGAAAGACAGCTGATCGCGTATGCGAGTTTGCGAGTGCGCTAGCTCGAACAGAATTGGGTATTATCACTTTTTTTAAATTACAAAAAATGAATCTTGAAGTGCATATATATCGTACGCCATGTTGAAAAAACAAAGAAAATATTTGTAGGTAGAGAATTTCAGATCTGAAATTCGAATCTTAGGAGTCACCGCCAAAACGCTTCTATCCAAGGTTATTCAACTCGTGACGTCAAGTGTCATGTAAACATTACCGAGGAGCGTGCTGTTTAATGGTTTAGTATCATTCTTGTATTGGAAAAGCTTTTGTGTGGTGTTTATTGAAAGGACAGTGTAAGAGGTCGCACCAAAAAGTGATTTGTGTAGTTTTACAAGCATCTATTATGTATGGAAAACAAAACGAGTGTTGTTTTGTACATGATTATAAAGGTACTTCAGTCAGTACAGCTAACAAAATTTTTATAACCGTTCCTCAAGATTATCAACGTATGTAAAAGTTGTTGAAGACCCCTAGACGTGATATGTCGAAATCGAAAAGTTTGTTTTTCTGTTGTGAAGATCATCTTAATTCTTACTGTAAGTTTTGTTATTCTTTTTGGGGTTATAAGTGCTTACCATTCAGTTTCCATTTTGTTATAGCTTGAAGAGGATATGAAAAATTATATGCGTTTTAAATTGATAGAGAGAAATGTTATAATAAAGAACGACGTTGTTCCCCATATATTCGACTGATAGCCAGACCGGAGGCGAGCCGCAAGAGCCCCGAAAATAAATGGCAATTTATATTTATTCTTACCTCTAAAATAAATGTCAAGTTTAGGGTACATTTTTGATTCTTACATTTTAATGTTTACGAATAGTATGTTTCCAACAACTCACTGTGATCAAATTATCAATGCTACGTTAATTTGATGAAAAGTTCACCTATGTTGCTGCTTTTACGTTCCTCATCTCCGCCGCGTTGAACTGCTCGTCGCTGTACACAAATTCCATAACAGTGAACATGACTTCAGAAGTCATAACTCATAAGTATTTCACTTTTTCTTGACGTATTTCAATTCGCTTGTCACAAAATAAACGCAAACAACAAACTGATAAATTGACGGGCTGAGGCTGACGCGTGACGCGCTGACCCCAGATGTAAACAAGCGGCCATTTACAAGACACTTGACGTCACGGCCAATATGTTCACGTTTTGGCGGTCCCTTTAAATATTCACATTTATTCATATTAAAAATACATTTTACGATCCACAGCTGTTTTGTGGATTAGATGCTACCTATTAATATGCAATTTAATAGAAACCTATTAATATAAAATATAAATACATGGCAAATACCCAATTGTGTGATTTCGCGTTCGTAAACACGGATTCATTCCGATTACAGCTCGGATAAACCGAACAAATATAATTTGAACTTGGACTGGGATAAGCCAGATCTCGGATAACTGAGACTCCACTGTACTCAGCTTTTTATAACATCATCGTCAGTCTCATAAATGTAATAAAACTTTTAAAACATTCTGCACATGAATTCTGGAACATCATCTTAAATGTATTGATCTCTGTCTAACTCTTATTTAAATCTAAAACACATAAACGTGTTATTTCCATAAAAGATCAAAATCTAATGTTTTGAATTTGAGTTATGTACATACTTTCTAAAATTTTGAAATCAAGATCACAGGATTTGCAGGGCCGTAGGAAAGATTATACAGTGTGTCTACGATAGTTAGCACCATATGAAACTTTTTTTTTTTAATTTTTCGTTTTCGTTTCGAGAAATATGTATTCTTTATAAAAATTTAAGCCATATACGGGGTGTGCCAAAAATATGACTTTTGCCTAAGAGTAAAGTATCTTATTTTTTTAAATATCAAAAATTTATATTAAGAAAAGTTGTTTTAAATTAAAAAATCCAATCAAACCCTTGGCAGTGACGTCATGCGTGTCGTGGACGCCGTAACCCTTTTATTGCTTGATCACTCAATGTTATTTGAATAACGCATATGTGCCCTCGTATACGGGAGGAAAGTGTCTTTCTTCCCTTGGTGGTTACAACCCTCGACGTATCTCGGGCAGTAAAGAACCCACTTCCGTTAATTTATGTTTAGCTGTCAAGACTCGATCATGGCTTTAAAAATTCGTCCATTTTCCACCATTCAAAATCTCCCCAACAAGCCAGTGAACATTATTTCCTTCTTCCCCAGCTTGACGTGGTGGCGTTCGCCCACCTCGCCCAGATCTACTTCATCGACAAGGAGGTCAGCTATTCCCTGCGCGACTACATGACGGAGTCGTGCCCCAACCTCGTCGGCCATGTGAACCGCATGAAGGAGCGCTGCTTCGCCGACTGGGAAGAGATCTGCACCACCTTGGACCTGAACTCGCACCTGCCGAAGCCGGCACCCGAAGAGGCCAAGGACAAGGAGGCCCAGAAGGACGAGAAGGAGGGCGACAAGGAGAAGGAGCCCGAGGACAAGGACCTCGAGAAGGAGAAGGTGAGAAAGGTGTAGATTTAGAATTGATTGCGTTTTTTTGGCCTTTTCTAAAGATACCAAACTCCTGGCATAAAAATGACAGCTTCGGGGTTGACTTCATTGTTGATATATTTTTTGTGAAGATAATCCGGTTCTCAGATAGGAGATGTTTTTATAACTTTTTTTCCCCAAAAATCTCAAAGTTCTTGGATAAATAAAAACAGCTTTCAAATTAACTACGTTTTGGCATCTTTTTTCCGATGGTACGACTATTCCAAATCTGAAATGAAGAATGGCTAATTTGTAAATGTAACTATTTTTTATATTATGAATAAAGAAGCCAAGTTTTTGGATAAAAGAAGACAATTTTAAGATTTCCTCTTCTTTTGGTATGATTTTCCTGAAGATACCTCAATGCTCAGATAGAAGATGACTTTAGAACTGACTCCATAAAAATGTTCTCCATTTTTTGGTATATTTTACCTCAATATACTCCAGTTTTCAGATAGTTGACAAATTTAGAATTGACCCTATTTTGGGTGTCTCTTTTTATCCTGAAGAAATGTTTTTTATCAGGTGCCATTCATTGCCTACCCAGTAACTTAGTTGTGGATAAAACTAGAAGCCTGAATTTTGATATTAAAAATGACGTGTGAAAAGTACCCATCGATACTAGCGAGGGAATATTAGGACACTCAAGGTGGTGGGGAAATGGGTGGCCTAATATAATGTATTATAAGTGTTCTCCCTTTAAAATACATTTTACATGAGAACCACTTCTCATACGAAAAAATATTATAGAGCATATTTTGTAGATAATTTTATTGTTCACAATTTGTATAATAGGTACTTTTATGATCCAGATGAACAGGAAAGCAGATATTGCACGAAAACAGATATTTTGACCTTGAGTATCCTCAAAAAAATTTCTGATTTACCGTATAAAGTAAGAAAAAACTTTAGTCCCATTTTCTTTAATTGGAGACCTGTTTTCTGGTCGKTGAATGTAGTAATCCACTTAGAAACAATTATAGGAATTAATGATATTTTTTAGTTTCTTGTTCCTAAAGATACCAGTTCTTGGGCAAGATATGTTCGATTTATAAATAATATCATTTTTTGTTTCTTCTAAAGCTTCTAAGGTTCTTAATAAAAAAATTTGCGTTTTCAATTTTTTTTTATATTTAATTCAATTACATCTTAGTTCTTGAATAATGTCGAAACAGACATTTTAAAAACCTTTGACAGTCTTTATTACAGATAGATCTTTTGTGTGAGTTAAGTATAGGAAACTGAAGGAATATTAAATGTTTGTGAACATTTTACCCAGTGGATTAGGATCTTTCCATTTATTGCAAAAATCTGTATCAGCCTGAATAACATGTGATTCTTCTTCCACTATTTTTGGGTTTTATAAAATAAAATGCTACGAAATACCTACAAAACTTGAACCATTTGATACCTAACTTTGCTCAAGCAATAGGCTTTGAAGATAGAAAGCTTGCCCAGTCTTTAAAACAGCTTTGTAGCAAGAATTGTTAAAATTTAATCTTAGTACATGAAATTTCTTTTATTTTTAGTATAAAAGGACAAATTTAAATTGTCAGTACAAAATTAGTCTTGTTCTGTTAATAAACGCTGGTAGTTTTATCCGTTGTGTCACTTCCTGAAGATTGTGGGAAATTCTCTTTTGTGAATCATTTCAATGCTATAACAAGGATGACGTCAGTTTGGATTACGTTGTGCTAATAGTGTTACAGATTTTAAACTCAGAAACACGATTTTATACTTATTTTGTTTACATAGTTTTACACTAAAGCAAACAGGACGATTTTCCGGCAGCTGTTTTTACAAATAAGTAAACATAAATTTTTACGTAAAAATAATTTTTACTACTCCACGTACGAGGGTCATGACAAAATTCCTGCGCACAAAAAACACAGCGTATATTTTAAAAAATTGCAATAAAGTCGTTCAATATAATCCCCTTGCATATCCAAAACTCGTTGTCATCGCTTTTGCAGTAATGTTAAATACGCCATTTTTGTCGAGATAACTGCAGCAGTTGGAACGCATATGCTGTTGCAGGGCTTTTATCCTTCTAAGTCAATAAATTGGACTTCGCGCAATTCTCGTTTCCACTAGAGTAACAGAATGAAATCTCGAGGACTCAATGTCAGGGCTCACGGGGGATGTGGGAGAATTTCACAGCAGTTCTTCTCGCAAACTTTTTTGACTGACACTGCATTATGCGATCAAACGTTGTCGTGCAAGAGGATTACACAGTTGTCTTTCATATCTCGTCTACACTTTTGGAATCTTGAATTTAAATTTTTTACAAAGAAGACAGATACATTTGTCTATTGCTTGTTTGTCTATGCGGTCTTCTTCCATTATTGTAGCCATAATAACAGCAAAAGTGTTGTCAGTAACAGTATGAGGTCTCAAACTCTGTGGTCATCTTTAACACTAGTCCAACGCTCTGGAACGCTTACTCCATCACGTTACTGTTGAACTATCAACCTGGCAAGCTTCTTGTAACGCACCGTGAATTTCGGCAACCGTTTTTTCGCCCAGTGTTTGATTTTTGATATACGCACATTAATCCGCTACAGTGACGCGTTCTTTTGCATCAAACTACCCCAATTGGAGAATTTTTTTCACATAAACTGAGTGAACTACCCGCACTCTATATATAGCTAACCCATACCCCAATGATAGACTTTATAATTTGACAGCACTTGTTTTTTCACCATCACCAATAACGTGCAGGAATTATGACATGATCCTCGTAGATATCCTGTTATTACCTGGGTAAAAGTACAAATTTTATGGGGTCAAGTCCAGTAATTCAGGTGGGCATTCTACATACCCGATTCATTGCCAATTTTTTTTTTTTGCTGAAAGTTACAACCATCTTTATTGTATTATTGTTTTGTTTCAGGCTGACGAGAAAGAAAAAGAGAAGAACAAAGAGAAAGAGWCAGAAGAGAACAAAGAAAAAGAGACAAAATGAATAATTTAATCGAAMATCAAAAAAAMATGGACAGGAAGCCCACTGCCGCGGCAATCGATCCCATCTCATCCCCTCCACATCTCCGGTTACTTTTCCCCCTCCCCCAAAATATACTCATCGACTATGTGCAAGTACCTAGTTGTTAAGACCATAAGAATGTATTCTCTTCATTTCGACTCCCAAGTATAAAGGACAGTTTTATTGATAAAATATATTCAATGCTAGTTAAGAATGATATTTGTTTGTATAAATATTTTAGCTAGGTTTTTTTATTCTAAGCAATTGTATGTGTGGCTTTGGGGCGACGGAGCACCCGGCCAAAAAAAAAGCCTGGTGCCCCGCCAGCCCGTACCCCCTCCATGTTAGTTCTGTGTACGGAAAAATATAAACGGTATCCAAGTAAGTAGAGCACATTGTATTCATTCCACATTTTTTAAACGTTGCATCACGGCGAACAAAAAAAGAATCGTAGGCTTGTCGAGGAAACCAGTATCTGTAGATTTTTGTATTTTTTTAAAAAGTGGATAATTTTAGGGTTTTTACATGCTAAGCGACAGTGTCATGCATCTATTGGTGCACAGACAGGTCCCGCGTCTACGGTATAACCAAATCCGAAGCT
The DNA here is from genome assembly GCA_025024175.1 of Rhyzopertha dominica. NCBI lineage: Eukaryota > Metazoa > Arthropoda > Insecta > Coleoptera > Bostrichidae > Rhyzopertha > Rhyzopertha dominica. The sequence continues at coordinate 7,023,598 of QCXZ01000003.1, read as the reverse complement.
CAATAGATCGACTAGCATGTTATTATTTTAATTTAGATTTTATTATTGTAAGTTTATTTTACAACTGTGTTGTACGCTATTACAATTTAAATAAATAAATTGGTATTTTATTGACCTTTTTCTGCAGCCCCCTCACCATAATTTTTATTCATTTATATATACAGATTGCTGAAGATGTAAAAAAAGAAACGATGTAGAGGTGGCACCAAAACTACTGAAACTCCTGCGTCTGTGAACTTGCCAGAAAAAAATTACAGACTCATCAAATGCCACGTAAGTTCAGTATACAGGGTGTTAATTAAGTATGTACTATAACTTTAACCAAGTTATTTTAAGACAAAAACTTCATATAAACATAGGTCCTCAAATGCTTCGTTTTCAGGGTGTTACACTTAAACAAGAAAATATGCCTCACTGACTTTTTTAAAGCTTTTATATTTTTTTCACATTAAGCAACTAGAAATACAATTTTTTTGCCTCTTGAACTTTTTTCGTATCTTGCTTAGTTTTCGAGAAACTTCTTGTGTGGTCCAGGAATATGCAACTAAGCAGACTTAATTTTTTTTCTCGGAAACTAAGCAAGATACGAAAAAAATTCAAGAGACAAAAAAGTTGTATGTTTAGTTGCTTAATGTGATAAAAAAAATATAAAGGTCTTAAAAAGTCAGAGGCGCACATTTTTTTGTCAAAAATATTGATTGAGGTGCCCTCTGGGACGCCACTGAACTTAATAAATTTAATCAAATCAGGGCCAAATGAGCATCTTAACACTACTATTAACACTGTTAAATTTCATCAAAATTGGGTAAAGGATATTTACGAAAAACCATTTTTTAAGTTTAACACCCAGTATTTTGAAAACGAAGCATTTGAGGACCCAGTTTATATGAAGTTTTTGTCTTAAAATAAATCTGAGAATCGTCTGATAAAGTTCTGGTACATACTTAGTTAACATCCTGTATAGTCTAGGTAGAATGGGAATTAAATTCTGATTATTAGTGGAAGGGTAAAAAAAACGTACAGGAGCGGGGAAATACCTAAGTTTGCATTTCCATTGATTAATTCTCAATACCTCAAATGTTATAAAATTCAAAATTAACTGTTTAAAGATTATTTTTTGCACATAATTTTCTCCTGAAATCTCATCTCCCGTGGAGCTTTCTGCTGATATGTTATGAAGGTCATATAGCTATAATAATTATTTTTAATGCAGGGTATTTTTTCTTACGTGAGTGTGTTTCCAAGCCGATTTCGGGATTGTTTTTCTTACCTCATGATTTTTTTTTAATATTTTTATATACTTTTTATTTCATCGCGAAATGTCTAGTTAAAAACATATTTCATCAGAATGTAGAAAACACGAGAAGAATGATACATTATACTTGCCATTGGATTGCGATCTTTTAAGTCATCCTCGTATACACGAATCATTCTCATGTAGGTAAGACAAATACCACAGCTACAACTTGAACTTTAAACCCAAATATTCCGCGTTTAAATAAATGCTCATTGTGTTTACATTCTTGTGAGTTTTTTGCTCGTCTCCTAGCGACCGGTGGCGTGAAATAATTGGCCACTTTTTGCGTGGCCGCTGCAAAAACAGGGCCAGTCCAGTTTTACGACGGGTGAGGTATCTTTTAATACGGCGTTATTTTGTTAGTATCTCTCGGACAACGTTAGTGTACGCGCGCGCGAGTAAAACGATGTGTTTAAAATTTACGTTTTCAAATTTGACTTTCGAGTGTTAGTGATATATGGCCAGTGAAGGAACAAAAACGCCATCGTACTACGTTTAAGTAATGTAAGTAACGTTTTGTAATGATATACTTGAAGGATATAATAAGCTTCCAAACAATATAGTTAGCAGATATTGAACGTTATGAATTTCACTGACTGGTTATCCTCATCATTTATGGCCCATGATTTCCATATTTTTTATTAAATCTACATTAAATATATAGGAAACATTTGCGGGCAGTAATACGATTATTCCATCATTTATAACATATTTATCATAAATTCATTACAGTCTGAAGCGAAATCTGATCGCATACTAGCGTAAACTTCTGCTTAAAAAAGTCGTAAAAAATAACAGCCCTAGCGATGTGTGGTTAAAAGAATTACAAAGAATGTTCAATTTTCTGCCACAACGATGATTTTTAAATAGATATGTCGTCAGATGGAGACGCTATAGGCATCTCCCCGACCCAATTCGCTTTATAAACAAGAAAAAACGAAAACATCATTTCTAGCCTCAATTTTGTGTTTTGGGGCTTGAAATAAATCAATATGTCAATTTTGAGTCCCACCAAATTTTACAAAAGCTGAAAAACTTACATTCAATAGTCTTTTTTTTATTAGAGTTTTAAAAGAGCGTGGAGGGGATAGTGAAGACAACTCTCTTTTTGAAACTGATAAGGTACATTATATCTTGTTCTTCGTTCTGGAAATATACCGATTTTTTCATATCTAATAACACGATAATTAACAAAACAACACAATGTTAATTTGAGAAACATTATCTGCTCAATGAACTACGCCACTGGCTACATGAAAATAGGCGCCTTTTCAGTGTTATCTCCATTTAAAAGTTCTGATCTAATTACCTGATATTTATATCTACATGTATTTTCACCGGTTGTTTCCTGCTATAATCTATATAAATGATGAAACGCTACAATTGATGAATCAAGAACTAATGAAAGGGATACAATTTGTGGACGATCGTAATCGATTTAAAATCACATTACTAGCATTGTTGCTAAAAATTTGGCTATTAAGATGGCCTTCGCAAAAGAAATGGTCCATAAGATAGTTACCCAAAATTTCAGCCCAAAGCAATATTGCCGACGTACAGTTCAAAAATTTTATATGCTGAATAAATACTGATACAATAAATAACGATTTGAAGTCAATTAGTACCATTTTTCAACTATAGGCCAATACATTTTAATGCAGAAAGAAATTTGCCATACTTTTGGGTATAATAATATGATAATATGATGATAATAAAAATGATAACGCCTAAATGTGGAACTTCAAGTTTAGGTGCAAAACAGTTACGATGACATTATCTGGAGATCAAAAAAATCCTGCAAATTTGGTTTATGTAGTCATGTAGGTACTGTAGCTTTTTAATTATACCAATAACAAAAGTAATCCCATACAAAAAATACTTTATTCTAATATTACACTAAAAGCATTAATCAGGTTTAGGCGAGATCTGCGTCAATTTCGGGTATAAATTCATCAATTTCTTCAACTTCTGGTACAAAAATTTCTGCTGCTGTTGCTACACAACCAGCACTTTCTGGCCAATCGCAAACGCTCAGCTCTGCGTTGAAATATAGTCCATCAGGGCATTCCATTTCCCACAGTGCTCCGGATGCACATTCGAAATACTTGGTGCAGTCTTGCGAGTTTGGGTAAAACGCAAGTTCTTCTTCTCCGCACTCGATGGAGGGCTCATCATCTTAGGTTCAAACATGAATAGCTTATGCAACATCCTTTTTTTCAATAACACTCACATTTTGTACTTACCTGCATATGCAGAAGATATTAGTAAAGCCACTGCCAAGAATGTAACTACTGTAAAAATAAATTGCCCTTAAAAATGAATAAATTTAGCAATTCAGAACTTACCCGTTTTCATTTTTACAAAAACTAGTTCTGAATCAGTGTGTATTCAACTTGCTGATTGCTTTTTGATAACATAGCACATGGCACCAAGTGTGATATTTATAGGATAGGTACCTATCATATTTTTATCTCTTATCTCCCTATCTGTTGGATGAAACTTTGCAAAACACTTCATTGCCTGTAAATAATACTGGGAAACTTCGTTGCAAGGAAAACACTAATCAGAATTGTAGTAAGCGATTGCATCAAACATATTTATGGGTGTGCAATGTTTAGGTACTTTATTTTCTGTTTTTACACATTTCTAAGAGCAAAAGCTGAACATATCTATTCTACTTATAATATTATAACTATATTATATTATATTATTATATATATATATTATATATATTATTATTATATTATTATATTATTATAATTTCATTCTGAGGTTTAGCCTTTTTCAACTTATTAGACTGTACTATACGTTATTTGTCTGATTAGTAATGAAATCGATAATTATAAATTTACATCGAGAGCAAGTGAACTACTAAGTTTTAAAAAATGAAGTATTTATTACGTGATTGTCTGGTGATAATTGCTAATAGTGGCGAACTTGCATCGTTTCAAACTCAAAACATCGTGATTATTCATTAATAACAGATAATATAAGAACATCATTATTTTTGCAGAAAATATTTGAATTGGAATAAAAAACATTCAGTTTTAACACCCGTCAATATTTAATTTTAATTTATACATTTTATGGGCTATTCGTATTTGAGAAGTAACAGTATTATCAAGGAACTATACTGGTACATATCGCACTTTACTTTCTGGCTTCTTCTACTGCTTCTTCTTCTTCAGCACCTTCATCTTCAGTCTCTGCTGCTGAACAAGTTACAGATTCCGGCCAATCACAAACGTTCAATTCTGAATTGAAGTAGAGCCCATCTCCACACTCTAGCTCGTAGAGAACCCCATTGGCGCATTCGTAAAATTTACTACAGTCGTCTGGATTGGCATAGAAAACTATTTCGTCGCCCTCGCAGTCACTAGAAGGCTCACCATCTGCAAGAAGTTATGACATTACTAAACAAGTTCATGGCACTAAAAAAATAAAATGATCCGAATCATGACCGACTACCAAGCGATACTGAGGGCTTTGGAAAGCAGCATCCCAGAAAATTTTGGCTTTTGCGTTTTCGGGTAGCAAATAGCACACCCTTAACAGATATAAAGTCAGAAAGAAGTAAGAGTAAGGAAGCACTATGACATCGCTAAATAATTGTAGACAAGCTAGTAAAACATGGCCCAGTCACAAAGATATCGGTTAGTCCTAAAGAAGCTCCAATGTATAGAAAAGAAACTAATACACAACACGAGAAAACTTCTAGTAGAGAAAAGTATCAAGCAACGATCTACGAGATTGACTTATGCGGAGGGTTTTACAGCTTGATGGTCGGCCGTCCTAAACTATTGGGATTAGTGACACGCTTCAAAGTTCCTAAATGGGCCGTATTCAAAAAAATCTTGTTGGCTAAAATTTTAACTTATCCACTATAAATTTTTGAAATTTGTAAGTTGTGATAATTTAGCAATCAATAAAACATAGAAGCTTTTATAACACATTTTATTTAATGCAGACCTGATGCTAACTGGCGCGACCCGCGATCTATTTTTATGTGATACTTTATTGGGTTTAAATATTCCGATGTTAAAATAAAAGCCTTTGCATGTCGTAACGAATTTATACAAATTTAATATAAAAACATACGAATTGGTAAGTAGAAAATTATTTACATTTGTTAGAAAAAATTTACGATAGTGCACAATAAAATTTATACACCGTATCGATTATGTTCATTACAGCTTGTTAATAAGCACATTACAAGAGTCACAAACTAAAAAAAAATACTCACTATCACTTTCACTGCTAAAATCACGATTAACTTCTATTATTAATTCTTATACATGATTCGCTCTGTACCGATTTTCAATTTCCAGTACATGCCGCACTGAATTTCTCCATGCATGGACACTTGTTATTTCAGCTTCTTGTCTAATTTTTAGCAGCATTTCATTGCTGAATTTTCCACCGGTGCTCCCTCGTCGCATTCTTTGTTTCAACTGCCCCCATATCATTTCAATTGGGTTGAAAATGCAATGCTATGGGGGTAATCGTAGAATGGTGTGTCCACATTCAGAAGCGAGAATGTCAATTTTAAATTTCTTCGAGAATTTTTTTGTGCCAAGCACTTCCAACAATTGTTTTTGTGGAGTCCTCTTCGAAATATAAATCTTTTCTTAAAAACTCTTGAATGGTTGCCTTATTAGTTGATGTATTTTATCCAGTTGCTCCTAATGGTAACTAGCGTTGTCCATTACTATGACGCTGTTTGGTGGCAATTTGGGCAATAAAATGTTTTTGAACCAATTTTCAAACACTTCCGCATTCATATCAGAATGATAATCGGTTTAAAATCAGCAATAATCTGTTTGACCAGTTGCCCTACGAAATGTGTTTGTCACAAACGCCTCTTAATAAGTGGCTAAATGTAAGCGTATATGTAGGTATGACTGAATAAGTGAAAAATATTGCACTTGGTACGCTTATATGCTGTAAAACTTTAAAATATAAGTAAACACAAATGCTTTCAATACCGTTTATAGTAGGAGTAGAATGGTTCCGATTTCTTCTTGTTTCCAAAAAATATACAGGTAGAAACCACATTTATGACCCTTCGGATTAAAAGAAAAATTTAACCTGTGAAGAAACAGGGCAGAGGACGATTGCACACCGCAATCAAAAATTAGAAAGTATGGGCTGCCGCATTGAATATGGAATGTTTACCATTCATGGTTATAAAAATAGATACTACTCAGAATACGATTTAGTCATACATTAAAAGCTATTAGATGAGAAATATTTGTAGTTCAAATAATAATACCAAATAATGCTCATTGATTTATGTGTACGGAAAAAAAATTCTAAAAAAGCCTAAACACAATTTTTGGATACGGTCCACTCCGCTGCAAAACAGTGGAACGTMCCGAACCCGTCTGTTATTTACGACAGCTACAGGTAATACTTGTAAACCATTGTGAACGGTAATCGGCTGTTCGTATAATGAGTCTCATAGATTGTTGCTTGCAAGTATAATATCACCCTATCTAGAGGTAGAGAGCAAGTGAATGATAGGCACATACGAAATTACCCAAAGCGTCGATACCATCAAGGAACAGCAACATAAACAGGAATCGAACAATTATTTAAAATTCTAAGAATTTAAGTTCATAATGTGTTCTAGTGCTACCTCCTTGCGTTTACATCGTTATTGTGATTGTCGTTAGGGTGAAGTATCAATCAATCAATCAATACAGAATCAATGGAGCAACATACCTCTTGTTACAGTTAAACTTTTTAAGAGAACTACTCATGTATGTACGAATATAGAAACGATGTCAATTTTTTTTAATTTAAAGCCAACTTACCTGCGTATACATAGCACACTAGAAGTCCAACGGCAACAAAAGCAAAAACTGAAAGTTAAAACCGATTTTTAAGATGAATCATCACAGTGACTAGTTTTTCACTTACTCTTGTTCATTCTGGATTTGTCTTTGCTCGTGTGTTAACAGGTAGTACTCAAAATAATGAACTGTTTTTTAGCTGCTGTCTGACCATGTTTTATACTACTGGTCAAACATGCAAAATTGCTTATCTCTATTATCGGAGGATATAGACACTAGATGAGTAATTAATCATTTGAAGAGGGTTAAATAAACCTACAGCCTTTTCAAATTGCACTCTAATAGCAAATAATACCATTCTGTATAAGTTTTTGTTTTGGTGGGAGAACAAAACCAGAATTCTACGTCTTGAAAGTCGTTTAATCAAATCTTCAGATTTGTGTTTGTGTTTTACGATTGAATAATCATGTTTTTAGTTTATCAATTTCACATATTTTCTTCTTCTGATAGCTATCCTGATTGCTTGTATTGCCCGTCAATCCGTCGTCTCGAGTGTTTTGTAAGATGAAGAATGATTCACAGTGAACAATGGATTTTTAAAACTGTGGGGATTCTTAAGTGTCTATTTAGAAGTAAGACACTTGAGATATCTGAAGTATCGACCAGAAATACGTAGTACATACTCACAGTGTATCACGTTACGGAAGTAGACATTGGAAATTTTCTAGGATAGTGGTCATCGTCAGAAATGCGTTTAAGATCAAATAATTGTAAGATCTTCTTGAAGCATTTTTTCGTGCCTAAATTGGAACGGTGCTCAAAATGTCGCTAAGCTTTGTTATATAAGGTATGAAACTGCTTAACCAATTGGGTATTTGCCATGTATTCATATTTTATTAAGTAAATTGCATTGTAATAGGTAGCATTTAATCCACAAAACAGCTGTGACAGCTTATAAATTCGAAAAAATGGATCGTAAGGTGTATTTTTAATATCAAAAATGTGAATATTTAAAGGGACCGCCAAATCGCGAACATATTGGCCGTGACGTCAGGTCTCTTGTAAATGGCCGCTTGTTTACATCTGGGGTCAGCGCGTCAATTTATCAGTTTCTTGTTTGCGTTCATTTTGTGACAAGCGAATTAAACTACATCAAGAAAAAGTGAAATACTTATGTGTTATGACTTCTGAAAGCATGTTCATTGTTATGGAATTTGTGTACAGCGACAAGCGGTTCAACGAGGCGGAGATGAGGAACGTAAAAGCAACAGCATAAGTGAACTTTTTATCAAATTAACGTAGCATTGATAATTTGATCACAGTGGGTTGTTGGAAACATACTATTTGTAAAAAAATATAAAGAAAAAAAAAATGTAAGAATCAAACATGTACCCTAAACTTGACATTTATTTTACAGGTCATAATAAATATAAATTGCCATTTATTTTCGGGGCTCTTGCGGCTCGTTTCCGGTCTGGCTAACCGTCGAATATATGGGGAACAACGTCGTTCTTTATTATAACATCAACTTAAATCGCATATCATTTTTCATATCCCCTTTAAGCTATAACAAAATGGAAACTGAATGGTAAACACTTATAACCCAAAAAAGAATAATAAAACTTACAGTAAGAATTAAGATGATCTTCACAACAGAGAAACAAACTTTGCGATTTTGGCATATCACGTCTAGGGGCCTTAAACAACTTTTTCAACGTTAAAAATCTCTAGGAACGGTTACAAAAATTTTGTTAGCTGTACAGACTGAAGTACTTTTATAACCATGTACAAAACAACGCTTGTTTTGTTTTCCATACCTAATAGATGCTAGTAAAACTACACAAATCACTTTTTGGTGCGACCTCTTACACCGTCCTTTCAATAAACTCCACACAAAAGCTTTTCAAAGACTACTACAAATACTACAGCATTAAACAGCACGCTTCACGGTATTGTTTACATGACACTTGACGTCACGAGTTGAGTAACCTTGGATAGAAGCGTTTTGGTGGTGACTCCTAAGATTCGAATTTCAGACCTGAAATTCTCTACCTACAAATATTTTTTTGTTTTTTTTTTAACATGGCGTACAATATATATTCACTTCAAGATTCATTTTAAGTAATTTTCAAAAAAGTGATAATACCTCATTCAGAATTATTCGTTCTAAAACACAATTCTTGTTCGTATTTCTTATAATATAATATGTATCAAGTTTTATGTTTTAGTCGCGAGTGCTTAGTAAAGTAAAGAGTGACTTTCTCTATGACAAAGAAAATTTAAAAATTATTTCATCCATCATCACTTTATAATTGAAGTTTGGTTTTATCCACACTTAAGAACCGTATAAAGTACCACTTTATCCAGTGGTGGAATAAAGAAAAATTCAATATTAAATCAATCACATTTTATTTGTTTATTCATAACATTAAGATTTATATTTATAAACATTTCGTTATTTCTGTTATCAAATTTTACTTGACGGCGGTTTCAGAACGCATGTCTATCGAAATTCTTCTTAAAACTGCAATGTCTCTTCTTGAAAGGAGTACCAGAAAAACCTTGGATTTATCTTGCGATGTCCAGCTTATTAGAAATGGATTCCTCGATCTAGCTTTCTGCTATAGCGGAGCTTCTCCACCCACCATGTCGTTTAATTATTGTGAGGTCAGCACCTTTACTAGCCAGTAAAGGTGTTGAGGTCCACCTCATACAACGGCTGCAATAAGCTTCTTTATTTGCCAGATTAAAAAATGTAGCAACTCTTGAAGGGACTTTCGAACGAGTGTTGATTCCAACAGGTTGTGAAAAACACTTTTGATTAGTGTATCGTAAAAGAATCTGTCGTTGGATAAATTCTTTGGACGTAAGGACATGTATTTTCTGCATGTCTCCACATCATTGATAGAGAATCCTCCAGTTATTGTGAATTTTCGTGAAACGCCCGTCTTGGTATCTGGTATCGAAACGAGCAGATATACGCCTAGGCCGTTCATTACAACAGTTATGAACGGCCTAGTATACGCCCCTGTCTTCTACATTACTGATTTTCAATTTCGTGTATATCATGTTTCTTAAGCTGCCAAACAGAACACCATCCATCTTCAATGGTGTAAGGAGCACGAAGGAAATCTTCTGTCTACAGAGGTTTTCTGGAAGTTAGCCAAGTTATAGGTAGCTCTTGAAGATCTCGGGAAATCAGAAACTCATTAGGAGCTGATTGATATTTTTGCCAAGCTTTATGTGTATCTTTCCACATACTTTTTGTTTTCGTATCAGGAATGTGAATCAAAAAGACAGTGTTAAGGCCTTTAACATGACTTATTTGTTCTACCACGAATACGTTCATATCAGCAATTTCTTGAAACTCCCTCGTATACTTCCAACCGCCTTCCATCAACCTCCAGGTTCGTTCCAGCGCGCCTGACACGTTATGCAACTGTCGCTGCAGCGTTCCGGCGTCCTCCTCCGTTTTCCTCGTCACGTCCTTCCCCAGTCGACCACCGTMCGCCGTGGAGTCSGTACCAACATGGCGGCCATGCGCTATACACACGCCGTCGWCTGCAGGATACCAACCTCGCTGAAGACGAAGGCCCAGATCGACGTCGAGGAAGCCAAGAAGCAGCACGAGAACTACGTCAGGCTGCTGAGGGAGCTGGGGCTGGACGTGATAGAGCTGCCCCCAGACGAGGCCCTGCCGGAGTGCGTCTTCGTCGAAGACACAGCCGTGGTCTGCAACGGCACGGCGCTGATCACCAGGCCTGGGGCTCCCCAGAGGGCCAAGGAGGTAAGTTGGTGTTTGTTGCGATGGAGGGAAGCGGTTTCGAGGTGGTTTTCTGTGATGGTTTGATGGTTTCTGTTTGTTTACTATTTTGGAGCACCAGCTGGTGGCAGAAGTTTCTTTAACGACGATTATAAGGTACTAGGACGTAGTAGTATTTGGTAGTCCCTGTTACAAATATGCCTTTCCTAAATTATTTTTGGTAAATGCATTACATTTCATCTAAATTAAATACAGTAAGTTAGTAGGTAGTAGGATAACGAAATTTCATTTTCTAGATATTATTAATAAGCTTTAGTAATCTACATATCTAAAAAAATTATTTTTCTAGACTTTTCATAGCGATCTTGACCCATTATTTTATTAACTTGAGCTTAAAAAAGCTTCGCTCACCACAACATTTGGAAAACAAGAAACCAGGTTTTTAAATACAGGGTGATTCATTAAGAATGGGCTATCTCAGAACTGGAGATACTACACACCAAGATATGGTGATTGAATTTAACATGCTTTATGCAAATTTTGCAGGTTTACGATATACGGGGTGTTCAAAGTTGGAATTTTATTTTGAAATTTCTCAATAAATTTGTGATTTTAAGCAGTATCGTCTGAAAAATTGGCAACTTTGTGTTTTTTGGCAAGATAATTGCGAATTTAATGCTAAATTTAGCACTATGTATACAGGGCGTTAGTTACACCCTGTTACTTAAGTAAATTACAACATATCTTTTTTGCCTAACGAGTTATGGCTAAAATGACTAGAAAATCTAAAAGGCAGTTCCACTTTCAATAAAAAAGGCACTCTTGTTTATTTAATATAACTCTATCAGTTTTTGAGTTATTTACATTTTACATTTAATGAATTTCGTTTGTTGTAAAATGAATTTATTCTTTTAACAGCAACAGTAATAAAACAATCAGTAACACAGTAATAAAAGAAAACTTTAAAGTAAATGCTCAAAAGGACCGCCTTCCACTTCAATACACTTTGTAAGGCGTATACTTGAAATATCTTTGAATGTTAAATAACATTTGTCGATTATTTTTAATAATATTAGCAGCTTCTCAAATTTTCTGTCGTACTTCTTTGATAGAATTAATTGTTTCTTTGTAAACCATGTTCTTCAATTGTGACCATATTGAGAAGTCTAGAGGGTTGAAATCTGGACTTCTAGGTGGCAAACAAATTCATTGCCACGCCCAATCCACCGGTGATGAAAATATTCATTCAGGTATTTGCGTACTGGCAAAAAAAATGTGGCGGTCCCCGTCTTGCATAAACCACACCGCCTTATTGGTACATCTTCTAGTAGTGTGTTTAAATTTTGTTCATGGAAGTTTAAATAGAGGGACCCGTTCAGATTAGGAGGAAGTTCAAAAGGACCAATAAAGAAACCAGATATCACACCACCCCAAATATTTATGCTGAAAATGTCGTTCCTTTAGAGCATGTGGATTTTCGGAGTCCCACAAATGATTGGTTTTCCAATTAAAAACACCTCGTCTAGTAAACGTCGCCTCATCGGTGAAAAGGAGGTTATTAAGAAAATTCTGGTTTTCGGTTTGTTTACCTAGGATAAATTGAGCAAACTATAAGCGAACTAGTAAATCTTGAGGTAACAAATTTTGGGAAGGAGTTATAGTGATATGGATGGAGATTATATTTCTTTAAAGTTCTGCAGAGAGACGATTACCTTATTCCTGTTTCCGCACTTAACCGACGAGTACTAACATCTGGATTTTCCGATATACGAACTAAAACCTCGTCTTCATCATCGACGTTGATAGTTTTTCTAGCACCATTTAATCTTTTAGGACGAAAACACCCTGTTTCGCCTAGGTGGATGTAAATACGTCTGATCAGTTTGTGATTGGGTTGTCTTCGATTTGGAGATAACTCCACTATAATTTGACTGAGCAAAAACACAAATCATATCGGGCATTTCACTGTTAGAAAATTCATTATGTCGTGGCATTTTCTTATTTTAGAATTTTTACTACAAATAATACTAAGTAAATTAGAAAAAATACAATAAATACTCTTACTTAGTGACAGTAAACTTGACAAATATTTCTGTACAGGAAAAATTGATAAGTGGTGAAACAAGCGTACTTGAAAAACAGTCAAAGTAATAACGGTGGCTTAGGAGCCTTTACACTGAATGTTTAAAATGCAAATAACTCAAAAACTCATAGAGTTACATGAAATAAACAAGAATGCCTTTTTTTATTGAAAATGGAACTGCCTTTTAGATTTTCTGGTCATTTTAGCCATAACTCGTTAGGCAAAAAAGATATGTTGTAATTTACTTAAGTAACAGGGTGTAACTAACGCCCTGTATACATGGTGCTAAATTTAGCATTCAATTCGTAATTATCTTGCCAAAAAAACATAAAGTTGCCAATTTTCCAGACGATACTGCTTAAAATCACAAAATTATTGAGAAATTTTAAATTAAAATTCCAACTTTGAACACCCTGTATCTCGTAAACCTGCAACATTTGTATAAGGCATGTTAAGCTCAATCACCATATTTTGGTGTGTAGTATCTCCAGTTCAGAGATGACCCATTCTTAATGAATCACCCTGTATAATATTGTTAATTATTTCCACTGATGACATTGGTTCTTGCATCTGACCAGCAAAAATATCCTTATAATATTTAATTTTATTATACAGTTGCATACCTTCCAAATTTTTGACAGTTTTTTCGTTAACTATCATTTTTATGTCAAGATGTATTATACATTGCAGAAATTTCATAAAGAAAGCTAAACAACGAGTTGCATTCTTTCAGTTGGCTAAATTATTCACTCACAGGAAGCTGACAAATTAAAACAGAACAAATAAATTTAACACTTATTTTTTTCTGTCAATGATKCTGACATATATTTGGTTTTAGATCTCTTTTAGCATCTTCAGATAATTCAGCTAAAGCAAAAGCTACWTCTATATTTTTTGCTGCAAAAGCCGAACTGCACTAATTTTACTCTCCCACCTTAGCATCACTAAGAGGTTTCAAACATTGAAGCGAAGCTGAAAGAAAAGTATATATTTCCWATACAACTACTAAGCTCCTCTAAAAGATATGGAGTTGACATCCTTAAAATACTACATTTTCTTTTCGTAAATGTTTTATTTTAGTAAGACAAGTGGCAATTGAAAGCTGCTTACTATGCTCTGCCATCTTAATTTTATCGAAGTTCTGTATAAATTAATGTAACTTTGAGAGATCAATATTGGTCGCAACTTGTTGAATGTTCAAGTTTCTTCAATAGGAGGTATTCGACCTTTTGGTTTAATAAATTAAGTAAACTCTTTTTTCAGTGCCAAGCTTTCGTCTTTTATTTAAGACATCATGAGGGCTTCTACAATAAATTTACAACGGAGAAAGAGCAGAAGTACAATAAACGGTTTTAAGTTATTCTTTATAATACTATTAATTTTCGTATAACAAGGAACGGATGAATTATTCCTAAACCATTAAAATACACGCTAAAATTATACGTTTAAATTCAGCAAAACAGAAACCAAATATAGACAGTGCAATATGTTGGCGTCAAAAATCACAGTTTTCCGTTATGGCAATATATATTCTGTGGTTGTTGTTAACTGCATGTGTAGCTGCACATGCACATCAGTCATTTTTCTTAGAAATATATATATATATATATATATATATATATATATATATATATATATATATATATATATATATATATATATATATATATATATATTTACCCACTGAGATGTTTGACCCACATACATATACGCTGTCACAATTGTTACATTTTAGACAGTATATTACATTTAATTTGAATTTTGTTGGTATTTTTGATTTTAATTTAGTAAACAAATTTGAACATTTTTTTATATTGCGTCTTGCAGTTTTAATATTTTCCAAATTAAATGTTCTAATTAAGTTTGAAGTTAATTTCGTGATATTTGGTAGTGACCCCCCCACACGCATTGTCTAATACAATTACTGCATTGGTTGGAAGCTTTAGTAGCAGTTTTTCACAGAAATCTGTGTTTGCCTTTTTTAAACACACCATAATCTATTTCTGCATCTTGCAGAGAATTAATGCACAAGAGTATGCTACAACTGCTATTTCTGTACCTACGACATCAATCACTGCTTTATATTTAGAAGTTTTTGTCAAAAACGATCCAAAATAAGTCAGCTTATAGAGCATCCCCACTTGGTCTTGTGGGCAATGGATATATTCTTCTGTATAAACTCGACATAGGATGTAGTTCGATTATGTTTATTATGTTTCTCTATTGTGACACTAAAGGTATCTCCTAACATCTCATTATTGTTTACTTCGACCCTTCCTAACATTTTTAGCGTGTTCTACGCGGACGACACAGCTCATAGCTGCAAAATGCCTGTCACCATGCACCTGCAACTAGAAACCGTTTTCTAATCCAATTTGAATTTTAAATCAGTCTGGCGTAATGTGGTGCTTCCCAGTGCTTGGTATGTTGTTGCTGTTTCAGTAAAAAGTTTATGATCCCGAGACTATAACAGCGGTGCTCCATTTTTACGACATATACAAAGTAAATTGCCTTCAGAATTGCATTCCAAAATGTAGGCGAATATGTAGGTGGACGAATATTAAGCACAGGTGCAGATTGAATCTAGAATGGCAAGGTTTTCATGACCTGTTGTGTTCTTTTGTAGCTATTATCGCGACAACAAGGGCTCGAATAACAAAAAATGTATATGGTTTTATTAGAAAAAATATGACGTCTGCTCTGTTACAATGGCCTCAAGATGAAGCTCTTATTAAGGCTGTTCATACGTTTTGGGCCAAGTAAAATTTTTAGGGCGGTAACATAATTGGTCCACGTCGACGTGACAAAGCCTGACACTATATTGCAGCTGCACTATTGGTCTGCAACCTGTCACTCTAATATTGACAGCATATTGCACACAGACCAACCGTTTATGAGCACGGTAATTTACCATTTGAGCAAAAGTTACTTTTTCTGGTGAAACTCTTATTTTAATTCAATTGAATTACGTGTAATTAATTTTACACCAAGTAAATTTATTACATTCTTACAACTCTGACTTGTACCCTTTATCCGCAAGTGAAACTTTTTTGACGAATAAATACTTTTATCAAAATTTAAAAAGTAAAGTAAGTAATAGTATGTTTTATTATAAAATCCAATCAAGATAGATTTTGTTTGTAAATATATTTGAAAAACTCAGAAACGTGAATAAAGATGCAATAAAAATTCATTATTTTTGCTGCGATAAAGAAAAGAACAAATGTTTTGCGTTTCAAAATTAAATTTTCTCTGGTGCTCTCGTCTTATTTATTGTTTGTTTTAATCTTAATTTTTTTCTGCAAAAGTTAGTGTGAATTTCGAAAAAGTACGTAGACGACTCCCGAGAGAAATAATTTAAGCGCTCAGATAAAAAATCTCAAATCGATATGATGAAAAATACGGATTTTATCCTGCATAAACCATGTAGAGTAGTATGTACGTATAAACAGCCTTAAACAACTTATCTGTGTCATTTTCACTAATGTTACTTAATTGTCAATTATTTTGTAATGATTTACATGGAGTGTATGGTTGTTATATGCTATGGTTGTGTTAACATTTTTCAAAAATGAAAATAAAATTTTACCTAACTTTATAAGTTTGGCTAATTAGAACCTTTTTTAATTTCTAAATTGAGCCTCCTTGTAAAAACAGTACTCTGTTTGAGAACTATACAAATCGCAGCGTAGAACCCTAGAAACATTAAAAATTTCGTTCGAAATGAACATATATTGTGTAACTAAAACTGTTTTTAATCCCTGGTCTGGTTCACCTATCGGCGTAGTTTCTATTGCGTTGTTGGAGCATCCTCTCCTGTTTACTGATGCTGGTATTGAGCTGTTGCAGATGTAAACTAGGTCACTTGTGTCTGTGTCCCGTTTTTAGCACTTATTGGGGTTAATTTTCGCACTCAACTGAGTGTTAGCGAATCCCTTGAGGACCTTGGAAAGGGATCTATCGGTTTCACTTTTTCGATTGACCTAATTCATTGTTCAAAGGGCAGGTTACTAAAAATAGTTGATAGATCACAAAGACTTAAATCTAGTTTTGCTTTTATCGGTATAGATTGAGAAAAACTTTTCGACATGATGAAATGTTTTGTACGGGGTTGGTGTATCTCAAGATTTCGTTTTGGGACCAGTCCTGTTCTAAATCAAATGATTTACCTAATTTTAATTTATTTTTGGATGGTGTTGGTGCGATACTTCATGATACATTGTGCTTGTGACGTTTTTAGATGGAATATGCAGATGATGAAACAAAAGTTTTGGGATTTCACAATACCTGCTAAAAAAAGTACGGCCTTTGAAGCTTTTAGGCGCGGTGATACGTTCTGGTGCTGATCAACTACGTCCACAAAAATTTTTGGTGTCACCATTATCGATGGATGTCTATTATCACTAATACTTGTCAGTTTTGAACAATTAAGGCATTGCAACTGCGATATTCATAGTACTTTGTGTATCGCATCGAATATAGTATTTCACTCAAAAAATTGTGCACGAATCAGATAAAAAATACAAATAAAATGAACTTAGTGTGAATTTAAATTCAGTCGTCGTTTAGTCGTTATTACAAATACAAATTTTACACAGCCAAGACAGTAATTATTAAGTAAAAAAAAGAATGGGAATATAAAATAATTAGCCTTACACAAAAAAGATACAAAATACTAACATTTGTTTACTTACACATTTTTTTCAACTACAACCTGGTGAGGTCTGTTTGCATGGTGTATTTATAGCCATTGAACGTTTCGTTTATTGTACTCTCACTGTTTCTCAAACAAACATCGGTAGCTGTAATCGGTCTACTTTGTGAGAATGTAAACATTCTGTCGAAATAACAAAGTTACTTTTTGGCCGACAGTTACATAATAATCCAGTGTCTATCGCGGTACATCCAAATCAAAGTAAAACAAATAAAACAGAACTTGATTTAACATTTTTCGAAAACTGTCATCAAAAGCTGACATTTTCGWTAAATTTTCAGTTGACAAAAGGAAACTTTTTTGTCACCTAAAAATGTAAAAAAAATATTCTMTCAAAACTTATTTGTAATTTTAAACAGTAACTATTATATAAAAAACAGTATCAAGACGATTACAATTTATTTTGCACTACATGTAAATTGAAAGTGCCGATATTGCAGTTAGTTAAATTTGTGCCAGATCTACTGTTATCTAGTTATCGTAGCTTTTAGTTCTGGGTGTTCAATGAAGTTGCTGCTATAATTGTTTAAGTTTACTGCGCACGTTGTATTATTGGTAAGTTCTGCAGGCTCTGCTGAAAATGGTAACAGTTATTTGCGACTGAATTTTTATTTTGAATAGAATCTTCTATATAAGTCTCCGCTACCGTCCCAGAACGCCACCCCCCATGTCGTTTAATCGTGGTAATATCGGCGCCTGCTTCGGCCAACAGAGTGGCGGAAGGAGTGCCCTGTATAAGTTTCTGGATGAGACAAATTGAGATACATTGCTATTTATTTTGGCACATTCCTTATTTTGTTGACGCCAATCACTTGGTTAACACATTTTTCTTTGACGTACTTAGCAAAAAATCTTCGACTTGCAGTAACTGCCGGGCGTAAAGCACAGTATTTGCGGCATATCTTCATTTGGTCGGACTTGAAATCATAAAACATCTGGGAGTATGAGTTTTGAAATCGGGAATTCTAATAATAATAATTGAATTTTTGTCTTCTACATCATCTGTCATTCAGTAGTTCATTCCTTCTCAATCTCATCACAAACACCAATAATTAAAATGACCTGACAAGTTGCTCAGAATTAGATAAGTCAATAGATTTATGTTTATTTTAATTACCTTTTCTAGCAGAAATCTACTCTTTCGTTAGAATTCTGGACTTTTTTTGGACGGTAGGTATCCAACTGATTTGTTTTTTAAATATGGTATTAGTTTCGAAAATTTTCTGATATTTACATTTCCTTTAGCACTCAATGTACATTTTAGCATGGAATATGCTGACCATAATGTTACGACGCTTTTGAACTGCCATCGGTTAGAATCATTTATTTTTTGTATAATTTACCCTTCTATCTGTAAATTTACACTTTATCTGTAAATTTATAGTGTATCTGTAAATTTATATTTTATCTGTAAATTTACACTTTATCTGTAAAACAGTTTATCTGTAAATTTACACTTTGTAGATTTAACTATTGAGCCGATAAGTTTGATTTAGCACATAATGTTTATACATTAATTGTGTGTCATACAGTGAGAAGTGAATGTTGCTGTGCTAAAACTAAATTATTAAAATGGAACGACATAATATGAGGGAAAGGAATAGGCTTATTCAACCATACTTTTTGTTGGGTTTAAATCACTTCGAGATTGTTGCTATTCTTCAGACGAATGAAAGAATAACTATAAGCTTATAGCAGTTACGAAGGGTACTAGGTACTAGGTACTAGGTTTAGAAGAAAGCGTTTTTATGGTATCCCATCCTCGATTCGCTTCTTGGAGGCACAGCTCGCTGAGAGTGGTCAACTGCACGGGTATCGCTGGATGCATCTCAAATGCCTACAAAATGGATTTGTAGTTACACAGAAGACAATTAGGCAATTGCTGCAAATACTGGACCCTGAAGGAGTTGCAACTTGTCGCCGAAGAAGGTTTAGGAGCAGAATATATTTTTAATAAAGGACCTAATTATATGTGGCACATAGACTGCTATGATAAATTAAAACCATTTGGTATATGTATAACAGGATGTATTGATGGATATTCTCGCCATATATTGTGGCTAAAGGCGGGTCCCAATACCAGTGATCCAGCGATTATAGCATACCACTTCAGACCTGGGCACAGAAAATGGGATAATAGGAAGGATTCAAAAAGATTTAACTAACAACGGCATAAGAATGCAGACTTCTTTACCACCATTTTTGTATAGTAGAAGTATTGCAAATCAAAGGATTGAGTCCTGGTGGTCAACGTTGCGTCGACAAAGTTCACATGAGGTAAAGGACTCTGGGCATTTATCGGGAGATTTTTTGGACAAGGCCTTAATTGTTTGTTTTTTTATTTTTAAGGTCAGTTTTTTTATGGATCTTTGAACAACGTCTAACGTAATACATTAGTAGTCAAAAACGTATTGAAAATTGCACCGCAAGATGTTATTACAGCTAGGGGACTATATTTACGACTAAGAGTGATAATACAAGACATGCTTGGAATATTAAGATAAAAATGCCTGTTCGTAAGCCTTTATTATACATACACAACTTAAGCAATTTTTTTAACTGAAAATAAATACTTAAAAACAAATTGTATTGTTTCTAAATAAACTGTTACAATATAGGTACCAACTTAGTACATTTAAGAGAGACTATTCACTTAACCAAGATAAATACAAAGTTATAAAAATCCGAAAATTAAAACCAAAAACAAATGTTGACCAAAAGTTGGATAATAGTATTTGCACAAATTCATAAATTCATGCAGATCCACATTCTGTTGAATTTAGAATTGCAAAGTCCATATTACCCTTAAATTCATCATGAGTTACATGTAAGTTAGGTAACCTGAGCTCAATTGCACATGTGCTCACTGTGGGAAAGACTGCGTTTTCTGTGAGAAACGAAATTTTTGGCGTTACTTGAAATCCTAAAGTAGGAAAAGCATCAGCCCCCGTTGCAAATATAAAAAAACTGACTGACAGATGACAAAACACTCCCGCCAATGTATTTTACAGACAACGTATACATTCTGTCGTAGTAAATGTACTTTATCTGTAATAAAGTGTAAATTTACAGATAAAGTGTAAATTAACACATAGAAGTGTAAATTATACAAAAAATAAATAATTCTAACCGATGGCAGCTCAGAAGCGTCGTATAATGTCGAAGGTTTAACCTTATTAATTTTATGTTCGAAATATGCCAGTAATACCGCTTCGGACACTTTTTTAATTTTCTTTGAACCGCACTACGCTTTAAATTCGTTATAGGCGATCTCGTATTGTCTCGACGATTTTTTGGGAATTAATTGTGAAACAGCACTTTGCGCCGCTTCCAGTACTTCTCATGATAAATGCCCTTCTTCACTTTCCGAGCTCATTTCACACCCTTTAGAATATGAATAATTAGAATATATTATAATTCTGAAATTACTTTTTCTGACCAAACAATGTTTATTGTTTATTAGGTTGCTATCGTTATGACAGGCAATGCCACCGCACCTAAAATGTCTTGATTCAAACAATAGTTTGAAGGATTTCAAATATAAATTAAATTTTATAAAAATTAAAATGCATGTCTATGCTGTGCTGTGTTGTATCTCGAACGCGAAATGCTTTTGTGTTCTCGGATGGATAACTTCCATTCTTGAACGCAAAAGTATCATTTCGCGTTCTAGATACAAAAATAACTATTGTCTGAAAGAGGTAGATTGAAAAAATTACGTTTTTTCTATTTTCTCTGTTATCAGAGCATATATCTGAATTCCTTCTTTGTATAATGGTCTTCAAAATGTAACTCTTCTTTAATAGGGAAGTCTTGAACTTCTCTCATTTTTACTGCTGTTTTTCGGAACTTTATCAGTTAGTACAGAATTGTAACTGGCATTGTCGAACACAATAACACTACCTTTTGGAATTTTTCTAATTAAGTTTTCTGTCAGAATGATAGTTTGCGAGAGCATTTTTGAATTATTACACCCTAGATGTAAAGTGCACCAATCCATTTTCACTCCCGGCATGAACAATTGAAATTCTTTACCTTTAGAAGGTGGAATATTTAAAGCACATTTCCTAGAACCGCCAGTCCATCCCTTTTGGACTGTTTCATGCGTATCAAACCAAGTCTGGTCTAAATAAAATATTTGTCTATTTTCTTCTCGATATTGTTTGACTTGTTGTAGATAACGATGTCGCCACTTAGTCACTACGTCACTTTCCTTTAAATGGTTTATTTTATTAATACGCTGGAACGCGAAACCAAATATCTTGCGTTTTTTGTAATTTTCTCTATTATCAGTGTAGGTATTTAAAATCTCTATGCAATGTGTACAGTATGGTGTATAGAAGATGTCCAGTTCTTGTTATGTTGGGTATTTTGCACACTCTCCTTCCTGAATACTGAAGAAATTTAACACTTTAGGAGAAGCATTTTCGTTCCAATCTATTTTACAGCCCTGGAATACGTTCAAAGTATTTTCATGTAGTATTTGAACAATTTTGATAGACGGGTGTTTTGGTTCCAATCTAGAATGACAAAGGTTAGATATAAATTTGTTGATGATCGTCGGAGGAGGGCGTTTTCTCTTTCCTCTGACATATTTCAACACAGCCGGATGTATACCAGGTACAGAAGCTTCCCAGAATACTCCACCAAAAATATTTACGCCATTTCGTTTATTTTTATGAAGTTTAACGAGCCCCTTGGGATTTTATACAGGTATTAATTAGGTCCCTCATTAAAATGGATTACATCCAGTTATTTTGGGTACGCCGAGACAACTTACGGGAGTAACAAGATAAATTTTAAGCCGTTTGTGATAATTTCAGTGTCATTGTTTTGCTCGTCTGCTGCTAGTATGATTTAGTCCAGGTCGGTATAATTTGAAATAGCTGTCTGTGTATGGTGGCATAAATTTAATTACAAATGAGCGAGTGACCCAAATATAGATACAATGGCGTAATCTACTGCTTTTGTACTCCCATAACTTTATTATTTTCAATTGTCAGGCTATGGTGTCATACAAGGAGATGCGCATGTATGTCAAGACTAATCCTAATCGTCCGACTAGAAATTTGTGCTAATTGGGTATTTTCACTTTTTTTGAAAACTACGTAAAATAAATCTTGAAGTGCATATATATCCTATGCAATGTTAAAAAAAAACAAAAAAAATATTTGTAGGTAGAGAATTTCAGGTCTGAAATTCGAATCTTAGGAGTCACCGCCAAAACGCTTCTATCCAAGGTTATTCAACTCGTGACGTCAAGTGTCATGTAAACATTACCGAGGAGCGTGCTGTTTAATGGTGTAGTATCATTCTTGTATTGGAAAAGCTGTTGTGTGGTGTTTATTGAAAGGACGGTGTAAGAGGTCGCACCAAAGAGTGATTTGTGTAGATTTACATGCATCTATTATGTATGGAAAACAAAACAAGTGTTGTTTTGTACATGGTTATAAAAGTTCTTCAGTAAGTACACCTAAAAAAATTTTTGTAACCGTTCCTCGAGATTATCAACCTATGAAAAAGTTGTTTAAGGCCCCTAGACGTGATATGCCGAAATTGCAAAGTTTGTTTTTCTGTTGTAAAGATCATCTTAATTTTTACTGTAAGTTTTATTATTCTTTTTGGGATTATAAGTTTTTACCATTCAATTTCCATTTTGTTATAGTTTGAAGAGGATATGAAAAATTAAATGCGTTTTAAGTTGATAGAGGGAAATATTATAATAGAGAACGACGTTATTCCCCATACATTCGAATGTTAGCCAGACCGGAAACGAACCGCAACAGCACCGAAAATAAATTGCAATTTATGTTTATTTTGACCTCTAAAATAAATGTCAAGTTTGGGGTACATTTTTGATTCTTACATTTTTATGTTTACAAATAGTATGTTTCCAACAATCCACTGTGATAAAATTTTCAATGCTACGTTAATTTGATAAAAAGTTCTCTTATGCTGTTGCTTTTACGTTCCTCATCGCCGCCGCATTGAAGCGCTTGTCGCTGTAAACAAATTCCATAACAATGAACATGCCTTCAGAAGTCGTAACTCATAAATATTTCACTTTTCTTGGCGTATTTTAATTTGCTTGTCACAAAATGAACGCAAACCACAAACTGATAAATTGACGGGCTGAGGCTGACGCGTAACGCGCTGACCCAGATGTAAACAAGTGGCCATTTACACGACACCTGACGTCACGGCCAATATGTTGGCGTTTTGGCGGTCCCTTTAAGTATTCACATTTTTAATATTAAAAATTCACCTTACGATCCATTTTTTCGAATTTATAAGCTGTCACAGCTGTTTTGTGGATTAGATGCTACCTATTAATATGCAATTTAATAGAATATAAATACATGGCAAATACCCAATTATCGATAGTTTGAAAGTATAGAAATATCGTTACCATCTCTACAAGTGACTACGTCTTCTATAGTGCTACTAGGTGTATCTAGGCAATATTTRGAATTTAATAACGTTTTTTTTCTTTTTGGAAATTAATATACATTTGTAATAAATTGCAGAAATAACTGTATGTACCTGCTACCTCATAAGTTTGCCCTTATGAACATATCGGTTCGAGTTATACGCGACAAACCACATGAGTACACTGAGTTCCATTTAATAATAATTGAATTAATCTTAATATGCTCAAACTCCCGTGTCAGGATGTTGGTCATCAATCAGAACCTCAAGTCGCAGGACGCCAGATAGTTCCTAAATGGACTGAACATGACGTTAACTGAGTTAAGCAGTTGTGCACAGAGTACGTAACTACGAATATAAATTGATATACTTGAGAGAAGACCGTCCCAGTTAAGGCTATTGGAGGTCTATATTTAGAGATACACGTTGAACTTGTGATATAATTTATGTAGATGGGTATAGAGCTATTTTGGGGATGAAATATTGAACGATAAAATAGGAAGTTGACCTGGTTTAGACGAAAATGGAATTATCGGATTGGAGATGTATTTTAGGAACTTGGTGAAGTCTAGCGTTGCCGGGAAGCGAAAATTTTCGAATATTTTAGGATTGATGATGTAGAGTACTTCTATTTTCATTAATCACAATCATATTGTTTATCTTTGGTAGAAGTTAAGTTATTGTTGTTTATTTTAATTTTTATTTTCATAGAATGAATCATCCAACAATAAAGAGCGAAACGACCTAATTTTCTTATCATTGTTAATGTTAATAGTTTGAATTAGTATCGTAGATATTCTCTTGTTTTTGTTGTGTTATTATATTTATCTTTCACTGAGTTTTAGAGATTATAGAAATTATAGTTATAAACAGCTTTCATCAAATCGTTACTCCACTTTTTCCATGCATTTAATCAAACCTGCAAAAGCTCACGTGTTTTAAAGTTACGTTATTAAAATACCAAATCCAGCTTCCAAAAAAGTATCTACTCGTTGAAAAGCAAGAGTGAGGGCAAGAAAAAGTGAAGCATTTCTGCGACTTATTTACTCCACATGGAACAGCTTGTGACAATTGAGATATCAAATATTTAGTCCATTTTTTCTTTCAGAAATAGGAGAGTATATTTGACCATTCACGGAAATTGATTGGCGCTTCAGATTTGTCGAGATTTCTTGAGCCCAACAAAGATCTCTGCTTAAATCCCCAAGAAAAAACATCCGTTCGATCTGAAAGAGACAAAAACTTCAAACCTGCTTTTTCATTGCTTTATTCCTAGCGCGCCGGAAAACAACCTGTTAAATCCACTTTGGAACTCATTTAAACAGAAGCATTGCCTGACTATACCGGGGGAGCACACATCCCAAGGGAGGTCAAGCACAATTTCACCTAATTCGTGTGGAAGGACTTCCATTCCACAACGTCGCGCCGTGGGATACATTGAACTTGACGGGATATTTTTCGTGCAGTCACGCCATAATGCAACAGTATACCCAGTAGAGCGGTTTAAAAATAGAAGGAATTACTTGACTGAAGCTGGTCAGATTCAGTGGGCCAGATTGATAAATACTAAAGCAATTTTGCAAATGAAATTATGAACGTTATTGGAATTTGAATATTTTTGGTACCTTCACTAATGACTATACAGGGTGATTTTTTGAAAACTTCACACCTTAAATAACTTTAAATATAGCAAAAATTTAAAAATTTGCAAAAACAGGTAAACTTTTGTTTGCAGGGGGACAACTTTTGACATAAGTTTTTAATGGATAGCGCTTACTCTTTGACACCCCTTTAAAAATTTTAAATGAAACTATACATCTTGTGATACATCATTTGAAAGCTTATTTCACAAAGAGTCTGGCCATGTAATTAGTTTTACCACGTTTAACTTATTGACGGAGTAATAGATTAATAGTGCCTACGAAACAGGTTGCTTATTAAATTGAATATTTTGGACTCTTTTCAACAAAATGTATTTTATTTTAGAGCGGAAATAAAATTTGTCCTTACGAGAACTCAAAATTTAAACAAACAACTTGTAAAAAATATGACACTTAAAAAAAACTCCCAGAATACTGAAAATTTTCTTTTAACATTATTATTAACATTAAAGTATTTATCATGTAATTTTTTAGAAAGTCCATGTCCACGAAAAAGAAAAATTATTTATTTGTAACTCCAAAAACAGTGTGAACAAAACCATAGAAATTCAAACCTTACAACAGATTCTCAAAATGTGCACCACCTCTTTCCATACAATAATACAGACGGTTCTCGAATTCCTGCTGCACTTTTCGGAAAGTTTCAGGTGGAATCCTCCTGCACTCGTTAATAATTCTTTCTCGCAGATCGTCCAGGCTAGTAGGTTGTGTTTTGTAAACCACAGATTTTAAATGACACCATAGAAAGAAATCTAAAGCAGTCAAATCGGGTGATCGTGGCGGCCATTCAATTGTTCCACGCCTACCAATCCAGTGAAGAGCAAATCTATGATTTAACCAATTTCGCACATTAATGGCGTAATGCGGTGGGGCTCCATCATGTTGGTAAAACAATTCGTATTCATCCAACATTGGATTTCCTTCAGGGTCACGTTGGTTTTCTAATTGCTCTGTGATTAAAGGATCAATAACGTTATCAAGTAATTCTAAATACATTCCCCCATTTAGCGTCCCATCAATGAAAATTGGACCTACAATTGCGTTG
Organism: Rhyzopertha dominica; assembly: GCA_025024175.1. Lineage (NCBI taxonomy): Eukaryota > Metazoa > Arthropoda > Insecta > Coleoptera > Bostrichidae > Rhyzopertha > Rhyzopertha dominica. Next base: position 6,996,811 of record QCXZ01000003.1, on the reverse strand, counting down.
CCAAGTATTCCAGCCCAGACGTTCAGCTTCTGAGGAACTTGTGTATGACCTTCTTGAAAAATATATGGATTTTCGTCACTCCAGTACCTGACTTTATGTTTATTTACAGAGCCGTTAAAAAAATTGCATTCATCACTGAAGCAGATATTTTTTATTAGATTTGGATTTACTATAATCTTTTCTGTCATAATTTCGCAAAATTGCAGTCTTCTATCGAAGTCATCTTCGCCGAGTTCCTGGAGAGTTTTCATCTTATAGGGATGGAATTTGTTCAGTTTTGTAACTTTCCTTACAGATGAATAAGAAAGTCCAGTGGCGGTAGAAATGTTACGCAAAGAGCTAGTTGGATCCATTGCAAAATGACCAAGTACTTCAAGTTGGGCCATTTCATCAACGACTCTATTCCCTGCCCATTTTTTGTTTACTACAGATCCAGTGCCTTGAAATTTCTGCACGAGATCGAGAATGTACCCAGCGTCAACATTTTTATCAGCGTGCCGTTCGTTAAAACACCCTTGCTGACGCATGAGCACAGCTATGCTCAGCACCGTAAATAAAAATTATTTCTACCCTTTCGGCAGTTGAATAAACCATTATCACTTGGACTCTCACTTTAAAATTTCACGCGATTTATAAAAAGGAATGTGAACAAAAAGATGGTCGTGCCAAAGAAGTAGCCAAAAAGTTGAAACAAAAAATTGGAAACACAAAGTAGATAATTATTTAGCCAATTCAGTATAAACTGTCGAGTTGCAATATCAAGTAATGTCGAAAGAAAATTTTAAGTATTTTTGGCATTTTGCTTAGGTGTAACAATTATTTTTTTACAAGTTTTTTTAGGCTTAAGTAAGGACAATTTTTATTGTAACTGCAAGACAATAAATTTTGTTAAAAAAGTCCAAAATATTCCATTTTATAAGCCACTTGCTACAATGCATTTTTTGACCCACTACCCCGTCAATGGGTAAAAAATAGTAAAACTAATTACATGGCAAGACTCCTTGTGTAATAAGCTTTTAAATGATGTATCGTAAGATGGGTAGTTTAATTTAAACTTTTTGAAGGGGTATCTACCCCGCTAAGAGGGTAAGCGCTAACCATTAAAAACTTATCTCAAAAGTTGTCCCCCTGCAAACAAAAGTTTACCTGTTTTTGCAAAATTTTAAATTTTTCCTCTATTTAAAGTTATTTAAGGTGTGAAGTTTTCAGAAAATCACCTGGTATAGCTTCTTTTACTCCTTAAGAGAGTAATGTGTATTTTGCTTCTGTGAAGAAGTTACACCTTTCAATTAAATTGCACTTTTCCGGTTTTATAACTTGTTGTTTCAAATATATGTACACAAGAAGGGGTAGTTTCGAAAACCTAATCAGTTCTAATCAAACTATTGAGCGAATCAATTCATATTTTACGAAATGTGGCGACCATGGCAAAGTGACTTAGTTGATCAAGTGAATGCCAATAAATATCTGGAATGTGATCGAAATGAGGATGAATCGCGTACCAAGCAAAGAAAACGCTTCCTTCAATCCTACGATGAAAGAGCTATTTTTGAACTACATAGCTCCATTTGTTGTTGTTGTTGCACATCAAGCCTTCAGTCACATATAATTATGTCATGTTTCCTAAAAGAGCACTGACCCACTCCGTTCGTGATCAAACATCAATTTTGGTTCGCCATAACGAACACTCTGCACAAGCAGCAAGTGCTACGTGCTCATACTGTCTAATCGCCTTCGCATTGCACATGTATGAACCGCAAATATGGCTGAAAAGCACGTCTACACTATCTCGAGTGCTTTCCAGCCTATTGAGGTGTTGCTGAAAAGAAGTGGTTATCAAGTGAGCTCTTTTCGACCCCGTACTTTCATTCAGGACTTATTGTTCCTTCGTTGTATGCAGAACTGTTCGGTGTGGTTTAGCATACATCATGAAAGGCTTGTGTTCGCTAGCTTCTGAACACAGACCGACTATTTGTGGAACAAAGCGTTTTGTATTCAAACTTACTCTGCTTTGGAAGAATGGAGAATGGTAGATACTGTATTTTTAAATCCAACTCCATTACAGTACATGAATAGAGACGAATTCTATACTCAAAAGTCACATTTTATTAGCTTTATTGTAATATTCCGTTGCAGTAGTAATAAATCATTATTTTCTAGAAGTTCTTTTAAATAATAAGATATGTAGACAGCACATCTATTTCAAACTCAGTCATCTTGGGTAAAAAATGGCGGCTGCAAATAAATAAAAATTATCCACCACCACAGAGGTAAAAKGGAACGGAAAGAATTGAAATAATCTTTTAAAAAACGCACTCTGTAATCATCTTCAGCTTTTTTATAGCAATCCATATAGGCCCACGTGTAGAAATCTTCACAGTTTTTAATCTTGTTTCAGGTAGCCACGATCAGGGTAGTCCTGAAAAAGGAACTAGACCTGCCAATCATAGAAATGTCGGACCAAAGTGCAAGATTAGATGGCGGGGATGTTCTTTTCACTGGTGAGTTTCACTTCTATTGTACAGACGATATTTGTCAAATATTGAAAGATCTGTTTTACTGGAACCTCGTAAATTCTGGTCATTGGTTCATCTCAAGAGGAAGACTTCCAGAATTCGGCCTGGTATGAAATTTAATGATGAGGAGCTCACCTCTCCACAGTCTGTAGTAGACTCCTTTGGTTTTTTTAATAGTGTATGTACCGTGTCCAACAATGGTGATAAAAATAAGACGAGAGCACCAGAGAAAATTTAATTTTGATACGTAAAACATTTGTTCTTTTCTTTATCGCAGTCAAAATAATGAATTTTTGTTGCATCAAATTTGAATAAATTTAGCACCGAGGGAGTTAACCTTTAATGCTTTGCGGGGCGAAGCTTCGCGCTCGTAAACTATGCAGATCTACCCCTTGTTGCAATCCTTTTATAATTTGCAAACGGATCATTGTGGTCGTAAATTATCTGTATTTATTGTCTCTTCTTAAAACTGTCATCACTTTTGTTTTTATCGCTAGGGAAATCTTAGGTGCCACTTGAAGGTTTTACTTTTGAATACACACGCGGAAAGAGTACTTTTCGGGGTTGAAACAGGAAAATTGCTATACATAAGTGTGTAAAATAAATTTTACATCAATTGTGCAAAGGCAGAGAACAATCCCAGTGCAGAGCACAGATGCACAAAAAATTGGAAAGGAATATCTAGTGGAATGGAATCCGATATAATTGCTGAAAGTATTGATGTGCACGGACTGAAGTATGTAAAACTGGTAGGTGACAGCGACAGACTTCTGACCGCAAAACCTTACGGACCACGCCAAATGCACAAACTATCTGCTGAAAAACTCTCTCAGAATTGCATCAAATAGCAAAAAGTCGTATAAGTTCGACAAAAAAAAATAAGGTTTAGGTAAACCTAAACCTCACAGGTGTGTGGCTGCGGAAAGTTTGAAATCTAACATAGAGCGAATGAGAGGAGCAATAAAGAAAGCCCTAAATTTCAGGAAAACAGAGGATGAACAATTGGCAGGATTATCTAGAGACAGTGAAAATTGCCCAAGGCATGTGTTTGGTGATCATAAAAATTGTGAAAATTACTTTTGCACAGAACCAAAACCAAACGAAGAGAACTTCAAATCTGAGATGGACGAATGTGGTTTGCTTGGCGATTAACTGACATGCTCTAGAAGATTAGTGCAAAATGTTCATAACCTTTTATTAAACATGACTAGCAACGCAACAGGGACAAATAATTCATCGATAAATTACCAAACGAACCCCCGGAAAATTTACAAAAAAAGATATGAGCCGTTATCCTACGGGGAAACGAGATAAAGCTTGTAGAAGACTTTTCGCAGATGATCAACCACAAAAAAGAAAAACAAGTCTGTTGGTCCCGATTCAGATCATGGCCAAGTCAACAGTGAATCTGATAAAGAAGATGTCATCGATGATGACTATAAAGAGCAGCAAATGGGAGAACTGCTTTCAAAAACTTCAACAGGACTTGAGGAAATAGAAAAAGATAGCATAGGTCAATCTGCTAATCTGAGGTGGTTCCAAGAACGATCATATAGATTACCTGCTTCTAATGTTGGTCGTGTTGTATTTCGCCGGAATCCCAATACGTATGACATTCTTGCTTAAAGTTTTGTTCATTCTCCCTTCAAAGGCAATAAATATATGCGTTGGGGCAGTGATAATGAAGACTTGGCAAAAAAAATTGGAACTTTAACTGGATTTAAAATAAAAAACTCTTAATTTATGTGCACTGCAATCACGAATTTCTTGACACTGCCATAATAGAAATTAAATATCCTAGCTCCACAATAGTTATCAGACATTACTGTATAAATATATTAACGGTAATTGTCATTTTTATACATTACTTTACAGAAACAAAAATATTTTTTTATGATTTTGAGTTTACATTTTAATCGGCTTCTCTCTTTATGTACATAAAAATCAGCGATTAGTATTATTAATAATAAAAAATCACGTTTCTGAGTTTTTTAAATATATCCACAAACAAAATGTATCTTGATTGTATTTTATAATAAAATATACCATTACTTACTTTACTTTTTTAAATTTTGATGAAAGTATTTATTAGTCAAAAAAGTTTCACTTGGGGGTAAAGAGTACAAGTCAGAGTTGTAAGAATATAATAAATTTACTCAGTGTAAAATTAATTACACGTAATTCAGTTGAATTAAAAAAAAGAGTTTCACCAGAAAAATACCGTGCTCATAAACGGTTGGTCTGTGTGCAATATGCTGTCAATATTAGAGTGACAGGTTAGGAGTCATAACTTATCTTGCAGACCAATAGTGCAGCTGCAATATAGTGACAGGCTTTGTCACGTCCACGTGGACTAATTATGTTACCGCCCTAAAAATTTTACTTGGCCCAAAACGTAAGAACAGCCTTAAAGGTGTTAATAGTTGGAATAGTTGTTAGTTGTTAGTAGCAATTTCTTCTATCACCTAAAGTTTCTTTATTCCTTTCTCTGATTTCGAATTTGTACGGGAGATAGGTACATAAGCAAGCCAAAAAATCGAAACTGTAGGGTGTTTTCACGTTTCACAATTAAAACGTATTTTATCAGTGTTATGTAGGTAATTACAGACCGAAATTCTTTAAAATTAATCGCCCTTTCACCGTTATCAACAAGATTAATCACCACATCACGGGCACCTGAAAATTTCAGCCGCATTTCGCGATATTCCCCAGGGTCTGTCATATCATTTCAACCACCCCAGATTAATATTTCACCTCTAGGTGTTTCCTTTTCACACCGACCCTTCAATTCGCCGTCCCACTTTCGTTCAGATCGATTTTTCCATCGACGTGCGTCGGAAAACACTTTTACGACGCCGATAAAGCCACTTGCAATTGCAGTGGAAACCATTAATTGGAGTTATCTAGGTTTGAAGGTCGAGGTCGGGCACAAATGCGCGATTTGGAATGTTGGTTGGGAACAGGACGCTTTTTGTGTTGGTTTTTTGATGCTTGGTCATTTTAGGCTTTTTTGGTAGTTTCAGGGTCAAGTGTAGGTAAATAAATTCACTATGAATACAGTGTGTTTAAACTTATAAGCTTATAATATATTAACGTACTTTATTTGTGTTAATAATACTAATAGAGTATTTTAGATACAAGGGTCCAAGAATAGGTCCTTAGGGGACACCATATTTAACTCCTTTTCTTTCGAAAAAGTTTTACTAATTCATATACGAGGGTGAATGCTTTCAGCGTCCATAATATAAGATAATATTTTGTCGGATAGATCGCTCTCTTGAAAACACTGACAAAACGTTAATAGTCTGACGTTTCGATTACACCTGTAATCTTTGTCAAAGACGAAGAACCTCAAAATTTGCCTTACACAAGTTCAAACAAAATTTTGAAAGTAAATAAACAAATTACCAAGGATGCGAGACGTCATAGAAACATCGTGCCAACCTGATAAAAAAGGAACCTAACGATGAAAACGGAACTACCTACCTACTAGATATAGACGAACTACTTGATAAAAGATAACTACAAAATAGCCTTCGAAATGTCACCTAACTCATAATTTCCACAATCCCTATTAAAATTATTAGTATTCCTACAAATTTCTATAGCTTCTTTTATTAGACGTTTGTGATAATATTTTTCTCTATGTAAAATTTTTGTTTTATCAAAATCAATCATGTGTTTAGTCAAACATGAGTGTTCAGCTACGGAAGATTTATCTATCTGTTGCAACCTAGTAGCACGTATGTGTTCTTTCAAACGCGTACCTACTTTTCTTTTAGTTTGACCTATGTAACACTTTCCGCAAGAACAAGTAATTTTGTAAACACCTTCACTCTCTAAATGTACTTTATCTTTAGTAGAACTTAAAATTTTATCTAAATTATTATATGTACTATCAACAACTAGAATATCGTGTTTTCTAAGCATCCTCTTTAATTTTTCCGAAAGGCCTTGTACATAAGGCAAACTCAACTTCAATGTACTTTGTCGTGGCTGAGAATTTACTTGATTTGGATGAGCACTTTTATTAAAAACTGACCAAATATTCTTACTCATATTTGACTAAACGTCACAAACGTCTAATAAAAGAAGCTATAGAAATTTGTAGGAATACTAATAATTTTAATAGGGATTGTGGAAGTTATGAGTTAGGTGACATTTAGGCGGCTATTTTGTAGTTATCTTTTATCAAGTAGTTCGTGTATATCTAGTAGGTAGGTAGTTTCCTTTTTCATCGTTAGGTTCCTTTTTATCAGGTTGGCACGTTTTTTTGAGGTTCTTCGTCTTTGACAAAGATTACAGGTGTAATCGAAACGTCAGACTATTAACTTTTTGTCAGTGTTTTCAAGAGACAGCGATCTATCCGACAAAATATTATCTTTTACTAATTCATACTTTTTAATATCTATTACGAAGATAAGAATTAATTTGTGAACTGAAATTGTAATATTTCAACTTGTTAACTAGTATTTCATGTGAGACTATGTCAAAAGCTTTGCTGAGGTCTAAGAAAGTGGTTAAGTAGTATTTGTTTTTTTTTCAAAATTTTGAATAATATCATTAATTCATTAATATTAATATTAATATTAATAATATTAATATTTTAATATTTTGTTTTCATCTAGGTATTGTTGAAATTAAACCAAAAATATCTTAAGATGTACTAAGCAAATAAAAACAGTGAAGTACATCGTTATAAGACACTTTATGAAAAGTGAAGCTTGACCAACATGTGTTTTCTTTTAGCAAACTGATAGGATCTGCGTTATTAGATGGAAATCTAGAATCTATTTAACTCCGTGTCAGCTTTCGTCTCCGTGATATGGGCGCAAGTTGCACTTTTTTAAATGGGAAGCAGAGTCAAAAGGCACATCATTTTCCTGATTTCAAAAATGTATCACACTTGTGCAATTTATTGCTTCTGAGTTGAGAAAAGTGTAAATACAATAATTGAGCCTAACAAAGCACGAAAATAATGAAGACAATTTCCCAAACTAATAAAAAAATTGAAAATTCCTTCACATTAATTCTGCAGCATTTAAAGTTTGACAGGCACTGTGTTATTTGTTTTGCCACTATTTCTTAGAATTTTTTGTTTCCTTTTTCAGTTTAGTTCGTTTATGGTTTTTTCTTTTCCAAATGCCCTCTTTTCCACTGGTTCTGGAACTGTGAGGAAGGAKCTGTTTTTGTCTTTTGCTTGATACCCACAACAATTAAATTATTCATGCATTTACCATGTAATTCCATACAATGTCAAATATTGCTATGCTGCGATATCCAGGTGTGCCTTATACGTGTTAATTTCTAGAGTAAACACGGCCCCTCGTAAAGCCTATTCCTGCTAGTGACGTAATTGAGAGGGAATCAGCAACAGAACATAATTTGATCTAAAAATACGTCGCCTGCGCGAATTACAGGTCAGGGCACTAACAAGGGTCACATTGGCGACTCTGTTCCAGCGTGATGGAATATGGAATGATTACAAACGAATTTTTAGGGTGTTTGGTGAAAATTCTTCTGTTATTGTTGCTTGAAAATAATTTGTGTATTGTTGGTGACTGTTAGCCAACTCTCGTGAGGAAACAGGTAACGAAGATATTGAAATATGAATTTCATTCTAATCTAAAACAGGCGTTTTACTTTCCTTCCATAACCAGACTTTTGTCTTTGAAAGGTTTTCATAATAAAAATACTATCACCATTCACACATCACAAACGTGGTTGAGTTTCAGTTAGATATATTTTCTAACACTGTATTTTATTTATAAAATTACACCCACGATACACACTAATAAATGGGTTGTTATTTACTAGAATTTTTTACATTTTTTTCTCCTACTTCTGATCTATATTTGCAACATTTTTTATAGTAGGTATTCTACCAAATCAGCTATAAAAAATAAAAACAAAGTAATTAAAAAATATGTCTCTTAAAAATGATGGTGTTGAGTTTTATAGGAGTGGAATTAGTTCCCTTTTCTAATTTTTTGAGATTTTAATTTTATCGATAAATAACATTACGAATTGTTAAAGTTTGTCGAAGGTAAGTTCCTCATCACATGAGAATTGATCCTTAATGGTTCTAGTACTTGTTTAATTAAAGATATATTTTCAGGGGAATTTTTTTTCTTATAGTTAAATATATTAGCTATATTTCCTAATTTTTCGAGATTTCTATTTTATCGATAAATAACATATACGAATTTTTAAAATTTTCCGTAAGAAGTGACTAATACTTTATGAATCCAGTTTATTTGATTCTCGAAAGATTCTGGTGAAATCTCTTCTAAGATTAATGGATAACTTTTCAGTATTTTGTGGTAGATTCCTCAGCAACTCTCCGACGAATTGATAAAATTTTATGTATTGTTATTATGATAAAAAAACCGCTGCAAATTGAATCAATACTTCCACATCCAATTGTCAAAATGACATTTACGTTTTTATTTCTTATACTATACGATTAGTAATCAGATTTTGAGCATTTTGTCTCTTAGTTTTTCTAAGACAAAGTCTTCGTGATATTAGCAAAAATATATAAATTTTAAAATCGTTTTTTTTTTCAAATAACGCGAAAATTATTAACTTAACAAAAAAATTACAAGAGTGCTTTCTGATCAGAAATTTGATTTTCTATATAATACCAAAATTTAAAAAAATCGTACGAGCAGGGACCAAAATAGGTTTTTTGGAAATATTTCGAAAATGTCAAAATTTTGAATAAATTTTCTAAGGCACTTTTTGTGAGAAATTTTATTTCCTATCTGATGGCATTTTCATTTTTTAAATATATTAAATATATTTGGAGATATTTAGGAAAAACCGTTTTCTTTAAGTGACGCTTTCTTGCTAATATCTTCTAAACAGTTTACTGCACCGAAAATTTATAAGAACGAATAATACTCGCAGTTATACTACTAATCACATACTAAAACGAAAAAAATATAAAAAAAAAATTTGCAAAAAGGGTAGTTACCCTCCAATTTCGCCCCCTTTCCGATATCCTACTTACCCCACAAACAATAGGTCACTTTGGGTAGTTGAGATTTATACGTTTGCCAAATTTCAAGTTCATATATTAAGTCTTTCGAAAGTTATCGTGTATACAAACAAAACCACAGACACACAGACAAGAAATTTTTTTCTCAAATTTTGCGTTTTCGACCATTTTAAAGCAAATGAGCAAATAAAAAATTTTGATTTTTTTTTCGCGATACAATTTCTCATCCGTTGGATGTGGAAGTAATTACTGCTCTTTTATAGAATACATTCTGAGTACCGCATGTCCGTCATGATAGATATATAGATCTTGTTATAGAATTTCAAGGAGGTCCAATTGCTGATTTGAAGAATTTGTCTTTTTACTATTGCCAATGCATTTTACATTCGTGAGTCCCTTTTTGTTATAGTCGTACCGATGAGAGCAAAAAAGTGGAGAAATAATAAGCTTGCATTGCTTAAGGAGAAGTTTGAATTAGTATTTGACCAGCTCCTAAAAATGATTTGATTTTCGATTCGGAATTCAGATTCAGTAATGTAATAAACTACAGCGACTGCCGTGAAAGAGAAACACGCTCTAGCCCAGACGATCTAGCTAGCATGAAATTGGTATGCAATCAACACTACATATAGTTAGCCAAGTGGCAAGTAGCAAGTCGATTTGTATCGCAATGGGCGGGAACCATTTAAAAATGGGGTTGGGGTTGATAAAATATTAAAGTTTTATTTGTTATGTATAACAATATCACAGAAGACCTCTCTTTTCCTTGCAGGAAAAGAATTCTTCGTGGGGATATCCGAATGGACCAACGAGGCAGGTGCAAGAGCAGTTGCAGCAGCTTTCCCCGAATATCCCTGCACTCCTATAAAGGTAACACGCTACCATAAATGCCACCTGCTTAGTTTACAAAATGCTGCATTTGCAAGGTGCCTGATTCCAAACGTCTCAAAGCATTCGTGACGATGGGCGGACCGGACCTCTTATGCGTGGGTGGAGGCAAGGAGGCCCAGGACGTCCTCAAACGCATGGAACGCGAGGCCACCTTCAGTTACCAAACCATAACTCTGCCCGAAGATGAGGCGGCAAATGTCCTCTACCTCAATGGTACCCTCGTTCACAGATCTTTGGAGGAAATCCCTCAGTCGTTCAAAGTAAGTTAGATTCCCAAACCCAGATTATCKGTTATTTGTGCTTTTTTGGTTAAATCCAAGTTTTCAACCTCGGCTTCGTTGCCAAAAGGACTGACTTTTTGGACTAGTTTTTCAAATTAGAAGGTTTTTAGCAAAATTAAGTCTTATGTTATATTCATACAACTTCATTTGTATTGCCTTGACCACACTATTACTGAACAGTCTTTACGAAATCCACAATAATGCTCTGCTATTTCGCTTTCTGCAGTTTGAGTTTACGAACCGTGTAATGGTTTTAAGCCTCGTAGCTCGAAATTTATGGTTTTTATATAGAAATTTGATGTCATCATTGCCTTATAGCCATATTCAACAGTCCTGAGCAAGCGGTATTTGAACAAGACGTCCCATATCATAATATAGGTACAGGGTCGCTACAGAGTATGGAACAGCAGGATATTTCAGGTTCTCAACTCTCTGTCAGCTCTCGTTTCCGAGATATGGGCGCAAGTTGCATTTTTTTTAAATGGGAAGAGGAGTCAAAAAGCCCATCATTGAAAAGGATGTTTTTCCTGATTTCAGAATTGTATCACACGTGTACAATTTATTGCCTCTGAGTTGAGAAAAGTTTAAATATAATAATTGAGCCTGACAAAGAACGTAGAGAATGAAAATATTTTTTTTTATCGCTAAAATGGACAAAAAAGCCAGGTATTACTATTTTTCATTGACTGGTGATAATTTTCGTCTAGTTTGATCAATTTATTGCGAATCGGGTACCCAAAAAGTATAAAAGAAAAACAAGATTCCGTGAAAAATGCGGTACTTTTTCAGATTTACATTACAGAAGATGCTCAAAATGTTCCCCATTTACTTCCTGGCAGTGTTGCAGCCTCGAGTAAAAGTTTTCTAATGTTCTTTGTAGCATATTTGGAGATAAGTTCTGAATTTCTGTCCTTATTCATCCTTTTAAATCTTCTGCATCATGGGGCGGATTAGTATAAATACGATTTTCCAGATATCTCCACAGGAAAAAAATCACCGATAATACCACACCAGACATTCACTTTCTGAGGGTGTTATGTATGGATTTGTTCCATCCAATGTGGATAATTGAAAATCTTCATCTATCATMTTCAAAATTTTCTGAACAGATCTTCTGCTAATATGGTGAGTGAGAGCACGCTGTTGTACGGAACACTTGCGATTCTCTTGCACATCATCTAAAAGGATATTCAAGCAACTTTCCTCACTCGTAGCAACCTTTGGACGTCCTGGTTTTTGACGATTTTTAACACCGCCGGTTTCGTCAAAACGTTGATATGTTTTAAATTGGTTCACGATCTTCATGAATTGCATTGTAGAGTGCAACTACGTCCTGATAACTTCGCCTTCTATCTCCATAACCAATCATCATCAAAATTTCGATGCGATCATGTTCAATTAACTGAGGCATTGCGATTGCAAATAACAAAGTGAATGAAAATTATCACCAGGCACGAGAAAAATGGAGACACCTGGAGTTTTTGTTCTTAGTTAACGATAACGTATATGATTTTTATCCTGAAGTTTTTTGCTAGACCCAAGTTTGTCATCACACTTTTCTCAACGCAGAAGCAATAAATTGTACAAGTGTGATACATTTTTGAAGCCATGAAAAAGATATTCTTTTCAATGATGTACCTTTTGACCCCCCTACCCATTTACAAAAATGTAACTTGCGCCCCCATCTCGGAAACGAGAGCTGACACGGAGTTTCAGAAATTTCAGAAAATGCATTTTAATTACCCATAGGCCCATACACAATTTCCGAAAAATCGACGAACAGAACCTGAAATATCCTGCAGGTTCCATACTTTGTAGCGATCCTGTATATTTTTTAACTTCCAAGGCGTATTGTGCCATACCAGGTGAGCCATTCTACGTAAAACACATGCCACATGATTGGGACAACTGCATTCTGTCTTTACCATCAGACGGGTGGTACTGAAAATAATGAAATTTTGCTGAAAGTCATGTAATTTGAAGAATTGATTAAACATTGAAAAGCTTCATTTCCAGAAATGTTGGTCTTAAAATAACATGGTGTCTTTGCTTTAAAAAGGAATAGTACGAAAAACTAGTCCTGGGTTAAAATCGACCAAAACTGAAAAAAATGTCGAAATTTTGGAGTAAAAAAAACCAAAAAATACCTCCTTTATATCTTATGTGTTGAGTATAAAACCCGTGGTTTTCTTGCAGGTTTTCGCGAACAAGATCGACTACCCAAGGAGATCTGTCAACATATCCCAGCTGGCCAAAGCTTCAAGTGGACTGACCTCCAGTTGCTTACTAGTCAAACGGTTACGCCACCTCAGAAACCTGTGAATGGTGCTCAGATCTTCCCGTTGTTGATATCTGAAAGACGATCGGGTCTGTTTTAGCTCGAGTTTAAGGTAAACCCTTGTTCGTGGTGCGTTTCGTGGTTATCTTTTGCCACTGCAACGTGACAATAAATCATCAACACCATGGTGCTTTAGGTTTTGTTCGTGGACCAGTTTTGCCACGACTTAGAACACAAGAGTGCATACTGTTTTCCCTAAAGTCTCTCAGGTGTTTACCAAGTTCTTAATGGTGGGTAGTGTAAAGAAATCTGCTTTCTTATGAATGACTAAAGCATGGTACAATTGCGTAAGCACGCGTCATAATCTGAAGAAGGATTGTAGAAATAATCTCAATTTCATTACAACAGAAAGAAATAAAGAAAGCAAAACGTTTATTATGTAAACTTCCCATCTGTTGGTTGACGTAAGTGTCTTTATGGACAATAAGCAATTATTAACAAGACTACAAACAACAACTTTTGCAGACTCCTTTAGTTAATACGCCTCTTTTCTGGATCAGGGAGCCCAAAAAATGAAGACACTTTGGAGAAAGTTTTCGAAATTCTGGTTGTCGCAGATTGGTATATCTTCGACACGTTTCTATAGCATTGATTGTAAAAGCTTCCTCCAAAATAGTAAAACTATCGTACGTATAAGTAACTACCTTTGTTTTGAACATGGCTGATTTACAAAGAAGTTAATTCAGTGCATCGACAAGAAACTACAACTTCCATGATCCTTGCATCCTGTTAAGAGTATTCAAAATCAAAATTGTGTAAATCGAAATAATAACATCGTGTATTTCCTGCCTTAGCTTGTAAATTATGCTCATCGGGTGCTTACTTAAAAAATTCTTCGATTTGGTTCCTCTCCAGTATCCTTTGCCCTTAAAAAATGGTTAATCGTTATATTAATTTGATTTAATAAGGATAAAATATGTTAAGGTGAAGGAACAAATGAGAACATCCTAATTCAAGGAAKATTTATAGATATTTTTATTGCTGAAAGTAGTTCAGATTTCGTCGCACTTGGTTTTTCTTTACAATTAGCTCTTTGTAACTTCGCTAAAAGTCCATTAAGATTTTGTCGTCGTAGTCATGTACTTATTTTAAGAATTTTTGCAACAAAATTTTTTAGTAATCTCGTTTTTGGTCCCTTCATTGTAGTTCTTTGAATCTGACAAGTCATCTTTGGCTGCTACTTTGTAAAATATTTTTGTTGGACACACTTGACGGTTGATTTTTATTAATGTCAGGAATATGTAGATTAATTGTGTTGAATTATTCTGAGAAAAGATAATTTTATAATCTAACCCTCTAAACTTTAAATAAACCATTTTTTTGTTCTAAAGTATTCTAATATAGTTTACTTACAGTGCAAAAATTGTTGTTCAGAAAATTGAACAAATGATAAACCATAATCATTAACATCTTAATTAATCTATGATCATTGTACGTAAATATGGTTTATATTGTTGAGATATATATATCAAGCCTCCATAACTAAACGGGATATTAAATCTAAATTGAAGATTGTTTGCAATCACAAATATGGCTTATGTGCATTTGATTTTGTTTCATTATCTATATCTTAGATTACATCATCATCTTCATTAGCATTATTTTTCACCAATATTGAAGGAGCAATTCTTTTCTTTATCGTTCCTCATCATTTTAAAACACACTGATCGTTTTCCTGGTTAGTAGTACAAGTTTTCTTTCGAGAATGAATTCGTTTTGTTTTGCTTTCAATTTTTTATTTGAGATTATTCCGTCAGTTATCGTATTTTCCCTTTCTGACAAAGGTTTTGTCAGCAAGGCCCTCAATTTTTCTACTTCTTCTGTTCAGAATTAATATTATTGTAAAAATCTAATACTTAAGCTCACGTAAACTGAATTTTCCCACGCCTCTGTTTGCGAAGTTTTTTTGCCGCAATCGGCGAATTCCTTGCGAGCAATAAAGGGCTATTTATTGCCGGCGGCTTCGCTTTGCATCTTTTCTGCGCCCTGCACCTGCATATCATAAATCAAAGGCGCTTGTCAACACGTATTATTCAGTTCGAGTGAAGCAGTTACGATTTTTTTCTTCACTCCGCAAGTACGTCGCAAATCGAAGGGCGCTGTCAACACCTAGTTTTTTGTGGTGAACACTGCGCTAAGGCGCTTACGTATTAAATGGCACAGTAAACGTGTTTTTGTGGATTTTTATCAGTAATATAACAACTCGCAGATAAAGATACATGTATCCAGCATTGTAAATTATGGTTTAAGGAGAGAAGAATAAATAATTGATTGAACTAAACCATATTATAAAGGACCGCAATAATGTATGTTCCATAAGTTTTGACACTAAAATTTTTGAATACTTCTTAATAGTTGGTCCATAAGATAGCGAAAATTAGAAAGCATTTTATCTACAGATAGAACATTTATGTGATTACATAATAAGTGCAAAATTGTCAATAGTTGGATGATGATACATTAAAATATTTATTTCGTTTTGATCCGCGAGTGTGTTATATGAAGATGGCCCACCAGAATGAAATCAGGTTTCGATAATTTTTGCACTTTCTGCCAATCTTGCATTATAGTATTGATGAGCTATTGTTTCGTTTGTAGTGGTCTAAACGTTTCCATTCCAGTGTGATGCATTTTCTCAATTTTGAATATAGAAAACCAGTGCATTAATGTTTCAAACATATAAAACTTTGTTTATTATAAATATAGATGCCTTTAATGTGACGTTAAACAGTATTGTTTGTAAGTTGGAAAACTCGTGCTCTCTATTGTCTATTGGCTTGTGTAAGTTCATTCCATGTATCTGTTAAGCGTGTGATTCTTATGTGGTAGCTGGCAAAAACCTGTCCTTGTTTATATGTTTACTTGTGTGATTATTGATCCAGAGGATATTGTATATTTTTATATTATCGTTTTATAGTTTTTCAAAGGTGTAGCGTTTTCCACCACAGCAGAATAGAGAGTTGTTCTGTTTACTAAACCTGGTGCCAATGCAATAAAAACGAGATGAAAAGCATGCAATGTGTTTTGTTTGTAGCCTTTAGTTTCCTTGGGTACTAACTCTTTTGTGGGTTGTCCAGACAGTGTGTAATTTGCGTTTTAAAAGATTGGCAAAATGCAACAAAAATTCCACAACATTAGACCTTTAATTATGGAATTCAACTCATGTTTAAGCTGAATCTTGTTGTTGCAGGAGGAATTGGCAACACCGAGGTAAGAAGTGCGTTAAAATGCAGTCTAAATGCTTAAACTACTCTTATGTCTTTCAAACTAGATATTTACCCTACTCTCAGTTTTTTTCCTCAAAAATCCTTAATAGATATTTTGACGATATAAAATTGAAGACATATGCGTATCTGAAGACTCTTACAAGATCATGTTAAACAAACTACTCTGTTATAGTGGAACCAGAAATATTATGATTATTGGGATAGCAAGCATAATAAATACGTATTGAAAAAGTATGTAAGTATATTCTATAGATTTTATAGGAGGTTTTGATCTGTGCAAACTACAGAAACTGACTGGATTAAAAAGACAAACAATATCCAACTGTTACACTTTTTATTGTGTCGACCTTGACGCATAAAATATAAACATAATTTAACAATTTCAACGTATCTTACAGTGTTGTTTCCGTTTTCATCCCACATTTTATTTACAAGTACGTTCCAACTTAAAAATTAACAACAATTAACCTACTAGGAGCTGCAAACACGTGAGCCTCTACATTTACCCAGTCTAGTCTTTATAAAGACAGCGCTGACGCCATCTCCGTGGTTTCATAGAATAAATAAGAGATCGCGTTCACATTCAGCAGTGATAGCATCACGTTATCTCGGCCAAATTTGAACGTCCGATCTTTCCCGCGCGCTCGCTCGCGTGACTTCGCGCCTTCGCGAGCGAGCGCGCGGCTCTCCCACTGCGCCCGACCGTAAAATCGGTCGGCCAATGATGATGCGTTGTGTGACGATGACGACGTGCTATTGGCTAGTTTAGACCAGGTTCTTGATCTCGTCGTAGAGCACTAACACGATGGCTCCGCCCGTACCACGGAGGACGTTGGAGAAGGCTCCTTTGAAGAAGGCTGCGGGTCCTTCCGTCTTCGCGATGGTCGCCCAGCAGTGAGCGGTGCTCTTGTAGAGAATCTCGGCCTTCTTACGGCCGGACTGCATCATCATGCGCCTACGGACTGTGTCGAAGGGGTAGGAGATGATACCGGCGACGGTGGTGACGGACTGAATGGAAAAAGTATGTTATTAAACCGAGGAAGCTTCTTGGTGCGCGTTAACACCATTTGTGGTGAGTCACTTACCTGCGCAATGGCCCATGAGACGACGAGGGGTGTGTTCTTGGGATTGGGAAGGATGCCCTTAGCTGTGTCGTAGAAGCCGAAGAAGGCAGCTCTGTAGATGACGATACCTTGGACGGATACTCCAAATCCTCTGTATAGACCGACTAAACCGTCTGCCTTGAAGATCTTGCCGATGCAGTCGAACAGACCCTTGAACTCACGGTCTCCTCCGGCTTTGCCTACATCAGCTGCCAACCTAAACATCAAAAACATGTCGATAAGTACAGAAAAGTTGACATTGCGGTAGCTTTAGATAGCACCTCGTTTGACTCAATTAAGAGAACCGTAGAAAGGCACGCGATAGCTCTTTCTTTGGCAAAGTTGGTTGACTTAGAGCAATCAAGACTTTTCTAGGGAATACATATCCAGGGAAGTGTCTTGTCGCCATTACACTGTGGAGTCTTGTAGATGATGATCTTTGAGGAAATTAATCGAATCTTACACAGCATGCCACTAAAAACTGTACATAGATGGTGTACAAGTCTACCCAACAACATCAAAAACATGTGGATAAGTACAGAAAAGTTGACATTGCGGCAGCTTTAGATAGCACCTCGTTTGACTCAATTAAGAGAACCGCAGAAAGGCGCGCGATAGCTCTTTCTTTGGCAAAGTTGGTTGACTTAAGAGCAATCAAGACTTTTCTAGGGTATACATATCCAAAGAAGTGTCTTGTCGCCATTACTATGGAGTCTTGTAGATGATGATCTTTGAGGAAATTAATCGAATCTTTTACAGCATGCACTAAAAATACTACATGCAGGGTGTACAAGTCAATTCAACAACAACATCAAAACAAAAAACCTTCTACAGGTGAAGAAACTGTAACTCTGGAGACATGATCTGCCGTTAAAAATGAGACCGAGATGATCTCCAAGCCACATCTGGAAAAAGTCATCAGAGGACACATGAAACCCCAATGGTTCAAAAACAAGAGATAATACTAGAGCAGGGCTGTATAATATTTGGAAAAAAGGCATAAACTGAGGCAGTATTACAGCAGTTTTCCCACTTATCTGGAATTGATGCAGCAAATGATGATGCTACATGTTGGAAATGCATGGAGTAGTATGAAATGAATTGTTGATCTACCAATAGAAATCCTGAAGAATTTTATAAAGACACGCAAATTTTAGGAAGAAAGCGATAATCAGCAAAACACTGTTTGTTCCCGTTATAGTCCTCGACGGTAGTGTATCAAAAACCTCAGTGTTGCCCTTTTCGAGAAAATGTCTGCGCTCTTTTTATCACATTTATTTTGCAATGCCTGCCTTGTGATCGCAGGATTTTACCACAGTCTCTAAAATAGAATATTTCGCGCCAACTTAAAAATAGCGCTCTCTTGTGTTAGTTACGAAACGGAAAAACTTGCGCCAACTCGTGCTAAAAGCCTTGATGGATTTGGCAGATGATTTTTGAGCACAATCTCCCAACTGTTACCCAGTTCTTTATTCTGTTTTATAATTTAATTTATAAGTGAACGTCATTGGATTTAATCTATTCGCAATCCGAATCATCAAAACATTGAGACTTCCTTGGGAACTAAAAGTAGCCTCTAATTCTAATAAACAAAAAGAATGTGGTCCATTTTTATAATTGTACAAACAGAAATCGTAATGGGGAGGAAATTAAAATCTGTGGGGATGGTATGTATTTAAGTGATGGAGAAAGCGCTACTATTTTCAATAAGTACTTTTCTAAAATAGCAGCAAAATCTTTGAGAGATATGGGTTCTGGGTTTGACTATGAATTTCTTTGAAGGAATTTACCGAGCTACCTCACTTATTTTATTTTAAACCAGTAGTACCAGACGGGGGGGGGGGGGATATTATACAAGTTATCTCTTGCTTAAAGAATGCTCAGACGAAATATATAGCAATCTATTAAAAAAAAGTAAACCTTTTAAGTCTTTTAGAAAAGTGACAATAGCTCAGTTATTAACAATAAAGCAGTTTCATATTTAAATCAGTATAAAATCATTAACCCTTACCAACATGGTTTTATCAAGCATCCAGGTGTTGATACTGCTTTATTTGATTAGATAAATGTGTTTAGTAAATCCATAAATAGTAAAATCAGGAGTTTGGCCCTCTGTCGACTTTACCAAAGCGTTCGATTGCGTAAATCATGAAATACTACTTTATAAACTCGAATGCTATGGTATCAGAGACGTTGCACTAGATTGGTTCACGTCATATTTAAGTAATAGATCCCAAAAACTTCTTATAAACAGCTATCTATGCGATGATTTTAACATGAGTATGGGAGTACCCCAGGAGTCAGTCTTAATCTGAATTTGATCACGATGGAGTTGTTCCTAAAACTCAAGAAGAAAAATAAGCTTTGTATACATTCTGATAAGACTTGCTACATCTCTTTTTCAAATAGTTCAGAGGTTGTAGACAAGACAATGACTTTTTCGAACTATTTGGTTACTCATTTCAATAAGGTCAAGTTTGTAAGTCTGACGATTCATCATAATCTTAATGCCAACACGATTACGAAACCAGGCAAATATATTATAATTGTAAATTTCATAACAGTCTACCTAAGAATCTACAGTCCAAAGTGAAAGACCTGACAACTTGAATTACTAGTATCTTTTGTCTCCAACCTCCTTTAATTTTGCATGGCCTTCATATCCAAGGCTAGGACCAAATTGAAGTTGTTTGGATTTGCGAATATAAGAAATTAAGATGTTTAGGAGGTATACAGTTTTTATAACAGAACAAATTAAAGAGACTAAATTTCTGAAAATATAATCACATTCAACGTATTTGATAACTCCAAATTCCTTTAATAACCAAGTGACCTCACGAGATTTCAAGAAGAGCAGAGATCTATGCTTTCTTTAACATCAAAGGAATTTGGAATTCATCAAAAATCTTCAACTTTGTACTCGAATGGACAAGTTCGAGCTGTAAATCTCGCCTTCTTGACTCACCTAGTTCTGGCGAAATCAAGGGGATAGACGAAACAGAGGGAAGTGGCTCCCGCAGCACCGCCAGAGGCCAAGTTGCCAAGGAAGTACCTCCAGAACTGGGTGTTCTTGTCGACACCGCTTAGGAAGAGCTGCTTGTACTTGTCCTTGAAGGCGAAGTTGAGGGCCTGGGTGGGGAAGTATCTGATGACGTTCGCAGCGTTGCCACGCCAGTACGCTAACACACCCTGTTCCTTCGGGATCCGCACGAAACAATCGATCATTCCTGGAGAAAAGGGAATTATTAAGGGTCAACCATCGWCGCCAGATTGAGAGGTGAGGATTTGTTAGTTGGWGTTTCGTCYTTTAGAGTAGTTGTCGTTGTCAGCGGTGTTACTTTACATATATTGTGATTTGCATGATCTAACCGATTAGAATCTATATTAAAGTAAAATTCTTAACGCCAGAGGAATTAACCAAAATACTTATTATGTAATTTATAAAATGATTAGGTTTGACTACTGTATTTTCAGTAGTGACCGCTTTATTAAGAGGATATTTCGTAGCTATATGCTGAGGAAAAGGCATCTCTCTATAGAAGTTTCAGCAAAATCTCTAATTATGATATAGAACCAAATTTCCAACCAATTTTCTTTCTGCCAACAACATACTTGTTCAACCAATCTATGGTCGCTCATGTATGCCCTTGAATGGATTTTAATGTAAAAAATTACATTCTGCACTTGCAACTGGCAGTATTATTGTAAAACTCATAAAGCTTTGGTTAAATTAGGACGTTTTTGTTAAATTATGAGTCAGGGAAATATTGTTATCTAAAAACATTCAATAAAAACTATTATATATGATGATATTATTGGCTCTTATTCACTTATTGCTTATTAACGATACTCAGGGTGTAAATTTATAATTATACGAATGTTAAGCAAGTGGAATCGCTTCTAATCTGACTGATTAAATTTTTATTTTTTTTTGATGTAGATTTCCAACATGCAACACAAATTATAATATTCCATTTGGTACTTGAAGCTGAAAGTAATATAATTGTTTCTATACGTTGTCTTTTACTGCGTCATCCAGTACAAGATTAAATGAATTTGTTGTGAAAATTGTCATGCTTTCATCACTATCTTATGAATAATTAAATTAAACTTTTCCAATTCTTAAAAAATATTGTACTTAAGAATCTACTATCGCATACAAAACTAAGAGCAATGAATATTTGTTCTCTAGGACACAAGAAGAGTATCAATATTTTGTGATATGCGATTTTCACACCCTGTGTATTGATTGGAAGACTATTGACTGTGCTCCGTACTTTCGTATTCTCATTCAATTTAAATGGGTCAAACTAATGATTTTCTCTCACATAACGTAAGTTATTATTAGTTCACAAACTATAGGTACAACTTTTAACGAAGGTTTTTTAAGACCCGGGGTTTTATGGGTTGCACAATAAATTTATTGTGACCCACTGTTGTGCTATCAGATAATAAAATGGCGGATATTGCTTGTTTATAAAAAAACTAGTGCAACATTCTTGCAGCATTTTTTTCTCTAAAACACAATAGAGCTGACCTCTGTGTTTCATGCCAGTCTGAAGTACTTTTCAATAAGTTAGAATGGCGTCATTTAAAAAGTCACATATACAAAGAAAAACCACGAAATCGAACATGAAATTCAAGGAATACCATCTGACTAGCTACAAAAGTTTAACTGATCATCGATCTTTCTAGAAGGAACAGTCTAAAAATTACAATGTGCTGGCTGGGTTTTGCTGTTGGTATTTGAACAAAAAGATACAGATTTTGGACCAAAATCAAGAAAAGAATCCGTTTTATAGTTAATTACTCTTCATTCAGTGGTTTTGCAATTAATAATAATAGAGCGAAACGCTAGAAAATATATAAGAGGGTCCTCTTGTTTTTTACACGCAAAAGTGTAGCTCACGCTTACAACTGCAGAACAACGTACTGCTCTAATCTAGAGCAGGGGCAAAAATAGCACAACCACGTGACATTAATAAGCCCTAAATCAAGTCAAATGATGCCATACTGCGAGTACGGAGCTGGTGGCCGAATTTTGCGTCTGAAATCACGTGTTCCCGTAGCCAGTTCTGACGCACTATAGGTGTGTGTATGCGTTGATCCAATGGGCTCTAAATTAGTACCCGTGCACGTTGTTGGCGCTATTTTTAACGGAGCACGAGTACGACCTTTGAAATTGCTTAAATAGCTTAGTAATACGTCACTGCGACTGAATGAGACCGTCTACATTTCGAGTAAAATCGAAACTGAAGAACGGTCTCGTTAAGAAACATGGAAGGATGTTATGGATCACTAGAAATCTGCATGGCATTTAGATGAATCTGACGAACTTTTTGGTCCAGAATTAATACTTTAAGCGTCTTCTGATTTTTTACAATTAGAAAAAAAGCAGAAAAATCATGGACGAGTATTTAGCAACCATGGAGAAAGAGTTAACATCTCCTCCACAAGTCGTGAATTGTATTACATTCTTTTCCAATGGTTTAGAATTACTAAACTTGGTTCCTCGAAAAATATAAATCAATCAAACTGTTAAAGCTTTTACTAAAAAACTTGCAGGACTTTTATTTTAAAGTACCTAATATTCACACATCCARGTATGCTTGACCTAGAACTTCTTATCAAGTTACTTTATGGCTGCATTAATCGTAATTTACAACACAATTAAATACTTATGATTAGCATGTGTACACTGGCAGGTTGCTAAAAGGTAAATTAGCGAGAAGKTCCTAATAACTCTCGAACTATTTCCAAAACTCGATCTTTTTTCCCGTARTGCACTCACATTMCTTTCTATGTAATAAATCTTCGTGACTTATAAATCCAGGAATTTTTCATTAACCACACGGTTGCGTTGCGTGAGTTAATATTGACAGTAACGTTTGTTTACTAAAGTTAATCTTCTATGGTAAAGTGGAGTATTACGAACAATGAGGAAAAGCCTTGATGAATTTTTTAACAAGTGGAGCAGCTTTCCATTCGTTTTTGTTAAAATAACACCAATTGAAATAACGAAAAGAAGTTTAAATTAAAGTCTCTTTAATGTTAGATCATGGAGATGCAAAGACCAATCCATGAAGGGTTCAAGGAACTAGAGCAAAAGGTCCCTTCAAGGACGCTACCTTGCGCATGGATGCTCGAGACCTTGACCAGGCGGCACGTGGCAGAATCAATACCTTGCTGCATCATTCAAAGTAAGTTACAATTTCATTTCTGGATGAAAATCCAACTTTCTGTTACATTCCAACCTGCGATAAAATTAGCCACGTGCAATGGGATTACGTAAAAACCGTTCGATAGTGGTATAGTCCTTCGCCTAGTTTTTGGCATTCATCCCGAAACGGAGCAAGTATTGATCGCTATGCGTGCTGGGTCACGAGGTAACGTTGTTCCTGTACTTCGATGCTCATCAATGGAACAGTTTTTAGCTCAGGAGGTATCGAAAATGGTGCTGTGTTTACCAAAATAGATGGCCTTGAAGCAATTAGTGTCATTGGAGCGGTGATGATAGGTAATTGGGTGCAGTTAGTTGTCAAATTTGTTGGAAAACACCGCTTTTCGTGTTGCTTTGGTGGTTGATAGATTTTGTTGTGGGATACTTAGTTCCTTTAGGGTAACTAGTTCCTTAGTTCTTTTATTTTCTGGATGGGAGCTGAATACTCTTATACAGTTTTGCATAAGTGATATGATAACTCCAATCTGTTACTTTATTTGCTTCAATCCAAGATTTTTGGCAAATTTGTTCACTATTAAATTTTCCATTCACTTGGTGATATCATTTATCTCTCATATTTAATAATATATTCCATTGGTCTATAATTGCTTCTCTATTAGCCACGTTGTTGCAGTGTTCATCTTTAACATTTACTGCTGTTTTAGCTTTACTTACTGTTTTAACTATCTTTTAGAATAATATGCGATTTTCTGTATTTCCAAAGTACTCTGAGGATAACATTCCAATTTTCCAAAGAATGATAGTGACTAAGCTGATTAAGAATTTACATAGGTACTTAATAAAAATTGGTTTTACAGAAAATTTTGACCTTAAGTACCTATCAGCAAAACAAAATAACAACCAAGATCAAGCGGTTTCGGCAATTTTCGTTATGGCAATGAAGTTTTCGAAAAATAACACGAATTATGTAATCTCTGTTGACGTACATAGCATTCTAAAATAATGATATAGCGTCAATATTGTTTCGTTTTAAACAGGCAGTATACTGTGAAAAATAAAAAAAAATTGCGATTTGAAAAGCACATTTCAAAGCTGAACTTTAAGGTTCTGTCGTTCCTTGAGCAGTAACGGCAATCCAAAGTGTTAAGAATTGATTTGAATCAATTCAGTTTTAACTATTTAATGCTGCTATCTGACCTAGAGAGTATATGTTTCATTCTAGGTGAAAAAAAAATGAGTAAAAAACGTCAAACAAATTTTGGTGTCACATTTGAATCGAAATATTTAAAGGCACAATAAAAACATAGACGATTTTCTAATATCCTTATAAATGAAGTACTTCTCTACTAATCTAGCAGTCTACCTTTGCTGTTTTAGTCACCTGTCTATAACCAAGTATTTTTGATTGCATATCCGCCAAACAGGTGTTAGTGTGAATCACTTGAGTGAGTCTGAAAGGCATTTTAATTATAAATGAGGTCTTCTATACACATAGCCTAGCTATCAATTTTAGAATTCGCAGATTCAAAGAGTTTACAAAAATGATAACTACAGTATACTTTTCTTTCTGCCAGCGTTGGTTTTTTAAAAAAAGACGTAACCATAAGAAAATCCAAACAGTTCATCAAAAACAAAGAAAGTCGAGGATTTTTGTAAGAAGAACAATGATCGACAATTTAAAGTTATTAGTCGAAAAAGTAAAGATGGAGACGGAATATAAAATAATCTAAAATGCAGCTTTCATAATTAAACATAGATGTGTGTAAAGAAAGTTGAAACATAATCAACAAAATATGTGCAGATTGTTTCGAAATTTATGCAAGTCCTTCTTAAAAAGGACTGAAAAGAAATCCAAACTAAACTCGAGTTTCAAGTAAAATAATAGTGAATCAATAAAAGATCTGGTTCCCTTCTTTGATTACATAATACATGAAGCGTTTCAGTCAAATTGCGTAAAACTATTGTGGGTACATCCGCTGTAGTTACATAGCAGTACACGTGTGGTTAGACATCATGTGTCATCTAGTTCTAAGCCCTTTGCAGAGTTATTGATTAGTTGCTTAACAGTGACCTACTTTTTATGGGATATTTTAATTAATTTTAATTAATATCAACATTTCGAAACCTTTGCCAGTAGAAAAGTTTGAACATCATGAAATATCGATTCATTTAACAAAAAGAAACAAATTTAGATTTACCAAGGTTCAACAGATYTAATCGATATKAAAACTCCCGTTTATTCTAAAACATATAGCTAGGTACCCTCAAATCAATTGAAGGTTTGATATCCATCCTAGTCAATCGGCCTTGCCTTCACCCATATGGGTAGTTCCAAAAAAACTTGAAGTCACAGGTGTCATTGATTATCAGCATTTAAATCGATGATAAATATCCTGTCCCGAATATTAATGATCTCCATGCCTTCGTCTGTACTAGATTTAGTGCATCAAATAGAAGGGAACAAAAACGATATTACGAAAACTGCATTTGCAACAGAATTTAGACATGAATTCTTCCTCATGTCGTTTGGGCTTAAAATGCTCCAATCCTTCAAAGGGCGATGGACAAATAAGACAATGATATTAATTTGCAAACAAATTAAAAACTATTCAGCATTTATGGTGGTCTAAGTCCTTCATGAGAAATAATGAAACGAAACTCAAAGCTAAACTTAACATCCTACTAAAATTATACCGAATCGATAAAAGATTTGATTTCCATTGTTTGATTATGTAATTACATTTATTTTTCGTTTGGCATCAAAATCTTGTCGCGAGTTACGTAAGTTAGCACATTAAGTGAGACATCACTATGAAGTAGATAGTACGAGCGTTCTCAAAGGTCATATCCCATCTGGTTCTAAGCCCTTTGCAGGGTTATTGATTACTTGCTTGGCAGTGACCTACTTCTATATTTTTTCATGCAATGCACAAAATGGCTGCAGGTGAGGCCAACTTTAAAGTAAGCTTGAACTGAAATTTACGTGGAAAGACAGATGTGGTCTGTGAATTATAGGTAAATGAAGAAAGGAAGTAGCCTTTTCTGAGCTGGTTTTCTAAAGACTCGGTCTAGATTATAAGGTGCTGAATAACGTTTATAATTTTTACACCCGTTGATCCTTTAGATGTGGACGTGAACTAGCCGATTGACTGATGAATTCTCGACTAGATACGTAAAAATTTTGATGGAATCCACCAAAATGGCTGGAAATACCCGGTCAAACGGTTACGTAACACCACCCAGCGCTCTGGTTCCAACTTTAACGCCTTGAAAACCGAAAACCACCCATCTCCATCGATTTCGAAGCTTCAACCCCGAATCCTGAGCCCGGAACCCACGTATACGTCGCGCATCACCCACTACCACTCGTCACCATCTCATCATCATCCACCGTCCCTACCTTTGTACCGCTTGTCCTCCGCGATCTGCTTGGAGATGTGCTGGACCTGGAGCAGCAGCTTGACGCGCTCTATGGGCGCCACCGCCGTCTTGGAGATGGCCGCGGAGATGCCGCCGGCTAAGAAGTCCTTCAGGAAGGAAAGGGGATCGGCGATACCGGAAGGCATCTTGCTGGATGTGCTAGTGTGCTGGGTGCTGCGATGGGGACGCTCTACTCGGCGCGAATGGCCACGGAGCGACGGCGACGGCGGAGTTAATGCGCCGGTCACGTGGCGTCCGGACCTCCGGGACAGGAATAGAGGGCGCGTCACGGTTAGGTAACAGCGGGAGCGGCGTGTGCGCGGGGTCACTCTCCGGCGACGGGGGGGTTGAGCATTCGGGGGCAGTTTCAAAATTGCCGGGGGGCAAGGCCGGGCCGACGGGAGTTTGGCCCGAAGCGGAGATTCTTACGAAAATCTCCACGTTTTGTGACGGTCCCGACCTTCTCGGTTCGGTTTCACCTCGGGAGTACCGCAGGGGTTTGTTATTGGACCATCATTATTTCCTCTTTTTCATATAAATATTTCAGTTATCACATCTATAAATCGACCAACGCTCTAGTGCGATTACGATTTAATACAGATTACTGTTGTAGTTCTTTGCGTAGACCTTGTAGCTTGTAAAATTATAGGTTATTTGGCAATAGTACTTTCAGTTTTTTTTTGTTGGGGCCTATGGGTAATTAAAATGCATTTTCTGGAACTTTTTTACCTCCGTGTCAGCTCTGGTTTCCGAGATATGGGCCAAAGTTGCATTCTTTAAATGAGAATGGGGGTCAAAAATGTTTCACACTTGTACAATTTATTGCTTGTGAGTTAAGAAAAGTGTGATAACAAACTTGGATCTTGCAAAAAACTTCGGGATAAAAACCATATCTATGCATTATCGCTAAATAAGAACAAAAACTCCAGATGTCTCCATTTTCCTCGTGACGTGATAATTTTCATTCACTTTGTTATTTGCAATCGCAATGCCTCAGTTAACTGAACATGATCGCATCGAAATTTTGATGATGATTGGTTATGGAGATATAAAGCAAAGTTATTTGGAAGTAGTTACACTCTACAATGCAATTCATGAAGATCCTGAACCAATTGATAGATCAACAATTATTAAAACATTGCTACGTTTTGAGGAAACCGGCGGTGCAAAAAATCGTCAAAAACCAGGACGTCTAAAGGTTGCTACAAGTGAGAAAAGTAGCTTGAATGTCCTTTTAGATGTGCAAGCGAATCCCAAGTTTTCCGTACAAAAGCGTGCTTTCGCTCATTATATTAGCAGAAGATCTGTTCAGAAAATTTTGATAAAAGAGTTCATCCATACAAAATTCACTTATTACAAGAACTGAGCGTAGATGATTTCGATCGAGGTTTTCTGATGAAGCGAGTTTTTGCCTCAATGGTAATATGAACAGACATAATTGCAGATATTGGTCGGACACAAATCCACATTGGATGGAACAAGTCCACACGCAATACCCTCAGAAAGTGAATGTCTGGTGTGGTTTTATCGGTGAGCACATTATTGGGCTTTTTTCATCGATGGAAATTTGAATGCGGTCGAGTATTTACAGCTCTTGCGCGAACACATTATACCAGAACTTATTCGCCTGTTCCCTAATCGTGAAAATGCTGCACGTCCTTCTGAACAGATATGGTTTTCGCAAGATTGTGCACCGCCCCATTTTGCAGTCAACTTTAGTGGATATTTGATTGCGATATTTCCAGTCAGATGAATTGGTAGGCGCGGAGCGATAGAATACCCAGCGCGTTCCCCTGATCTGACGCCGCTTGATTCAGGGCAGAAATTCAGAACTTACTTTCAAACATGCTACAAAGAATATTAAAAAACTTTTACTCAAGACTGCATTACTGCGAGGAAGTACATGGGGAACATTTTGAGCATCTTCTGTAATGGAAATCTGAAAAAATACAGCATTTTTCACGGAATCATGTTTTTCTTTTTTACTGTTTGAGTACCCGATAAAGAAAACCATTTTCATTCTTTCCGTTCTTTGTCAGGCTCAATTATTGTATTTACATTTTTCTCAACTCAGAAGCAATAAATTGTACAAGTGTGATACATTTTTTAAATCAGGAAAAATATTATTTTTAATGATGTGCCCTTTGAACCCCCTTAGCATTTAAAAAAAATTAACTTGCGCCCATGTCTCGGAAACGAGAGCTGACACGCAGTTGAAAAAATTCCGTAAAATGCATTTTAATTGACCATAGGCCCATGCACAATTTCAGAAAAATCGGTCGAATAGAACCTGAAATATCCTGCTAGTTCCATACTTTGTACCGACCCTGTGTATTCCACCCACCATACCCATATATCAGTTTGATCTTTTCTTTGAACATTTTATGCGCTTTGACGTATTAACAACCCCTAGTAATTTTTTATATAATGATAGTTTAGTAATGACCCTAAAAGTCTGTTTATGTCTTTCAGAATTTTTTTAAGTTAATACAGTAACAAATTATCTCAGCAGAACACTTGATCTTGTTTTCCGCGGGCTGTGATTCTCGCATAATGGCACGTAGCAAGATTTGATCAAAACATTATTTCAACATCTGCATGATGTGTGTTCGCAAACTGAAGCAGTTTAGACAATAACGCTCTGCTTTTAAGCCTTCGCCCTGAACAGCACCAATAATATATGACTGCGAGATGAAGCCAGCCTCAGAAAAGGCACACTATACCAAAATTTTGTCCTCGAACTTTTTTTTTGCTTTTAAATTTAACATCATTAGGGACATCGTCGTAGTCGTCTGTGTAAAAGCCACCATTCCATCAAAACCAGCCGCTTTTAGAACCTTCACGAAAGAAAGAGCCATGTTTAGTTCCGCCATATTAAAAGGCTTCGAGATATAGTTTTTGAAGGAGTCGATCTTCATGCAAGGTAACAGAACTTCGTCTTCTTCAATTCCATTGGTTACGTACACGCGATACGGCGACGTAACTTACTGTTTTGCTTCTGGTCCTTGACAGTGTCCACGCCAAATCACCTGGTGCCCTTCGTCGCACGGGCATCGAAATGTCAAGGACGCCTTAATGCAATTCATCTATTCTGATTCTGGATGCTCGTGAATCGGCCATGTTGTTGCCAAAAATTGCCAACGCGTGTTTAATTGCGTATTGTTTTATGGATTTGGAAGTAGGTAAGGGTGATTATTGATACTGTAAAATTGGGGTGATGATTGGCTTATTTTTTAGCTATCTGGGGGTGATTTATACAGTTAAGAAGAAGTGTGGATTTTTTGTGTCTCGGATAATACCCTTTGTGTCCTAGTGCACCCTAAATGAATTGAATATTGGATAGTCATCCAAATTAACACTATAGTAGCATAATGTTGATAAATTTTAATACCCAATTAGATTTTTTAGAAATGTCTTAGTGAACTCTCTTTTTTAATGCTATCACATATTATCACATTCCGACAATCTTTTATAAGACTCTTCTCATCTTGGAAGAAACTTAGCCAATTATGGGACAGTAATCTTTCACCCTTAATCTTTTTACATACTATGGTCACGTTATTGGGTGCAAAAACCACAGCTTCATCTACTTTCGAGTTTGTCTTTGAATGTTGTTTTGGCCGTGGCTTCAAAAAACTCTCAATTTTGTTACGTAAAAAAGAGAATGATATTTTTTTACTTACCAGTTGCACCAGCTGCTTCCTTTTGATGCAAAACGAAGACTTCAGTACTGCGACGACGTAGCTGAGCCATTTTGGACGTAAATGAACCAAAACTTTCACGGGGGGTTGAAGAAAGCGACAACACACTAAATATCAACGGTGTGGGGTGGTTTCGAGGAGAAAATGGGTGTTTTCTGGTTTTTGGGGAAGGTGCAACGCCGCTAGGTGCTGGCCATCTTGTAGACTGAGCTTTCGAGGTACGTACATCCTGTTTAATATAACTGAGTAGCAACAATGGCGGAGCAACTATTTTTCGTCGTAGTTTTATTGCGATTCTAGATTTTCATTCAAATTGCATGCCCCAAATGATGTCAAAGTGGATGAAGTGCTGGAAAGTTCGACCATCACTTCATCTCAGATGTGAACTAGCTAATTTGGAAAAGGAGAAATTCAAAATCATGGCGCGAAAGCGTTAAAATCGTGAACTAAAAGACAATCAGGAAAATTGTTACTTACGCGAGAAGTACAGATGAACGTTAGTGACCGCGCTCTTTAAAAGAATTGCTTGTTTTGGTAACAGATACTACAAAATGCTTAACAAATTAACAATGTTTACAAGTATGGCGAACTTCCGATTATACGGTAAAATTTTTGTTTTATCAAAGTCAATCATATGTTTAGTCAAATATGTGTGTTCAGCTATGGAAGATTTACCTATGTGTTGCATGTATGTGTTCTTTCAAACGCGTACCTACTTTTCTTTTAATTTGATCTATGTAACACTTGCCGCAAGAAGAAGTAATTTTATGAACACCTTCACTTTCTAAATGTACTTAAAATTTTATCTAAATTATTATACATACTATCAATAACTAAAATATCGTGAGAGTAAAGTTAGAGTAGTAAAGTAAAATTAGATGAAGAAAGAAAAATATCAAAAATTATCCCGAGACCCTACCTCAAAAATTTCCAAAATTACTAGTGATCTTAAAAGCTTCAGATCTTTCGAATAACTAATGTCCCTTTAAGACCTATAGTCATACGATTGTTACAGATTGGCAAAATTTTGTGCTAACTATTTAAAACCTCATGTGGGAAAAACCAGTAGTTTCATCAAGAATTCTTCAGACTTTATTGACGTTATAAAAGGTTTAAGTACTGCAGAAGATGATATTTTAGTTAGTTTTGACGTGGTTTCTTTATTTACGAAAGTACCCATACCCGAAACGATAGATATCATCTATTTCAAACTTAATAGAGATCCCCTAAGTGACACTATAGCCAGATTATCTGACCACTGGTTTAAAATCAACTAATTTCTTATGGAATGGTAATGTTTATGAAGGAAAATCAGCTTGTGCAATGGGTTCAGCTCTAAGTACTATTGTAACCAATTTGTTTATGGAACATTTTGAAGAAGTAGCGATCAACAGTTTTCAGTTTAAGCCAACATGTTGGTATAGGTATTTAGATGATATTTGAAAAGTTAAAATCCTGATATAKAAATTTAATATGGAATTAGAAAGCAATGTTAGTTTACCTTTCTTGGATATCCAAATTTACAGAGTAAACACTAGACAGTTAGACACATGGTTTATAGAAAACCAACATACATAGACGTATAATTTACATGCCACATCTCACCACCCTCCCACTCAAAAGAATAGTCTTACGAGGACGTTATTTGTTAGAGCACAAAGAATCTCCGACGAAAATTCTTTATAAAAAGAAATATATCATCTTAAATCAGCGCTAGTGAGAAATGGCTATAGCAATAAGAATATTTGGTCAATTTTTAATAAAAGTGCTCGTCCAAATCAAGTAAATTCTTACCCAGGAAAAAGTAAATTAAAGATGAGTTTGCCTTAGAGGATACTTAGAAAGCATATTTTAGTTGTTGATAATTGATAATACGTATAATAATTGAGATATTTTAAGTTCTACTAAAGATAAAGTACATTTAGAAAGTGAAGGTGTTTACAAAATTATTATCGACAATAATAATTTATTCCCGCATACTTAATACGTAAACCAGGCGCCTCCGCCAAAATTCAGTCAAAAAAAAATAATTCGCTTCCGATTAGACCAAATCTAGATTTCTTTATTAATTTTGACCTCCTGAAATGAAATCTGGCATCAGTTGATCGCTACATGCAACGGTTCTCCTTGGAAATGGTCCAAATTTGGTAACAAGTTAGTTAACTTCTATTTTAAAAAATAATAAGTAAAATAACGGTGAGTCCTACCCTAGCGACCTGCTATTAAAAGAATTAGAAAAGACCGTTCATTTAGATTTTCCGATTTTTAAAAAAACTTTTTCGTTAAATTTCTTAAGAAACCACTGGGCTTTACAGACACACAATAAAATCGAAAAATAAGAACGAAATTAATTGAATGAAAATAGCAAAGGGACTTACTAATTACCTCCAGTTTAATTTAATAAAATACTATAAGTTTAAAATGAATCATACTTTTTTAAACTTAAATTTGGCACTTATGATTGAGCATTAAGTTCTACATCTTTTATATATACTACATGTGGTATTTGATTCCTAAGCTGTCTTAAATTAATTCCAGAAGTTTTAATTTTTTTGGATGAAAGCTGCCATCGTCAAGTCCAGTTCCTGTCACTGATGGAGTATGGTTGAAAGCTGTCATCATCAGGTCCGGTTCCTGCTGCAGTATTGATGCCAGCGTAGGCGAGTTATTATCTGTTTATGCATAAAGTAATGAACTGAAAAATTTAGTATTGGTGATGGAAAAATCACTTTTGCATTTGTTTACTATTAACTGTGAACTGAATAGTTGCATGATTGTATAAACTTTGTGTTAACAATGTGAGTCCTGAAAATGGCACGTTACATTATTAGTCCTTATAAGTACTATATTGCAGTGATTATAAAATTCTCTCGCAAATAAAACACAAGTTCTAATAGGAGCTGAACTAAAAATACTTTTTTTAACATTTGCTAACACTAATAATGACATCAGAATTAGTAATGTTTATTATAGGGTAGTCATCTGCAAACGTCATCAATATTGATTTCACCCCCTTGTTTTTTTTCAGTTGTTCTTCAACATATTCTTCAGCAATTGTAGAACGGTATCTCATATATTATCCACAATTAGAATATAGAGTTCTTCTCTTTTACATGCTGTGCATGCTCCTAGCAATGTGATAAATGTTATATAAGTCAATAAATACTCCTTTGTAGGTGTCCCTCTTATGATTTTTTCATATTCTTC
This sequence comes from Rhyzopertha dominica, assembly GCA_025024175.1. Classification (NCBI taxonomy): domain Eukaryota; kingdom Metazoa; phylum Arthropoda; class Insecta; order Coleoptera; family Bostrichidae; genus Rhyzopertha; species Rhyzopertha dominica. The sequence continues at coordinate 6,962,943 of QCXZ01000003.1, read as the reverse complement.
CCTAATTAACATTTTCAGATGATCCAAATGGCAATGTATTTATTTTAAAAAAATAGTTACTTAAATAAAACGTGATGTGTCAACATTCTCATTCGCAATCAACATTAATTTGAGCATCATGTACTTGGAATTCAATGTGCCACCACTTAATACTTTTGACTAAGAGGTCTTGGTTTGGGATGGTAACTTATTGAAAAAATTAAGTGTTTAGAAAAACAAATGTAATGAAAACTTTATAATGAATGAAATGTAATGAAAAGCCGTTTACAAAATTTAGGAATGATACACTCATTGGATGAAACTTAATATATTTTGTGTAATGTGTATACTGCAATAAGGTCGTTGTACCATAGAAAGAATAATTATTCCTCACACATTCGATATAATTAGCTAAAAAAATTCAAAATTTGCACTTGCATCATTGTTCTTCTGGAGGTGCAATATAGAAAACAATATTGATCATTTTTGCTTTATAACTGATATACCTTAGATATAGGTACTACAAATCCGTTATCAGTATTTGAAAGAATAGTAACTAAATCTCGCTTTTTTAACATAAACTGTTATTATTAATTTTATAAACGACCTAAATTAATTCTGAAAGTAAATACATGTCAAAAGAATGTGTTGGTTGTTTTTGCTTAATAATTCAAAAGGCATTAAGTCTTTGATTTTGAAAATGCTTTCGACGTGTAAAGAGCTTTCAGTTCGTTGTGGCTTTTGTTTCATGCTGTTATTTCGTAGGCAAAAAGAACGAGGGATGCCCTCAACGGTGATATTTCGGACGGAGGATGGTCCAGGCGGCCCTCTACGATAGACCCTCTTTGGCCACAACGATTTTTCTGGTTGAGGGTGTTCCATCTCCGCTGAACTTTGTGCTTGATTCTGCCGTGCCGTGGACAATTCATTTTACAGACTTTTGCACATTGTTCCAATTACATTTTAAATATATCTTGGGGTCTGTTATTTTTTATAAATTAATTGTAACTTTACATAATCCACCTGTAGTATAATGTTTATTATAATTAAATATTGGTTATTATTATTTAAGTGTTTTATTTCAATGTCGGAGCAAGCAAGAGTATTCATATCGATTTTGAGCCAAAAATCGGATCCACAGAAAATCACCTTAAAATTTTTGCACCTCCGATTTAGCTAAATTTATAGCATATTTACTAATTTGGACCTACTGAATTCAGGAATGGTCTCAGTTGTTCGCTAGCTACAACGGTTCGCTCTAAACGTGGCGTAATTTAGGCAGCCTGACGTCCTAACTCATTTCTGACCAAATTTTTAGAATCTGCAGCTCAAAATACATCTGCATGTCGATTTTGAGCTAAAAATAGGATCCACCGAAAATCACGAAAAAGCAAAGGCTAACCCCTTCGTTCTTTTTGGACCTTAAAATTTTTGCACCTCCGATTTAGCTAAATTTATGCATATTTACTAATTTGGACCTACTTAATTCAGGAATGGCCTCAGTTGTTCGCTAGCTACAACGGTTCGCTCGAAACGTGGCGTAAATTAGGCAGCCTGACGTCCTAGCTCATTCATGACCAAATTTTTGGAATCTGCAGCTCAAAATACATCTGCATGCCGATTTTGAGGCAAAACTAGGATCCACCGAAAATCAAGAAAAAGCAAAGGCTAATAACCCCTTCGTTCTTTTTGGACCTTAAAATTTTTGCACCTCCGATTTAGCTAAATTTATGCATATTTACTAATTTGGACCTACTGAATTCAGGAATGGAATCAATTGTTCGCTAGCTACAACGGTCCGCTCGAAACGTGGCGTAAATTAGGCAGCCTGACGTCCTAGCTCATTCCTGACCAAATTTTTGGAATCTGCAGCTCAAAATACATCTGCATGCCGATTTTGAGACAAAACTAGGATCCACCGAAAATCAAGATAAAGCAAAGGCTTAACCCCTTCGTTCTTTTTGGACCTTAAAATTTTTGCACCTCCGATTTAGCTGAATTTATTCATATATACTAATTTGGACCTGCTGAATTCAGGAATTGTCTCAGTTGTTCGCTAGATACAACGGTTCGCTCGAAACGTGGCGTAAATTAGGCAGCCTGACGTCCTAGCTCATTTCTGACCAAATTTTTGGAATCTGCAGCTCAAAATACATCTGCATGTCGATTTTGGGCCAAAACTAGGATCCACCGAAAATCAAGAAACAGCAAAGGCTAACCCCTTCGTTCTTTTTGGACCTTAAAATTTTTGCACCTCCGATTTAGCTAAATTTATGCATATTTACTAATTTGGACCTACTGAATTCAGGAATGGCCTCAGTTGTTCGCTAGCTACAACGGTTCGCTCGAAACGTGGCGTAAATTAGGCAGCCTGACGTCCTAGCTCATTCCTGACCAAATTTTTGGAATCTGCAGCTCAAAATACATATGCATGCCGATTTTGAGACAAAACTAGGATCCACCGAAAATCAAGAAAAAGCAAAGGCTAACCCCTTCGTTCTTTTTGGACCATAAAATTTTTGCACCTCCGATTTAGCTGAATTTATTCATATTTACTAATTTGGACCTGCTGAATTCAGGAATTGTCTCAGTTGTTCGCTAGATACAACTGTTCGCTCGAAACGTGGCGTAAATTAGGCAGCCTGACGTCCTAGCTCATTTCTGACCAAATTTTTGGAATCTGCAGCTCAAAATACATCTGCATGCCGATTTTGGCCCAAAACTAGGATCCACCGAATATCAAGAAAAAGCAAAGGCTAACCCCTTCGTTCTTTTTGGACCTTAAAATTTTTGCACCTCCGATTTAGCTAAATTTATGCATATTTACTAATTTGGACGTACTGAATTCAGGAATGGCCTCAGTTGTTCGCTAGCTACAACGGTTCGCTAGAAACGTGGCGTAAATTAGGCAGCCTGACGTCCTAGCTCATTCCTGACCAAATTTTTGGAATCTGCAGCTCAAAATACATCTGCATGCCGATTTTGAGACAAAACTAGGATCCACCGAAAATCAAGAAAAAGCAAAGGCTATAACCCCTTCGTTCTTTTTGGACCTTAAAATTTTTGCACCTCCGATTTAGCTAAATTTATGCATATTTACTAATTTGGACCTACTGAATTCAGGAATGGCCTCAGTTGTTCGCTAGCTACAACGGTTCGCTCGAAACGTGGCGTAAATTAGGTAGCCTGACGTCCTAGCTCATTCCTGACCAAATTTTTGGAATCTGCAGCTCAAAATACATCTGCATGCCGATTTTGGCCCAAAACTAGGATCCACCGAAAATCAAGAAAAAGCAAAGGCTAACCCCTTCGTTCTTTTTGGACCTTAAAATTTTTGCACCTCCGATTTAGCTAAATTTATGCATATTTACTAATTTGGACGTACTGAATTCAGGAATGGCCTCAGTTGTTCGCTAGCTACAACGGTTCGCTAGAAACGTGGCGTAAATTAGGCAGCCTGACGTCCTAGCTCATTCCTGACCAAATTTTTGGAATCTGCAGCTCAAAATACATCTGCATGCCGATTTTGAGACAAAACTAGGATCCACCGAAAATCAAGAAAAAGCAAAGGCTATAACCCCTTCGTTCTTTTTGGACCTTAAAATTTTTGCACCTCCGATTTAGCTAAATTTATGCATATTTACTAATTTGGACCTACTGAATTCAGGAATGGCCTCAGTTGTTCGCTAGCTACAACGGTTCGCTCGAAACGTGGCGTAAATTAGGCAGCCTGACGTCCTAGCTCATTCCTGACCAAATTTTTGGAATCTGCAGCTCAAAATACATCTGCATGCCGATTTTGAGACAAAACTAGGATCCACCGAAAATCAAGAAAAAGCAAAGGCTAACCCCTTCGTTCTTTTTGGACCTTAAAATTTTTGCACCTCCGATTTAGCTGAATTTATTCATATTTACTAATTTGGACCTGCTGAATTCAGGAATTGTCTCAGTTGTTCGCTAGATACAACGGTTCGCTCGAAACGTGGCGTAAATTAGGCAGCCTGACGTCCTAGCTCATTTCTGACCAAATTTTTGGAATCTGCAGCTCAAAATACATCTGCATGCCGATTTTGGGCCAAAACTAGGATCCACCGAAAATCAAGAAAAAGCAAAGGCTAACCCCTTCGTTCTTTTTGGACCTTAAAATTTTTGCACCTCCGATTTAGCTAAATTCAGGAATGGCCTCAGTTGTTCGCTAGCTACAACGGTTCGCTCGAAACGTGGCGTAAATTAGGCAGCCTGACGTCCTAGCTCATTCCTGACCAAATTTTTGGAATCTGCAGCTCAAAATACATATGCATGCCGATTTTGAGACAAAACTAGGATCCACCGAAAATCAAGAAAAAGCAAAGGCTAACCCCTTCGTTCTTTTTGGACCATAAAATTTTTGCACCTCCGATTTAGCTGAATTTATTCATATTTACTAATTTGGACCTGCTGAATTCAGGAATTGTCTCAGTTGTTCGCTAGATACAACTGTTCGCTCGAAACGTGGCGTAAATTAGGCAGCCTGACGTCCTAGCTCATTTCTGACCAAATTTTTGGAATCTGCAGCTCAAAATACATCTGCATGCCGATTTTGGCCCAAAACTAGGATCCACCGAATATCAAGAAAAAGCAAAGGCTAACCCCTTCGTTCTTTTTGGACCTTAAAATTTTTGCACCTCCGATTTAGCTAAATTTATGCATATTTACTAATTTGGACGTACTGAATTCAGGAATGGCCTCAGTTGTTCGCTAGCTACAACGGTTCGCTAGAAACGTGGCGTAAATTAGGCAGCCTGACGTCCTAGCTCATTCCTGACCAAATTTTTGGAATCTGCAGCTCAAAATACATCTGCATGCCGATTTTGAGACAAAACTAGGATCCACCGAAAATCAAGAAAAAGCAAAGGCTATAACCCCTTCGTTCTTTTTGGACCTTAAAATTTTTGCACCTCCGATTTAGCTAAATTTATGCATATTTACTAATTTGGACCTACTGAATTCAGGAATGGCCTCAGTTGTTCGCTAGCTACAACGGTTCGCTCGAAACGTGGCGTAAATTAGGTAGCCTGACGTCCTAGCTCATTCCTGACCAAATTTTTGGAATCTGCAGCTCAAAATACATCTGCATGCCGATTTTGGCCCAAAACTAGGATCCACCGAAAATCAAGAAAAAGCAAAGGCTAACCCCTTCGTTCTTTTTGGACCTTAAAATTTTTGCACCTCCGATTTAGCTAAATTTATGCATATTTACTAATTTGGACGTACTGAATTCAGGAATGGCCTCAGTTGTTCGCTAGCTACAACGGTTCGCTAGAAACGTGGCGTAAATTAGGCAGCCTGACGTCCTAGCTCATTCCTGACCAAATTTTTGGAATCTGCAGCTCAAAATACATCTGCATGCCGATTTTGAGACAAAACTAGGATCCACCGAAAATCAAGAAAGAGCAAAGGCTATAACCCCTTCGTTCTTTTTGGACCTTAAAATTTTTGCACCTCCGATTTAGCTAAATTTATGCATATTTACTAATTTGGACCTACTGAATTCAGGAATGGCCTCAGTTGTTCGCTAGCTACAACGGTTCGCTCGAAACGTGGCGTAAATTAGGCAGCCTGACGTCCTAGCTCATTCCAGACCAAATTTTTGGAATCTGCAGCTCAAAATACATCTGCATGCCGATTTTGAGACAAAACTAGGATCCACCGAAAATCAAGAAAAAGCAAAGGCTAACCCCTTCGTTCTTTTTGGACCTTAAAATTTTTGCACCTCCGATTTAGCTAAATTTATGCATATTTACTAATTTGGACGTACTGAATTCAGGAATGGCCTCAGTTGTTCGCTAGCTACAACGGTTCGCTCGAAACGTGGCGTAAATTAGGCAGCCTGACGTCCTAGCTCATTTCTGACCAAATTTTTGGAATCTGCAGCTCAAAATACATCTGCATGTCGATTTTGGGCCAAAACTAGGATCCACCGAAAATCAAGAAACAGCAAAGGCTAACCCCTTCGTTCTTTTTGGACCTTAAAATTTTTGCACCTCCGATTTAGCTAAATTTATGCATATTTACTATTTTGGACGTACTGAATTCAGGGATGGCCTCAGTTGTTCGCTAGCTACAACGGTTCGCTCGAAACGTGGCGTAAATTAGGCAGCCTGACGTCCTAGCTCATTCCTGACCAAATTTTTGGAATCTGCAGCTCAAAATACATCTGCATGCCGATTTTGAGACAAAACTAGGATCCACCGAAAATCAAGAAAAAGCAAAGGCTAACACCCCTTCGTTCTTTTGGACCTTAAAATTTTTGCACCTCCGATTTAGCTAAATTTATGCATATTTACTAATTTGGACCTACTGAATTCAGGAATGGCCTCAGTTGTTCGCTAGCTACAACGGTTCGCTCGAAACGTGGCGTAAATTAGGCAGCCTGACGTCCCTAGCTCATTCCAGACCAAATTTTTGGAATCTGCAGCTCAAAATACATCTGCATGCCGATTTTGAGACAAAACTAGGATCCACCGAAAATCAAGAAAAAGCAAAGGCTAACCCCTTCGTTCTTTTTGGACCTTAAAATTTTTGCACCTCCGATTTAGCTAAATTTATGCATATTTACTAATTTGGACCTACTGAATTCAGGAATGGCCTCAGTTGTTCGCTAGCTACAACGMTTCGCTCGAAACGTGGCGTKAATTAGGCKGCCTGACGTCCTAGCTCATTCCAGWCCAAATTTTTGGAATCTGCAGCTCAAAATACATCTGCATGCCGATTTTGAGACAAAACTAGGATCCACCGAAAATCAAGAAAAAGCAAAGGCTAACCCCTTCGTTCTTTTTGGACCTTAAAATTTTTGCACCTCCGATTTAACTAAATTTATGCATATTTACTAATTTGGACGTACTGAATTCAGGAATGGCCTCAGTTGTTCGCTAGCTACAACGGTTCGCTCGAAACGTGGCGTAAATTAGGTAGCCTGACGTCCTAGCTCATTCCTGACCAAATTTTTGGAATCTGCAGCTCAAAATACATCTGCATGCCGATTTTGYRKCAAAACTAGGATCCACCGAAAATCAAGAAAAAGCAAAGGCTAACCCCTTCGTTCTTTTTGGACCTTAAAATTTTTGCACCTCCGATTTAGCTAAATTTATGCATATTTACTATTTTGGACGTACTGAATTCAGGGATGGCCTCAGTTGTTCGCTAGCTACAACGGTTCGCTCGAAACGTGGCGTAAATTAGGCAGCCTGACGTCCTAGCTCATTCCTGACCAAATTTTTGGAATCTGCAGCTCAAAATACATCTGCATGCCGATTTTGAGACAAAACTAGGATCCACCGAAAATCAAGAAAAAGCAAAGGCTAACACCCCTTCGTTCTTTTTGGACCTTAAAATTTTTGCACCTCCGATTTAGCTAAATTTATGCATATTTACTAATTTGGACCTACTGAATTCAGGAATGGCCTCAGTTGTTCGCTAGCTACAACGGTTCGCTCGAAACGTGGCGTAAATTAGGCAGCCTGACGTCCTAGCTCATTCCAGACCAAATTTTTGGAATCTGCAGCTCAAAATACATCTGCATGCCGATTTTGAGACAAAACTAGGATCCACCGAAAATCAAGAAAAAGCAAAGGCTAACCCCTTCGTTCTTTTTGGACCTTAAAATTTTTGCACCTCCGATTTAGCTAAATTTATGCATATTTACTAATTTGGACCTACTGAATTCAGGAATGGCCTCAGTTGTTCGCTAGCTACAACGGTTCGCTCGAAACGTGGCGTAAATTAGGCAGCCTGACGTCCTAGCTCATTCCAGACCAAATTTTTGGAATCTGCAGCTCAAAATACATCTGCATGCCGATTTTGAGACAAAACTAGGATCCACCGAAAATCAAGAAAAAGCAAAGGCTAACCCCTTCGTTCTTTTTGGACCTTAAAATTTTTGCACCTCCGATTTAGCTGAATTTATTCATATATACTAATTTGGACCTGCTGAATTCAGGAATTGTCTCAGTTGTTCGCTAGATACAACGGTTCGCTCGAAACGTGGCGTAAATTAGGCAGCCTGACGTCCTAGCTCATTTCTGACCAAATTTTTGGAATCTGCAGCTCAAAATACATCTGCATGTCGATTTTGGGCCAAAACTAGGATCCACCGAAAATCAAGAAACAGCAAAGGCTAACCCCTTCGTTCTTTTTGGACCTTAAAATTTTTGCACCTCCGATTTAGCTAAATTTATGCATATTTACTAATTTGGACGTACTGAATTCAGGAATGGCCTCAGTTGTTCGCTAGCTACAACGGTTCGCTCGAAACGTGGCGTAAATTAGGCAGCCTGACGTCCTAGCTCATTTCTGACCAAATTTTTGAAATCTGCAGCTCAAAATACATCTGCATGTCGATTTTGGGCCAAAACTAGGATCCACCGAAAATCAAGAAAAAGCAAAGGCTAACCCCTTCGTTCTTTTTGGACCTTTAAATTTTTGCACCTCTGATTTAGCTAAATTTATGCATTTTTACTAATTTGAACCTACTGAATCAGGAATGGCCTCAGTTGTTCGCTAGCTACAACGGTTCGCTCGAAACGTGGCGTAAATTAGGCAGCCTGACGTCCTAGCTCATTTCTGACCAAATTTTTGGAATCTGTAGCTCAAAATACATCTGCTTGTCGATTTTGAGCTAAAAATAGAATCCACTGAAAATCATGAAAAAAGCAAAGGCTCCTTTGTTCTTTTTGGACCAAGTTTTTGGAATTTGCAGATAGTGGAGGTGTATGGCCGTATCAACCGCTCAGGCCTGCGTCGCTCTTTACCATCATGTTCCCACACTTCCCCAGCTCATCAGAAGTAATTGAAAATTTTTATTGTTAAAAAATTTTCTTCTGAAAAAAAGTTCTCCTAATGACTTCTGTATATTGCAAGTTGAAAGAAAAGCAATAAATAATGGGGTGCGTTTGTGTTAGGGGGGGCAAAATTTTGTCCGTTTCTCTCCACGACTTTCCGTTTCTGAGATATTTGCATTTGAAGTTTTCAAGGGTTTTCCTTTAGAAATCATTTGATCTTTACCRTTATATTCGCACACTTCCCCGGCTCATCAGAGGCAATTGAGAAATTTMMTAGGTAAAACATTTTCTTGCAAAAAAAAAGTTGCCCAAATGATTTCTATATATATTGAATAGACAGTAGTCTGATAAATAGTGGGGATGTATGTGTGTTAGGGGGTGAAAAATTCGTAATTTTTCCGCTACTTGCCATAATTTGTCCATTCAAGTAGCGCCATCTCTTGAGCAGTAGCCAAACCAACCAGACGAATGAATGCACAGCAACCCTCCATTAGGGATTCAAAAGGAAACTACATTAATTTAAAGGTTCATCAATATATTAACGACTATTTAAATAATTACAATATTATTTTAGTAATCAGACCCGCCGCAATAGTAACCCCGCCCACCCTGAGAGTCACCCTGCCCAGTTCCTTGCACTCGCTGTACAACTCCAGCGCTATGGGGCGGCTCACTTGAATCTGAACGAAGGCGCTGGTGTTGTTGCCCAGGAATCGCGGATGTTTCTTCACGACCTCGCCAGTGCTCTTGTTCAACTGGCTGATCAATTTGCTGATGACTGCCGGTTCCACGAGGGACTGGTGGTGTAGCACAACCTTTAAGGAGAGAGCCAAATTCAAAATTAAAATTGAGATATTTAATGGAAGGATAAAAATTTGTGGAATCGTTGAGGAAAAACCGAGTAAACTGGCAGCCCCGACAGGTTTTTGAAAATACCGCKAATACAGATATAGATAGGAAGAACATGTMGAGGCCTAAAAATTTAGGGCTTAAAATTCTCTTGGTGACATTTTTCCCCATGTCCAAAGTTTGCATTGGAAAACAATATAATTCTCCAAAGTCGCTAAAATTCATTGTAAAATGCAAATTTGTATTTTTAAAATTAAATAAAATATCCCAAAAATTMTTCAACTATGAACAAGACTAAAAAAAATAATGATTTCCACAGAAAAAAATCTTATTGTAACAKATTTAACTATAATTCAATGTGCTGTAATGCMGAAACTATTAATCTAATTCAAKTAAACTAAAACCTGATTTTTAAACTTTTATCTTCTTTTCTGATCTTGACCTACAGACTATACATAAACAGGTTATAAAGTTGCATATCCATAGCTTGATATGATTTGTTCAATCTTTTTTGTTTTTATTTTTTCCACAATTCTAAAGACCTTAACACACACACTATTAATTTTGAGAGTCATTTTCCACTAATTCAAATAATTTTCATCCTAGAAAACGGAGTTTAGATATCTCCTAACAAATTTTTACACAAAATAGACTAAAGGGAACAACTGCTCCCATCAAATTCTAATTGCAATCAATCTTTTGACAACAACTTGTATATCTGCATGACGATATTCATGCATTAGCTAGTTTTTTTCAAAATTCGTATATCAATTGCCGCAGCAAAAAAGTGTTTTCATATCTAGTTTTTTATTAATTTAAATACTTTTTGTTTTCGATATTAAAAGCTTTTAAAATTAATTTCTGCTAATTTCAAAATATAGACTACAAACTGTCATAAATTAGACTTTTGCATTTCCAACAATGAATTTTCAGAATTCCTTTAAACTAACCACTACAATGACCAGAACTTACGTTCTATCTACCGTTTTAAACCAATTTAAAATGTCTCTTACAAATTTCAAAGTATAAAGCAACAGTTATTGGAAAAGGCATTTTTTATACTCTTCAAATCATTCCCATTTAAAAACTCAGAAAGTAGCATTATAAAACACCTGAAATGGATATTAAGTATCATTATAAAACGCCAGAAACAGATTTTAAATATATCTTTCAGGATTCATAATCTAACATGAGGTTTGTCGTTTAAAGTTTCTAAAATTTGGAGCCCAAATAAATTTTTTTTATTTCAAAAACAAAACATAAAACTTTTTCAGCTTTGTAACTATCGACTGAAGTCCAAAACCCAAATAACTGACACAGACCCCAATAATTAACTGTCTATCCAATGATTTAATACTTACGTAAATGTTATGAACCAACTTTTAAAAAATACATTGCAGATTTCAAAATATAAAGCAAGAACGTCAAACTTTTCACACTCAAAATTACCAACTTTCTAAATCTGTTTCAACGATTTGTCTTACCAAACAACGAAAAAGTGGTGTAGATATTTTTACTATTGTCGAGAAAATCATTGACACCCTTTCTGACATACAAGAATTAAGCGCTTACTTTTGAAAAATAAACTCAGCACATCATGATGGCATTGCCATCCTAAATTCTTACTTACATCATACCATTGTTTTGGTATTATTTATTAAACCAGTTCTATGCCGTGCTGTCTACACTAGACCTAAACTGCACTGATGAACTGTAATGACAGCGAAATAGATCTATCTGCAGTTGGTTGAGGTGTAGACAGCACCGCATAGACATGCATATTTTAATGTATGTTGGTTCTTGCCCTCTAGCAAAAAGTGCCGTGGGGGTCCTGCTGTCAAATTGAAGTATGCAGTTGCATGCCAATTTGTCAGGCTACAGGTCACTTCCTTTAGGAAGTAGTACCCGTTAAGGCAGCTAGGTGGCTTTGTCATCATGTCAGTGTAATGCTGACAGATGGCATTGCCATCCTAAATTCTTACTTACATCATACCATTGCTTTGGTATATAAGCAAAACCAGTTCTATGCCATGCTGTCTACACTAAACCTAAACTGCACTGATGAGCTGTAATGACAGCGAAATAGATCTATCTGCAGTTGGTTGAGGTGTAGACAGCACAGCATAGACATGCATTTTAATGTATGTTGGTTCTTGCCCGCTAGCAAAAAGTGCCATGGGGGCCTGCTGTCAAATTGAAGTATGCAGTCGCATGCCAATTTGTCAGGCTACAGGTCACTTCCTTTAGGAAGTAGTACCCGTTAAGGCAGCTAGGTGGCTTTGTCATCATGTCAGTGTAATGCTGACAGATGGCACTGCCATCCTAAATTCTTACTTAAAAACTATTTAAGTAAACAATATACCGTCAGCAATTTTTTTATAGCTCAATTTTGTAAACAAGAAATAGAACTTGGAATGTATTTTTTTTGCAAAACATGTTCTTTTTTGTTAGTTTTGCATGATTTTGTGATGTACATTTTAACATCAAAACCTGTAATAGGTAATATCGGAATCTATAATCGGTAATGTCGGCACCTGTAATCCATAATGTCGCAATCTAGAATCAGTAATGTTGGAATCTGTAATCGATAATGTAGCAATCTATAATCAGTAATGTTGGAATCTGTAGTCAGTAATACGGCGATCTGCGACTGTTTATACTATACTGAGTAAAAATGAAAACCGTAAAAAACCAATTAAAAAATTCACTTACCGGAAATCCCTTCGTAATCGGAACGGTCACGTTGAAAACGACGATGCGCGCTTCGAACTTCATCGCTATGGGAACCGGATACTGGGGATCGCACAGGATGAACCCTACGGCCACGTTCTGCATCTCCACTCCCGATAAGGTGACGGCGGCCTGGTCCCCGGCGAAGACGATCTGCTGTCCGTTGTCGTCGATAGCGAGCGCCTTGACAGAAGCCGTCTCTCTGCTGGGGCATATCAGCACCTTGTCGCCGAGGCTGAGGCTGCCCGTCTCCACGCGACCCGACACGCAAAATCCGGATCCCGTACTCTGAATTTAAAAGAAAAAAAATTCAGAAAAGTGTAGAAGGTTTGACGATGGGAGGTGTTACCTTGAATATGTCGTTTATGGAAAACCTGAATGGTTTGGAGATTGGTCGCTCTGGAGATTTAAAACTATCTGGAATAAAAACTTATAATAATAAAATGTATCAAAACATTATTACTTCAAAGCTAGCAATACTTTTTCAGTACATTATATCCTGTTAACCCTTTAACAATATCTTATGTTTATTATACACAACTTTAACAGACGATTCTCCAGGTTATTTTAAGATAAAAACTTCATATAAACATGGGTCCTCAAATGCTTCGTTTTCAAAATACAGGGTGTTAAACTTGAAAAAAAAAATTGTTTTTTCCTAAATATCGTAAATATCCTTCACCCAGTTTTAATGAAATTTGACAGTGCTAATATTAGTGTCAAGGAGCTCATTTGGCTCTGATTTGATTAAATTAATTAAGTCCAGTGGCATCCCGGCAGGCACCTTAATTAATATTTTTGACAAAAAATGTGCGCCACTGACTGTTTTAAAACTTTTATATTTTTTCATATTACGCAATAAAAATACAAATTATTTGTCTCTTGAATTTTTTTCGTATCTTGCTTAGTTTTCGAGAAAAAAAATTATTTCTCCTAAATTACATAATCTTGGACCACACAAAAAATATGGGGAAACATTTCTTTTGGAAAATATCTTTTTACGATTTTTTTTTTAAACAAAACAAGTAAACACTAAATTAGGCTTTTTAAGATTACGTCATCCAATATGGCGTCCAGGGGACAAAAAGCGCACGCATGGGACGCGCCTGCGAAACCCTGGATACGGACGGGTGGCTGATAGKGTTGGGTCCTTCATGACCAAGTCGTTCAAATTGAATGACTCATGCCTTGKTTTGGCTCACAGCTAAGGAATCAGCGTTGTTCGTGCGTCGTACATCGTTAACGGCTGACGACAGCACACGACAAGAACACAGCATGACAGCATATTTATATGCTGTGGTAAGACAGGAGACACCGCTGTCACTTTCAATTCACGATCCATATGAACAACTTGAATGATCCGAATCTACGCGATTGATTGAACGATTTGAATTGAAGCGAATGTCCCAGCTCTAGTGACTGACGTTGGCATTAAGTAATGGGGTTTCTATGACAGCGCGCTAGAAGCTGCATCGTTTTGACATGTGCCCCCTGGCAGTCGCTCCGAAAGTCACGTGTTCTAAAAAGCCTAATTAAATACATAACATTAACCTCTAAACTATTTATTATACGAGGTAAGGTTCCATCAAACTCACCTATCACATCGATGAGACACGGCCCGTCATACCATGACAGCAGCTCGTTCTCGGTCGGCCCCTCGACGAGGTTCTGTCCCGTCAGCCCGCTGCACGGGACGAATGCCACATCGCTGTCCCTGAAGCCGGCCTGCTTCAGGAACAGCCGCAGCTTCTGCACGATGTCGTCGAATCGGTCCCGCGACCACGACACCGTGTCCAGCTTGTTGATGGCCACGGCCAGCTGGGTGACGCCCAACGAACGGACAAGAAGGGCGTGCTCCCTGGTCTGACCGCCGTAGTCGAAGCCCGTTTCGAACTCGCCCCGCGTGGCGTCGACGACAAGGAGGGCGACGTCGGCCTGACACGCGCCCGATATCATGTTCGGGATGAAGTCCTTGTGGCCGGGAGCGTCCAGGAGAGTTATCTGGTGGGGGAATTGGGTAAATAGATGGATGTTTCGAATTGATTTTGTCAAAAAAGCTGCTATTATAGAAGCCTCACTTCATACCAGCTATTTATACAAAAAAAAATGTAAAAACATTTCTTTAGCCAAAGACAAAAAAGATGTTTCTTCTGGAAGGTACAAAAAATTTGTGAAATTATCTTCAAACGTAAACAATATATATTCTAAACTTGGACATTTTTTCCTGAACGAACAGAAATGTGTATTATTTTGAAACTGTTTGGAGTTTGTTTTCGTCTCGAACTGAGACCTCCCATACCGTCCCATCGATTGATTCCCCTGTTTTCTCTTCTTCTCCTGTTTCTTATCCAGAACCCGGCAATAAAAAACACGAAGCTCTCGCTTTCCCAGTTTGCGGCTTTCCTGCTCGTATTTGTGCATCGTCTTTTGACTAACCTTAAGAACAATTGCATGGCAATGTTTGAAAACTGGTCTTCAGAATATTTACTTTAAAAGGACGGCCCTTTTAACACGGCACTTAAAGATGTATCACTTAGTTGACGACTAGTTTGCATGAGAATGCTATGAAAAAAATGGGTACTGTACAGGAACAAAAAAGAATATGTTAGAACAAGTAATAAGATGGAATCTGCAATTCTTCAGGTTGSCGAAATGTTGAGGAAAATTAAATATTTTAAACATCTGGGAGTAATAATATGATGCAATGGAAAAATGGGAGAACAAATAAATGAAAGCATCAATGATGGAATTATAAATAAAATGTAAATAGACAAGAGGACAAAAATGTCAGTTATTAATATTACCAAAAAAATGCAATGAACAGAGATCAAATAATGGACGTGTCAAAAGAGTAACTAGAAAGCACAGAAAAAATTACAAAATCAGAAAAGAACTAACAATAGAACCTAAGAACAAACAAACTAGAAGATAAAGTTAAAATGGTTTGGGAACCTGCTGACAATGAATGAATGAAGCAAAACGGAGAAGTTTAACTGGAAGTGGTAAGAAAACGCCTAGTGAAAAATAAAACCCAGAAGAAGATCAAGAAAAATATGACAATGATGCTGCACCTAAAGAGAGTGAATCTTTCAATAACAAAATGAAAGAAACAACCTCTTTCTTTCACACTGTGAGAAGAAACTAAACCAAACCATCGAAAAAATTAACCGCAAAAACATTTTCTCGCTCACCTGTCCCAATTTACACAGCAAATGCCCCATCAAAGTCGATTTCCCTGCATCCACGTGTCCAATGACCACCATGTACAGGTGCTCCTTTGCGCCTCCCCTCTGTTTCTTGTAGTGCGCCACCGCGTTGTCCCTCTGCTTCCTCTGGTCGCCGTGTTCAACCTGCATGGCGACAGGTGTGCCTCTTCCGGAAGCTGGTGACTGAGAACGCGGCGTGACGTTCAAACGACCTGTGTCTTTCTGCGGCAGGTCGAAACCCCTCGTCACCTTGACGGCGGACATTTCGGAGTCGGGTGCCTGCGTCGTGGTCAGAATTGTCGACGGCTGTGCGTATACTTCTCGCACAAAGTCAAAATTAACAATGCTCAGGTGTTGCTCTTGTATTTGATGGTGAAAATTAAAACTACATGTTGATATTATACAATTAGATGTTTGATCTCCTTCAGGTACGAGAGATTCAGAAAAAACTTTGGAAAACTATGTATTTCAGTTTTTGTTTCTCAAACAACTAAATAATGGGTATTCATATAAAAAATACTCGTAATGGGTAGATATTTTTTCGTAATTTCACACCGAATTGAGTTTGCCTGAGTTACTGTTTTCCAACTTTATAAAAATTATTTTTCAAAAATTTTACATTCAAAATAGACACAAAAAAAATGTAGTTTGGGTATTTACCGAAGCACCCTCATGCAACTGTGGAAGACATGTAAAATAAGTGTTTTAAAATATCACAACACTCTAGACTAATTTTTTTTAATAATCACCCATTATTATGAAGAATGAAGAGTAGTAGAGTACTTTTTTAATTTTTACTGTTTTCTGCACTTTTATTTCTTAGCTTTTATTGCATTTATACATAATATGAATTAATATTTAATAACTATTTTCCTTTAAAGCATATTAGAAAACCTGTCTATCAGTATGTACAATAATATGCTGATTAAGAAAAATGCCTTACTATATTTAATAACTTAAATATTTTTGAAATTTCTTGTCATTTATTGATTTAGTCACAAAACAGATAATGTTAGTTATTTTATTACTCACTTTAATAAACACATGATTTATAAATTATTTGTACTTGGGATGAGCAAGAGAAAATCTAAGAGAACTCTTTTAAAATGAGATCACAATTTTTTATTGAATTTAAAAATCTACTCTAATCTGTAATAAAGAGTTTGGCCAACAGTAAAAAGAATCTTGTACATGGGACGTGATATTTAAAATAGAATGCCCTGTAGTTTCGTCAATATTTAAAAAAATTATAACTGTTGTAAAAAAAATGTACCATTCCCCATACAGGGTGTATTTAAAATATTGATGTTTAAAAAAATATGATTTAGAACTACCCACATAAAACAAGTCATCCTACATGTTAAAAAATAATTTTATAGTGTAAACAACTTGATCAGGTACACTTTTAGTCAAAAAATAATATCAATTGAATTACAAATCTTCCTAACTTAAGCACAGTCACAAAAATTTGTGAATTTACATAATTAACATAAGATTTAATCAAATAATGAAATTTCTAACAGGAAATTATTTGCTAATAAAATAAAAATCAATCTACATTTTCCTACCCAAATGAGACAAAATCAAGTCATCTTTGGATGGAGTGTCAAACTTGAATTTAATTGTCTTCCGTTTGTAAGGGTCGACGAATTTAATATCATGAAGTCTCTTTCTTCTGTACTTCATACACAAAATTCTACCGAACTTCGACACTTTTCGAAACGGACATCAACTCACAGTTTCTCGTTTCGCGGCTCTATTTCACAATCGATAAAGGGCACTTCGAATTGTTCCTCCGGCTTCTCAGAATTTCTACTGACAGAAGGGGCGCTCTTCGACTCACGTAAAGCCACGGTTAAATCAATGTGCCACTTATCTTCAATGACGCTCTTGTTCTCGTCATTTATTTTAAGATTAGAAACTTTTTCAGCGACAGAATCGAGCGACTCGGTTAAACAAGGCTCTTTCTTGAAACTACACTCGCTAGTTTTTACTTTAAAGGCAGACAAATGATCGGAAACTAGATCGGATAAGGATGAGTATTCGGGAGATTCATTATCGGTCAACTTTTTTAATCGAAGTGAAGAAAGACCGTTTTTTGTTGAAAAACTTAATTTCGGAACCAGAAACTTAGGTTTTGTACTATCTTGAGCATTAAGTTTGGGTACGACAAATTTCGGACGCGACACTAGGTCATCTTACCTTACGAAATTGCCAATCCAAAAAAAAACCATGGAAATAAAAAAACACCTTAGTTAACTAAGCGAAACATCAAATTTATGCTCACCTTTCTTTGCGGCAGGTTGCTGGGCCTCACTAGAGTCCAACAAATAATTGACAGCCGCTTCCGTGTTAAAATTATTGTCGATCACAGCATCCACCATCTGCTGCCGCGAAACCGTATCTCCCAAAGCAGCTTTAACACCTTCCACGCAAGATTCCAACTTCGCCTTGTCCGTTTCCGAAAGATTCGACATCTGAAACKACCACCTTTCAAAAAACAATCGAGCTTCAAACTGCGACCAATTACAATCTCATCTGTTTTCGCCTCCTCTTCTTCGGCAATGTCTTTAACCGTCCGCAAATAGGCTCCGATCTTCTGTTGTGCTCGTGGTGCTTCACGATCGTACATGAATGCGGCTTCGCTTGGGGAAACGCTGTAGTCGTCTTCCACTGAGTGCCCGTAAACGTCGTCGTAGCCTTCGTACTCTGAAAGCTTAAAACTAGTAAAACCATCGGTGTGGCTTCTTGGTTTCTCACCGTCTGCTATGTCCATAGTCCTGATATTGCGGTGGCGAGACATTTTTGTTTTGTTTGGATCCTATAAACTTATATTACGCGAATTTTTATTACATAGTAGACTGGAACATAACAGGTGGCATTTTTGTTGTTATTTTCCTTCTTGTCTTCGTTAATGTCACTTCTTTTATGTGATTGACAGTTAAAAATGACATTGACAACATGACAAATTGACAGGTATTGCTTAGCGGCGCTGCCAAATCTATTTCCAAACCACTGACTTTTTTAGGCAAAAGTCTGAATGATTCAGAGTGACAATTATTTCATGAATTTGTTTATTTTTCTGTATACATCCAGTAGAATTATTTTCAAGATTTGGGTATTATTTGGTGTTTTTAGAAACAATGTGCATATATATGTTTACGTCTTTTTATCAAAATATTCTTGTACGCTTCGTTCTAATTATAATTTTAAACGATAAACATCAAGTTCAACAAAAAAAAACATCCACTCCGAAGTGTATTGACTCTTTCTTTATTTTATATTTTTCGTTAGAAATTTTACTCCCTGTCAGATATTTTCGCTGCAAACACTAATTACACATTTGTGTAATAAGTAATTTGTGGCGGCAAACAAAAATTTTTAGATTTGCAATTGGCAACACCGAATTAATGATGGCACATGCGCACATGACACCCTAAACAAAAATAAATAACGCCATCTCCATTCTCCAGTGTTGCTTGTTGCTTGCTTAGTTCAAGTTGCATTGTGTCCCGTTTTGAATACCAATTATTATTAGAAAAAAACAGTTTTGTACATAATAATTAATAAGTGAGTATTATAAAATAAAAATAATAGAATTCATGCAAGTTTAATGTTCTCTTGTTTCAGGTTGTTACAAAAAATGTCCGGAGAAACTGAGGTACTCATCCCCTG
This sequence comes from Rhyzopertha dominica, assembly GCA_025024175.1. NCBI lineage: Eukaryota > Metazoa > Arthropoda > Insecta > Coleoptera > Bostrichidae > Rhyzopertha > Rhyzopertha dominica. The sequence continues at coordinate 6,943,685 of QCXZ01000003.1, read as the reverse complement.
CAAATACAACGACAAAGGCTGCAAGGAAAGAACAGTGCAAGCCGAACTGCAAGTACACGAAGCGAAATGTTGGTTTCAAGAGGCGCAATGCCCCTTCGAAAACTGCCAATGCGATAAGAATACGATCGTGGCTTTGGCATGGCATCTTTTCCACGCCCACAAAGAGGTCGTCTTGGATTCACTCTCATTCGAGCTGGAAGCGGATGCGAAAGACACGGTTAGAATATACAGGCACGGGAACATTTTCTACCTCTTGACGATAAAGCTGCAGTCGAAAGAGGGTCCCGTGACGGTCTCAAAAGTTTGGAGCGGAACGAGCACCGTGGAAAATTGCCAGATTCGTTTGTCCACGAAGGCGGAGTCTGTTCAATGGACGGGGGACGCGAGATCGCCGTTCAACTTGAGCGATTTGTTGTCCAGCTTGATGCTGAATGTGGACGTTGTTATACGTGGGGTAAACTCGTGCAGCTTATGCGATGGATTGGTTGAATTTCGGTGGGCGAGATGTACAGGCGGACATGTCGTTTGTATGGATTGTGTATCTCCGAAACACAGTTTTTGTAATGAGTGCGAAGGGGACTTGACGTTGTCTGTCGATTACAATTATAAGACTTATCCGATGCCGTTCTTCAGCTGCTTCCGGAAGAGCTGCTATTTCCTTACCGACAACTTGTCGGAATTAAAATTGCATGAAGCTAAGTGCGTGTTTTCAGAAAAAATACACAGAGATATAGCAATGAACGATTCTTGGTTGAAAATGACGCTTCTTGCAGATGGTCAAGAGGTGGAGTATAGAATTAAAAAATTGGACTGTAAATATACAATCTGTTTACGACGTATCGGCCGTGATGTGTTTGTGTCTGCAACATGCGAAAATATAATCCGGCCCGCATTCTTATTGGTCCGGCTGCAGGGACACTCACAAAACAAAAACGATTCTGATAACTCTAATCCTGTGTGTTCGAGAATCATTGATCCTCTTCCTGTGGCCAAAGAGAACAGTTTGGAAAAACCTCAGTTCTGCTTGATTCCTGATGTCCATGAGGAGATTTTAATTTTTAATATTATTCATTTACCTAACCAGTAATCAATTAACTGTAATGAATCTCTTATTTGTCATAAGTTGAAATGTTCTTAATTTTAGATTGTGTAGTATATAAGTGTTGTGTGTCAATGAAATAAATATTTTTTGCAACAATTTTGTTTATGTTTGAATTCTGTTTGTGAAAACTTTGGAAAGCTATCTTTTGAAAATTAATCGACACTAAAACTGATGCATTTCCACAAATCCTTTGACTATAGGCAAAATTACGCAGTGATGTTTGCAGCAAACATGAAACCATCTGTTTTTTCCCAAATGTTTCATAGCCATACTTCTAATACTAATAGTCTAATAATTTCAAGCACAAGCATCATAAAAGACAACGCTCAATTTGTCGTAACTTTTTATAGAAAACAAGCCAGTAAAAGTTGTATAGTCTAGATATAAATTGTTGTAACTGACAACTGCGCAGAGAAAATGCTGCGTAGCGAAGTAGGTATCTACCTTTCAACTTGCAGCATTGCACATACAGAGTTCTGTACTTCTACCGCTAAATGGTGTTACCTATGAACACCGTTAGATAGCATAAAATGTATCCAAAAAAGTACCGCAAATTGGCCGCCATTTTGGGACAAAATCTGTTTAACTCGTTGGGATTATGAACCGTGGTAGTGTAAGTTATTTTATGACTGCCCTCAAAGCGAAAGGTCCAAAATACTGCAGTGCTGTAGAACTCCAACGCCTAAATTGTGTAAATGATAATAATACACATATGGTTAATAACAAGAAATACAATAACATATAGATAGAACCAATCACTCCTAAATTCACATAATAAAAATTGTAAACGTTAATTTTATTTTAATATAATGATACTACTGCATTATTAGAAACTCAGAAGACATTAATCTCTTTTAAGTCAACAACTACTGCAAAATTTAAAAAAAATAAGAACTGAGTGCGGTTTTCTATTGTTATCAAACTATAATAAAAAAATCCTAACCACCATGATTTAGATAGCCTAAATACGTATAAAGATGCTTTCAAAAGCGTTCATTTCCGTGTTGTTAAACAAAAAGGTTGTAGGTTCTAATCGTTTGGTAAGCTCTAATTCAAAGCGAACTTTAATAAATTTATATTCTGCAGTAGTAGAACAGATTGTAGAGGCAACCATCTACAATCTGTTTTTTGTGCTGTATCTTCCTAAGTAAATTTTCTACTGTTTTACTAGAGGATACCCTTTATGAACTGCAACATTCTTGATATATTTGAGTTCTTTTTCAATTAGCTTTCGACAATGGAAAATTAACTACTCTGTTACCTAGGAAGTTCAAAGCAGAAAGTTTATGTTGATGAGAACGTTGCAACTTATTGATTATCAACCTATTTGTATTTTATATGTAAACATTTAACTCTCATTCGTTGTTGCTCTTTCTTGACACCAATACATGTAAAAACGGAAAAACTTCCTTGTTCTCCTTTTCCCTTAGCGGAATTAAAGCTTGTGAAACGGGATATTAAGTTTTCTAAAAAGTATCTATGTTACAGTTATTAGTATATTAAAGACATATCTCATTCCATAAGTTGTAAAAACTTAAAACTAGTTGAACAAATTTTTAACAACATGAAACTAAAGGGACAAAGATAATTTAATGAATTCAGATTTAGGCCCGATTCTAAAGAATTAACGACTGAGATGGCAAGACAGCAGCTTGAGAATATTCTTGTGCGAATGACGCTGTTTGAACTTTCGAAACCTCTAAGTAAAACTTATAGCAATAGAGTGAACGAGTGAACAACGGAAGAAAAACTTGCGCTCGCCAAGGTCTGTAGCTGATATGACCGATATATCGTTGCCATTTACCGGTAAACATCATTCAGTCAAGCTAGTTAGCCGGTGTTCTTCAATCAAAAAGTAAGAAGACATCTTTTATAGATCATAATATGTTAGTTACGTAAATACTGGAGCAAACAATTAATGTTATTTCTTTGCTTCAAGGTGTAACGATGTCGCAGGAAGACAACGGGTTCAGAAAATGCAAGAACCAAGATGCTGGATGCAACAAAATGGCAGACGAACCTGAAATGAAGAACCACGAAGCTTCGTGCTCTTACAACATCGCTGCCTGCCCTTTCGCGACCTGCACGTGGAACGAAACGAAAAGGGCCTTGCTGCAGCATTTCTCCGAAAGACACAGCGACAGCGTCTTAGAATCGCTATCTTTCCACATCCAGGCGACTGCACCCAACACATTCAAGGTATACCAGAACGGAGAAGTGTTTTACCTTTTGGCGATAACGCTGCAATCGCAAGATCGCGCTATAACCATCACGGAGATCAACGATGAGGAAACAAACGTGGAAGACTTCAAGATCCGTTGGCACGCATATCCAGAGCCATCAAAATTGAAGACCGGTGCTAACCCATTGTCGTCAGAATTGAAGCATTGGTTGTCTGGACCGATGCTGAAAGTGGATGTGATTGTAAAGGGAGTAAATACGTGCACCAAGTGCAAGGGATTTTTGGAATTCCGATCGGCTAAATGTGAAAACAAGCATATCTTCTGCATCGATTGTTTCCCCAAAAAGCATTATGTTTGTTGGACGTGTAGCGGCGAACTAACACTGTCCACTGATTCCAACTTCAAAACTTATCCGAACGAGGTCTTCTATTGCTTCAGGACCAGCTGCTATTTCGACACCAACGACTTGTCAAAATTAAAACAGCATGAATCCGAATGCATGTTCCAAGGAAATATACACAGATTCGGGTATACCGGTAGTTTTTCAATAGAATATTCGCAAATTCCGGATAAAGATGAGCTAATTCGCATTATTTATAAAGATTCTCAAACGTACATTATTAGCATGAACAATGACGCAGAAGACAATTTACACGTGAGTGCAACATGCGAAAATATGCGGCAGCCCTCTTTTTTAACGATCAACATGAAGGGACGAGATTTATCTTACGTGGATCCCATTCCTGTTACGAAAAGCAGCTCATTTGAAAAACCGCAGTACTTCACTATTAAAGTTTATACCGATACAACGTTCACCTTCACCATTGTTCATCTAATTTGCGATTGATAGTTATTTATTGTTTCGTTGTTACTTTAATACATACTGGAATTGTTTGTTATTATATAGATAATCATTGCATGCATAGTTATTAAGTGAAAATTTGTTAATGTTTAAAATATGAATAGTGTTGCACGAAATAAATGTTTTTGGCAGCAATTTGTTTGTTTTTTTAATATATAGTGTAGCTGCATAAAATTTTTACGAATCGAAGGAAACTCTTGCTTATAATAAAATAATACGTTCTTGATTATTAATGTTAGCAATGCGGAGCATTTTTTTGTATTCTAGTTTTGTATCGTTTAACTGTTTAATGGTTGTCATCTTTTTATATTTTCGTATATATTAAGCCATAAAACACTTAATTTATATTAATTGATATCTGACTCTGTCGGTTTTCTATAAGAATTAATTATACCTTAGAGCATAAAGAATTTAATTAAAGAATTTCTTTTACTCAGTGATTTTACATAGAAAATTCCAGAGAATTAAGAACCTCATCAATTTCTCTGTCAGTTTCCTTTGAAATACAAAAAAGTGTAAACAACAAATCTCGTATACTCTTCATAATTTCGTAGTTTTTTTTAATTCGACATAAAAATTTCTGCCTAGATTGGAAGCAATGGTAAACCCATTGACAGTCTATAGTCCTGCTACAAGTCCTGTCATTTAAAGTATAGTAAGTTTAATACAAGCATATTTCAACAATATTCAATAATTCAGTTTTGCTGTGTTTGTGCTTTCTACTTCGCGAAACCTGCAGAATTCTTCGCGATGTATTTGGATTGGCATTCAAGTGATCATATTCAAATATTGTAGACGAACTCGCATAATTTATACAATGGATTATTAATTAATGTAAAAAAAAATCAGCACTAGTAACGCCTTTCTCGAACTATAGTCTGTGTTTGTGTTTGACTATTCAATTTAGCTTAGCACTCATCCTTTTTTCAAGTTTAGCTGGTCAATTATTTGCAGCATTTCGTTTTTGCTTTTTATTAATTTAGTTTCGACATTAGATCTCTTTCATAAATTACGTTTACTTGCTACTTTGTCTAAAGCTAATTCTTTATTTATAATATCTAATATTTCAAGATTTGTTTTGGTCAGTGTTAAAGACACCAAAAATATATAAAAAAAATTGACGAAACTTGGTACGACATCCATGTGACAAAAGTTGATGCAGTAAGAGTAACAAATACGGGGTTATTTCCATCTATTAAAAATATAAAGGACGCAAAGGTAGATTACCACGAAAATATGACGGCGGCTGAAGTTTCTGAAAATTGGTTCGAGAATAAAGTACTACCAAGCAAGGTCAGTGTAGTAATTGTATTAGACAATGCGTTAAATAAACTATTAAGTTGTATTCGAAGAATATTTCTACTCTTACAATACTATTGACCATATTGAAAGAGAATTAAAAAACCTGATTTGGGGACCGTTCATTACAAATAATATGGCAAAGCAGTCACAGATGAAATTATAAAATCTTGTTTATATTTATTTATAGTATTTTGCCATATTTTAGGTTTATTTAATGCATATCAAAAACAATTATTGCTACTTTTAACTTTGCTATTGTAAGCCAACGAGCGAAAAACCGCTCGACGATAAAAGTAAAAACTTGTGATGGCCAAGGCGTTCAACTGATAAAGAGAGATGAGGATGCTAGCAGAAACAGATACAAGTAGTGCGTTCACAGTATAAATAAAAATCGTTGGGCCGAACTGGTTGGCTAGTGTTCTGTAATCAAAAGTGAGTATTTCGAATTGTAAAAAGCTTCGTATTTATAACTTTTTTATTCTTCAAGCTGTCGCGATGTCTGAGGAAGCTAACACAGCCTCGCCGTGCAAAAACAAAGATGCTGGCTGCCCGGAAATAGGAACAGAACCAGAAATTAAGAAGCACGGCATGTTTTGTTCGTACAACATAAACCGTTGCCCTTTCGAGGGTTGCAAGTGGACGGGATCAAGAAGGGACTTACTGCTGCATTTCCTGAAGGATCACAAGGAGAGCGTTTTAGATTCACCCTCTTTCATCKTTGAAAAAACAGACTGGAACACATTCAAGATACTCAGGCGCAAGGAGATGTTCTACCTGCTGGCATTATCAGTGCAAACGAAAGATCGCGGCATCACCATAACAGAAGTGAGCGCTGAAGCAAAAATCCTGAAAGAGTGTCAGATTCGCTGGTCCACGATGCACGTCCCTTCGCAATGGACGACTGTTTCTGACTCTCCGATGAACCTGAAGAATTGGTTGGCTAAGCATTACAGCCCAGCCCTGAAGGTCGATATAATTTTACCCGGATTGAATACGTGCAGCAAGTGTGATGGATTATTAGAATTCCGATGGGCCGAGTGCAAAAACAACCACACAGTGTGCATGGGTTGTTTCCCCAGAAGACATACTTACTGTTACGAGTGCGAAGAAGACCTGAAACTGACCGTCGACTATAAATACAAGGTCTATCCGGGAAAACTCATCAAATGCTTGCGATTCAGCTGCTACTTCCTCACCGGTGACTTGAAGGAGTTAGAAAAGCATGAGGCTGAATGCGTGTTCAAAGAAGACATGCAGAGAGAGGAGCATTCAGGTAGCAGTTTGGCGATGAAGTATTCCGAGATTCCAGTCGATGAAGGGGTTGAACGAATTATTTACAAGAACTCTGATCGGTACAGGATCAGAATAAAGCGCACTAATATGACGATTTACGTAAAGGCAGCATGCGATCACATGTCTAGGCCCTCATTTCTAATGATTAACATGCATGGATTGTGTCAAAGATCTGTGGATCCGATTCCCGTTACCCGGACAGGAACGTTTGAAAAATCTCAGTACTACAAGATTGCTATCAAGGAGGAGGCAATGCTCATTTTTAGTATTATTAATTATAATTATTAATGATGTTCTATTCTTATCTTTCTATTTTTTTTTGTGTTTGCATTAAGATTATTGTATTTAATATGCGTGACGTTGTACTTAATAAGTGTTTTTGCATGAAATAAATGTTTTTGGCAGCAATTTGCTTCTTTTAACTACTTAATGTAAAAAAAAATCTTAGAAAAAAAAACAGTAGAAGCTCACTCTAAGTAACAATAGTATTCTATTCATTGCTTCAGTGAAATATAGTTAGCTATTTGATGAAAAGTTACTTTCTCGGAATGCTTGTCGCTATAAGTCTTTTAGTGAAGCTCAGACAGTACTTAGTGAAGGGAGGAAATAGGCGACACTGGTAGAGATTCTTGTACGTAAGTATATTACTATAATTGAAAAAAAATCCAGACAAATACTAAGCATTTTAATAGATCATCGCATCTTTCATATAAAACCCTGAGGAAGCATTTCTCGACAGATGTTTATTTGAACTTTTTGTTTAAAAGACCTCAGGAATAATGTCTCGAATTTTTGTCTCATGTTTAGAAAACTTCGTTTGACGGGCGATCCATTTTATTTCGTTTAACATTGGTTAAAATTAATAGTAGCATAAAAGGATGATCATCTTCAGTAAAAATAAAGTAGTATCATCCCCTGCGTCATCTACTGTGAGATTATAGACTTCTCTCTTCTATGACTTCTGCATACTCCTAGCAGTATATTATAACTTTTATGGGTAAATGCACAGGAAATTCTAATTCTGATTTTTCTTATACATGGTAGGTATCTCCCTTAGGAAGCGTTTCTCGGCAGATGTTTATTTGAACTTTTTATTTAAAAGACCTCAGGAATAATGTCTCGAATTTTTGTCTCATGTTTAGGAAACTCCGTTTGACGGGCGATCCATTTTATTTCGTTTAACATTGGTTAAAATTAATAGTAGCATAAAAGGTAAAGTAAAAATAAAGTAGTATCATCCCCTGCGTCATCTACTGTGAGATTATAGACTTCTCTCTTCTAAGACTTCTGCATACTCCTAGCAGTATATTATAACTTTTATGGGTAAATGCACAGGAAATTCTAATTCTGATTTTTGTTATACTTGATAGGTATTTCCCTCGTATAAAATTGTTCATTTAGTACAAATAATATTTAATTCACTGGAATATACGCTGCATTATACGAGAGATAATAAATTTCAAATTAATTATCCATTGCATTTTTAATAATACATAATTCATAGCATCATCTGGAGTTTTTTTTTTGTTTGGTTCAGAAGTTAATAACGACTTATTTCAGTTTAATATTGTTTTAACCCTTTATATGCTATAAATATACTACTAAAGATCGACCAGAAATATCCTGGCAATATGGTTTTTGATTGCACCCATCAACACGAAATTTGACATTGATGTGAGAGTATAAAATTTTGATAGATAAGATCATAGCTGAACGAAAATAAAGTATATGGCATGAAAAAGTTAGCTTTTGTGCCCAGGAGATCGTTAAAGTACTTTCTCTCAATAAACCTCAAATATAGTCCCCCCCCCCCCCCATCATATTTTCATCGTATTGGCCTTATTGATAAAGTTGTTCGAATTTCATAATATCTTGATGGAAACGTTCTCCTTGCTGTGCTGAATATACACCCCGTGTTATTTTTGAATTTACCTCGATCAGCATGCAGCATATGCACTTTAAAAGACATCCTACAACCCATGGACATGAAGTTTTTTTAACATATGTATTTTCAATCTGTTTTGGTAGTTTTCAGCTTTGTTATTTCCTAAAAATGTAGAGACTGCTGCTTTAAAACTGTCCCTGCTTGCTTTTTGGGCTTTATTAAGAAAGTTGGAAATTCTTAATCGGCAATGTTTTTTTTTAATTTGCGGAGCAACAAAAACTCCAGTATGAATGCTGAAATTTAAAAAAAATACGTCTCCAAATAAAAAAGAAATCGGTTTTAAACATGATTTATATTTTGAGGATGTTATACAAAGAAACAGCTCTTGGAGGTTCTAAAGACAAAATGTTTTGATAAAACATTCCCAATTGAGAGTTTAGCTAAAGAGCATGGACACAAAGTTTTACAGCTACCGCCGTATCACTGTATATTTAATCCAATTGAAGTGACTGGGTGCGAACTTAAACAGTCATGTAAAGAAGCAAAATACTGCACAAAAATTTAGTGTAGTCCCATACAAACTATCCGAGAAGAAATTGTGAAAATCACAACAAATAGTTGGTACAATTGTGTGCATTATGTGATAAAAGACTGTTTTTAAGTGACTAAAATCTAATTTAAAAAATGTAAAAATAATACTTTAGAAAATAAATAGTATAAGCTTTGTTATTTATTATTTCATTTTGTGTTTATTTATTACTCAAATTTCAATGTAAGGGTTGAAGGATTTCAAATACGGCCCTGTAACGCCTGGCAGGCAGTTTTACAGTGGTCTATGGTTGAGTGTCGTAAAATTTGGGAAAATTAAATAGGCCATTAAGTTGTATTCGCAGGATATTTTTTGTCCCACGTTACACGAGATGGAAAAGGTATTTTGAAAGCAGAAACTATCCATAGTTATGTGAAAAGGAAGCTTAAATCTTCCGTCCAGGATATTAAAAATACAAGAAACCAAATATCGATGAAAACTTCTAGTTCAATGATGAGAAACGCGATGCTTTTCACTTGCTAAACTTAACGACTGAAGAAAAACTTGGAATGTCCAAGGCGTTCAACTGATAAAGCAATTGACGACACAGATACAAGCAGCGTATTTTAGTACCGCACGAGTAAATCGCATACAGTTGAATTAATTCGTTGGTGTTCCTTAATCAAAAGTAGAGATCATAAGTGAGTACTGCGAATTCATAAAGAGTCATGATTATAACTTGAATTTCCTTCTGTTTCCAGTTGTACAATGTCGGAACAAGCGGAAGAAACCTTCCCATGCAAATTCAAAGAAGTCGGTTGCAGCGAACAGTTAGTGAAAACGAAATTGAGCCAACACGAAATGAGATGCTCTTACGATCTGGATAACTGCCTTTTGAAGGGATGCCGTTGGAACGGTACAAAGAGGGCACTCTACCAGCATTTTTCGGAAGAACATAGCGAAAACGTTTTGGATTCTCTCTCTTTCATCCTCAAACCAACCGAATGGGATATTATTAAGACATACAAGCAAGATGATGATAACACTTTCTACGTCTTCTCAATAACGCTAGAATCGAAAGACCACGCTTTAGTCGTTTCCTCGGTGAACAAGGAGGTAGAAGTCGTGGAAAACTGCGCAATTCATTGGTCTACACACGAAGAATCCTTGCAGACGACGACCGATTCTAACAAACCTTTTAAATTGGAAGATTTGATGCCCAAATTGCCAGATCTAAAAGTCGACGTGATATTGCCTGGAGTAAATAAGTGCAAAAAATGCAGTGGACTCTGCGAACTCCGGTGGGCTGCTTGCAAAAACAAACATGCCGTGTGCATGAATTGCATGCCCAAAAAACACCGTTACTGTTTCGAGTGCGAAGAGGAGCTAGCACTGGCTATTGATTATAAACACAAAATTCTTCCGGCTACATTGTTCAGATGCTTAAGGATCAGCTGCTATTATCTCACCGACGATTTGGCGTGTCTTGAAGATCACGAGTATAGGTGTGTGTTCTCGAGAAACATATACAGGAACAAACATACAAGTGGTGCATCTGTGAAATATATTGATCTACCGCAAAATCAAGATTTCGTGCTACCCATCAGAAAAGATTCCGAAACTTACAAGATTTGTTTAGTACGCGAACAAGATGGTGTTCGGGTGAGTGCAATATGCCACCATATGGCGAAGCCTTCATTTGTAACGATCAACATGAATGGATTGTGCCACAAGTTTGTTGATCCTATTCCGGTGACCAAGACTTGTACGTTTGAAAAAATCAAGTACCTCAAGATTGCTGCCGAAGAAAATACCACATTCGTTTTCACTATTATTAATTTTTCTTTTTAATTGTATACTGGAAAGGTTCATCATGTAGAGCTAAAATAAGTTTGTTAAAATGTATTTAGAAGTGTAACGCGTTATTATTTGTTATTGTGTTCTTTTTGCATGAAATAAATGTTTTTGGCATCAGTTTGTTTTTTTTATTCGGCAAAGTGAAGTGAAGATCGCTGTTTTTGTGGTGTGAATGTTAGTTAAATTGATAACAATAATACCCAAAAATTCAATAAAGTGCAGTAGTTTTGTGAACGATAATTAACAATGCGTCTTTAGTGTTTAGGATTACAGATGTATTGTCACGTGAATTTCTTCAAATAAAGATTGATTCAGAGAAAATCTATACAGCTTTTGTACGTAATAAAAATAAAAATAAAGCGTCTTCATTCTTCAACTAATTCCTACATAATATTTTAAGTAAAACATTATATACTTGTTGTCAGGATATCACATTTTTCAGCTAAAATACAAAAATGTTGTAACTTTGTTACATGCACGTTTGAACAATAAAACATTTTTAATAAACATCGTTAATGGAGCATGAAATGCCATCTGTTTATGCACAGCAGTATTTCTCCTTATACTCAGAAGAGCACTTTCCTGAAACGAAAAAGCACTGTGATTGCTTTTTGTTGCAAAATCTCTTTTTTCGATGGCACTCACCTTTGCTATCTGTATTTGGTCGTTGAAATTAATGGTCGTGTATTGTGGTGCATTTAATGATCTTGTGTAATCATCTCTTCGGAGGATCAGCATCCTAATACGAAACTTAGTCCAATAGTTGGTGAAACCTTGTAGTTTATCGATTGCGTAATATTTGTTGGACCAAGTTCCTTTAAGAGGGATTTTCGTGTGACCATACGTTTCTCTGGGGTGCAGTTCCCAAAKAAAAACCACTGATCAAGCCTCCAACCACCTGAGGTATGTGACTTTCTCTGGAATGGCAATTGTAAAGGTTGTTTGTAACTTTTTAGGGTGCTTAGCACATTCCGAGCAAAAATTCAGTCATAGTGCTGCAACCTTTTGGAAGACCTCGTACTGCGCAGTTTGTTCACAAAAACTTTGCCAATTACTCTGTATGGGCTCGCTGAATTTAGGACAATTCCCCTTTTTGCACTGTTCCGTGGCATTGGCATCTTTTGGCGGAAATCCTGTTAGAACATTATCTGGGGTTGGAAGCTTGCAGAATCTTGCAGCATCAAGGGGTAACTTACCTGTGAAGCAACCAGCAAACAAGGTCAGACATTTCCATTTCTTTAGTGCGTTGCGGTTATAGTAAACCTCTCAGAAGGCTGTGCGGTTTGCGTCATTTCTTTCATTTTACGTGTCGTACCTGTAAATTTTACTGTTAGGGTTAAATGAATACTTTATAGCTAGTCTGTAGTGTTTTGGTACACTGACCTATATTTTAAGTGCGTTAGAGCTCATTTGGACCTTAGGTACTAGTAATTTCGTTCGTAAATTTAGTTGTTGCTAGCATAATAACATTAATTACTTTTTTTGTTCCCGGGTAATCCCTGTAAATAATACGATTAGTGGTGAAAAATTATTAAATAGCGAGTATTTTATAGATAAGATACTTACCGTGTTTTAGTTATGTAATTATTTTATTGTCGTATTTTGTCGGAACCTTCAGTTCCCATCTCATATATTCACTTTTAACTCTTGCTTTACACTGATGTACTATTATTAATTAGTAATAATCACAATTGTACCAGCCGTGAAACGTATATCGCTCTGGCTAGTCGCGGTTGCGGGCACGCTGACAACTTCATTGTTGTTACAATTTCAAGCAAAGTTGCATTACTGCTTTATGTCAATAAATTTACAGAATATATACTATAGCGTTTTATTATCGTGGGCTAGCTAATTATTCTAAAGATACTAGTTAGGAGTGGGTGGTATCTGGGTTTATTATCGTGTAGCGATGGGTTTTCAACTTCTTGGCGCCCTCTGGATTTACTCTTTTTTTGTGTGTTGAATACCGGACCACGCCCAGCCGACTAGAGCTGGTGGCACCTATCTATACTATAAAGTTACCCCGTTCGGCGGTGGTAGCAACTTACAAAAAAGACAAGAGAAATTTGCGTGGTCCATAACTCTAGCGCCACATAAAAAAGGTGTGATAGAACGTCAAAAACATGTTTATATTTTGTTATTATTAACTATCACTTTGTTGTAACAATTGTGTTAAAAATGCCTCGTGGAAGGTATCTGAGTGACATGGAAAAAGGTAAAATCTCGATTTTTTGGCTTCAGTTGCCGAAAAATTGTATTAGTATTAACCGGTCTCGTAAGGTTGTCGCCAATTATTTGCGAAACCCTGAACAGTATGGCACAAACCAGAAAGGTGGCCCTAAGAAACAAAATTCGCCCAGAACTGCAGGAAGAATTATTGCTACAGCGAGTAACACTTTAAAAAGTCGAAAAAGAATTGCCCAAGAGTCCGGACTTGATGTTTCAAAATGGATTATAGGGAGGATTTTGAAGAAAAGTGAATACATTGTACGCCGAAAACTAAAAAAATGTCCGAAACTTCTTCCTCACCATAAAAAAATCCGTTTGGAATTTGCTCGTGAGAATATGAATCGAAATTGGGAATATGTAAACCAAAACTTTACAATTAAACCTCGAATTAAACCATGTTATTTTTTTTTTAATTTCAGACTATTTTTTCTGATGAAAAAAATTAATCTTGATGATTCAAATGGTTTCAATTATTATTGGCGAGATTTGAGGAGACAGCCTGAGTATTGTTCAAAACGAAACTTTGTAGGTGGTACGCTAATGGTACTCATCAATACGAATGAGTAGTCGAAAGTACATTCAAGTTCTTGAGGCAAATTTAATACCTTTTTTTAAATTAAAACGAACGAGAATTCATTTTCCAACAAGATAATGCGAGGATTCATGTCAGTAAAGAGTCGATGGCTTTGTTTGCCAACCAAAATGTCGAATTGTTAGAGTGCCCCTCTTGTTCACCTGACATGAACCCAATTGAATACCCTTGGAGTATCTTAGTTCGGCAAGTATATGCGGATAACCGACAGCATGCCACCATAAATGAACTCAAAAATTAATTAGAATAGGTTTGGGCCTATTTGGAACCAAGAATATTAAATAATTTGGTTGGAAGCATGAATTCTAGAATTTTTGAGCTAACTAGGAAGAATGATGGCCAAACCCATTATTAATTTACGAATGTTTTGATAAAATTTGTTCAATTTACGTTTGCATTTGACAAAGAAAAACTTAAAAATTCAGGACGGGGCTATATTTATGCTCCCCAGTTTAGTAGTGGAACATATATATGCATGGTCATGGTATACCGCAGGAAATTGTGGTAGGTCCAATACTTTTTACAATATATGACAATAATATTTTTTCTATTAAATTGGGAAAACAGTTTCATATGCTGACGGTGCAGTAATATTTATATAGTGGGGAAAATTGATTAGAAGTTTGAGCAACAACAGCAGAAAACTAGGTTGACATAAAACCTTACTAAAACCAAGTACCTATATATTTATAAACTTTCTTATATTGCAAAGACACTCAAACGTTCGAATAAAGAAGCTTAGATTCATATTAAACAAGATTAATGAACATAAAATAAAACCACGATTTATCACTTGAACCAAATGATCAAAAGTGGAACATCATTTTTGTATAATATAACTTTTCAGATACTTCTAATTAAAGGTTTATAGACATTCTGTATATATCCATATTTCGCTCACTCTGTGATCTATATTCTTTATCGTATTCTCTATCAAATACGCGAATAATAAATACTGCCAAGATACCCCTTTGGCAACCCTGTCTAAAAGAATATGGCAGATACCGGGGTAGTCAATTTGCCAATATTCAGAATGTATTCATTACACTTAAAAAATCACAAATATGTCGTACTATTTCATAAACGGAAATTTTACCAATTATCAAATAAGTTACATCTGTCTTGAAAACCTTCCGAACTTCAACATTTTTGTATTATCTCAAGTTTAAAGGTGTGAATATGGCAACAACGCCAAATTCCAGTAAGAAGGGGATTCACCAATGCCATTATGCCATCACTATATCTAAACGATCGTGTGGTTGAGTACTGTGTCCTTTTAGTAAATCCTATCAAGTGTTGTGCAATCAAAACATAAGATAGCTTACATAGCCCATAAGTGAGTAACATAAACATTTTCAAAAATTATTCAAGTTTGTAACTTATCTTCTGTTGATTTCAGGCTGAGACAATGTCGGAGCTAGCTGAGGAGCTCATCTCGTMCCAATATGAAGATAATTGTGTGGAACCTTTCCCTTTCGAGACGTGCAAGTGGATTGGTATAAAGAGGGCTTTGTTGCAGCATTTCTCGGATGAGCACAGCGAGAGTGTTATAGATTCACTCTCGTTTCATGTTGAGTTACCAAAAGCCAATGCATTTAAAATATACAAGCACCAGGAAGATTTCTATATACCTGTTAGCAATAACGCCAAAACAAGATAATATGGAATTAAATATCAGAAAAGTGGGTGTGGAAGTAGATATCATAAAAAAATATCAAATTCGTTGCACTGAAGAATATGAATCACCCTATTTTGAAAAATGTCCTGTTCCAAAAGCAGTCTTTAAAAATCCTTGCATAGTGTGTTTCCAAAATTATACCTGTTGATTTAATTATAATTGGACTAAATATGTGCACTATATGTAAAAAATTCTTAGAATTTCGATGGTCTGAATGCAGAAATAAACATTTGCTATTGTCCATGAAGTGCACGCCAAAAAAACATAAATATTGTTTTAAATGTGAAAAAGAACTAACATTGTCTACTAACTACAACTACAAAACTTGTAAATCAAAAGTTTTTACATGTTTCAGTAAGTGCTGTTTTTTTCATACCGATGACTTGCAGCAATTAAAAAAACATGAATCTGACTGTGTGTTCATAGAATATATACAAAGGGATAGGCACAATATGAGTTTTTCTATGGAATATTCTGATATTCCAGAAGATAACAAATTATTGCATACTATTCACAAAAATGATATAGACTACAATATCACTATAAGCCGTGACTCTGACTTTCTTTATGTGAATGCAGCCTGTGACAATATATTGAAGCACACATTTTTAATAGTTAACATACTAAGAGAGAAAATTTGTGAATGTGTAGACCCTATCCCTGTGACTGAGCCCAGCATGTTTAAAAAACTCAGTACTGCAAAGTTTGTTAGAAATGAAGATTTTCTTAAAACACCAAAACTTACTTTTTAATGTTATTTATTTCACAGATATTTACTCCATTCATTTTCCAGATCATTTTCTGCTAAACTTTGTTTTTTATTAATTACTCTACATGAATTACATTGCAAGTGTTTATTTGTTTTGTTGTAAATTTAAATTTCATTTTTTTTGTTTTATAAAACAGTTATGTTTAGGCTTAATGTACCGCCACATGTTTGTCTAATATTCTATGTTTTCTAATTAATTTGAAATATTGTAGGAAGTCAAAATGATTTTATAATGAAAAGATGACAAATTTTTTGTTGGCCTTTTGATATGCACGTCATAAGAGATATATTTTGAATTAGCACTATTGTAAAATACATAAAGAATATTGATAGCCATTGATTTTTAGGATTGTAATTTGTAATTTTCTTATTGCACAGAAAAGATTAATTAATTGAAAATTTTATTTTCCACTACTTTTCATTGTTTTTATAGAAATATATTATTTTTAATTCTATAAATGACAGTTACTATCTTATTGCGAACTGTAAAAAATATTCATAGATCTTAGAAGCTATTACTTGCTCAAAAACACATAATTATGTTTAGCAATGATACAGAGCCAAATGTTTGTTGAATTTCTGACAGGTACAGGAAAAAGTCTACTACTGGCAACCTTGCTTAAAGCAACGAGGTTGCCAATTTATTAATATTCCCTGTATATACAACATTCTTGTTCGCCTTTTTACCACACGATAGAATGAACAGAAATAATTTTTGTAGAGCAGTGTATTTACATTATTATACTGAATGAATATGGGCAAGCTTGTTAATATTTCATAGTCATATAGTCAATACATTACACAGGCTCTTACCCTTGTTTGAGCTAGAAGCTAAAAAAAAACTTTTCTAATTACTGAGTGCTCTTTTTAATTTTTTGTAAATTTTATTATGTTTACCATCAACAACTCCAGCTGATATGGCAATAATGTCACTCATTGCTCAGGAAGAGTAAGAGGGGGATTTACCATTTTTTTCGGAAATAAATAGTAGAGCCTGCGTAGTTCTGTAATAGAAAATTAAAAGGCATAAGACAACCATAATGTAAGTAACTGGTACTTTTAACTTGATATTATATCTGTTTCAGGCTGATAAGAGCTCTGGATGCTCTGTCATGCTTACCACATGGCAACACTATAACAAAAACTGTTGCTGCTGCAAAATGGCAGTCCATGCAGAAATTGCTGTGTGTGTATCATTTAGAATGCTGCTGATTCATGTCATCTGTATTGTAAAAGTACCAAGAAGGTTTTTACCCTTCTGTCCAGTAATCTTCGAATTTCAAAGGTTGATTTATTTTTAGGTATTTATCAAGCATCAAGTTTAGGTTGGCTGATCATCTGTTCTCCAAAGAGATACAGTTTTGTATTGAGAAGTCCCGTAATTGTAATCGACAGACAGGTAAATTTAACATTGTCTATCGATTACAATTGCTATACTACTTAATAAAGGTCTTCAGAGTTTGGCGATCGCTGAACTGATTACTTTTTGCGTCCCAATACTGTGATACAATATAGTGTATAATTACATTGGAGGAAGCTTTTGGTATTGGTATTTTTGATGAACAGAAAAAAGAATTGTATTGCATGAACATACCTTTATATMCAATATGTACTTATCTATTGTGAAGAAATTTGTTTTTTTATGTTTGTTGTTCTTCGCTTTTACATGAAATAAATATTTTTAGGTGCAGCACTTTTTCTTGTTAAATATTAACTTGAAAATTACTAGACAGAAAATTTGGCTCAAGCGCAACAAAGTAAAAAAATTTCTGACTTGTTAAATAACGGAAAAACCTTGAGTGATTTGATATTATTTTTTTAATATTACAGTTATTAATTTTTAAATTAGAAACCCAGAAATAATATTAGTGAAAGGCTGAAGCCTTGATACACACATTTATATTTTTTTAAATGTATGCTCAATGTACCTGCTAAAAATATCACTATATAAAAATTACACTACCTAAACTGTTACATTGGAAAATTAATATATGGTAATGATAAATTCCTAAAATTGAATCACAATTAGTATATTTTGTTCTAGTTACATCATAAATTGCTTCTGTAATATTAGTAATTTCTTGCAAATGTTAACATTAAATGATGTTAGCTAGCCAAATAAGCTTTTGGCATTAAACGACGGAAATATGAGTACATAAACATCGTTCAAAGAAATTCATGAAAAGTTGTTAATTATTGTGCTACTTACGTCATATAACACACAATATTTTATACAATTATATTTTTTGAAATAACATGTTAAACAAAAAGTGGATTTCTGAATACAGACACAAAATACTCAAGTTTTATAAAACAATTTTCTTTTCAACAGTAGACTAGTGAATCACTGAACTGGTGAACAAAAACGAATGAACTAGTGAATTGATAATTTTATTAACAGATTAACTAGCGATAGGTGGCACCGATCTCTAAATAACTGGATGTCGCATAAGTCATTCAAAACTGTGATAAGTAAAAACCCCATGCGCCACCATGCCGCTTGTACTCGTACTATCAATTTAGCGGCACATTCAAATTTTAGGTTAGATCCTTAACTATATAATATGGTCATGAGCAAACGTAACATCCAGTTTGTACGGCACATGTTTCTCACTCAAACACTACAACGATCATCTTTTGGGAATCTGCAGACAGGTGATGAGTTCACGATTTTAACCGTTAATCATTAACATCATATTTATCACAGAAGCGAACCTTTGTCAAAATTTTAGTACAAGGACCAACAGCTAGAAGCGCTAAGGTGGCTTAAATCTATCACAAATAATTTATTAGTGAACAAGTGATCGTGTGCTCTGAAAGTATATATAGCAAACTGATTTAGTGAATCGGTGAACGAGTTAGTAAATAAATATATACAAAAAACATTTTATTTATTTCAAAAACGTAAGGAACTTTACACAAATTAATAAAAAGTGTATTAACACAGAAAATAATTACAAAAATACTTCTTGTTCTTACAAAAACTAATCATTTATCCAGTATTTTACTTTTTAACAGCAGCTAACAACTTCGCAAGTTCCATACTCACATCTTTTATTTTATAATCCACTTCGGGGTAATACATTCCCAAAACGAACCTGGCACGTTGCTCCAAATTTTGCAAATAACTTACCGCATCACTAAAACAGTAACACATGCAAGAAAAAAATTAAAAACAAACAGTGTCATTACCAGTGATCATTTAAGTCTATGGCTTCCTTTTTTATTGCATTTATTAGTTCGACTAGCCCATTAAAAAGGTCTCTGCCTACGCATATAGAATTAACACCGTATCTCGCTTCTTTTGCTTGTACGCCCAACTGGTGGTATCGAACTGCCTTAGGTAAATCACCTAAAAAGAAGGATTAATGTCCTTTTTATAAACAGGTCTCAAAACTCCAGAGAATAGAAAAATAAATAAGATATTAATTTTCAATCAACCTACCAGTGGAAGAATAAAATTTGTGTAACGTGTCCGCCCAGTGTATGATGCATGAGTGATTTGGCGAAAAACATGTAAGACCATACTCCAACAGCTGCTCGCATTGTAAAAGATCGAAATCTGCGGGCAAAAAAAACACAAAAGAATACATCGAGGGTACAGCCAGCAAACACAATACCTCTTAATTCTTCTTCGCCTGCAGCCAGAACAAGGTTATTAAAGCAGTCGATTTCTCTCTCTAGGTTCCGACCACATTTCACACAGTTCCTTTTGATGATCCGGTTCAGGGAATGTTTGGTTTTGCAAGTGAGGCAAACTATGCTGTCAAAGTTGCCCTGCAAAAAACGCTTTTCAATTTAAGACCATATAAAAATAATTCGGCCCTACGCAGTTCATATATTCATCGGAGCAAGCTGTGCATGTACAGTTGAAGAAGTATAGCTCTCTGAGGTAGGTCTGTCGCCGTTCTCTGCTCCAAGTCCGATAATCCGGACCATAGCAATTGAATACCTCTTCCCCTGCTTTTATATCTTTCATCGCTCTTACGACAATAGTGTCTTTTACATAACTGCAAATTTAGAAACAGTCAGTTCCATTGCAGCTGGTAATGATTTGTCAACTAGACATTATTTAAAAAAACTAAAGTTTTAGTAAAGTTACCTTCAAACTATGAACAGTCAACAGGTGAACTAATGAATCAACCAGTTAGTGAACAAGTAAAAAGGTGAACTATAAACAAATTAGCTGGTAAACCAGACAACCAATGAACTACTGAATGAATCGACTAATGAACAGGTGAACTAGTTAACCCATTACTCTGTGAACTGGTTAACTAGTAAATAAATTCAACCAATGAGCTGATTCATCGCCATTTCTAGTCCAACATGGCAGTTCAAATAAGAATGCTAATGTGCTGAAAAGGGGAATTCTAATAACATAAAAACATATTCAGTTTTAACTTCAAACTTTTTAAATGTCATAAGTACAAGTAGTTGATTCATATGTTACACAAAAATGTCTTTAAAGCTGAGATCCTGAAGAGAGAGACAAGATATAATTGAGGTGACAATAGAAAGGGAACCATCTACTTTTCGTATCATCATCTCAGATGGATCTTTTCACCCTCTCCATCTTATAGGTCAAATATGACGGCTGTGAATATCTGTCTTTATTGAGCTCTAGTTAGACTAGTCAAATGGTGGACTGATGAACTAGTGAACGCATCAACCAGTCAACTAGTTCATTAGTGAACCGATGAACAAGTGAGCTGATTAATTGATGAATTAATAAACCAATGAATGGGTGAACTAATGAATTAACAATGTCGTAATTTGGTGAACTAATGAACCAGTAAACAGGTAAACTAGTAAAAGAGAAAACAGGTGAACTACATTTTTCTTAGATCACCATTTTCTAACAAAACGTTCAAATTTCATACTTACTAGTAGCATATATTGAAGTCACACGAGTGGTTTAGTACGCTCACGGCGGGAAAAAGCCCAGTGGCAAAGTGCACTACATCTTGGGAGAATGGTACATCTTTTGCAAATTCGTCGATAACACTGCTATTAAACGTCAGCTGGGCCATATGTTTTATCAACAAGCCTCCTACAAATGGAATCAATTCAGACAGAGACCCCTTCGGGCATAACGGATGTGCCAGGAGCCAGTCAAAAAACGATGTATATTCCTTCAGGTAGTATGTAATAGCAGCCGCAATCTCAGCAAAAGGAACGAGATCCGCTTTATCCAGATGGGCACACATGATGTCTAAGAATCGATACATGTCTGCCCTATCACGAGTTTTGAGCAACGTCTGGTCTGGACATAGGCCGAGGCCACGAAATCCAGTTTCGATACCCTTACACATAGTGCGGAATCCCGGTTGTCCGATTCCCAAGATGTACCAGATGCTGCCCGCCATTCCATGGCATTCCCAGCGATGTGAATCTTTCCAAGCCGACTGACGACAATCTTCGTTGCAATAAGCGGCACCAACACATTTTTTACATCTGGTGAGATAAAATAAATTAAAAAATTCTGGAGCAACAATCAGTTATCCAAAGCAAGAAAAGAATGTGAACGGGTGAACCGGCAAACCTGTGAATGGGTGAACAAATGAACCAAATATCTAAAATATTAGGTACTTACGGAACTGAAGAAGTTAGTTTTGCCAAGCAATAATGACAAATAACAACATATGGATCCTCGAGATTTTTATAAAGGACAGAAGTTATAAAAGCCTTTTCCACGAAAAGAACTTCACCAGCCTGAATATCTCTGTTGGTCCTAACATGTCGACCCCTAGTTTGATCATATCTGCAAAACGAACACATTAAAAAATAAAAATGAATAGCAATCACCCAATATTACCTTATACTAATTGCAGCAGATGCAGAAGAAAACTTTTCATTTTCTCCATCAGCCACTTCAGGTATTTTACATTCTGTTACCCTAACACATTCAACTTCCGAAACTTCAGGTTGATTTAAAAGCTGTAGCAACTTTTCTTTGTAACTGTCTGTCAAAATTATTCGCTTTAGCAATAGTTAGAACACTCTGAATACTCACCTTTAATTTTCTCTTCATAATCTCCATTTTCAAGATCATCCAACGCATTTTCCACAGCCACTTTCAAATCATCTTGTCGTCCCAAATAGTAAAAACAATTGCACTGCCTGAGAAGTATTTTCGGACGCACTCTCTTCACATGTTGTATTTTCAGAAACAATTCAATGTCACGTAAACAACTCTAAAACACTCGACATCAGAATGTTTAAGCTACTTCACTTTGACAACGTACATCATAATCTTTGTTGTCATAGAATAAGGCAGATCGATTAGAAATAGCCAGGCTGTAGCATTCGCTACCTAATGGCGCAAACTGCAAACTTAGAGCATATTTAAGGTAACACAATTCATGCTTTTTTAATCTGTAGAACTCGTTCCCTGCCAAACGATGAATTTCCGCTTCTTCGACATTCTTTACCTTGTCAAACCTAAAACTACCTTCGAACCTTCGTATCACGTTGTTTCTGCAAGGAAAAGAGTTAGAATTAGGCGGTTTTCACAACAAGACATTTACAAGTTGGTCGTGATGTAGTTGGTAAACAATTTCTCTACAGGATTTGAACTGTCCGGTTTCAGATCGTTAACTTGCAACAAATCCATGCTTATTTAGCATAAACAGATATGATATTCAACTTAGCAATCTGCTTTCTAAACGCTCAAGCACTCACACCACAATAGACAATCTTTTCACAATTCAAACACACTAATAAAATTTAAAAAAAAAATCAAGGTTAACTTTGCGACAAATGAACTACGGTGTACGGCCGGAGTTGTGTAGATGATGAACTACAGCGTAGGGCCGGAGTTGTGTAGAGATGTCCGCAAGCATAGAAGATCGATTGAAGTGATTCATTAATTCGAAAGAAATGTACTCAATACAATTTATGATTATTAGATCACAATAAAGTCTATTTAAAACAGAGGTTGCAACAGAAAGACACAAATAATTATTTAATAAAACAGCAGACTTGACTGATTCAAATTCGACAACTGACCTCACAAATATAGAATTCAGAAATTGTGTTTAATAAGTAGCAAGTTTAGAAAAACATTTTATATTGAAATACATATGTATTTGATTCGATTTCTTTTCATCTAAATAAACTGAGTTCTTAGTACCTTTGCAAATACAACTCCAATCTAATGATATTTTTATTATAATAATTACTCTTTTTATGGGAAATTACTTCAAAATGATGTAAACTAAAAAAATGTATTTATAAATATAAAGTAAAAATTTCCTGCAACTATTTTAAAGATCAACGTCAAGAAACCGCTTCTGAAACTTATGGAATTCAATTTTAATACATTCTTCAGTTTTTCTCCATTTTTCAACCGCACCAGCTTTTTAAAGGAATATCCAAGGAACTGGCGTGTGTCATTAATTAACTTGTATATAAAAATGCCCCCCAATTTAAACGCGAGTCATCCAGTTGTCGGCGAAGCAATTTCCCAGTCCCTTGTCGACCACTGACGAAGACGCGTCGGGTTTTGTGCAAAAACGAGGAGGTGGCGCTCCTCGAAAACAAAAGACGCTACCGCGCGGTCGATTCAAGAAGGAAGAGCATAATTCGCCTGATAGCCAATTAAAATAACTCGTCCGTTGTTTACTTGGAAGATCATAGTACGCACTGGTTGCGTCCGATGCAGACGAATAAAGTTTACGGTTTAATAGGGTCCGAATTGAGACTTCTATAGTGCGCGGCAATTTGTGAATATTATGTCGATGTAGAACACGATACTTAAACTGGATTAAATAAGATGAGAGGCTGGCATCTGTTTATACTTATTGTGTTAATTGGTGAGTAAATTGGGGAATTGTCTTCGTGTATTAAGAAAACATGCGCTTGTTTTCTCTTCGGGCGTTTTAATCATGTTTGATATTATGCAATTATTTATTCACAACACTAAATTATGCAAATGTAAGAGGTTTAAATAGTATAGAATGCGGAGATTTGGGAAAGTAGTTACAACAATAAATTAAAAAGACTTTTCAGATAATTGAACTTCGAGCTAAATTTTGAACTTTAAATGCATTTTCGCGCCCATCGTCCATTCAAACTTCATTATTACTAGGTACAAACTTCCACCGCAATTCTAAATCTTTGAAACTTAATTAGTAACAAGCATTGCGTATACAACAATTTTTTGTTTTCAAAAACGTCACGTTCCGCCACTGGTCGTTTTCGCCCGGTTTTTCAAACAAAACGCCTACCGATCGTTAAGTTATATCACTTTGCGTCCGTTAATTACAGCAATTGCAAGGATTCTATCGAACGTTAGAAGGCATCCACCCCGACGCATTAGCGAAATTAGAATGAATTTTCCGGGGCGCTAAGAAAGTCATGGAACGTATCAGATAATACAAGGGAGCGGTTTCCGATAATAATTTGTGGATACGCCAGCTTTAGTCGCGATCTATCCAGGGTTGGATCGGTCTATAAGGGTTGAAAGGCACACCCCTTCTACACCCTTTTGTTTTATGGTAAATTTGTGGTTTTTAAATCGTATTCTCGCTATCTCTCCTTTTTATATCCTTGTGACGTTTCTAGCAACAATATACACTTTTCGCAAATTGAGAATATGCCAATTTTATTAATTAGCAAATAATGACTAGGCAATAGTTGGAGCACACTTGTCCACTAACAATAATATATGAACAGATTTTTAATATATTTTTAAATTGCGCTCAGAAGATAGATTTATAAATAAACTTAATACAAAATTGTTTCATTTCAACACAAACAAACAAAAAGAACCTAAATTACTTGTGGTGGATTATACACACAAGTAGTAAATTAATTAACCAGCAGTATTAACTACAAAATTATTACACTATAAAGTTTAGTTGAAAATATAATTACTAAGACATTTTTCCTACATTATGTATCTATTTTTTCTTCATTGGCTCAATAACAAATGTTCATTTGCTATCTTAACAGAGGATGCCGGTGATCCAAGCATTTACAATAATAAGCTTCAACTTTAGAACAACGTTGGATCACACACGTGTAGGCTAAAGAAGGAAAAGCTTCTGCAATTACATTACCTTTACAGAAACTTCACCATGTCCTCCTGCTCGTTGTCCATAACAACTTTACTATGACAAATTAAACAAATGTACCACAACATACTTTCGAAAGAAACGCTCCATTTAACACTTATGTACTTACAATACGTTTTGTTATTTTTGAATAAACGTATAAAACAAATTCAATATGTTGGTCTGTTCGAAAAGTCGATCTACATGTATTGAAATACAAATTAAAGTTCAACTATTTCAAAATACCAGCCTAAAACTATAGGTACTCGACATATTGAGGAAAGGTAACTCGTCCGCCATCTTGGAGCCCACTGAGAGCGTTAGAACCAATAATTCTCTTCGAAACTATTCGAGACGAACATTTTGTGATCGAAAGAACTGAATTGAGTCCGGTCCTGGATAGACACCCTCGCGATGGGATGTTAACACGCTATAACAACAGGGATTCCTATTTAGGAGTTGTTTAGCTAATAAACCCCAGGGGGATTGATGGTAAGCGCCACATTTCTCTTCATATCTGTGGCATATCGGCGCTGCAAATTGATAGCACCCATTAGCGCTAATCAGTTAAATTTAGGTGCTTCACATTGAGACAGTAGCGCCAGTGGCGGGGAAAACATTGGAAGGAAAATCGAATTTAATTTCGTATACAACAAATAAAAAAATAATATTTATAAATGCCAAGTGGAACTTATTAAAATAACGTTATTTTGTATAAATAGTGCTGTATTTCAATACAGTTACGAGAAATTTTCTACAGTTCATAATTAGCCATCAGTAGTGACAGAAAACAAAGTTCAACAGTACAACAGAGTGCACATGTTCCAGTTGCAAGGTTCTTAGAAATAAGCTACCATAGAAAGCCAATATAAAATTATTTACTAACATGACAAGTTCAATTTTAGCTGCCTTACCAACAGCCATCTCCGTAAAAATCACGTCCCTAAAAGTACCCAGGGAAGCCTCCCACGAGGCCCCCCTGGACTGCCAATACGACCTCGATGGCAGTTTGCTGTACGACGTCAAGTGGTACAAAGACGGCATGCAGTTCTTCCGTTGTCTGGCCAACGGAAGCGTGCAAGCTTATCCCGCAAGAGGATTCAGCATATACCACGACCACCTCGTACGCACCGGGACGTGTCCGTTGAATTTGTATTTTATGACATCGGACTCCGGCGGGGAATACAAATGCGAGGTGACCGTCGAGGGGCCCCCCTTCCATACCACGATGAGATCGGCGAGGATGCAGTTTATTCAGGTGTCTAGGAGGGTGCAGAACGATACAGCCAGTGAGTATTTTTAGTAGATTCTAATGAATGTCTGGTACTATAGTGCCCTCCGCTTTCACCTGATCTTACGCCCTCGATTTTTTGTTGTGGGCATTCTGTGAGCTCGAGTTTATTTAATACATTTTTAAGACAAAAAATTATTAAAACTTGTCAAGAAATAACTGCCGTTTATCTTTTAAACGTGACTCATTGGGAGATTTAATAAATAATAGAAGATAAAGTTGAAATTTCTAAAATGATTTATTTTTTTATAATTATAAAAAATAGCGGTGATATATACGTTTCTATTTAAAATAAAAGGAAGACAAAAATTAACAACAAATGATCGAGTTTAAAGTAAGCTTCAATCAAAAAAGTGCTGAAATTGATTTAAAAAAACATTTAAAACATGCTGAGGACCATGCATATGCCTATCAATTGTTAATGATAATTTTTTTGTAAGTACTTATTTGATGTATTTGGAAGAATTTATCACAACTGTTGCTGTTGCTTTTAAACTGACTGTAAATTGATTCTGGCATCAGGAATTTTCCAATTAAGACAGTTTTACTAATGATAGTTTGTTTTAGAACCCAGGGGCGATTCCGTATCAAAAGGCTCGACAAGCAGCATTAGAAGTAATCAAATCAAGATCGTAAGATACAAAAATAATAATTGCAATTTGTTTCAGATCCCAGTATCCATCTTCTGGCAACTGTATCGCTACTTACACTTTTTACTGTACATATTTTATAATTTACAAATAAAAACCCGATACAAACAATAATTTTTTTATTTAGAAACTAGTTAAGCAGACAAATAAATACTGTGTCATTTTCACTCGTCATCCCTGATCTCCAAGTTCGGATTGACCTGTTGCAACATCAGACAGGTCAGTTCGAAACTGCTGTTCAGGAGAATATCATCGACGTATAAGATTTTCAAGTCCTTCATCTTGTACAGCGCCCCCAATCCCCTGTGAGTGTAATTCGAACAATTCCTCAAATCCAGATACACCAAATCATGCCTAAAGATGTTGCTTATCCTATCCAAGCACCAGTCATCGACGTTCTCACAGCCGTTGACGCTCAACCATTTTACCTGTCTCAAATCCCGGAAGTTCACCAAACCCTCGTAATACAAAGTCATGTTCTGGCAATCGATGGCCTCTAATACCTTCGAGCCGTCAAAGTGAGGCGGCAGAGAGTAGTTCCCAAACTCGTCTTTCTTTATCCAGCGGTRTTCCCCGTAAAACTTGACTGCACCTCCTCGATACACCACGAAATGAGCCGCAGCCAGGTCGTTCCCGAGTATCCTCTTTCTCTCTGGCAGATATGACTGTAGTATTATCTCGCGCATTTTTTGCTTCTTCTTCCACCACGCTTTTATAGCGGTTGGACTGAAGTCGATGGGAGTTTGTAGAAACTGGAGCATGTTTCTGTTGCTGTCGGGAGAATACATGCCGCGTAACAAACTGAAGTATCTGCCCTCCTCTTGGTGCCAGGGCGTTTTATATTGTCTCTCATCGGGGGAATCAGACTGCGGTGGTATGAGGTCTTGAAACAGCTTGGTATCCGGCAATTTAGGTAGCTTCCCTGCCTCGTCTATTGGACCTTTTGGTTTGTACGGTGGTGGATCTGGTTTTTCTTTTGAACTACTCATACTGCAAGCGCATACCGTCTGCAAACGGGGTAAATTCGATGGGAAAACGCGTGAAATGTTCAACATTTTTGGTTACGTGCGAAACTTGACTATTTTGCGTTGGACAAACAAACTACGCAGCGGTACATCCGAACTACTTCGACCAAATTTGCTAGAGATGGGTGTTTTTCAGGAACTGAACTAAACGAATAACGAGATGAGATTGATAAAAAAGCCAGTAATGTGAATAAAGGCGATGTTTTGGATTTTGCTGATTAACAATTATGAAGAAGTTTTAAAATTGCCTTTATCTTCTGTAAAAATATTGATGATTAGAGTTATAAAGTACAAGTTACATAGAAAGCCCTGGTTATGTGATAGTCAAAGCAAAATGTTTCACGTTTGTTAGTTTGTTGATTGTATAATACTTATTACATTATTTAAAATAGAACTAGGTACCATAAAACTGAACTACAAATAAAAGATTTTGATAAACCAATGATTATAGACTATAAATGTGTTTAAAAATTACATTTATGCTACATTTAAACTTTGAAATCATCTTTCATTTGTGCAAGTGTATTTTCATTTCAATTATATTTTCTCGAGACAATCGCTAATTGTTTGTATTATGCTCACTTTTTATACTTCTCAGAGGAAGGATGGAGATATTGAATTGCCTTACTAGATATACCTACATGGATATACTAATGAAATAAGAAACTGAAGGTTGAATAAATTATTTATAATGGGAAAATTACAATTATGAATTTTTTTTTAAATCGCAAGTTAACTGTGGTTGAAAAAGAAATATAATTCCATGAAACAATTCCAATTTAGAGATGGATGCAACGAATTAATAAAAGAAATTAAAATCAATAATAAGAGCCAAAGGTATATTTAGGTTTTTTCAAGTTTATTCTCGAATTTCACAGTTAATCCTGAAGATTGGACAAAAATTTTTATTATCGAAGGAAAAGAAATTTTGATTTAAAACAAATTCGGTTGTTTTTATGATGTAAAGCTAAATCAGAATGAATAGAAGCAAATAAATTTTTTACATTGAAGTAAACTGTAAACAATTCTTTAGGAATATCAAAAAATCCCAAAACAATTTTATATATGTAAACCAGGTTACTATTTCCTTAAATGTTGAAGTTACGAAAAAAATACATTCCACATAACCCACCCTGTATACAATAAAAACACCATAATTTTTTTTTTACAAGATTTATTTAACGTCAGCTAACACAAAACTTATTTAGCGTGTGCCTGCGCCTTGCGCATCTGCGTCAGTATGTTGGAGAGCTCCTCCCTCTTCCTCTTGGCGCGGATGTGCGTGCCCAGGCGTCGCTTCAAGAATTTCAGTGCTCTCTTGTCCTTCGACACCTTTAACAATTCCATTGCACGCTTCTCGTACGGAGCGTGGCCAGTGACCTCACGGATGAGGTCCCGGACGAACTTGGTGTGCTTCGTTTGTATCCCCTTCAACCTGGCCGGCCTGATCTTGGTTGCTTTTGTTTTACCGGCGGGGATCTTGGTGGTCTTGTGGCCCTTCTGGAGGCCAACGGCCATTTCGTACCGTGGGGCCATCTAAAAACCGGGTTAAGTCAGATGCTGCGACGAAATACGACGATTGGCGGTTAAATGGACAAATACTTACTTTTGTTAATGTAGTTCAACGTTTTTTCCGTTGAATTATCGGTTTTAAATACCGAAAAACAAGTAACACACGCGCTTCTTAACACGTGCAGAAGTAAAAGACTGAGAACTGTCAAACGTCATTCAATAGCAGGCTAGCAGGTGGAGCAACTTAAATTCGGTCATGATGCGCGGTAGTTCGTTTGAGCTTTGTAGTATTTGAACTAACACTACTTTGAGATATTAAATTTAAATAATTAAACATCAATGCCAATAAAATTCAGCAGAACATGTTACTAAACAGTTTCTTTTACTGTGTAGTAGGCAAATACCCACAGAATGAGAACAAAATGTAACAACACTTTGTAATATTGTAAGGCCTATCACAAATAAGGGCTGGTTCTCCTCTCTATTTTAAGCTAAAATCAGCCCTGTTTTTTAAATCTAAACCAATCACATACCTCAATTTAAGGTGTTGTCGTGGTTACTGGGTTAATTTTAGCTAACATCAACTTTAACAAAGAGAAGAGAAACTAATAATTATGTATGCCATGTATTATGAAATGTTTCGTGTCTTGTAATAATTGTTTTGGTAATTTACTCATGAAGGGCTTCACAGAAATGTGAACTTGTTTTGGGGTGAAACTTCAAAACCTTTATTGAAGCAAGAAATTTATGCTTGTTATTGATGAGGCAGGATACAAGTGATTAGAGCTGTTTGCTTTAAAGATCATTTTTTTTAACACCTATTATATTTTATCTTGGTTTTCACTTTAAATATACAATTCTATATTTGGGAACATAATGACACTGTGCTACAATAAATAAAATTATATTTCTAACAATGAAATTCCACTGCTAAACAAAGGAAAAAGGCATTCATCAGTAAAACAACATAAAACCCTTGAATGTTTTATTCATACATAGATATATGTAAATATCACAAGAAGACAAACACATAGGATTTATTTATAAAAATAAATTGTCACTGCAGAATTGTATCACAAATAAATATTGATTTATTATAAAAAAATTAGCAAGTAACTAAGAAATTCGCTCTTTTAAAAAGTTGGCAGCTAGTTAAATGCTTGGCAAATTAGAACTTAACAATAATTGTTGAGAGAATTTTTTTACAAATAGCAGATTAAAAAAAACTATCCAGTACAAGCCAAATTGACTTACCTATTCACCATTGCCCTCTAACAATTCAAAACCAAAATAAAAACACACGAAAACAACCAGAAACTTTACTCTTCGAGAACGTTCAACAGATCTTAAAACACTTTAAATTCAGCTTCAAAATTAAGTCAACTTAACTTCTGGGGCGGCCTGACCTGGATTTGGTACATGCTGTTGGGCGGGAGGTTGGTTATTCTGGAATTGTGGTTGTTGTTGACCAGAATGTTGAGGGTTTGGAATGTTATTTTGGTATTGCGGCTGTTGTTGATACTGTGGTTGTTGGTATTGAGCGTTGGGTGGGTTTTGGTGTATTTGTGGGTTGGGTGGGTGGTACTGAGCGTTGGGTTGGTTTTGCTGTATTTGTGGGTTTGGTTGATGGTACTGTTGGTTTTGTACGTTTGGATGTGGTTGATTTGAGTAGATCTCGTTTGTATTGAGATCTGGCAAGTTCCCTTGTTTGTGTATTTCATTTGTATGTTGCTGGGGCACCTGAAAAAAAACAAGAAGAGTTGAAATTTCACTTCAATGATTTTCACATTCCCTCATCCATAATTTTGTGGCATATAAAGCCAAGAAATCTCGCAAAATCTAAATCCTTCATGTTCCTTTATTCATAACTTCCTGATACATATTATCCTTACAGGAAATTGTGAATTATTGAACCACATGCACAAAGTACTAAAACAAACTTTCCATGAAAAAGTACTAAACTCATTTTCGAAAAAAAAAAAACACTATGCCCAAAAGACTTACCTGCTGAGGCACACCTTGCGGCACCTGCCCGCCATGGTATTGTCCCTGTTGTACCATCTGTGGGTTCACCCCCTGTCCTTGTTGGTACCCACCCTGAGGAACTTGGTTTGGTGGGGGAACCCCCTGAGAGGGATACCCCTGGTTCGGATGATAACCGGGCGGTGGAGGACCCTGGTTCGCCGGGTGTCCCTGTGGGGGAACCCCCTGGGCGGGATAACCCTGGTTAGGATGGTAACCGGGTGGCGGGGGACCTTGGTAACCACCGGATGGCCCTTGGTATCCCGGGGGAACTTGTCCCGGATAAGCACCGGGATGGGGTGGATACCCGTATTGAGCCTGTGGAATTTGAATGCTTAAAAAAGCTATTAAAATGAGGTGTTTTTCCCAACCTGATGCTGTCTGATGTATTCCGCGAGCRCCTCATCCGTGTAGGGCCTCTGCTCGTCTAATCCACGCCKGCCATTGTCCTGTTGGAAATCGTTCCTCCTCGTCTGGGCCAAAAACTCCTGGAAATCAATGAAACCATCTCTGTTCGTGTCAACCTCCCTGAAAACCGTCTCTCTCATCCTCTCCATCTCTTCTACTCTCTCCCTCATGTCGTCTTCCGGAGCACCGGCGGCGTACATTTTATCCAGCTCCTTGACGAACAAAGCCTTGACCTCGTTTTGGTCCCACAGGCCGTTCGAGTCGAGATCGTGCAGCATGAAGAATGTTTTCGGATCGAAGTCCTGCTGCATGTGATCTTGTTCCTGCCAGACTTCCTCCAGCTGCTTCTTGTGGCCCGGCTCGTGTAAGGGTTCGTGTTTCTTGTGCTTCTCCTCCTGTTCCTTGCAAAAGAGTCGATGTGGCAAACCGTTTATGCATTTGTTTCGGCACACTCACTAATCTAAGGAGGGTGGAATGTTACGGCGACCAAATCAAAACTGCTGCAGCTTTTTATTAGAAAGAAAGTTTCCCAGCTAATAAATTAACATAAAAAAGTCTAGAAAACAAAATCTCTTACTTAAAGAAGTTTATTTTTAGACAAAACACAATATAAGCAAGAGATATGTGCAACAGCTCCATTCAGGCATCACATAACACCAGCAACCAAAAAAAAAGTATCAACACCTTACCTTAAACTGCTTCTCCAGTTTTTCTCTCTCTTCTCCGCTAGTATTGTTCAACTTCACCTGTTTCTCGAGTTCCTTTTGCATCTCGTATTCCTTAAACTCCTCCCTCCGTTTTTTATCAGCTTCGGCTAAATCCTCCGTCGCTTTAGCAATGAGTTTTTTCAAATCTTCAATCTCAAACGTGTGCGGATTGGAATGGTCAATGTGGTGATGCATGGGGTCCTCGACCTCGTTGTTCTCTTGCAGCTGTTGTTTCTTCATCATCAGCTGCCGCAGTCTTTCCAGTTCCATACGTTTGATTTCATCGAGCCTTGTTCGAACGTTGTGCGAGACAAATTCTAGTTCGTGCGCTATCTTTCCAGTTCGAATGTCATTCTCGTTGGCTTTCTCTAATTTCTCGCGAAACTGAGGATCTGACTCCAAAGCATTGACTACTTCTCTCAAGTAMCGATGGTAMTCCATGTAGTCTTCGAGGCCGTCCTTTTCCTCGGAGTTTTTGTTCTTCTGGGCTTCATTTTGTGTCACGGGAGGAGCATAACATGATTGTAAAAGAACTAGGGTTWATAATGTAGCGAACSACTTCATCTTGCACCACTTTCACAGCAAATAACGAATAATTGTGTTCTTGTTACTTTCCAACTGACGTGTACTTCGTAAACATCCTAACGTCTGCAAAACCTTGCTGTCATTGGCCCCAATTCACAAGGTGACGTATATGAAACGTGATGTACAACAGATCTACTGTGATACATGATTTGAACTAATGATTGATAAAGCCGTGTGTGGACATGTTATCGTGGAAATTCTATAACATACACGATAATTTCTTGATTTTTAGCTGGAATAAAAGTAGTAATTGCGATAAGTCGGTATCAGTACAAGGTTGCAGTTATATTCCGTTAAATAAGCAACTCTTCACCCAAACAAAAATGTTTGTTGTGAAACGGACGTGCCTGGCAACTACTAACATGACTGTTTATTTAAACTATTTGCACTTTTAAAAATAACAATCAAATTCTTTGTTGCGCAATTATAAATACACCGTTTTTCAGTCTAAAAATAATTGAATGCTCTGGAAAATAAAAATACCACGGAACCAAGAAAAAAAGGTGGGCAGCGTCCGTAATAAACTAAAATGTTACCAACTGACACCAATCACCAGTGGCGTACTACCATGTACCTGGAGTATCTAGCTGACAAAAATAAAGAATAACTTTTGCACTTATGAGGTGCATAGAAAGCATTGTTGCATTACTACTTTTGTTTGTGAAAAATCTTTAAATATTACAGAATATCAGGCAAATTTTTATAGATGACACGTCTTCTTGGCACTTTTAAAATAGCGACCGTTCGTTTTTGGTAACAAGTGAGACAAATGTTAAGTTACATATTCCTACTTTTCTTCATCTAAGATAATGATTAATCTCTCGTTAATAAAAGTAAATAAAAAAATTATGTCAAATTTGTCAGATAATAATAATAAATAAAAATGATTTATTAAACTTAATTCTCTTAAAAGCTTACAATCTATACACACCTAGGGCAACACAAACACGCTCTTGTATATTATAATCTTTTTAATTCAGTGAAATTATACACTTACCAAGGCTAATAGCGCAACATTACAATGTGTTAAACGTATGATACATTATAAACAACTCTCGTCACCAAGCCAGTTTAAACCAGCGAGATTTCAACAGAATAAGCGTCAATCTCAGCTACGAAGAAATTAAAAAAAAGACGGGAAGAGCTTACACGAGACGAAAAATCAGAAAATGCATCCTAACGCTACTGACCTGACACATTTAATTCTACTACAAGTGTTTTTCAACCCAGATATCTTGGCAAGTGGTGCAAATCACTAACAATTAAAATATAAAAAAAAGACTGGAAACCAATACCCGATGTGGTGGATTCGAATGCCCTAAGGTTGCAGGAGTAAATGAACCCTGTTCAAATAGTTTAAACACTCCAAAGTTCAGTATTGCAGAGTCTGGCACAAACAGAACAATTACAATTCATAAGACAAAAATAATACTGGAAACAAAATTTTGGTATCACTGGAAAACAAATTAAAAATAAAAACTGGACATAAGACAAATTCTTTTTAAACTGTGCAACATCCCCTGCAGTCAAATGCATCTCCTAGATTTCTTCAGCATATATTTCGCTAAGTAAGAACTGCCGTTACAATAAACAGTCACATTTAGGTAAACAAAATCGGTATAATAACAAGACAGTTTTAGTACAGTTGTCATTAAGAACTAAAAATGCCTTTTCTCAGATAATGTAACAAACGTCTTTAATAACAGTAATAGAGAAATGGCGCGGCGGTCTGCGTTATGGCGAAAATTCGGATGGGAAAAAGTTAGGTTAGGTTAAATGGCGCGAAATTCGAAATGCATGTGTCAACGTCAAATTTTGTCTCGGGAAATGTCAAGGTGTTTTTAGTTGTGTATCAAAATGAGTGAGTGTTTGACAGTTTAAGAAACACCATAACCTCAAACCGATCTCGATGGCCCAAGATAAACTCATAAACCGTGTCATTTGTTTATTTGAATTATTAATTCTTAACCGCCTTTAAATGGTGTTGCATTGGTGTCAAAATGTCGTGGATTACACTCCAGAGGTCAATCTAACCTGTCACCTAACCTCAATCGGCGGATGAAGAACGCAGACTGCCACGCGCCTTCCGAAATCATCAGATGGCATACGCACAAAAATTTATTTATGTTACACTTGACAGGTAAATACAATAGAATAACGAGTGTAGTAATAAATATACAACTGTAGGGTGCCCGGGCGGCCGCACTGCAAGGTCCCCAACGATCGGCGCGTCGCCAACGGCTCAGAGCACGAACTTGCCCAGGACGATCCCGACGACGGCCACCACCACCCCCACCACGGCGAGCAGCACCGTCGGGTTCTGCGGCTGTATCGGCGGGGGCACGTACTTGAACGCAACATTGTCGTCGTGCGAGTGCATGCGCGCCTCGCGCTTCAACGTCAAACACTCGTCGAGCAGCTTCACATTCTCTTTCCTGAGCGCGCGCTCTTCTTCTCGCAGCTGCTGTACCTAAGGTCAAGGGGTTTTGCGTGGGAACATTTTCGAACACGAATATTCAGTATTTGCAAGAAAATTGAAAAAGAAATTTTGATTCAAAACAAACAACTATCTGTAATCAAACCATTTACTCAATGTAAATTTTTTGTAAAACAAACGTAACCAATTAAAAAAAATTATTTACTATAGCGTCCCATCACCTATCGAGCTCAAATTAAAAAAAAAAGCGCAGCCTAAACGCCTCAGAAATCGTGTGGTAAAAAAACAACCCCCAAATACGCATAGGGCGACAGGACGTTAAGGAGCATGCGACACTGTGCGGCATAAGGGAGAACACTCCACGTTGTAAAGTAGTTCCAAATTGAAACATTAATTTCTTGAAAACTAGCTGCGATTGCAAGGAACGGATTTCACGTTCGTGTTCAGGAGGCCACTTGAGCTCGATAGATGATGGGACGCTGTAGTAAATAATTACCAGATTATGTAGCAATACAATGAAAATTTGCTACTGATATCAAGAATATGAGGACATAAAAAAAGAGCAGAAATAGGTTGGGATCATAGGCTGGTACGAGTAAAAGTGTGCATGGGAAGAGTAAAGGACATTCAAAAAAATTAAATGCACAAATAATTAGTAATTAGACAAGAAAAATCTACAAGAAATAGTTAAGGAGTGGACAAGTAACAGTATCAGTTAAACTATAAATGAGCAGTGGACAGATTTTGAGAACAAAATTAAGAAAACAGCAGAGTAGATAAAAAGCCTATGAGAAAACAAATTCAGAATAGGATACAAAGACTCATAGGGAAGAGCAGGCTAAAACCAAGAATATTTATAGGAAGGCAAAAACACAAATATTTAGCAGCTCATTCCTATGAATATGGTAACAAGAGGAAATTCCAGAAACACAAATGGAAAGTATAATAATTCCACCTCACAAAAAGAGAAATCTTTCTGCTCAAGGAGATATAAATGAAAAGTTATGAATGTAACTTACGACTACATGTTGCTTTTACTGAGTTTCAAATGAGCCTATGATTCCATAAAAAGAGTATTTTTCTACTATGAAAGAAATTGGCATAGCATACAAGTTGATACGTCTGATGAAGATGACGATGAATGAAGTTAAAATTAATAACTGTACTTCAGTATCATTCGCAGTGAGCACTGCTAGGAAAATAGAACGGGTGGATAGCTGCATACAGGGTGTCCCATGACTCGATAGCTAAACTGAAACCAGAGATTCTAGGGACTAMTATAGGTTAATTGGACCAAAAATATCTATAWCCAAATTTTCTTCCTAAYGGCCCGGTATTTCAGTCAAGGTTTACACCAAAATTGTCAAGATAAACTAGTTTACCAGTCGCGCAGCGTATTTCAGTACTCGATTACGAGTAAAACTGACTTAAATTCCTCAGCAAGTTAAACCAACCCATCAAGGAGGGTTAAACCCGTTTTTCTTGGATTAAGCCTGCACACTCCGTGAAATGAGGACTTCACGTTTCGTTTCAGTTTGTTGTGGCAGCATGCAGTTTAGTCTTTTATGTATATTTCTGTTCTGTAGGTTACTTTTTATATCACTCGTAAAAAAAGCCTTGGTAATAATGAATAACGACGAGTTTTCGCACTAAAAATTTCGAAACAAAGGAATAGTTTTGGTAAAACTACTTCAAACTAAGATTTATGTAGGTATTAAAGAGCAAGGAGTTAGGGGTTGTTCGCAATTAACAAAAAATATTGACATTAGTGGTTCTGACGAAAGAATTTAAAACCCAGAACAACCAGCTGAAAATGATTCCTTTGTAAACTGTAGTTGTTGTCTTGGCACTGTTCTTTGTTGATGTAGGTAAGCACTCGAATGTATAACTTGTTCCTAATCCAAAAATTTCGAACTGGATGAATACGAGGGTTAATGGCCAACTGCAAGTTCCATACTGCCAATATCATTTTAGAACCGTAACAGTATTTTATTAGAAATGACAAGGAGTTTATAGGTCAACAAACTGATACGTATACATACTATGAGCGTATGAGCATTAAGACACAGGCGCAACCACAATAGTAGCGCCAACCTACGTTAAAACTGTCGACTGTTAAACTGATTTTCACTAAACCAGATTTGTGAACTGAAATACGCTCATGGGTTTAACTTTTGGTTTAAAAATAAAACCAGTTTACTTTAACCCAAAGTTTAACCTCTCACTGAAATACCGGGCCTAAGGGAGCTACGGTCCCTTAGAGATGAAAACCCAAACACCATTTTTATTTAATTTCTCTGGAACTTCTGCGCATAAATAAATGAAGTTACGTACATTTACCAAGCTTAATGTGATAAATAAGATGGTCTAAAGAAGTAAGGGTAAAAATAATTAAAACTTTTTTCAAATTTTGTTCAAAAAATTAAATACCTTATCATTATTTACACATTGTCTCTAAAATCTATGATTTCAATTTGGGCATCAAGTCATGGGACCCCTATATCTGGGAATATTAATAAGCAAAGAAGGTAGTGTGGCACAGAAAAAGGTAAGAAATAATGATAATAAAATGAATTTAAACAAGCATTCTTGACTAAAAATCAAAACTACCTTAAATTTTTAGTCAAGACTGCTTGTTTTGATTCATTTTATTATTTTTTTTAACAGCTCTATAATTTCTTATTTTTGTATTTGGTACTGACGATGGCTGATTAGTTATAGTGAATTAAGTGTGTCGCATGACTTACTTCCTGCTGTAACTTTTGCAGTTCCGTCTGAACAGAATTGCTCTCCTCGTTGTGCTCTGTCCACCCCTTCTCAGAGGGCCTCGTAAGGAACTCGTCGTCTGGTTCGTTCTGTTCAGGCGGCAACTCGAACACGCACTTGAGCTTCGAGTCCATCGTGTCCTCGAGTTTGATCTCTTTCCACGCCTGCTCAAAATTGACGACGTCGGCATGGGGCGCGATCGCCGTCTGTACCATGAATTTATGCTTGTTCTTCTCCTGAGGGTCGAAGTGGAACGGCTGCAGACATACTGCGGGGAAAAAGTGTGAGATTCCCAACTGACAGTGATAGAACTACGAAATATGAAGATCAGTATTTATGTAAAGATCTCGAGTAGCGAGCTTCTGTCATTTTAACAAGAAAAATTGGTGATAATTGGCTTCTTAATTTACAAAATAATGATTTAGAATTCCAATAAGCAAGTTTATGTCATAAACGATACTAGATAAATGTGTGCGAATCAATAAGACAGACAGAAAATTTAATTTGTTTTTGTTTAGGCCTGTACAAAATACGATACACTCAAATGTATTGAGTAGTGGGGATACTAAGTAGTGAACATAGCTTGTTGTTACAGAAGATATCTATGTCTAATAATTTTTAATAAAACAAAAGAAAAGATACACTGCCTCAATGTAGGTTTTGTTTCATAAGTTACAATAAGTAATTATCAAAATCAACACCATCATATATAGTACCTTCTAAATTGTCATAAAGCTTATTTCATTATCCAACTTGTTAAAGCATGTAAAATGTCTCAGTCTCAGTAAAAAATATTGCTTTTCTTTCCTACCAAACAAAGACTGTAGTTAGTTCTCCCACATTACCTATACAGTTACCTAACACTCGAGTGCTAAAAACAATACCAAATCAGAACAAGGCAAACTCTCTTTGTATGACATGAAAGCAGTTAAGCCATATAATTCTTTATTTTATTTTATGATTGATATTAGTTTCTTTAAAATTTGATGTGCGACTCAAATTCTGCTCTAATGGATTTCCTATTTGTCAATTAATCCAAAATAAATACAACAGTACATTTACTATGAAGCCATAGCATATAAAATTAATAGACTTTCTATGGTATTAATAATTGTACTCATAATTTAAAATCTTGACATTATCTGTTTGCCACGACTTTGTTATTCACAAAAACTTATTAAAGATGCATTTTTTCTGGATAAGGTTTCTATGATGATATGCTATCATTTTGGCCTTGTCAACCTATTATCAAAATTAAAACTGTAGATTTTGAAAATTCTGTCACAGTTTGAGAAACTATCACCACTAGCACTACCAACTTACTATTAAAATTATTTTTTGGATACTATAACTTTTGAACGGTATTCCCAAAAGTATTGCTGAACTGACAGAATATAAAAATTCTAAAATATCTACTTAGAAATATATCATTTGATGTGCATTTGCTTCAGTATTAAAAATCACTGATGCATTATGGGTTCAAAAGATGGTGACTGCACACAATATGCCTTATCTAAATGTTGGCCCATTTTATTGTACAGGATCATCATCAACTCAAAAAAAAAATTACAAAACTACAACAGAAACAAAATTGATACTTGTCACATAAACAAAGTAATTTTGTTATTATCTGAATGCCCCATCACAATTTCAAAAATTTTGAAAAGCAAGTATAAGTCCAAAATTAAGTAATTAGACACCAACAAGTTTGTAACAAACGTAATGAAATTTCTATGGCTATTAGTAACCTACGAACAGGAAACATTTTCTGCATTGTTTGATGCATTGTTCAATTTAATGTGGGTTGTCAGAAAATAGCGGATCACTTGTTTGTTACTTCGAACTGATTGTAGTTTAATAACACTACTATGAAAACATCATGGTTGCAAGGACAAAAGAGCTAACCCACTTTTAATATGCGAAAGATGCTGAAAAATTAAGTTATGTATCAATAAAATGACTCGTATTTATTTTGGTACATGGATTGTGCTATGAAATACTTATTTGTTTATGGTTCAATGCACATTCTGAACAAGACATAAAAAGCATTTAAAAATAGCTACGATACATTCAGATAAAACACTAAAAAAGTTCCTCTTTCTAACAAGAACTTAACTCTTCCTTAATATATACAATCAAAACAATCGCTTCTGATAGACATCCAATTGAGTTAAATATACAAATGATGTCGTGAAAGAAGCACAATTTACTATGTGATTTAGAGGTGTACACTTGAGCGCAAGGAGATAAAAATAAGTGTCGCGTGTCATAAAACATGAATTAATATTGAAACTTAATACATTAACGGAACGCCAAACAGCAATAATGTGAATCAAAATAGCAGAGTCACATGCATGAATACTGATTCAAATCATGTCGTTTAATGAATATTCAAGCATCTGACAACCATATCTTTTGCATGTCAACGTTCTTGACGGGCAGCCAACTTACTTGCTATCTCGATAGTACTACCGGGTTCTAACACTCCTGAATTAGGTCGTACGCAATACTTCTTCGGTGCAGTAGTCTTTATCTTAAACATAACCCTGTTATCCGTCGGGTTACTGAGCTTTATAAACGATGTTACGGGTACGTTAAAGGGACCTGAAAGAAATCCAATCGGTAAACAACTGTAAGTGCAATTAACAGGCCGAATTATGTAAATTGTATGTGTAAGTACTCGAAATGAACTTTAGCCAGCTTTTTACGGCATCTTTCAAGGTGAACACTTGCTAAACAGCAAAATTTGCGGCCACACTCGAAAGTGACTAACACGGGAATTAAAACGTGACATCATTTTTTCATCGACCGATGAGGATGAGCGCCTGGACGTGCAGACCGGTCCCTGCACGGCTCATAATTCGCGCATCCCAAAATAATATTCGCGGTTGAAAAAAATTCGTTGGACACGGAAGGCCACAAAGTACGTTACACATACAGCGGCTGCCACGTTACACGCCGTACCGTTGAATTTGATCTCGTGCTCCGGCTGAATTACTATCACTTGCTCTGGTTTGGCCATTTTCACAAATTAAAGCACCTCAAAGCCCTCGCAACACGGTTACAACACAATTTTTTTCACAATCACTAAATGACAGTTCCTGATCGTACTGTCAGACACCGCTGTATTATGTCATCTTTCGCGCATGACTGTTTGCAAAGCAGGCGACGTGTTTTCAAATGCGTTGGTGCGAAATA
Organism: Rhyzopertha dominica; assembly: GCA_025024175.1. Classification (NCBI taxonomy): domain Eukaryota; kingdom Metazoa; phylum Arthropoda; class Insecta; order Coleoptera; family Bostrichidae; genus Rhyzopertha; species Rhyzopertha dominica. The sequence continues at coordinate 6,901,747 of QCXZ01000003.1, read as the reverse complement.
TACGACGACAGAGGGCGCTGACCGGAAACATCTCTGCAGGGAAGACCGAAGAACTACCGAACGCGTAGTTGCCAGCCTTACTAATTTGTACGATTTCCTCAAGAATGTTTGTAGAATCAATGAAGTAGCAGTTAAATTTGCAGTATTTCACTAATTGACACTTTTTTCTAAATCAAATTGTAGGTGAGAATATAGCGTAAACTTGTGAAATAAAATTATAAAATATTACACCTAAATTTTAACTAAAATTGTTAAACATTAGTTTGACCCTAGGTACTTTTTAAGAACTAGTTTCTCGCTCAAAATTAAACAAGGTATCTGTTTCAGTCTTCACAATCAAAATATATAAAAACACTTAATTACTGTGAACAGTATTCAGGGGTGTCCAAAATCACTTTGAGTACTTGTATTCGAGTACTACAAAGTTTTGGACACAAAAATGGTTTTATTGTTGTTTTTGGAACAGGCATAAAAAAGTATACCTCCATCCTTAATAAAGTTATTGGTGAGATTAATTGTTAAGAGATATAATAAAGTCACGAACCGCCTTGGTATGCAAATGTTGTAGTTCAATTGGTCTCTGTACAAATGACCTACTGCGACAAATGTCAAAGGCGCGTGCTCGGATTTAAAATTTTTGCGTTTGAACGGTTTTTAAGTCTTATAACGTATGCGATTGCATTTAATACAAAAGAATTGGTAAATGTTGCACCGAAGTGTTCGGAACAGCATCTTTTTATCTTATTCGTGTAGAAAAAGCTTACTGGGAAGTAACTACGTTTTTTTTTTGTGTGTGTAGAAGAGAGGTTATCTCTTGATCATGTCTATGAATAGGTTTATGCACCCAAGAAACATTTACAAAACGCCACCGAATTTCAAACAGTTGGCTATAGAATATCCTGAATTTAGAGAACACGTAAAACAGGTTAGTTCTACTCTGCGTGCGAAGTTTGTTTCTTACGATGTTTTTGCAGGATGTTACGGGTAAAATAACAGTCGATTTTAAAGATGTAGCTGCTCTACGATCTTTAACATGCACACTTTTAAAGAAAGATTTTGGGTTGGAAGTTGAACTACCCCTGAACAAGTTGATACCAACCGTTCCCTTGAGGTTGAACTATATTCTGTGGATTGAAGACTTGTTGAGTATATCTGGGGGAACGGATTGCATTAAAGGCATTGACATTGGAACGGGGGCTTCTTGTATTTATCCATTGTTAGCCGCTAAGCTCCATGGTTGGAGTATGCTTGCTACAGAAGTCGATAGAGATAGCGTAACGTTGGCTAAAGGGAACGTTGAACGAAACTCTTTGCAATCTTTCATTACAGGTACCTATATGATCATTTTCTTGCTTGGTTTATTATTTGAATTGTGTTCTCAGTGAAAAAAATTGAAGGCGATTCACTTTTGCTTGAAGCTTTGGGAGACTCTCCTGAGCAGTATGATTTTTGTATGTGTAACCCGCCGTTCTTCTCAACTACGCAGGAATTGAATTGTTTCTTTAAATCGAGGAAAGAGAGCAGGCCTAGGCCGAGAAACGCGTTTTGCGCTTCTGTAAATGAGGTAGTGGCGAAAGGAGGCGAAGTTGATTTTATAACGAAGTTAATTGGAGAAAGCGAAAGACTGCAGGACAAAGTAAGGTGAGAAATACCTGTTTTATTTCATACAAGAAAACATTTTCATTTTCTTTCCGCCTTTCAGGATTTACACGACGATGATAGGCCACAAAACAAGTTTAATGCCCTTAAAGACGCTTCTGCGGCAAGCAAATGTCGTTAGCTTCAAGCAGACGGAGTTTTGTCAGGGCCATACCACTCGCTGGGGTTTAGCATGGACATTTTGTGACATAGATCTTCGCAAAGTGCCTGAAATGACGGTCGCCGTATCGAGAAAACAGAAACCTAAAAGTCCCTTTAGATACGTGATTCCCCCGCAGGATGGTAAAAGTTTTGAAGTTGAGGAAGTTGCACGGAGGCTGGAGAACATGTTTTTGGAATTAACAGTAAAGATTTTTCTTAATACAAGTTTTGGTTGAAGATATCTTAGATACTTGTCATTATTATTATTATTATTATCATCAGCAAGGCTCATAAGTTATAACAATACTGCCAAGATGACTATTTTTCTTTATAGAAAATTACATCGCCATCAGTATATTGTATGAACAGTACTGGCCCACAGGCAGTACCCTTTGTGACATCGTCTGCTCTCAGTTATACAGATGTGATGTAGCTGATGTTATCAAGGGTTTTTCCTGTCATGTCTTCATTTTGAAGCATTTTGTTTTAAATCAAAGAGAAATTTGCTTCTTCAGAATGTTCACATTTAGTTTTGAGGAGTATTTTTAATACTTTATATACACATTTGTTATAAAAAGCTAATGTAAGGAAACAATTGTGAGAACTTTGAAAATTAGCATGGTTGTGTTCCTTTGTACACAAAAAAATGTCTACTTTTTAGTAGGAGTGATATTTTGGAGGTTATGGGCCTAGACGAAGTCCAATTTTATAAAGTCTTTATTAGCCTATCCTAAGAAGAGTATTAAAAAAATAAAATTTGTTTTTCTTATCAGGTACATTTTCTAAACCTAAATCGCCGTGGTTGACAGATAATATTCTTTTGCTAATAAACCTGAGGGACAAAGCATATAATAAGTTTAAGAAAACAAAAAAACTATCCCACTGGAAATATTACAAAAGTCTATGTAATTATACTACTCTAGCTATTCGAAATGAAAAGAAAGCTTATCTGCGTTACAGTTCTCATTAACTGTTAAGGCTGGTGTTCCTCAGGGTTCGATTCTTGGTCCGTTGCTGTACACTATATATTCAAGAAAAATTTGTGATTGTTTAGTGTACTCCAATTATCATCAGTATGCTGACGATACACAGGTATATCTGTCTTTTCCCCCAGAGGAATGGGAAAGTGCCTGTCGAAAATTGAATAGTGATCTGAATAACCTGTCACTCATCTCAAAGAAACATTGTTTAAGTATTAATCCTTCAAAGTCAGCAGTAATGCTTTTTGGGAAACCTACGCAGATTAATGCAACGAAGGAAAAAATTAACGTACAATTAAATGGTGTCAATCTACCTTACCGTAGTGTAGTTCGAAATCTGGGCCTCCTTATGGACGAAAATTTAAGATTTAAAGACCACGTTAATACATGTTTAAAGCGAGCGTTTAGTACTCTAAAAATTTTATATTCCAATCGACACTGTATGGACACTGAGTTAAAGCTCATGCTCTCAGACTCTTTGGTGCTCGCACATTTCAATTTTTGTGACGTAGTTTATAGCAGTTGTATCGACAGCATATATAAGAAGAAAATCCAGCGCATACAGAACTCCTGTTTACGTTTCGCGGTAATCGTCGGTGTACAGGCGTTGCGGGAGAATTGAGGCAGTCCAAATGGCTCACAATGGAAAAGCGTAGGAACCTCCACACCGCAAATCTATTTAAAAAAGTTATTGAAACTAGCACACCTAGATATGTATATAATAAGATATCCTTCAGAACTGATGTACATCATGTAAACGTCAGAAAAAAAGATTTGCTTACTATTCCGGCACATAAGAGTACATTCTTTGAACAGGGTTTTTCATATAATGTTGCTAAAGTTTTCAACGCAATTCCAGCTCATATAAAAACTCTGTCCGCGAGCACTTTCAAAATAAAACTAAAACAGCACCTACTTCAATAATATGTTATCAGGGTACTATTGAGTATTTAGCGCTATTTAGATTACAGCCTTACCGTTCTACATCTCTTCCTTTTCTTCTTCTTTTCTTTTCTTCTCTTTTAAATTTTCTTTCTTTGCTCCCTTCTTTTTCTTTCTCGTATACTCAACACATTTTATTATTTATTCTAATGGGGTTGTAGGGAAGAGCAGAGGCTGCATGCTTGCAACCACCTGACTACAATCCTTCCTTTTCGTACATGAAAACCTGTTTTATGTTAATCTCTTTTTGTAATGTATTGAAGTATGAATTGGAATAAAATTATTATTATTATTATTATTATCAGTCAAGTTTTAGTCCATTTAAGAATCATAACTGTCAATTCCTTCCAGATCAACCTCGAAAACATCAAACGTGGCACAAACGTAATCGCCTACAACTTCACAGCTACAAGAAACACATGGTTACATCAAAGAAGAAAAAGACGGGCACAGCGACGATTATCGAAGCTTTCAAACAGCTCAGATGATGCAATAGTCGCTACAGAACCTACACCCCCGCCATCTGGTGAGACTTCACTAGAAAACACTTCAATGGAGGTCGATGGGCTGCCGCAGGCCACGGAAACTTCGGATTGCATTTGCGGCCTGCGAACCGACTTGGAGAATGCGTTGAATAAACTCGCGGAGGTCGACGTCAATTCCAGTCCCGGCAGTGCGAAACGGGAACTGGAAGACGACGATGCGGATGATTTTTACCAGTCGAAGAAGTTCAGGAGCGACACTGGTGAATGCAAGTGTCACTTGAACGAGTTTTTCGTGAAGGGGTTGTTGGTCGTGAGGCGTGATGAAGAGTCACATGTTTGGGTTGAGCTCTCCTGGCTGGAGGGGAGTGAAAATCGGGAAGTTTTGCATCAGATTTTGCAGTACGTTAAGAATAATTTTAAGTTCAATTAGGTAGATTTTGAGTTGTTTAGTTTGGTTTTTTATGATGATGGTTTGTTAATTTTAATTTTGATAGGGACATTACTAGCTTTTTTTTTTATAAGTTGTTGGTCTATTGTAAAAATCAATTTTTGTTTAAGGTAATGTTTGAATTTAATAAATTATTTTTTTATGGAGTTCTTTTTTAGTAGCCCTTCACAAGCATATTGTTTGATTGAGAAATGCAAATTATTAACTAATCCTTTTACTGAATATGAAACTCCACACTACAATTTAATTCAGCACTATTCAAATCTGTCATGCTACAAACTTAATATATGATAATATACGATAATCTTTACATTGCGTCTTAGGCATGAATTGACTTAATAATACAGTATTTTTTAATACCAAATTTAAGGCCGCTTAGAGGAAACAAACAAAATGTTATATTAGAATCCGCATTCTTACTATACCATAATTTTATCATCATTGTAATAAACGGAATGGTTGGCACTTGTAGTTTTATTACTTGAAATGAAAATAAACCTAACTTTCATACAGTAAACATGAAATTATGTCACATTATGCATCAGAGAGAAGAAAAATTATGTTGCGCTTATTCAAAAACCATACACTTCAATCGCTAGGGACTTTACACATACTTAACATGGGCCGCCATCTAACGGCAATCCATAATTACTTGAATTCGCTGGCAAACACGAGGACGCTACAATTAATCGTTTGGTATTGTAGTTCAAACGAACTATTTAACACGTCGTACAAGTGTTTTTCATCTATAAAAGTGACAGGGCGTCATCAGTGACATCATTGCGCAGTAGCTCTATTTTCGAACAAGGTCAGCTGTTGGAATAATTAGGCGTCGAAACCGGTTTACTAGACTACCGGTAAAGCCGCCAAGAAGGCTTGAAAGGTGCAAAAGAATATCTCGAAGAGCAACAAAAAGAAGAAACGCCGAAGGAAGGAGAGCTGCGCCATTCACATTTACAAGGTGCTGAAACAGGTCCACCCCAACACCAATATCTTCTGCAATATATKCAGAAAATATTTTCGACACGCCACTGGTATCGCGATGAATACATAGGCAACCAGGCTCGCCGCGCATATGACGATACCACTTGATGACGTCGCTGTCACTTTCTCCGGTGAAAAACGCTTGTACGTTTTCAATAGAGGAAATGAGTGAATGAATTTTGCTTATGAGTATATCCGTTTTTCCAACCCATTTGAGCGTTAGTGTAATTTGTTTCGTAACGATTGGCTATGATGTCGTTTGCGGTACATTAGAACTACTATGCATACCTTTGTGTTGGTGCTTCCCCTGACAAATACAAGAAACCATTTTAAACTTTAAAGGAAAAAGATAAAAGAAAATAATAAGTTAAGACAACAAAAAAAAAACGCCATGGATAATAAAAGATAGAGGCAAATTCGACTTTAATATATTCGAAAACATGTTCAAGTTGCTGACGACACGGTCCTTTTTCTGTTTTTGTGGGTTATTGCGGTTCCTAAAATGTATTATATTCCGTCTAGCTAAGTAACAACAATGAAGTTTTATAGCCTGAGTATTGTCGTTTATTGTTGAGTTTCTTTATTTTTATGCTTTTCACATTGTTTTTGTTGAACCCATCCACAATGGAGAATTAATATAAAACAGGTCACTTCTTACTACATGTTAATTAATAATTATATATTTCAAGCATAATTTATGAATGTTTCAAACATTGACAAAAAGTGAATTTCCTCTTTAAACTTTGTTGATGGATAGTTTAAATGTGAATTTAACACACACAATTTAATATTTGTGTGGAATTAATACAGAATTAATATAAAAAGTTTGGTCTGACTACATGTTTTTTTATTCAATTCTAGACATTTTTCATTAAAACAGTACGTCATATAACATTTTCTGATGAATAATGACACACAAATTTTAATGCTTAAAGCAGATCTCAATAGTTATTTAAAGTCATAAGATGTAATCTAACGTAGATACTTTTTAATTAAAAAATAACTGTTAAAAATGGCTTAAATTTTAATATTGTAGGACACATAATAACTGGAATACACTATGGACGGTTTATATTTGACCATGACTGTCCATATCTGAGAGGATCTATCCTCAAAGGTATGGACAAAGATCACACTGGAGTGACCTTCAACCACTTGAGGACATAAGAGATTTGTCTTGGAAGGACATCCACGTTTATAAATCATTTATGAAACTTAATGAAATACAAAATGAGCTTCGATACAAAAAAAATAAGCTTTCGTAGGTACGTCTCTGTTACCTCTGGGTATACGCTATGAGCGATGTAAATATTATTTGCATTTTCTTCTGGTGGTAAATGAATATATAATGCGAAACGCAAACAATTTTGCAACGCTTCTCAAGGCGGCATACCGGGATGGTCCGGAATAACTAGTTCAAGGTTTATGAAGAACTATATACCCTGACTTGTTTGTTTATGTTTAAAAATGGTCTTCCGTGGTTTCGTCGTAAGAAATATGACAGTGCTATTCTAAAAAAGGGACTATAATTTGGTTTGAGAGAAGCGAAAGAATCTAATTCACTCCTCGGTATTTAATATTTTCCATTATGAAAATGTCCTAATTCCAATGTAGTTAAGAGTCGCATACTGCTAAGTCTGGCGAGTAAGGTGTGTGAACCTTCACACAAAGAACTGTAGAGAATTTTAGACAATAAAATAAAATGCCAAAAATACAGACTGCTTTTGTAACTTCAATTTCTATATCTATTCCGAAAAACATCCAATTTTGGAGAGACTAAAGCGTAATGTCTCACGTTACAATTTTGATTACGTTTTCACCATTTCACCGAGCATTAAAAATGACTGGTTTCTCGTTATCCCAAGCCTTCTGGAGGTTCTCCTGCCCCACCTCAATTTTTAATACAAATCCTAAACGTTCCGATATCACTTTCAGTTTCGTTCGGCGTTTCACTCCAGTGGTTAAACTTTTCGATCGCGGCCAGTTTTTCTGTCGTGCGCTTAATATCACGTTGCGTAATCTCCGGAAGACTTCTGGTTTATCAGTCGAACAGGAACTGGGCAGGTAAAAAAGACCTGAGGAACTAGAAAGTGATGATCAGTGACTACTATTCACAAAGAAATTAATTCCAGAGTTATGGTTGGAAAACTGGAAATAAATCGTAACGGTTCTGTTTCTTTGTTAACCAATCTAATTTTGTATATCGCGCCTAAATTTAGCCAATCACAGCTGRGACAGTTGACAGTAGAAGCCGTGTGATAAGGTTGCCAATTTGACTGCATTACTAATTGTTTAAGAACATAGGTATTGTGAACAAGAAATATTTTCCCAAAATTTATATGTATAAAATGTCTTGGAAGAAAATGTTTGTTGAACAATGCTCTGTTGGTCTCTTTTGATGTTCCAAACCATTTCACATCTGTCACACTAAAAGAAGTTCTCATTATTTTGAAAAATAAAATAAAAACTTCATCACTGCCGAATGTGAAAAATGGAACTATAATACATATCATTGAAGTTTGTATGGATCAAAGTTATTAATTCACAACACAGAAATAAATTAATAATAAATTAATAATTAATAACTCACCATTAAACTGTTTGATGTGCAAAAAACATGCACATGTACTTGATGAAGCAAGATTTCAAGATGATCCGTAAATCTCTGATCCTGTGTCGTTATTTTAAGTTTTAGTATCGTTATTATTTTTGTTCCTTTGAACTCCTTGGCAATTTACCAGCAACAGGGATATTCCAGAAAAATCTTGACATCTATTTTTTGGTTCTGAACTCGTTACGAATTCTGAAGAGCAAATTGTGTTGTGCAGCCCAGCTAAATAAGTGATCATCGTTCTTATTAGTTTATATCTTTAATTGCTACCATGACTGATAAAATCCTTAGCACCTATTGAAGAAAGAAGATCAGCTTTACTTACTGTAGATGGATGATTCAAATACTCATATGTCAATACGATCATAAGTATACGTAGCTATATCATAAATATGATTAAATAGGTACGTTATTCCAATTATATCGTAGCTTTGCGTTTTAGCTTTCGTACGAGCTTGTATTTATTAAGTTAAGAGAAGTCATATTCCATTTCTAAAATATACTAACAAGCTTGCCACTCGAATTCTCATTAGATAACACCATTCAGGTATACAGAGTCCTGCCCATGGTAAACACTATTAATCACTCTTCAGTACGAAATGCTCATCGGCATTCTGGTGGTGTCCAATTTCTCTTTCGAAGCCAGCTTACGTAACAAAGTCGTTAAGACGTTGCTTACACGGGAGCAATCACGTTTCGGTGTTACCAGGAATAAAATTCTTCGTTCAAGTGTGTTAAGGTCAGGCAATGTCCAGTCCAGCACTTTCGTATTCGTGATGGTTATATAAAAAAGCTCATAATCGTTATTAGAGGACGAGAGATAACTTTAATATACAGCAGTATTTTTACATGACGATCTATTACTCTACAAAAGCACAAATCTTCATATAAATATATTGATCTCGGGTTGACCATACCATTCTACTATTCTGTAGCCAAAGAAAACTTTATAATACTATTTATGACTATGCATTTTGTTTAGCTCATGGAATGTGCAGCTATTGAATAGTCAGTAAAATAATGAAACGAAGATGTGGTGCTTATATTTTAACTTAGAGAGACAGACATATCTGTGGTGAAATATTTAATGGCAAATTGGAGAAAATGTACAGAATAAAAACGTAGATGAATTTCGCTACTTCAACTCTTTTCTCGAAGTAGATACTTGGTGATATTTTTTACTTAAGAAAAAAACGCTTAAACTGAAGTTGCATGAATTTCAAATAAAATAGAGAAATATTAATATAACAAATCACTACAAAAAGAATCGGGTTTTTATATAATATACAGCCACCTGCATCATATACAATTACGGCTAGAAATTTCCACGAGATGTCCATAAATTGTCGCAGGACCATTCGAGAAAGTTGAATACTTTCAGTTCAATCACATGTTAACCCAGTTATTATTCTTCGTTTCGACAGACCAGTAATTAAGCACAAGGATATAACTAGATAAAATATTTCTCATCAAACTATCATGAAACTGCATTGTGATATTCGTGGAAAGAGTTTCCTTTAATTCATGGAATAACAAAAAGCAACTTTGAATTTATTCTCCGTAATATGAAACACGAAAGCTTGCTTGGGAATAACTGGATTAAATGAAGTCTTTTGGAGGCAGAACAAGTCAGTATAGCTAGCATGATACTACAAAAGTATATTTTCCCTACGAATTTAACATTAATAAGATCCAGAAAGAATATCTAGATATAAACAACAAAAGAATAATAAATAATGAAACCATTATCTATGTCATTAGGCATTTTATAATTTTACGCACACAATCACCTCATAAAAGTAATGACGTTCAGATGTTTAGAATAGATTTGAACGATATCTGTGAGGATGGGCCGTACTCAATTTTAATATGAATAAAAATTATCTATTTAACACAGATTTTTTTTGCTGTGTCAAATTTAAAAACAATCTTTTCCCGTGCTTTTTGTTTGTTGCCTGTTATTAGTTGTATAATTCCACAACAAAACAGTTTCTTTCAAGACTATACGTTTTATTTACGTTACGTAAGGTACGTTTTAAAATAGCAATAAATTTTGTGAAAACACTACATATTCAAATAGACACCATTGAATGGGATGGATGTTTCCCACCCACAGGAAGGTGAAATCAACGTAGAGCTTGTTGAAGAAGTTGAAACGGCGAAAGATGTTTTCGACAATAAAGCTTGAAGATGATGTACCCGAACAGTCAAATCTCATTAAACGGAATCATAATTGTTTACCACATGAAGGTGAACAAATAGTTTTGAATGTTTACGAATACATCAAAAATGTAGAGGGAGAAGGTGGGGCCATCGCAAAAACCACTAGAATGACCAAAATTTCACAATCAACTGTGGAATTCAGGACAGAAAAGTGCGAAAAGACGTTGGTTCGTCGAGGGTTTTTAAAGATGATCACGTAAATTTAATACAACGTATGATTTATAAGGCACACAAAGATATTTTTGTTTTGACAATTGAAGAATTACACAAGAAAATTAAGATAAACCAATCATATATACTAAGTTTTATTCGCAGAATATTTCTGGTTATACAATACTTTAGTTCCCTTCCGATTGCAATAAGCCCTTGTTGAATATCTTGAATTAAGGACAGTTCAAAAATAACAAAAATGTAACACCTTCTGCTTATTCAGTCAATTTACTGCAAATAAACAGCTGAGTAAGCGTAAAACAAAAAATTTTCCTTAATGGAATGAGTTGGGTTGCTGAGGACTTCAAGATGTAATTTCCTTTGTTTTGATGGAAATTTAGATTCTGAAACTCGCTGTAGCTTAAAGCCATGTTAATGCGATTAACTATACAATATTTCACCAGTACCTAACACTATTTTATTGTTTTTTTGGAGATTTCTACTAGACTAAGTGTGTTCTCTTTTCTAGCACCCCACAATGAAGTCATCAATCCTCGCTCTCCTAGCGATAGCATCGCTGGCCAGTTGCCAGTTTTCCAACCCCCAAAAGGACATAGCGCACATCACCGTGGTGAAAAACGCCGCGTACGAAGCTCAGTTACCCCCAAATCTGCTAAATCCTTTCTACCAGGACCCGAGACTACGGCCGCTGCTCGCGAAGAGCTCTTGGTTCGGACCGGGAGAGAGGCAGGTGAAGGACCGGGAGACGGAGAAGATTCCTAGGAAAAGCATCTTCAACGTGCTTAACCATGCTGGGCTGTTGCCCCAGCAGCAGTTGTGATGATGTGGGCTTAGGTTGGTTTAAAGGACTTGATAGACTTGATAAATGTGTTCATTGTTATTTTCCGTTTTATCTGTCAGCTTGACCAGAGATGGCATTATAAAATGTGTGTGGTTCTGAGATATCTAGTGCTGTTGTTCCTCCACAATTGGATTTGTTAATGCCTTTTATACATCTGATGATTTTAAGTTGCTCACTACGATAGTCTATGGAAAATATTTGCCTACGATCCTAAACTCTCTAGGGAATAAACCTTTCTACTCATAGAAAACTGTTGCTTCAATTATTACAACTATTAGAAGTACAATTGTTAAAGTTACTAAACGAAATTCCATGACGTAAAGAATAAGAAAATTTAGTAGAATAACGAATAGTACTATTTTGAATATTCATTTAAATGCTCGGGCACTTCTAATTCTCTATCATGTTTGTAAGTTTGTTTTATTTTGACTGTAATGTTCTGAAGACTGTTATTCAAACACAAATTCTAGTAATAAATTTTAAGAATTAAGTATGTGTTTTTACACTAACAACAGTACCTTATCCAATATTAAAATTGTTGCCTAAAATATAACGAGCAGTTCTGCAAAATACCAATACTGGTTTTTATTCATTTCATGATAACTGCAATGCTCGTAATATTTTATTCACTTAGATAAATCTTAACATAAAACTATACAAGACATCCGACAGCTTGGTAATAACTTAGTCTATCTCAGAAATTACGCAAAGAGTTCATGTTATCCAAAACATTACCCCAAAAAGTGGCGGAGCGTCGTCTTGTTGAAACCATCATTTTAATGAGGATATTCATTAGACTAGTAGTGTCTTCCATCATACTAGGCAGTCATCACTAGGATTTCAATTCGTTCGTTTAGTCTGAGTTTCATCATCTTTGCAAATTAATCAATTATATCATTTCAATGCGTTGACACAACTATAACTATTAAATAAACCGTCAATTTAATTTGCAAAATTGAAAAAATTAAAAATTTGCACTTTCTATTTTAAGGACGAATAAACCACGTTTGCAATCAACAGCAGAACCATCACAACTGAATTACAGAATTCTTGACCTCACATCGTAATGCGGCTAACGCAAAGCGTCGTTTCCAGAAGGCTCCCATTATTCCAGCATTCCCTATTATTTTCAGCAATTCACATCGCAGAATATTTCGTTTCTAAACGATATTCTCGCTTTCACCAAGTTGCTCATAAATTTCGTCCTGAAGAAGCACGAAGGAATTCCAGATAAAAAAGTGAGATATTTTAAGGACCTATACATGGACTTTGTAAGAGGGCTTAGAACCGTTTGTTTAGAGTGATTTCAAAACGTGTTCGTTTTTTATTAACTATGAATGGAAAATAACTACCATGATGAGATGCTAGAGTCTTTCAATGTAACACAGGTGATTGTGTTTTGACATACTATATCAATATATCAAAGCCAATCATGTGCTTAGTCAAATACGAGTGTTCAGCTACGGAAGATTTACCTATCTGTTGGAGCCTAGTAGTAAGTATGTGTTTTTTCAAACGCATACCTACTATTCTTTTAGTTTGACCTATGTAACACTTGCCGCAAGAAAAAGCAATTTTGTAAAAACCTTCACTTTCTAAATGTACTTTATCTTTAGTAGAACTTAAAAATTTACTGAATTATTATATGTACTATCAACAACTAAAATATCATGTGTTCTAAGTATCCTATTTAATTTTTCCGAAAGGACTTGTACATAAGGCAAACTCAACTTTAATTTATTTTCCCTTCGCTGAGAATTTACATGATTCGGACGAACACTTTTATTAAAAATTGCTGTAACCATTTCTCACTTGCGCTGATTTAAGATGATATATTCCTTTTTGTAAAGAACTTCTCTGTGCTCTAACAAATAACGTCCCTACGACTCCCTTTTTTTTGAGTGGGAGTGGGAGGGTGGTGAGATGTGGCATGTAAATATCTCTGTGTGTTGGTTTTCTGTAAACCTTGTGTCCAAACTGTCCAGTGTTTACTCTGTAAATTTGGATATTCAAGAAAGGTAACATACCATGCTATCATATTTATAGTATTTTTTTATATTTTTAACTCTCCTATACCGTGAGACCAAATAAAAAAAGTTCATCTACATACCTATACCAACATTTTGCCTTAAACTGAAAACTGTTGATCGCTGCCTGTTCAGTATTCAATATTGTTACTTAAAAAAAATAACGCAAAGAAAACAGCTAAAAGGGCGTTTGTTCAAAAAACTGTGTACCTATAAAAATGAAGTTATTAGATCTATCATTGTGAAAATTAACATGGCTTTATTCTGATAGTTACGAAACGATTAAAAGTCATCGAAATCGGTCACCCATAGCGTATAATTACTTATACTTACAGAGATACAGATACAACTCGTTTTTTTAAAGGCAAATTTAGATCATAGTTAAAATTAAAAAATTAAACATCACTTGATTGGTAAATTAGTATATACAAGAGATCAATTTTTCTCTTCTTCAGAACTGTATTTTGTAGTACTAGTCTAGTATTCACAAGTATAGTTTTCCCATTGGAATAAGGTTATATGGAGGGTCCTTTTGTGTAGAAATCAATCGTAAATTTGTACAGGAAACAATCGCTATCACAACGAGTTTACTGCAGACACGTGTCGCTACCATAAATGTGCATAATTAGGGTCATCTACAAACCTTCCAGTCCCGTATTGGAAATTATCATCATGTTTAGAAAAGAAGATGCACTACTATTTAGAACAGTTTTAGATATGAATTTGAATAATATTCGTTACACATATTTGTTTTTTTTACGTGTATAAGCACTTGTTTATTAGGGTTTAAAGAGAATTGGTAATAAAATGCTTAACCCTAATTCAAGAGGGCTGAAGCCGGTACTGAAGCAATGCCTCTTCGGGGTACCTGCGACTAATTTATGACTTGTTTTTCGGTATTTTCTAAAGAGAACTGAAGTGGTAAGTAATCCTCCATTATTGCAGTTAAAWTWTTTTACTGCGGCAATATAACCTTAGAAGAATGGGAGGATATAATAGTGTAGAGAATACAGAAGGTATATATTCGGAGAAACCCTGTCACTGATTTAAAAACTGACAATAATCCTKTTCTMACGTTTCGATCACTTCAGCAATATTTGTCAAAGAACTTAAAAATTTTTTTGAAACATACATTTTAAACAAGTTTTTAAAGTAAATAAATAAGTCACCTAGAAAGCGAGACATCATAGAAATAATATGCCAACTTGATATAATTTAAACCGATTATAGAAACACCACACAGATTTGAGTGTGGATGGTTTTGATCAGTTTAGATTCTATTATGACGCGTCGCTGGTGCTTGGTGTTTAATTATTTAAAAAAATTCTATCAAACATTTTTCTTGGAAAAGAAAATAGTCAATCTTCTTGCTATGTTCCATCGTCGGAACATAAATGCTGAATCGGCTCCCACATATAGCATGCTTATGTTCTGATGGTTATACTTTTGTTATTAGATTACTCAACTGCATTAGTAACAGAAACAAGTAATTCTGATACTCAACAGATATACGGTGTTATTAAATTTTAGGAGTTTTGTGTCTCAACACTATGACTAGTTTAATAATCTAATATCAGCTAATATAATTTGTGCATTACGTACTTATTTTTTCTATTAGATCACGAATGCAGTGATATAGAACAGATTTAATACAGGTACGATCGTTCAACTCACCTCAATTCAGTTCAATAAAAACACAAAGTCGTACGGCCGGTACCCATTACAATTATCTTTACTGAAGCCGATATTAGCAAAGTAATATTAAACCAGGTAACCATACAGCGCTTTCAAGTAAGGCAGACGGTTCAGATTTAAATGATGGGATTTTGATATTAGCTTAATACGGAGAATAGGAACCAACCACCGGCGCATAAACTATTTGTATTACACTTTGCCACTACATACAAACGATGTCCCAACCTCTCCAGGGTTAGCCTGTATTTTTTAAATTTCACCCACAATAACCTGAAACACTAATGAATTGGTTGACATAAAGTGTTGCCAAGGTGTCTACAAAATAATAGTGTCATTTGTAGATTTTCCTATAAATATTACTATTTAATAGTAGATTTTTTAGGACTAACGCTTTGAGTTTATTCGATACCACATTTTAATTTAGCTATTAAATCCTTAAGCTGAAAATTCGGACCCCTACAAGTGGGGCTCGGGGCGGACCGCCTCCGTCCGCCAGTGGATTTGATGCTATTTTTCCTATCAGGTATGGGTACTTTCGTAAATAAAGAAACCACGTCAAAACTAACTAAAATACCAGTTTCTAAAATGTTTAAACCTTTTGTAAATTCAAGATTGAAGAATTCTTGATGAAACCGCTGCTTTTCCTACATAAGGTTTTAAATGAGGACTGCCAATCGTATTGACTATAATAGGTCTTAACGGGAAATTAGTTTTCTAGATTTTGGGCCAACCATACAATTTAGGTACCGTGCAATCGCAAACAGTTAAAAAATACTTTTCTCGTTCTAAAGATTTACAGTTTTGTGAAGATCATTAGCAATTTTGGAAATTTTTGAGGTAGGATCTAGGGATAATTTTTGGTATGTTTCCTCATCTAATAATTTTCTAATTTTAGTCTCATAACCTGCTGTTCTGTCTAAAATTACTGTGGCCGAACATTTATCTGCTCTAGTAACTATAATGGAATTCTCTGTATTCAAACCCTTAAGAGCCTTCATTTCCTCAGATGTCACATTAGATTTGGGCGTGCGTGTATTTCTAATGGCGTGACATACATCCATCCTAATCTTATCCGCTTCATCTTTCGGAAGCAATCCACCGATTACATTATCTCCACTTTTGGAATTGTCCGTGGCTTTACAGCAAAGTTCATCCCCTTCGTTAAAATATTTACAGCAGCACTAAGACGCTCTTTTTGACAGGTGCTGTTGTTGTCGGTTTTGACTTTCTTGGATATCCAAATTTACAGAGTAAACACTGGACAGTTAGGACACAAAGTTTACAGAGAACCAACATATACAGGCAGATAGTTACATGCCACAACTCACCCCTCTCCCACTCAAAAAAAATAGTCTTATAAGGACGTTATTTGTTAGAGCACCATGATATTAATGTACTTGTGGACCATAATCAACTGCCTGTATATGAAAGAATCAAAAGACTTGGTTTAAGTTCAGATAATGACTTTCGTTTTAAAAATCACTTGTCTTCTGTTATTAAAAATGTTATGTTGCTTTAAAGCTCTTGTACTCTAATCATCTTATTCTCGACTTTAAACTTAGAAAAAATTATGCGAATCTCTGGTAATCCCTCACTTACTTTATTGTTTTACGGTATATTTTCCTTGTCTTGATGCCGTTAATAAATACAGGCTTCAGAAGGTACAGAATAACTGCTGCAGATTCACATCTGAACTAAAAAATTATGCTCACATGAGTAAGTCCATACAGCAACTTAAATGGTTAAACATTGATCAACTTTTTCATTACCACCTTGCAACTTTCTAGTTTCGTGTCTTTCGATCCTCTTCGCCAAAATACTTGCGTGATAAGTTTCATAGTCGTCGCAGCTTGCATTGCACTCATTTATCTCTTAGATATGTCCACCATTTATCAATGCCTAGCTTCCGAACCTCCTTATACACGCGGTCTTTTACTTATAATGCTATAAATGTTATAATGAACACTTTGATTTGTTTACTAAAATATGATCTGTAGAAAGTTTAAAAAAACAAATGATGTATAGGTTAAGTCATTTGCTTGTAATTATAGTCAAAGAATGGTACTATAGTTGTTATGTTTTTGGTTTGTTTATTTCTCATAGTGAACTAAGTTTATATTTTACTTTGGGTTGAGTGGAATAGGCCCCCTAGACTTCGTCCAATAGTATGTTTAAATAAAGTCCTATTATTATTATTATTATCATCATCAAAGTGTTTTTTTTAGTGACAGCGATCCTTCTGAAAACATATTATCTATCGTCCAAATGGGTCTATTTTAATCTCGGTAACCACAAATTTTGAATAATTCCGATTCTATTTGAAAACAATTATTAAAAAAAATCTGTCGCCAAAATAACGATGATGTATAGGGTGACAAGAATTCGTGTCCTTTTCGGGGTATCTCGTCGGTAACTATAAGAGATAGCGTTTTACATTTAAGAGAACTATGACAAGCATACGATATATACTGAAAAAAACGTGGGAGCTCCAAGAAACGTGTATGTTAATAGATTTCAAGAAAGGCATCAACCAGTTCTTCGGATATTTCAGAAAATGGACCACAATATCCGTCAGTATCGTAACTCCCCTTTCCAAATTCTGAAAATGTGTAAACCCAATTTTTGCCTTCCCAACACCACCCCTTTCCCATTCGAAATCGTGTGCGTCGTAACAAAAACTTTTAAACGCCGACTTGTTCTCGTTTTGCCCCGTGCCCCGAACCGACGCCTGCGTCTTGACGCCCAGATCGATGCCCAGTGCAGCCGAGGGTGCAAAACAAGTGGCACGTGTTCCCGGAAGCTCCTAATAGAATTAACACGGTTCACCAGACGAAGTGGACGAAATCCGGAGTGACAGCTGAAGCGACGCCTGAAATCGCCGAAAACTCCATGTCGGAGCGCTGAAAAACTGAGATGCCGGAGGGTGAAGACTTCTGGAGCGAGTTTCGGTAAGTTTTTTTGAGGAGATTCCGCTTTTTCGGGGTAGATATTGATTGAGCCGTTACTGTCACGTTTCGGGATCGAAAGAAGTTTATAATTCATTTCCTGAAATAATCGATATTCGCGGGGGTAAGTTCATGCATTTACTTGTTTCGCGGTTGCTAGGTTGGTCTAGGGTAGCTTGACGCGTGTTTGTGTTGTAAAAATAAAAGAGGGATGTATTTTCAGGCGTAACTTATCGATGTTTATTTCTGACTCTATTTACTTTAATACAGCATACTTAAGTTTATTCATTGTTGAAGGTAAGACAGTGGGAGACGTATACCTCTACTTCCTTGGGCAAATACACATTGCTAATAAATGAGAATTCGCCAAAACGTTTCCTAACATGCTAACGCAGCGATGGCAACTAAAATTTATTAATTACTTTCTGTGTTCTATGTTTTTCCACAAACAGATTAATTTTTTCGATAACAATCAAAATGACATTACAAAACAGAAAGCTCTTGAACTTCTTTCAGCAATTTTAGTGTCTTTATAGTCACAAGAAATCTGACAGTCTTTAAGTAAAAAGAAATCTCAAGATTTTGACGGAACGCTTCCTGTCTCATTGAAATATTTTAATAAATTTTAATACTGTAATTCTCTACGCTACTTTTCAATGACTTTTAACACTGAATACGAAAATCGAGTTGTACATGTACTCTAATTTGAGCATTTCAACATGTAAAATGTTTTTTTTTGCTAATACTAAGCTTCGTTAATTCACGTATAATGATTTAGAATGAGCGGAAAATTATTATTTAATTATTAGATTCATTAATTTATTTAGCAGCCATTGATAATTTTAAAGGAAATTTTGTATTCGGGTTTTTTACATCTACAAGGCTTTCCAGGAACTAAAAGCGTCATAACTTGTGCCTTCCTGTAACTTTTTGGGCCGACATGTCTGTTTATCTAACCCTTTTCTATAAAAACTGTTTAATACCCTATAAAAGTCGCCGCGATAGTTCATCTTCGAGATATTAACATTTTAGTAATGCAAGGCAAATATTTCAATAGCATGCAACGTTTCAAGCAGGCTCTGATTACAAAATAATCAAACGTTAACACAACAATTAACATTTTCAGCTTACGTGCCATAATTTTGTCTAAATAAAACTCTTTCAAATTTAAGGCCACTGAACTTTTGTTGAGGGACACCCTGTATAATAATGAGCGCGTAAATCCTTACAGGTGTTATTATGCAAAAAAGCGCTGCCCTACATTGCGTGCATTTAATTAATCAGTTTAATGTAAATATAATATTATTGCGCAGTATTGTGCATTACTGCGCACGTTTTAAGTTAAAATGCATCTAAATTTCCAAACAGAAGGCAACTATTTAATCTAAGTCGAATTAATATCAGTGTTATTTTTTTCTTCTCTAGTTACTAGTTTTTAAACGTTATGACAATGAATTTAAATAAATTTTAGGCTTAAATCTATTATGATGATCTGCTTGCAACAGTGCAACATTTTGTGCTAATTATCTAAAAAATCTCAAGGTTTTTTCAAATTAAAAGATGGTTTTGCTTTGAACAAAATAATTTCTGTCAATCTGTTTGTCGGGGTGGGCAGTCAATCTAATGATCAGAAAATTATGATTTAACCAATTTCGTGCAGAAATGACGTAATGCGTTTTGTTCTGTGACCAATTGCCTTCAACCATTTCTAAATACATTTCACAGCCAAAGAAATACATCAAATTACACTTCAAGTATATTATTCTTAAGGAAGAATTAATTATTAAAAATTCCACTTCGAGAAATATAGATCAGTTTTCAATTTTTTTTATTTTTACTTCGTCTGTTGCAGGTGCTAGCCCATCTAATCCAACGAGCACATGCTCAGTGTTCAAGATGATATCTGTTCTACAGGATTACGCATTTGCTTGTACGCATTGGGCGTTAGGAAGTTTAGTTTTGGTAGGACTGGCAGCATCTGAATATTCAGGAGCCGGGACAATAGTTGCGCTGCCTATAGTCGCAATAGGAATTGGATTATCAGGTACTTGTAACGCTAGAGAATATGGTATGAGAGATGTACGAGGCCGAGTCAAATAAAAACCTTTAATACGTTATCAGGTGTAGTCCCCACTACGTTTTATGCACTTCATCCACTMTTTTTGAAGTGCTTCAATACCCGAAGAAAAAACCTTTGGATGTGTACAGAGCCACTCGTGTACCGCCTAGATAACTTCATCATTACTTTGACTTTTTTACTATCTAATGCCGCTTTTTATGGACAATTTTTTTAGCTATATTCTGCACATTTTTATTTTTACCAAAATGTATGTTTTTTAATAATTTTCTAATGCAATCCCATTAAAATTTTACATATAGGTGTGCACAAGAATGAGTTGATTCCAAATATGAACAGAAAATAGTAGTATGATGCCATTGCAAGGAAATAACTGCCTCCTAAAAAATTCAAAATCACCAAAAGTATAAAAAAACCTAAAACACTTTTGTCCACAACATTTTTTATTCAGAAAATCATTTGCACTATTTTCTTACTCTAAATCTTCTGCCAGAAGAAATAATTTACACGTATAACGTAAAGTTGATATTACTATAATTTATTGCCTGTTCAAGTTTTTGCCCGCCTGACACTAATAACATTTTATACGAGTTGTAGCGGGATCGTGACACCACTTAGAGTAACATGTTTTGCCATATGGGGCACACGGTGCCCATTTAATGTCTTTCCAATACTTCCAATATATGACACCATCTGTTGCTGACGCAGGAATAAAATCCTGTTTGATATTTAAGGGCAGCAAAGAAATATCAGCAAAATCAGTTGCTCCGAACTTTGTGGCCTGATTCTTGATTATAATGTCGGATTAATCATCTACTTCATTCCTAACTGAATGATCAGCGTTCAAACATTCAGATTATCGATTAAAACTTAATTTTAATTAATTAATTACACAAGATATGAAGAGCAGAGAATAAAAGTCACAGATTTAGTAAAAGAAGCCAAAAGGGAGGCTTGGAAGGAATTTGGGATGAAAATGGAGAAAAACAGCAAAGCAAACCAGAAGCTATTGTATATAATACCAAAGAACGCTAGAAATGATAAAAAAAACAGATGAAAAGAATATTTCGAAGAGCTACTTCACCTAGAAAGTGAAACAAATTGTACAGAATACAGAGAAAAGAATTATAGAAGTGCTGAAGAAGAACAACGGAACGTTATAAAAGAGAAAGAAGTAAAAAACGACAATATATAATACAAAAAGAGGAAAGGCGGCGGGGCACGATCAAATTGCACCAGAAATGTTTAAAAGTATGGTATAAAAGCTGGAACCACAATTACTGGATGCACAAATCGGGCTTAGAAGGGGGCGAAGCACGCAGAATGATTAAACAAATGGCTGAAAAGGTAGGCAAAGAAAAAAGGCTCTGTTTAGCATTCCTGGACTTAGAAAAGCATCATATCCAGGGGTATAAATAACAAGCTCAGAAAGAGCATAAAGAGCTTATAGAGTAACACTAAAAATCCTAACAACAGGAAATCACGGGTTTTCCAACTAGTGGATGGATTAAGGCAAGGTAAAGTTTAACACCTTGGGCTTAACGCCCATCACTGTTTATCATGGTAATGGACGATATATTGTGGGAACTACACAACAAAGTCAACGAAGTTAAATTAGGCTATAGAAAATTAAAGGTGGTAAAGCTAACAGAATGAGCATTTGCAGATAACTTGAAGATTTGTGCAGAAAACGAAGAGAAGTTACAACAAAATGTAGAGTTGTGGGAGAAAGAAATAACAAAACGTAAAATGTTAATAAATATGAGCAAGACTAAAATAATGGTCATAGGAAAGGAGAACAAAAGGATAGACATAACAATGAATGGAAAACAAATAGAACAGGTTAAAAGTTTTAAATATCTAGAAGTTACGATACAAAGCAATGGAAGTATGGATTAAGAAATAAATGAATGAACCACTAGTTCGAGAAATGTGTACCACTTACTAAATAGGCCGTTAATAAGTAAAAAGGAAATAAGTGAGAAGACAAAAATGAGGGAATACAAGGCAATTTATAGGCCAATATTAACATACGGTAGTGAATGTTAGGTATTAAGTGATAGACTTTTAAGTAGACTGCAAGCAAGATATGAAATACTTAAGACGTGTTAATGACGTGACGTGACTAGAATGGACAGAATAAGAAACGACAGAATCAGAGAAGAACTGCAAACTACGGAAGAAAATAAACTAATGTGGTTTCCCACCCCTGGTGAGAATGAACGAGGAAGGCCAGCAAAACTAGTATGGGAGGCAAAACTATAAGGAAAGAAAAGACGAGGAAGACCGCAGAAGATACGAAACATGACAGTGGTCGAGGTGTTGAAGAAGAGAAACCTCACCTGGGACGAAACTAGAAGGGTAGTAAACGACAGGAAATGGTGCAAAAGACAGTAAAATGAGTTAGAGATACTGCATACCCTTATACCCAATGGGTAAAAAAAGGAAACTGATTCTACATATATTTATTTATTTGTGATGTGACGGAATACCTAACATATAATTTATATAAAACATTTCCCTTTCTTTTCCAGTTTTATGCGGTGATCCTTCCAGTTTGTCGGACCACACGACGGTTCGCAAGAGAAAACTGGGAGATGCTATGGACTTTCTCATCATATGGATCGCAATACTGGAACACTTAGCTTCTGCAGCAACTTGTGCTAGAGTAGCTAGTGCGACGTTCGACTATGCTACGGAAGGAAGGCTAAGAGACTGGCTGTTTGGTCTGCAGTCTCATTCTTTGGGAGAACCGTGGCCAGATGTTTTGGGCGTCACCATCACTATAGTGATTACGGGACTTTTTATGCTGGGGTTGGATGTAAGTAGAATTTATTTCGGGGCACTATGCCCTTAGTTAAGTTGTTAAAGGGACTATTATAATATTAATGCAAAAAGCCACGGGTCATATTTAAGATAATTTTGATTACTTTACTTGTTATTTTTGAGTATGATGTAAGTGTGTACAGAGTCATAAAGTTGGCCTCCCAGAATTGTAGAGACTTCCAGGATATTGCTTTTATACAAAAATAGTCGCTTTACAAAAATGACGGAGCTGTATTACTTATCAAAAACTTCCATGATATGTGTAACAAATATAGTCTCGAAAGAAACTGCTGTGTTGAGAAATTATACAACTAATAACAGGCAATAAACAAAAAAGACGGGAAAATACAAGAGCTCGATTGGTGGACACACAAGAAAAGAATGATTGTTTCTAAATTTGATATAGCACAAGAAGAGATTAGACGAGATTAAATAGGTTCACAGGTATAATAATGCAACTCTCTTGCCGTTTTTACAACCCTGCAATACTATTTACCTTTCATTTACAGGCACAGTTGGAACGGCACGCGACCCCTCATAAATCAACCCTCTCTTTGTGATTTTGCGAATTTCCAGTGCCGGCTTTAAGCCGTTTTAAAACTCATTTTTTGTTTGTGTAGTGTATATTATTCTAAGTAGTTTTTAATCATTCGGTTAATAAGAGGTTTTACATCGATCGTTTTTATTTACGTCTCAAAATGAATTGTACCTAGTTTTATATGAGTAGCAACATTATTTTGCACAGGCAAAGTATATCTAGTTATAATGAAATTTGTTATCTAACTAGACAACATGCACATCTGAGCATTTTTTAATATGCAAAGAAAAAGCTCGCATTCCTAAATATTTTTATCTTTATTTTTAACATTCCTGTAATATTTATATCCTGTGAATATGTTGAATGCTGTGCTAGCCGAAAATTATAAACAATACATTTAAATATTTTTACAATCTTTTAACTATTGGAAACATGCGGTTAACTGTTAACATAACTAAATATGTAAATAAAGACAAGTATTTTAAAAGAAAATAATAAGAATATATATTTTTTTATCTAAAGCTCTAAATACAAAAAAATAATTCCATACATCTATTATATTTTTACAAAAAGTCTAACAAGTTTACACTTAAATATATTAATTATTATCATCATCACTACTGTCAAATCCTTAATCACTGCTAGCATCATCATTAACATGTATTATAAAATTTTGGGGATACATAGCTATTTTCAATTTCAATAACATGCTTAATACAACTTTTCCACAGTTCTTTCGTTATACTACTTACCTCTCTACGCACTAAATCTACAACTCCCGAACTTAAACGTGGACATGTATTGTTTCTTCGTATTCCTTTTTTAAGTGTACTCCACACTAATTCAATTGGGTTTAGGACGCAATAATACGGTGGCAAACGCATAACTATATGTCCATGTCCTTTCGCTAGTTCATCAACTCGATATTGCTTAGGTATGTTGAGATTTTTTATTATTGTCAGACCTTTTTTTGGTAACTTTTCCATCCGGAATTGTAATTTTATTCTTTTTCATGTAATCAACTATTTCTATTTTTTTTGTAGCTGATGTTGGCGCCTTGTTCATTAATTTTGAATGGTAACTCGCGTTATCCATGACTATAACAGATCCTGGTGGTAGCCCTCGCAGTAACTGCTGCTGAAACCAAGTTTCAAAAAGTGCAGAGTCCKTGTAGTCAGCAGAACAATTTTGGATCTGTTTCGCTGACAGTAAAAGCCATTTTCCACCCATCCATCACTTTCTCCCGCATGAAGAATTATAATTCTTTTTTTTCTTTTTTTATCAAGTCGTAGGGGTCGTACCACGTTTCATCCAAATATACGATATTACGATTTTCTTGGCGGTACCTTCTGATTTCATTTATATAATCCCATCTCATTCTTTTTAGTCGGGTTGATTCCATTATGGACAAACGTTGGTTTAATATGTACTATAATTAAAACCGATGCTCCTCAAGTATTTTCTGAACCACTCTTCGTAATAACCTATGTCATATTCTAATTCCAAAAGTTTTAATTTCAGACTTGATGTAGTTGGAACTTTATTTTCCTTATACATTTGGTAAATCATTTTTTTAATTTCTAACCCAAGCTCTTTTGATATATTTAGAAATTTCTCCGAATTGCGTGATTTTCTTGAATTGCCTTTATTTTCAATAATATCTCTCACAGTCGTGTAGGGGACGCCAACCATTTCACTTGTCACTTTTAACGAAGCACTGCACTCTTTTTTTTAAATTGTATAAATTTTTTATGATTTCTTTGGCATCTTGGGTAAGGTAACGACGATTCCTCTTGTTTTTTTCAATTTGCACTTCCAAGTCAGCGTCAACAATTTCATTCTGAGCGATACTCGGAGCAGCCTTTTCCCAAGGACGGAACATTTTTCGCTTCTCTTATCTCGCGCACAGAAATACTAAGACTGAATGCTAGTTTTGGTTTGACCGGTAGTGAACTTTAGATAATCCGACTCTGCTTAACCATATTCCGAAAATCGGACCTAAATTTATGGTAATCCGGTTATTTGCGGTAACTTGTGAGGGGCCGCCTGCTATTCGAGATGAAAGTTAAATTTTATTGCAGGGTCGTAATAACGGTAAGATTTTATAGAAAGTTTGCCAGTGCATTTTCAAGAATTATAGCTCTTTATAAAATTTTTTTGGAACACAATTAAAAGTGCAAATCCGCTCAGATAGATAATTTGTATTCATGTTAAAATTGAGTACGGCCCATATATCGTCCAAATCTATTCCAAACATTTGGGCGTCATTATTTTTATGGGGATTTACGTTCGAGCTGTGAGCATATTCGCAGGATATTTCTGGTCTTTACCGACATTGATATCGCATGTGTTTCTAACAATGAAATGCATGCCCCGTTCAAATCGCATTTAGAATTTAATATTCAGTGCCTAAAGCACCGCGTAAAACGTCCAAGTACACGGCGTAGCTGAGCTTTTAGAAAGCAATTTAGCGAGCGCGATATTTCAGGATGCATTAGAGCAGATGTTTAATGCCTGGGGCTTATCTTTGCACCGCTTTGTGCAGACCGTGCAACAGGAGTGAGGTATGCAAGGTATTTTGTTGATAAAGGGCTTCCGTTCAACTCCCCCATACTTGAAGCAGTCGATCTCGAATGCTTCTGTATTTCTCTTCGTTTTTTTTACTTTGTGGTATTATTTTTTGATGGATGGAAGATAAGGAGAGGACTGTTCAATTACTGTAGACTGGAATCAATTCTTTAAAAGAAAGAGCACACTTTACATCTCTCTCATCCCATTACAGTGCTGTTGTAACAATCTTGATAACAAACGGTGTGGTGCTGAAATTTATATCGAGACCTAATGCTTCCGAATTTCTCGATCTATTTGTGGAAAGAGCTGTTCATTAGGCGAATTAAAATGTTCGACAAGCCCAGAAGCTGGTCGCCCAAGGCTATAAATCAAGCTTTCCATTCATTATCGCTAACAAAGGGGAAGCTTGCAGGAAAAGCTCATTGAAACCGCGAAGTCATTTTGTTTTTGCGAAGGAATGTCTGCGGACGCTGGTCGGCGAACACACAAAGTTGGAATTATAAAATACGAAAAGGGCTTTGCGAAGTTTGGATAGAGGGTAGCAAAAAGAGAAGCACGCGGACGTTGTTTCAGGTTTCAGTAACCCTGCCGGGTGTACAAGTTTATATTTTGGGAATAGGAATAAAAACAAATGGTTTTCAAAGTACTCCCCACGATGCTCGATACACTTTTGCATACGCTTAAACCAATTTCAAAACAAATGAATGAATATTCCGTCCCGAATGAGATATCTTCAAAACATGACTTTTAAACGCTTTAACAACAAAATACATTAAAAAATAAATAGTATAGGCTTTGTTATTTAATATTTTATTTTGTGATTATTTAATCCTTAAATTTCAAAAAGGAAGATTTGAAGTATGGTCCGGTAATGCATACGACAACCGCCTGGCAAGCAAATAATTTTACAAGTAACCTTTTGGCCGTTCCAAAAGTTTCTGAACCATGTTGCTGGCGTGATTCTTACAAGGATTAAAGCTTTTTCTTGCAGATATTTAAACTGCGGTGTAGGCACGAAGTACCTGCATTCCTGCTTTGTGCCAGCAGTCTTAATTAATGTTTGAGGCAGCGAGGAATTGAAAACATCGGTACCAAGGCCGTATCGATTTT
The DNA here is from genome assembly GCA_025024175.1 of Rhyzopertha dominica. Classification (NCBI taxonomy): domain Eukaryota; kingdom Metazoa; phylum Arthropoda; class Insecta; order Coleoptera; family Bostrichidae; genus Rhyzopertha; species Rhyzopertha dominica. Next base: position 6,874,473 of record QCXZ01000003.1, on the reverse strand, counting down.
GTTAAATCGGATTGAGTTTCCGCATCTAAGAAGTTTGCGTGCCTTTGTTTTTTAAAGTGTTTGGTGGTAAGCAGAGTCAAGCTAATATTAAGAATCGTGTATAGGGAAAACCATTACGTCTTATTTGAAGTCAAAGTCAAGAAACGTTAGTAAAGGGATGAGAGTACCTAAAAAAATACTCTCGAATTATGAGTACCTGGAGTTTTGCCTTTTTCATTTAAAATAAGACTGATAAGACACATTTGTAAAAAAATATTTAATATCTTGCTATAGAAAAAATGCAATTATTATACGAAACTTCAAACGCAATACCCAAGTCGGAGTGTGAAATACAAGTATAGACACTTGCTTTACACGAACATAATCAAATGACACTACAATTCACAAGTAGCTTTAATAAATCTATCATTATCCTCTCATTATACTGTAACAACGTCACTTTGATAAATTGTTGGGATTTACATCTTTGCTTGCTGAATTACCACGTACGAAATTATACCTAATTTTTCATTCAGAAAATGAAAGTAGTCACGCAATAATAAGTTGTTTCTGTGTTATTAACCCTTGTAGTGTACTTAAACAGATTAGGGTATTAATGGAACTGTATTTTTAACATACGTTCACGCTTGTGTATTAGGTAGCCAAGAAATTGCATTTTTAAATCTTATACACTAACAAATTTAATGATGCAAGAGCTATAAGATTAATTAATTAATTAATTCTAAATTATCTCTTCTTTATGAATTACGGTGCGTTTTCTGTTGATTTACAGAAGTCCCCTTGGTTTTCCGTCCTTCTCTACGTTGGAGTTACATCCAGTGTTGTTTTTTTCTTCACCGTGGGTGGTTACAATACTGACATTAAGTTTTGGAATTGGACCGACGATTTCACCCTACGCAGTTGGGGTTGCGTAAGTAATCAGATAAGAGCCAATCCTTACAATACAATAAGAGATAAAGGGCGGAAATTAAACATTCATTTTGGTTTGGATCATTATCGATAAAAAATAGGTACGGTTTCTTAATTGGATTCATATTGATTCGGTCATAAACATTGTACTCGTGTTATAGAGCACATTTACAAAAATTTTGCTTAGACTAATTTTCATTTTCCTTGGATGCAAACATTTCTAACGACCGCTTGCGAAATTTTCTATATATTCGATATAAAACGGTGACAACGAACGTTGATATTTAACAGAAAATTTTTTTCTTAGGTTCTGAATACCGCTGCAATGTGTTCCTTCGGTTTTGCCAATGTTTTCCCAGGAATAACTGCGCCTAAAAAGCATTTAAAGTTTGCTGCGTTTGTTCTTATTCCATTGGTGTGCTATTCCCTAACTTCTGTGATCTTTACTCTGATGTCTCATTATAGGTATGTAACCACGAATCTGTAAGTTAATCATTTTAAAATAACCTTTTTTTTTGTGAAAATAAAGTCTGTGGTCGGATATTACCAAGCTCGTTTGTGTCTGTTACGCTTTAAAATACATAGGCAATTTAGAAAGAAATCTACCTAGTTATGAAAGAAGATGGAATATGAACTAAAGGAAGATAAATTCGACCCTAAAAGCGTCTACTAATGGTACCTATCAAAGGTCAACGAATTTTAGTGTAGTTTCAAGTACTTATACTAGAAACTAGAAGTGATTAGGTAATTGATAAAGATAAAATTCTAATATTTCTTATGCCGAAGAATAATTAACGTTGTCAAAATTCAGAATGAGAAACTAATCTGGCCATGAAACAATATCTAGAACTATAATGATTTAAGTTGTTATTTTTGTTAAGAACAAGCGAACACAGCGAACAGTTGGTTTAACTGTGTGCATTATGCGATAAAACAAGGCGGTGATGAAATAAACGATGACGTGACGTTTTTTAAGTCACTAAAATTTAATTTAAAATAATAGTATTTGTTATTGTCTTTAAGCTGAAATGAACCCCCTCCTCCGCCTACGCCCATGAGTAGATTTTCTCCTAAATTATCTACATAGGGGTATTTTCAAAATTCTTGTTTTAAGTGTTAAAATTATGGAAAATATACCTTTATGATTATCATAAATAATTACTGCGAATAAATTGTGCTTAACTAACTAATTTTTCGTGATAAGTTAAGTTTTCTACACTGCTTTTGAGTCAACTTTGTAACTTCTCGAGTTGACCTAATCTCTAAAGTTTTGGAGTAATTTAATTTTTTTTTTGTTGAAGGGAACTTGCTGGCACCGCCATCCCCCTGGTGAGAGTCTTCGAAATTAGGGACGTGGGTTGGGCCAGGCCCGTAATGGCCCTATTCACGACTTGTGTAGTGTGCGTGGCGTTGACTGAAATTATGCCCTCGCTCTACGGGCTTTTTGTTGTCCTGGCCGAGCAGGAGTGGCAAGTAATGGTAACTTCGCTCTTGTACAGGAGTTCGCTTACCGGAGCACCCGTTTTAGCGATATTCGCCGCAGGTACATAATTGGCTACTCCCTTGTCTTTTTTATTTCAATTATTTAAACGGATATCCACATCTTTAGTAGCAAATTAGTGTTCCTGTACAGAACGGGTAGCGTTACTGCCGCAATATTGTCTCCAAAACCTTGGAGAGATGTTACTATATGCTGCCTGCACTAGACCTAAACAACACTGACGAACTGTAACAACAGCGAAACAGATCTGTTTGTAGCTGGTTGCGGTGCAGACAGCATAGCAAAGACATACACTTTAGCCTACTTCTTTATTTTAAACGGGACACAAAATAGTACATGGCTTCATTTAAAACGCAAGATAGAACAAAAGGTTATTTCTCTTGAATTTCAAAAATATGTGATTATGGTTATAAGTCTCGATCGTATGTACTGATTGGAGAAGGTTTTACTTCAAGTCATCGAGTCCTTTTTGCGTAAACTTATAGTTAATTTATGTGATATTTCCAAATACTTTCTGGCAATTTCAATGGAATTTCCAGGGTTTTCTATAAATTAATACAGCACATGCATACATACCTTTAAAGAATTTTTTTTAAAATTTCATCCACTTAAACTATGAAGCTAAATATTTAGGAAACCTTTGAAAGTAATATTAATAAGCCACATGTTTTTGAAATCAGAGAAACAAATCTTTTTTCCTAAAACTCTCTCTTGATAAACGTACACCCATAAGGGAAAGTGTTTTGAATGCGTGACGTTTAAGGACAACCTTGAGATTTTGTTATTCATTACGGAACTCTAAACATGATCTGGACTCATCAAGTGAAGTAGATGAAGTTCCACTCTGCTAATTAACATAAATAGCATTAAACCATAGCTATACAGCGTGTCCCACGAGGAATTGTTGCCTCGATCCATATATGAAAAACTGGAATTAGTATGTGGAAATATGGCAGAATACTAAAGTCTCTCTATAAATTATAATAGCTATAGATTTTTTCTTTATGAATGTGAATATTCTAACATTATTAGAAAAAATTCGATATTTTCATACAATTTGTAAAATGTGCGCAACGAATAAATTTAAAGCGCAACATCAAATTACCTATAACACGGTTACTAAGGTAATCTTTTCAAACAAGGACAATACGCCATCAGTTTTGTGAAAATCACATTTAATATTTAAATGTTTGCACTTTGTTCTACCTTTTCACCATCAAATGGAAATTAGCCACTGTGGCCGAAGGCTACGTGGACAATTCTTTCTAAAACAAAAAGAAAACTATTGTGAGAATAATGAGCGATCATCAGATTTTTCCTAATTCAATGTTATATTATGTTACTTTTGAGCATCAGCACTCATCTAATTTTTCTACAGTTTTTAAAATGCCCTTGCTATTTCAGGTAGTCTATCAGCGATTCTCGCATTTGCATGTCCCCTTTCCTATCTCGTAAGATTGCTGAACATGGCCTGCCTAATCAAGTGTACATTAAGAAGTATACGAGTATTGTACGATAGGTTCAAGCCCGAGTTTTCGAATGATGGTTACTCAGGTAAATCTGACAAAGAAAAACAAGTGTCCCAGCATGGATTATTAATGTAAAGTTATTTCAGTTGGCAATACGGAAGTACAATACAGTAAACTAGATCAAAATCAGGACAATACTTATTACAAAGGTCTCGCCAAAGGTCGACTGAAGTCAGCTTTTTACGTGTTACCTGATTATTTTAGAAAGAGCGGACCAGCAGGAAAAAGACCGAAGAAACAGCCCAAACCCAGAAAAGGTACTTCGTAGATCTGCGTAGATCATAAGAAATCTTTGAAGCAGCCTAGTTTAAAGATTTGCCATGCCAGAAAATATCATTTAGCAATGTAGCAGCCTCTCACAAAATTCTGGGTCAATGTGATAACCCTTTTTATTGTCAGCTTTTTTAGAGGTTACTGGAGACAAGGAATATCTACTTCTGGGAGATTATACTGCAGTTGGTAATACTGAGAGGTTTCCGGAAAACTTTGACAGCGGTTCCGAAAGTGAAGAAACTATAGCGTCTCTTCACTATAGTGATGCGGAGGAATCGAGCAGCTCGACTGATATTGATGCTGCCGTACAAGAATACAGAGATCGCGTTCAGGTAAGGTCAAAATATTTATTATTTACACGAGAGAATGAATACAAAAAGATACTACATTTAAAGATCTCAAGAAATGGTAACAGGGGTTCTACGTGATATTCTTGTGGTACACTTGAACTTATAGCATTAAAATTACACTGAACTCCGTATAGTATTTATATAATATGTGGTCAGAACTACTTAATAAAACTCGTGAAAAACAAAGCACATTCGAACGATCAGCTTTTTTTTGCAAGCTACATGCTTAGTACATGGAGCCAGGGGCGTACCCAGCTTTTGGTCTAAGGGGGGCAAAGCCGGAATTTCCCTTACTGAATAATTGAACATAAATAAAAATGTGCCTTTATCGGATTATGTACCTAAGTAATTAACGAAGTATTTATTTCATGAACAATCTTCGTTAATTTTCTGCAAGGTGACTTAAAATATCTTCTGTGAAGGCCCAAGTTTTTTATATTTTTTATATACTGTTCTCAAAAGCTCGTTTATTCCTATCTCAATTATTGATGATCTCAGTTGGGCGATATTTAGCGCATTCAGTTGCATGTCTATCACGTTTAACAAGAGATGAGTAGATACATTTTATTTGGAAGAATAAAGATCCGTGATCCACATAATCTATAGTAATGTCAAACGAACTACCAAACAAATATAAATTTTGCCTAAAGCATCTACTAATAGAACCACGTTTTATGATTTGGAATTTGCACATATAAATAGTTAATTAACCGATGCACTTTTTAGTTTCAACTTTTCGCATTAGACGCTTTAGAAATTTAAGTTAGGAGTGAATAGGTAGCTAGTATAGATAAAAAAATTATCAAAACTGAGAATGAGGAAACAATCTGGTCGTGAAACAGTACCTAAGACTGTAATGATTTAAGCTGCTGGTTTAGCTAATCTTAGTTGAACTTAAAAATACAAGTTATAAACCCCAGCATTATGCGTCAGCTGGCCAAACCCCTCCAATCAGCATTAAATTGATGGTCGTTTTATCTCTAACAATTTTTACTCATAATTTTACTCAAATTTCTGCATATTTTAAAACCATCATTTGTTATTGTTCTCAAGCTGCAAAAATCCTTCCATGTATTATACTTATCTTGCATTGATTTGCAAAAAATGGCTCAATATCGCCAAAAACGTATGTTAAAAAAATTTTTACAAAATTTACTTGACTATACCGAAATCTGCAGGAATTAACAATTAAACGCACAGTATAAATTATTACAAATGTAGGTATTTCTTTAAGTTTAATTAATCTTATGATGGCAATGTAAGTCATACTTCGATTATTACTTCTGCGGCAGCTTTTATGTGATATAAAAGTAATTTATGTTTTTAACTTTAATCATAAATGCATAGTTTTATGTGCTTAAAGCGCCTAATATCGTCATCTGAAACTGAATATGAGCACAGCGATAATACTCCATTAAAATTGGATATTAGCAAATTTTGGATTAAAAACTGTGATCGCATTGATCTGATATTTTAAATAGATAAAATTTGAGTACTTCCTTTTGCTCTTTGGCTAAAATAATGACCAGGGCATAAATCGAAAATAGTGCTGTTGGGTCGATTTTATAAATGCGAGATAATAACTAGACACCGCAACACATCACTTAAATGATAGCATATTACATCTCAATGTTCGACGACGATTTTGTACACATTATGAGTAGGTACTGTGTAAAATTAGAATTAGATAGTTGCATAAAATTATGCAAGACATGCTTTGTTATGAACACAGTACAGAATATACCACCTTTTATTTAGACTGAACCTTTGGGTTTATTTGATTATCCCATTTTTCATTTAGCTATTATTTTTTTAAGTTAAGCCAACCTCCGTAGTCCGCCAGTGCACTGCTTCCAAAAAAACCGCTGCAAATTGAATCAATACTTCCACATCCATAGACAAGGTCTTTATCTATGTCCACATCCAATTGTCAAAATGACATTTACGTTTTTATTTCTTATGCTATACGATTAGTAATCAGATTTTGAGCATTTTGTCTCTCTACACATTTTTTCTAAGACAAAGTCCTCGTGATATTAGCAAAAATATATAAATTTTAAAATCGTTTTTTTCCAAATAACTCGTAAATTATTAGCTTAACAAAAAAATTACAAGAATGCTTTCTGATCAGAAATTTGATTTTATATATAATAGCAGGGACCAAAATAGGTTTTTTGGAAATATTTCGAAAATGTCAAAATTTTGAATAAATTTTCTAAGAAACTTTTTGTGAGAAATTTTATTTCCTATCTGATGGCATTTTCATTTTTTGAATATATTTAGTATATTCGGAGATATTTAGGAAAACCCGTTTTCTTTAAGTGACGCTTTTTTGCTAATATCTTCTAAACAGTTTGCTGCACAGAAAATTTTTAAGAGCGAATAATACTCGCAGTTATATTACTAATCACATACTAAAACGAAAAGTTACCCCCCTGTTTTGCCCCCTTCCCGATACCGTACTTACCTCACAAACAATAGGTCGCTTTGGGTAGTTGAGATTTATATGTTTGTCAAATTTCAAGTTCATATATTAAGTCTTTCGAAAGTTACCGCGTATACAAACAAAACCACAGACACACAAACACAGACAAGAATTTTTTTTTCTCAAATTTTGTTCTTTTGGGTTTTCGGTCATTTTAAAGCGAATGAGCAAATAAAAATTTTTGAAATTTTTCTCGCGATACAATACTTCCCATCCGTTGGATGTGGAAGTAATTAACCCAGCACTTAATATTTTAACCAATTTAAGCCTCATTTAAATAAACTGAAATATATTTAATACGTTTTCAAAAAGTCTTTTGTATATACTGGCATTTTAACAGCACACCTGGTTTTAATTCGTGCTTCTAATACTACTAGATTCCTAAAACTTACGTTAAATAGACTTTCGTAACTCTCAGTTCGGATGGATTTTTGCTCAAAATAACTGAAATTTTTGATTTTTTTTTGTTTCTCTGTATTAATTTTGAAATTTGGAACTAAGAATATTCCATATTCCACATAACAGAATCATGTATAGTTGAACAATCCCTATAAGAAAACATACTTAATCAGCTAAATGCATGGAAGTTGGAAAGGGCCCAGAGTTGGCAGTCCAGGTCCAGGGGGGGGGGGCAGCTTCCCCCCCCCCCCCCCTTCGGTATGCCCATGCATGGAGCAGTACAAAAAATGTAAACAAAGATACAGAATGGTGACTGGAAATTGCAATAAAATAACTTGTGATCGTGATGGGTATAAAATGGGAATTCTCGCAAAAATTTAAAAAAACGATTATTGCAAAAAGGCAGCTCCTATAAAGAATTAAACATACTGCCCCCCATTGAGGGGCGAAGAGTCCACCTTGAATATGAGAATGACTCGTTCTAGAATTTTTCTTATTGTAAATCACGTCAAAATGTCAAAAACGTAGTGGGTCACTCGGTATATATCCTTTTATTTCAGGTGGCAGCTGTAAGCGACCTTACCGCAAGGAGGGCCCCGACCCTCTTAACGAGCCTGATCGTGATAGTTTGCGTACTGCTCTTAATTGCCTCGTCGATCGGACTATCAGCGGGGATTTCCCTCAACCTGCCGGTGGTTTCCTGGTCAGCGCTATCGGGTAAGCCGGAAAAGCATGATTTCCTTCCTGCTTCGCGGTCCGGGCTCAGTCAGGATGGGTTAATTCAGGAAGGAAGAACGGATTTTGTTCATTCGTGGGGAAGTGAAATATTATAATCAACAAGCATGCTGCGAGAAAATTTAATTCATACTAATAACATACATAATAATTGCAAGGTTAAATTTATTAATAACTACGAATATGGTGCTTTTTTTCTAGCACTTTTAGCCCTCCATTTCGTTTACTACCTTTTAAAATGAACTTGGAATGATCCTGTAGATTGTCTTCAACAGCAATTTTACTGTTTTCAACATATGAACTATGATTCGAATTTTTACAATTCTGAATAAAATTCATATAATATTCCAAACAAAATAAGGTTATAATGACCAGCAGTTGTGGAAAAACTACGTGAAACATGGGGGCGAATGCTTTCAGCATCCATACTGTTAGATAATACGTTTTCGAAAGGATCGCTGTCATTATAAAACACTAACATAAAATATTAATCTGGAAGCGAGGGAAACAACGTGCCAACAAGATAAAATTGAATCCTAACGAAGAAAAAGCATCTACCTACTTGATAAAAGATAACCAAGAAATAGCCTTCCAAATGTCGCTCAAATCATAATTTCCACAATCCCAGTTACAATTATTAGTATTCTTATAAATTTCTATACCTTCTTTTATCAGACGTTTGTGATATTTTCCTCTATGTAAGATTTTTGTCTTACCAAAGTCAATCATGTGTTTAGTCAAATATGTGTGTTCAGCTACGGAAGATTTATCTATGTGTTGCAACCTAATAGCACGTATGTGTTTTTTCAAACGCGTACTTACTTTTCTTTAGTTTGACTTGCCGCAAGAACCTTTACTTGGCTGAAAATTTTCTTGATTTGGACGAGCACTTTTATTAAAAATTGGCCAAATATTCTTACTGCTATGCTTCGTGCTTTAACAAATAACGTCCTTATAAGACTATTCTTATATGTGGCATATAACAATCTGTCTGTGTGTTGGTTTTCTGTAAACCTTGTGACCCAACTGTCCACGGTTTACTCTGCAAATTTGGATATCCACGAAATGTAAACTACCATTCTTTCTAATTCCATAGTAACTTTTATGTTAAGATTTTGACTGTTCAAATAATTTAGAACCCTGCCTAACTCTTCTATACTGTGGGGCCAAATAACAAAAGTATCAGCTACATACCTATACAAACATTTTAGTTTAAACTGAAAACTGTTGATGGTACCTCATCAAAATTTTCCATAAACAAATTGGCCACTATAGGACTTAGAAGTAAACCCCGTCAAAGCTAACTAAAAGGTTTTAAATAGTTACCACAAAATTTCGGTAATTTTTGTAACAAGAACTGCCAATCGTACTGACTATAGGTCTTAACGGGACATTAGTTTTATGGATTTGGGCAAACCATACAAATTAGGTACCTTGCAATCAGAAATAGTAAAAAAAGACTTCTCCTCATTCGAGATTTTTAGTTTTGATAAGATCATTAGTAATTTTCCTCATCTAATAATGTTCTAACTTTAGCAACACGTTAAAGAAATGGGATATTTTTATGATATAAATAAAGAAATATGAAATAAAAGTGTGCTTTTATCTTACTCAATTACTGGGTGATCGGAAATTTACAACAGCAATATAACCCCATTTTATTTGGAATAGTATACAACTCCTCTCATTCATTAAGAAAAAGTATGAAGACAGCCTATATCAGAATAAATTTAAGCGAAATAACACTTTCGTTTAACTAATTCTGAACGAACGGGGACGAAATTGTTTATAACTTTTGCTAATATGTTTCAGTTCAGTTGCTGTCTTCCCTAATCATCATCACAATGCCGCAAAACACAGTGGAAACAAGCAAAGCTAGCATGCTGCCAAGATCAATATTCCCAGTATGTGCGGTCGTTGGCATTGCGGTTAATGTTATGCTGGCTTGCACCCTTGTCGAAGACATTTGGCCTGGAATAATTTGCTGGGGTCTAGCAGGTACGTAACAGTTCAAAGTTGCAGGAATTAATGTTGGAAGGAGTGGAGGTTATTTCATGAAGCTTACATGGAACTCAAATAAACGATTCGTTGAATAAGGTCTAAAAAACGTTCTTACATTTATAATGAAATAGCGATAACATTTGCTAATGTATGAAGTTTCATTCATTCATTTCAATTCACAAATATGATGTCGTGTTGCCTAAAGCTGGAAGTAATTGACTAGACTATTATTTAATTTTAGAATTGTATTTTCAAAATTATCCATGTATATCTTAGCAAGCGATGGTGACAAGTTGAGACCCTATTTGCAATATTTTTGCACGATACAAATTATTGACAAAAAATCCATGTAACGTTTTTTTACTGTAAATGTTGGTTTAAAATTTGCTATATATCACCCAATCACATATATATACAGATCCAAATTATCTAAGAGGTCACACTCAAAAAACTGGATCATTACTAAACGTTATAAGTGGTTAATATTATTGGGCAAATCTTTCATTTAATATCGTTGAATTTGACAATAACTGAAGTAATCGTTTTCAGGTTAAACCGGATATAGATGCTAACTTTCTTATAAAAAAACTACTTAGTTTAAACTGACTTCATATATTATCACACGATATGATAAGTATAATAATTTCCGAGTTATTGGCGTTTTTGCAAAATATTTGACAGTTGAGGGGTGCTGTGTGGCGTCATCCACAAAAACAAACAAATTCGAATCGATTAATATTGATGAAAATTTAAGCGGAACGTGCTCCTTTTATCATATTGAAAGCCATTTGAAGCTACAAGTAGCAGATTTTTCGATAATTAATGATGTTTAACTGTCGACATCACAATTTATACGAGAAAAACCTCCGATGAACATAAATCTAATCTTCTCTATGTTAAAATAACGTATACAATTTAAAATAAGGGTTATTTGCAAAAACAGGTAACTTACGATTTAAAAAGAGCGTTCTTTTAAGATTGAAATTAAACCGAACAGCCTGTTACTAAGACGAAGATAAGAAATCATAAGATGTTTTTTTAGATATGTCTCTTGGCGTATAAAACAATACAAAGAGGCATGGGCGTACCGAGGGGGGGCAAAGGGGGGCAGCTGCCCCCCGCCCTCTGGACCTGGGTTGCCAACTCTGGGCCCTTCCTATACATTTAGCCAGTTAATTATGTGCGTATCCCTAAAAATTGGCTTATTTACAAACTTGTAAATACAGTAAAATTTATAGGCAAGTGTATTTCATAATTTTCATCCAGAACTCATATTTGACCCTTGCAAATGCCCTTCTCTAATAAGCCGTTGTCAAATGGTTTCCAAGCTTAATCGATGCCATGTGCGTTTTGGAGTTGTAACTGCAACATTCTTGTTGTTACGAATCGTTGTCTCAGGGCGGATATAGCTTTAAAAGACTATCTTGGTCAGGTGAGTCATAACACGATTTCTGCTCAGTTCAGCTCTTCTACCTTTTTCTATAAAGATTGTTCAACTAACTACTGTTATATGGAATCACATCAGAATCTGTCATATATTCGCTGATAACTCTAACTTTTGTACCAAATTTCAAAATTCACTTTACATTTTAACAATTAATACAAAAAACACTAAAAATCCATCCGAAAGTCAATATATAATATAAGTTTTAGGAATCCAGTAAAAGCATTATCAACACGAATTAATAACACCAGGTGTTGTTAAAAATGCATTTAAATATAGTTTAGTTTATTTAAATGAAGCTGAATTTGGTTGTTATTTTTTGAAAGCAATGCACTGGCGATCTAAGAAGATTGGCTTGACGCATAATGCTGAGGCATTTGTCATTCTGAGTTTTAATAATGTTAGTTATCCATCGAATCTCTTCCGCTGGGCAGTAAGAATTACTACAATTGTATCTTTAAGACCTATACATATGAACTGTCAGCTTAAATTTCTAAAGCTTCTGGAGTGAGAAGTTGAAACTGTACTAAAAGCGCATCGGTTAAGGCATTAGTCTTTGATATGTGTTAATTCTATATCATAAATCGTGCTCCTATTAGCAGAACATTTAAAGTGAAATATATGTTCCTTTGGTACTTCGTATGATATCATTATACATTATGTGGATCACGGATCTTTATTCTCCCAAATAAGATGTATCAACTCATTTTTTGTTAAACGCGAGAGCGAAGCAACTGAATGCGCCTCACCTGAGTTCATCAATAACGGAATTAGTAATAAAGGGGCTTTGTATTATCAGTGTACATAGAAAACATATAAATAATTTGGGTCTTTATTTCAAAGAAAATGTTTTAAGTCGCTTTGCAGAAAAAGATTATTCGTGGAATAAATAATTACTTTAGTACCTATATCTTATAAACATTTATTATTTCTATTTATGTTGAATTATACTTTCCTGCTTTGCCCCCCTCCCCCAGACCAAAAGCTGGGTACGCCCAGGCACAGAGGCAAGCAAATGTACAGTTTGACACACCTCATAGATCAAAATAGCACCTCTAAAAAATTGTTCGTGGGAGCAGTGCGACAAAACTACTATAAGCACTTGTTTGATATCTTGAATTAAGGAAGGCAGTTCTAAAAGCAACAATAAATAACCTTCAATCTGGTATCATCTGTAGATCCCAGTAAAATCAGAATCTACAGATGATAACTTTTTATCTACTTTGTTCATCCTACTGTAAAATAAAAGCAGACTTTAAAAAAATTTCCAAGAAAGAAAATTATTTGAGTTTGTACAATAAAACACTTCCAAAAATAACAAAAGGTAAATGTATTGTTTTTAAAAGCCATTTATACGCTCTAAGACTTTCTTAACCGTACAGAAAAAGGAAATATTTTCTAGAAATTAACATGCAAGTAAAAATCTCCTAAAATCACAGATACTGTGTATTACAACCCACATTTATGTGTTTTAATGATTTCGACGCTTTATCATATACGGTTTGTTTAAATGATTAGTCCTATTCAAAAGATAACTGAGCTTGCATATATTCAACTGAATGCGTATACACGGATGCGTTATTAAATTATTAACTCCTAAAACGCATCCGATAACAATTTAACAATTAACTAAAGTAATTTATTACTGTAGGACTGGTCCTTTTCTGGCGCTGCGACTGTTGTACTTGCGAGGGTCTGTTCCCAAGGGACAGAACTAAAATAAAAATAAGCATATCCAGAAATGAAGAGGACCCCGACGATTTTTACATGGACAAATACATCGATACCGTTTTGATAGCTAGATGACACGATTGTTACTGCGACGAGGATCTACTGTTGCAAGATTACGAAGATAACGGCTGAAAAAGCTTGCCAACGATCGAATACCGCAATAATTGTAACCAAATTGACCACGAGTAGCTAAGGTTTTCGAATGTTCCTGGACTACGGAGTTAAAATAAGCGCTAGATATAGAAACACCAAATGTATATAAAAGGTGAGACGTTTTGCAAATAAAAGAGGTTTTCTTGTTTTAAGTCTGTATTTGTTTTACTGAAGTTCTTGAAATCCTTGGTGCTGGTACCAGAAATATGACAATGCGGTTCCAGCATTTCGTCGAAAAAGTCTCCTGAGCCATGGGTCCTAAAACTTTGTTAGACATGCACAAAAAGTTTAGCTTAAATCAATGGCCAGCAAAGTTATACAATAAAATACAAGTATCTTTGAAAATATTAACTTTATTTTAGTTCAAAACAGGAGACGTAAATAAATAAAGTCCAAAAGACTGTAAGCCTTGTGTTTTAATTTCGTGTTCCATCAAAATTGCTGTCATCTCTACCATCTTCTCATGGCTCCCAAAATGGAAGGCTATAAACACACTTAGTAAAATCCTGCAATCAATAAAAAGGACAACCACAATACAAACATCATGCAGTTTTTTTATTTGGAAAACAATAAAAAACATCAGGGCTCACGTTTTCCTAATCAGGCACCATTCCTCCTGGGTTACGACATTATTCTCTAATTCAGCTAAATCAATAAATAAGGGTACGATCCGTTCAAGGCGTCGAATACTACATATGCAGGTATAAATATGGCAATACGTTCGTCATTACATTAAAACTAACCGTTACGTTTACCTATATCACAATCAGATCACTTGGTGAGAATTGCACTAAATTAACAACGTCATTTCGAGTCTGTCACCACATGGACACTTCGTGCATGTTTTCTGGGTGGGTTCTGAATCTGAAAAGAAAAAAAGTAATTGCTAGGGGAGCGCTTGATCAGATGTTAAGACTGACACATCAAAAAAACAAGCGGGTCAGTTTTCCGCACTTAATCATTCATTAATGTCTACCTGTGATGTCCAAAAATAATACAACCGTTTTTTGTGGGTTTTCCTGTAATCGGCAGGCAAAATTTATCCTACTTGGAAGTAATTTAGTGGACTTTATTAGCTAAATTTCCCATTCTTGTATTTGTCTAGATACAAGTATTTGTTTGCATTTTGCACCCTTGGCTCCCAACCAACCTCAAAATAATAGGTAGGACTTAATCATTATATCTCTATAGCTTGTATAAAGGGATATTTTGTGTGAATTTGCATTTTATTCGAATCTAAAAATGGATGTAAGAAGTGTCACAAGAATGCGCGGGAAATAACTGTTAGTGGTGGCTAGTGCCAAATTTCGATTTATAAAACTCAAATTTTGACAAAGATTACAGGTGTAATCGAAACGTCAGACTAATAATTTTTTGTCAGTGTTTTCAAGAGACAGCGATCTTTCCGAGAAAATATTATTTTACAAAGGCTGTTTTCTAAAATGAAGTGTGTGTAAATATTTAATTAGCTTTGTAAGTATAATTTAAATAAATCGTGTTAAATTTGATACTTATGTTCTTTTCATCTTGATCTCTATTTTAAATTTTATATTTAGTGTCGTTTTGGCAGTTTTTTAGTACAGTCTATTTCCTATGCGCAAAACAGTTTAGCCCCAAAAAATACATTTCAGTATTGCGCGATGTGAAGTATTTTATATTATATAAGCGCGTATTGTTTTAAACAATTATTTCTGTTATTTAATTTATTAACAATTAGCTTACTCTCCAAATTTGAATAAGGTTATTTGTAATCGTTTTCTGAATTTGTGAAACGCCACTAGAAATGCGTATTAAAGATTATGACCATGGATATTGAATTAATAGAAATTCCATGTCAATCCAATGGCTTAATTTCTTCCATTAAATTTAAAATCAATGATTCTCAAGGTGTTTTATTTACATTTATTTCATGGGAAAATGTGTAAAATTGTTTGAGATTAATTGACAACTTTACTTCTTTAAATAATTGCAATGAACATACAACAAAATCACAGTTCACTCACTGCTCTAGACCGAAAAAAGGTACTTACCTAGACAACTCCTTATGTATGGGAGGTACATCTCTAGATACGCTGGAAATGACAGACCCTCTAGAAATACTAGACAACCTCGTCCTTCCAACATCCTCCCGAAAGCTGTGCATCCAGGGAGACTTTGACGGTTGCTCCAACTCATAAATTTGCCTATCTTTGCTAACATCCTGTTTCTCCGCCTGTCGCTCTTCTCGAGTTTTTGAAGACAGCCGCCTAAGTATCCTTCCAAATCCAGCTTCACCAGGTTCTTCGAGCTTTCCTCCATTGTTGGATCTCTTCTTCTGGAACCTCCTGCCTCTGCTGTCTTCAATGATGATGTGTCTATCATATGGGGTGTCGTAATCAACTTCCAAGACAGTCGAGAAGCTGTTTGGAAGAAGAATCTCCACTGTGGTGATGATTACTCCCGATAATAAGCAGATGCTTCCTGTGAGGATTATTATTAAAAATGTAGGTGATAAGAATGTAGAGGGATGAATACCTGCCACCAGAATTATCCAAAAACACCAGCCAAACTCAAAGTGTAACGTGCTGCCTTCTATGTGTATCACAAGTGGATTTWCTGGTAACATTCCGATGTACCCGCATACCGTTGCCAGCAGAAGAAGACCACAAGCTGTCATGAGGATTGCCCCATACTTGGGCACTACGATTACCATCAGGTTCATGAACAACCAGAGAACGAAAGCTGTCCTGGAAAACAACACTCTTTTAGCGAAAACCAACTGAACTTAGCAAACGAGAAGTCAGCTTGTCGAGTACTCGAGAATTCTTCTTCAACATCTTGGCTTACCACAACATGATGGTGGCATAGTAGCCGGCAGCTCTGTACTGGCCTCCCCAAGACAGGCCTTCCTGACCTATACTGAAGTATTCGGCCACTATGAGTATAGGAAAGGGAAGCCCCCTTGATAATGCTTCGTAGAAGCTATCACCCATCTGATCTGATGTTAACCAGAGAAAACGTTCGTTGAAATCCACATCAGATGTCCAATTGCTGCTCGCTGACGCTGGAACGTTTCGAGCATTAAAGAAGTGAACATCGAATGCGATTTTCAAGGAGGAAACAAGTAGAAAAGTAACTGAAGCAGTTGTTGCACGTAGATATCGAAACTAACCTTGTAAAGTAATGTTAACGTGCCTTAAACCTACATATGCCCCAAGCTCTCCACGAATCTTCTCTTTGGAAAATGCCCTGTAACTGCTGACTATCGTTGTGGTTCCTACATGCCACCCTGAGCCATATATAGTGACTAAAAGCATAAAATACAGTGACTCGCAGTGATCCTCGATGCAAAAGCTTACCTAAAATCGTTGCTCCTACAAACAAACTTAGTGTGACGGTAAAAAATGTTGTAAATCTCTGAAAAAGAGGAAGAAGCATGTTACCACAAAATGCATTTAATGTAAAAAAGCGCTTGGATCAACAGACTTGAATTACGAGTTACCTCTTTCCTAATGCCTGGTAAAATAATAAGAAATGCCACGTATAAGGTACAAAAGATGATTAGAATCATAATGACAGTGACGTCACCAGTCACGGCAGTTCTGTTGTTGAAGTTGTACAGGGTCGGACCTCCATCACATCTGAATGCGTCAAACCACCCCTTCATGGCCGGACCACTCCTGAAACAAGAAACCAACGTTAGAAAGAGGTGGTAAGCATGTTAGATTTTAAGTTAAATCTCTACCTTCAAGCATAATCGTTTCTGACTGTTTAAAAATTTTTAGAAACCGTCTAATACGAAGAAAAGGCAAAAATTCGTGGCACAATCGCCACAGATGAAATTATGTAATCCTATTTATCTTTGGTTACAATGATTCGCCATGTAAACGAGAAAATATGGTATTAAATTTATGTAATGGATACCAAAAGCAATTATTGTTATTTTTAAAGTATTTTTTACCGGTCCGTAGAAAAAATTGTGTGTATTACACATGGTAATACAGATAATTATGCCCTACTTTTAATACAAATTCGTATGAAAATGTGTACATTTAAATGTAATGATATAAAGTAATGTTAGTAGAATAGTATACAGTATATAAGCTTCATAGGGCTTCAAAGTTTCAAAATCAATCTAGTACTTCAGGAATGGCTTGATGAATAATTGAGAAATCATATCGAAACTTCGTTAACGGACATTCTGTAACCTATTTAATGGTTTCGCTCTTAAAACAACAAACGCAAGCTTGTTCAACATAAAGTTACGATGTTCATACCCAGTTCTTAAACGATTTAGTGTGCACCATTTATTATGCGGTAAATCAAATCCTGGTACTTGTGCTATCGGATCAGTAATTAAATTGTGGCTAAAAAGTGGAGAATTTACTGCCCAGGATATCTTTCAAAGATAATCAGCAGAAAAAGGTTCTCTAGGAATTCTCTGTCTTTAGCATCAAATATGAGGTGCAAATTTTCAAATCCCATCCAGGTTACCAAATAAATTCCATTGTGGAATTCCATAAATTATGGTGACGGTTGACATCACTAACAACTACTGGTGGATGTGGAAACTTTAGTTCAAAATTCATAGGCCAAGGAACATTTGGTGGTTTATAGATGTCGATGAAATGCTAATTGCTATTATATGAAGATTAAACATCACATCTTTTATAATAGTTTCTAATTATAGCTTGCTTAGTGTAAGTAGCTAAACCATAAATTGGGCTATACAAAGAAAAAGAAGCAACTAAATTGAAACCTTCTATATGTCCTCTTGATGTAAGGTATTATTCTGTGGCTGCATGAATATCTTGGAAAGAATACACCTCCATTTCTCGGGCAAAGCGGGCAAGGTATTGACATTTATCCTTACAAATACCTTCAATATTCAGTCGCAAAATTCTCAGACCAGGTTCAAGTCGAAAATAAGATTGTCCAGTAGGTATAATTGGTAAATGATGTAATGGTTGTGAACGAGAGGATTTTCTGGATCGGGTCAGGTCTACACAGTGACAATTACTTGGAACTGCATGAATACTTAGTCCAGGATGGTTTCTTGAATAAGAACTACCGTAATTTCATCACGTAAAGCCGCTATAAGACTAAATAAAGTGAACAAAATATAAGAAATATAAAGAAATAACAGTGAAATAGATGACAGTAAGTATAGAAATCAAAATTAGCCATTTTTTCTTCTGCTGTCCTATATGATGCATCAGCAACTTCAAAAACAAATAAAATCAAACTACCGCACATTTGTAGATTCGAACGCAAATCTCCCAGCATCCTTCCTCCACAATAAGTCATTGAAACAGGAAAAATATTCTCGTCGACGTCATTAACCCAATTTTCTGGTGAGGTCTCGTTTGAGTTGATGTATCGTACACCTTGGGGCGCGGCCTTACTCGGATAAGGAGCATTTCTTTCACCTTGTCCTTGCGCATGTGACAAATCACGTGTTTGGAAACGAATAACGCTTGGAGCGTGCTGACCCTGAAAGGGGGAACTCCTCGGTTTTTTTTTTTAAGGAAAACCAGTATGTGGAAGGCGTCGAGAGAGATAATGGACGCTGTTTTGCCTTGGTAATGACTGTACCAGATCAGTACAGGTTGTATTACCACGGTATAGTTGTCAAAGATTTCGTGTATGTATTGAAAAGTGTTGATATATTCAGATTTTGTGAAACTCGAACTCTCGAGCACTTTAGTCATACAAAGTTTCACAATATGCCATTCGTATATGGTCATCATGTCTGAATGTATTAATAATGATTAGTTAATTGGGTTAGATGACGTTCAGTAGCATTACATATTAAACTTTGACCTGGAATCTGAATAGGGCTTGGATAGGGTAGATGGCATCGCATTCAAAAGGTCCTGAGTTCGATTCCTAGTCAACTGCTAACCCAATTAACTACTTCTTATAATCATTATTAATACATAGAGGAAATAAATTACTTCCATCATTAAATTTGCAAATTAATCGTGCTAGAATCTTGCGGTAATTTTTTTTCAACAAATGTGGTCACACAGATTTCAATTAAAATGTTATGAAGTACGTAACTTTGCCGCTAGTTGGCACATTTAATATGTCATATAATTGTTTTTTCTCTCCAAATGTTAGTCTAAAATAAACTCATTATAATCTATGCCTATTTCTTAATATATTTTGTTTTAACATTTTTTCTAGTTACTAGGACGATAATAGGAGGGTTAGAAGTTTCAAATCAAGTACCTATGGTTTAACCGAATACAACGAATGTGTGAATTTTATAGTTTTCAATATAATCATAAATAACTGTAACTGTTAGACGATGTAGGAGTTAATTAAAAAAATATATTTGCTCAAATATCTCAAAAAATGCATCTCCATAGACTTTTTTTAGTTGATATTGCTTATGAATCAAACAAGATAAATTTGAAACCCAGAGGTCGATATCTTTTTCGTTTCTTAGTTATAGTAGAAAGACTGCGAACCCGCCCTTTGGTTCAGCCATGAGTATATTTATTTCTTGAAATAAAATTAAGTTATATTAAAAAAAGTCAAATATAAAAAAAAATCTTACTCAAACTAGCTCAATGTACTGAAAGGGTACTGTAGGTGAATCGAATGCGCTATAAAAAATGGGGTCATTCTATTTAAAATAACAAACTTGTAGTCAATATCTTTGACATATGATGTTCATTTAAACTACTATTCTACGATTTCAAACAAAAAAGTTAGCTATTGTAGATGAACAATTTTGAGACAAACATATTAAAATAAAAAAAAATAAATTGGATGAAAACATTCACTTCTAGGCAAGCTATGTAGACGACATTTCTTTATTTGGACCGGTACATATAGAACCTTATATCAATTTCTAAATTACATAAAAAAAATAATAAGCTGATACAATCCACCATTGAAAAAGAAAGAAAAATGCTGGCAGTCTATAAATTGTAGAGGTAATTGCAGAATATCTCACAAATGAAAACAAAAGTTTCGTCCCTGTCAATAAAAAATAACCTAACAGCATTGTTAGTAAACAATAACAAAAACGCAGAGAGAATGAACAAAAGTGGCATATATAAAATCTAATTTCCACATTGTAATGTTTGCTATATAGGATATACTGGCCGCAAACACAGATTAATTAAACACAGACATTCTATAACAAAAATGTGTAATTTAACAGGATAATAATGAATAAGCTGTTGTTACATCTCCGGTACATAACAAATACAATAAGAGGCTTTTCGAAACTTACAGAGATATATGTTCTGGACTTAATAGTAAGAGAAAAATTAAATGCATTAGAAATATATGTAAAGGAAGAATACCAAGTCAGGTTTAAGAAAATTAAATGAACTATGGATAAGATCTTTGTGTGATAAAACGAATAATTCAAAATTCGTACTGTTTTCATACACGAAAAAGTTTTGCTAATCGTCAGCCAATCAGAAATCTGTCTCCCTGACCCCCATAAATTTTTTCAGCATACTCATACCAAGTGCACGATTGCAACAAAGATGCACTTTTACGATTTCGTGACGGACGTGATATAATTATCGGCCGTCTGTCGCTCATGCAAAGACCGCCGATTTCACACACTTTCCTGCTGGATTTACCGTGACTATTTTACCCACGAGACGATTTATGGTCATTAAATTCTTGCCGTGAAACTAAGTGCTTCAACACTATGCACGAGCCCGGCTATTTAACGTGAGGTTCAATTTGCTGGTATTAATTATTACACCGCGTATAAAGCGTGAAATATTTGACGTTTTGAGTCATTGTTGCTAATTCCCAGGCAGTGACGTATCAACAAGGGGGCTCTGGCAAAACAAGTGAATGAAAAGAGTGACTTTAATTCCATAAAAGAAGATTTTCCGCTTATGAAAATAAGTTGGGAATGGATCAGCATTTAGCAACATCAGCGCTTGGTAAATAAAGATTACGTTAAAACTAACTAAAACTAACTGAAATACTCAAAGGTCTTATAAAGTCAATTAAGTCAGGGTTCTATAAATGATTTATGTAACGCAGGCGGCGTTAATTTCTGAATTCTTTGTGCTGCCTTTTTGTAACCGCTGCCAAGCTACACTATGCACGGCGATAGTAGCGAAGATTGCTGATCAATGTCACACGACAGCTCCGAAATGTGAGCTTTCTGCAACCTTAAAGTTAATTATCCCACAAAATACTACAGAATATGTTAAAAATACACACTCTCAGGCGTTTTCTCATATTGAAATATATCAAATAATTCAAAAATCGACAGATGACAAGTATACGTCACTTTCCTGAGAGGCAGCCAATTGATTTAATCGATAATTTCCATAAGCGCTGTGGATGCATGAATCATTTATAGAAACCCTGTATTATTGCACACTAGTACGACCCCCCAGCCCAAAATAAGAGAAGTAGTATTGAACCTAGTAAAGCCATGCATGATAATAATATTTCTAGCATAATATTTATATGATGAAGTTCAGAAAAAACATATCTAAGGTCACTGCTAAAACCTCAACATTTTCTTTTGATTACTGTACTTGATATTTAAATCTATTTTAGGCAAGTTTGCCAAATGTTTAGTACTATTTTTTTCCAAGAATGCAAAAACTTCACTTCAGCAATTTGATTGATCTGCCACCACTAAAGATTGCTCTACAGTTCAGTGAAAAGTATGTATTTTAGAACGACGAACTCTACGCTCCGAGCTACGCTCAAATAGGAGTTTTAAACCGTAAATCTTTTGTAAACAAAGTTGTAGACCCCTATCTATTTACGCCACTGCGCTTTAGTCGGTTAGTCGCSACAGGTTTATGGTCTTTTAATATATCGACTTGGTTTTGCTTCAATTAATAATTTTTGCCTTTGGCCAGTTGTATAATGGCGTCATAAATAAGTTTATAACCGTATCGGGTACCTAGTTAGGTATTTCCAGATCATGTGGAATTTAAATTTTTATCGAACATTGCTTGCTAATCCAAAAGATAGGAATTGAATATATCGAGTGAGGAATTTACCTTGAGATGACCAAATAACTTAAAAAATCACTTATTTTATCGAAAAAATATCGTATGAAGGAATAAATCGTACTATAAGGTCCATGTTCAGATTTAGACGTGCCATCATCACTGTCTTTCAGGTTTTAATTCAGTTTTACTTTCACATCCAACGGATGGAAAGTATTGTATCGCGAAAAAAAATTTCAAAATTTTTTATTTGCTCACTCGCTTTAAAATAAACGAAAAGTAAAAAGCAAAATTTGAGCAAAAAAAGTTTCTTGCCTATGTGTCTGTGTGTCTGTGGTTTTGTTTGTGGATACGATAATTTTCGAAAGACTTAATATATGAACTTGAYATTTGGCAAACGTATAGATCTCAACTACCCAAAGCMACCTATTGTTTTTGGGGTAAGTAGGGTATCGGGAAGGGGGCGAAATTGGGGGGTAACTATCCTTTTTGCAAATTTTTATTTTTTTATTTTTTTTTAGTTTTAGTATATGATTAGTAGTATAACTGCGAGTATTATTCGCTCTCATAAATTTTCGGTGTAGTAAAATGTTTAGAAGATATTAGCAAAAAAGCGCCACTTAAAGAAAACGGTTTTTCCTAAATATCTCCGAATTTATTTAATATATTAAAAAAATGAAAATACCATCAGAGAGGAAATAAAATTTCTCACAAAAAGTGTCTTCGAAAATTTATCCAAAATTTTGACATTTTCGAAATATATACAAAAAATGTATTTTGGTCCCGGTTCGTACGATTTTTTGAAATTTTGGTATTATATAGGAAATCAAATTTCTGATCGGAAAGCATTCTTGTAGTAGAGTTATTTGGAACAAACAAATTTTAAAAATTTATGTATTTTTGCTAATATCATGAGGAGCGTTTATCTTAGAAAAAATGTGTAGAGAGAAAAAACGCTCAAAACCTCATTACTACTACTACTACTAATCGTATAGTATAAGAAATAAAAACGTAAATGTCATTTTGACAATTGGATGTCGAAATATTGATTCAATTTGCTGCGGTTTTTGTTTAATGGAACCCCTGCGTATTATTGCATTTTTGACATCCTTGTTGAATTTTAATAAAACTTATGGTCTTAGGTAGACCATTTCGGCGGTTTTTGAAAAGTAACTTGTAAATATACTTTTTGCACCTGTCTGCCAGTTAGTAGTACGAGTAGTAGTAGTTTTAAATAAGTATTGATAATAAGAGATTAAGTTCATAAAGTGTCGCTGATGTTTGTTTTGTACTATGTCTGAATTAATCCTATTGTTGTTTATGCTTTCGTTCCTCTCCTTCCCCTTTTATCTGGTACAACTTGATGAAGCAGACACTGACACTGTCAATTAAGACGAATTTAATCGTTGGTAACTTATATACTACGACTAAGTTTAATTTTAGAAGTAATGTAAATGTCTTTCAAGTGTCTTAATAAAATGTGTAGCTGTATACCATAAAAAAGCAAATCATTTTTATTAATCAATTAATTGAAACAAGAAATACACATGGAGGTTATAGTTTAAAGCAACGTCCGTTAATTTAATAAATGTTCAAATTGTTGTCCATTTACTTTAATTCTTTTTACTTTCAAAGATATTATAAGTTTCCGATAGTAGTACAAATGTAACTTCTTTCACAAAATGAATTCAACAAGGAAACTAAAAATGTTTCATCTATAAAAAAAAACTGACTAGTTTAAAATATAGAGATGGCAGATCTAAAATAAAACATGGACTTTGTAGTATAAATTCTTCCTTCATATAATAAAAATAAACCGAATTTCTTCCAGTTTATTTATCCATGAGAACAGTCATAGCAATAAGAATCTAGTAAGACATATGCTACAAAGAAGGTTGCATTCGAAAGTTATTTTTTATTGTAGCTACATCACAATTAGTTATAGTTTTCCGCTTTTGAAAGCAGCAATAGTATGAAGCTGTAAAGTATACGCTTGGACTTTTACAACTTATTACAGAACATGCACACACATGAAATAGATAGAACACAATTTTAGCACAGAAACATATTGGTTGCTGTGGTTTGTTTTCATTCACTGCCTTAACAAAAGTTCAAAATTTGTATGTATTCTAACATCAGAAAAAGGAGTTCTTTAATATTGTTTATGCTATATATCCTTAATTGTGCTTTGAAAATTATTAGTTTCATCTCTATTCTTGCATCTAGTGTACCTAGTCTCTTTCTTCTGTAAAGTTACTTCATGTAAAATTAAGTGCTCAAACTCTAAAAGTATTGTACAGAAATAAATAAACCGTGTCTTTATTTTTTGGTAAAAATCTTTTTAACATAGAAATTATTACCATAATCCCTGCGAATTTGGAGCAACAGGAAACCCAAAGGCCGCACAGTCACATTCTCAAACGTAACCCCGCATAACCAAGGATTCATTATGGACAAAACAGCGAAGGTCGTATTCACACAGTGAAACCCAACATCGGTAAGTAATTATTTATAATCAGATAGATATTTA
Source organism: Rhyzopertha dominica (assembly GCA_025024175.1). NCBI lineage: Eukaryota > Metazoa > Arthropoda > Insecta > Coleoptera > Bostrichidae > Rhyzopertha > Rhyzopertha dominica. Next base: position 6,849,494 of record QCXZ01000003.1, on the reverse strand, counting down.
ATTACACCTCCGTCTACTGTATCCTGTTTAGCATTTCAAATAGATGCGGCTTTGAGTTGTCACGCCCAATTTCTGGCATTTACGCGTGGAACGCCGTTGATGCACCATAAAACGCTGTGGAAGATTGTAAAGTGTTGATGACATGAAATGTACGTACGTAATAAAACACTAATAAGCAAAATAAATTTTAGATTGTGCTTCAGGCTTTGTTGATTATCTTCTTACCAAGGAAGTTCCCAAAGAATGTCAAACCGCATCCAAAACCACAGGAATGTCTACTGGCATTGTTCAGATAAACACAATCGAAGCGGAAGTTCATTTAAGTGCGATGTTTAATGCACTCTATATATAGAACAAGCCAACTATAATAAACAAACAAGTTATGTTTAGAGAGAGCTAGTAAATTGAATACTAAATGGAAGACAATTAACGTGGTTTGTTTAAAAGGCTAATTTGCATCGCTTTAAGCGGCATGCACGCAAATATATTGCGTTTAAACAGTACTGAAATATGAATACAATCGGTTAAAGAAGAAGGAAGTTCATTCATAGGGCATAACGAAGATTTGAATGTAGACTTCGAGATAGCATTCTTTCAAAGTTGTTGATGACTGATGAGCAGTTACGTAGATGTGTATATAAGCATTAAATTAATTAAATGCAAGTATTTATGACGGTGGTGTTATAATTCCAGCACATATCAAGCTGGCGCTGAACTGGCGATGGTGAAAAAACAAGTGCTGTCAAATTATAAAAGTCTATCATTGGGACATCACTTAGCTATACAGGGTGACTTTTTGAAAACTTCACACCTTAAATAACTTTAAATAGAGGAAAAATTTAAAATTTTGCAAAAACAGGTAAACTTTTGTTTGCAGGGGGACAACTTTTGAGATAAGTTTTTAATGGATAGCGCTTGCCCTCTTAGCGGGGTAGATACCCCTTCAAAAATTTTAAATGAAACTACCCATKGATACGATACATCATTTAAAAGCTTATTATACAAGGAGTCTCGCCATGTAATTAGTTTTACTATTTTTTACCCATTGATGGGGTAGTGGGTCAAAAAGTGCATTGTAGCAAGTGGCTTATAAAATGGAATATTTTGGACTTTTTTTAACAAAATTTATTGTCTTGCAGTTACAATAAAAATTGTCCTTACTTAAGCCTAAAAAAACTAGTTAAAAAATAATTGTTACACCTAAGCAAAATGCCAAAAATACTTAAAATTTTCTTTCGACATTACTTGATATTGCAACTCGACAGTTTATACTGAATTGGCTAAATAATTATCTACTTTGTGTTTCAAATTTTTGGCTACTTCTTTGGCACGACCATCTTTTTGTTCACATTCCTTTTTATAAATCGCGTGAAATTTTAAAGTGAGAGTCCAAGTGATAATGGTTTATTCAACTGCCGAAAGGGTAGAAATAATTTTTATTTATGGTGCTGAGCATAGCTGTGCTCGTGCGTCAGCAAGGGTGTTTAACGAACGGCACCCCGATAAAAATGTTGACGCTAGGTACTTTCTCGATCTCGTGCAGAAATTTTAAGACACTGGATCTGTAGTAAACAAAAAAAGGGCAGGGAATAGAGTCGTTGATGAAATGGCCCAACTTGAAGTACTTGGTCATTTTGCAATGGATCCAACTYGCTCTTTGCGTAACATTTCTACAGCCACTGGACTTTCTTATCCATCTGTAGGGAAAGTTACAAAACTGCACAAATTCCATCCCTATAAGATGAAAACTCTCCAGGAACTCGGCGAAGATGACTTCGATAGAAGACTGTAATTTTGCGAAATTATGACAGAAAAGATTATAGTAAATCCAAATCTAATAAAAAATATCTGCTTCAGTGATGAATGCACATTTTTTTGAACGGCTCTCTAAATAAACATAACGTCAGGTACTGGAGTGCAGAAAATCCTTATATTTTTCGAGAAGGTCATACACAAGTTCCTCAGAAGCTGAACGTCTGGGCTGGAATACTTGGCAACGCAATTGTAGGTCCAATTTTCATTGATGGGACGCTAAATGGGGGAATGTATTTAGAATTACTTGATAAAGTTATTGATCCTTTAATCACAGAGCAATTAGAAAACCAACGTGACCCTGAAGGAAATCCAATGTTGGATGAATACGAATTGTTTTACCAACATGATGGAGCCTCACCGCATTACGCCATTAATGTGCGAAATTGGTTAAATCATAGATTTCCTCTTCAATGGATTGGTAGGCGTGGAACAATTGAATGGCCACCACGATCACCCGATTTGACTGCTTTAGATTTCTTTCTATGGGGTCATTTAAAATCTGTGGTTTACAAAACACAACCTACTAGCCTGGACGATCTGCGAGAAAGAATTATTAACGAGTGCAGAAGGATTCCACCTGAAACTTTCCAAAAAGTGCAGCAGGAGTTCGAGAACCGTCTGTATTATTGTATGGAAAGAGGTGGTGCACATTTTGAGAATCTATTGTAAGGTTTGAATTTCTATGTTTTTGTTCACACTGTTTTTGGAGTTACAAATAAATAATTTTTCTTTTTCGTGGACATTAGACTTTCTAAAAAATTACATGTTAAATACTTTAATGTTAATAATAATGTTAAACAATTTTTTAGTATTCTGGGAGTTTTTTTAAGTGTCATATTTTTTACAAGTTGTTTGTTTAAATTTTGGGTTCTCGTAAGGACAAATTTTATTTCCGCTCTAAAATAAAATACATTTTGTTGAAAAGAGTCCAAAATATCCAATTTAATAAGCAACCTGTTTCGTAGGCACTATTAATCTATTACCCCGTCAATAAGTTAAACGTGGTAAAACTAATTATATGGCCAGACTCTTTGTGAAATAAGCTTTCAAATGATGTATCACAAGATGGATAGTTCCATTTAAAATTTTTAAAGGAGTGTCTACCCTGCTCAGAGAGTAAGCGCTATCCATTAAAAACTTATCTCAAAAGTTGTCCCCCTGCAAACAAAAGATTACCTGTTTTTGCAAATTTTTTAATTTTTGCTATATTTAAAGTTATTTAAGGTGCGAAGTTTTCAAAAAATCACCCTGTATATAGAGTGCGGGTAGTTCACTCAGTTTATGCGTAAAAAATCTTTAATCGGAGTAGTCTGATGTAATGGAACGCGTCACTGTAGCGGATTGATGTGCGCATATCAAAATTCAAACACTGCGCGAAAAAACGGTTTCCGAAATTCACGGTGCATTACAAGAAGCTTTCCAGAAGTCATGTGTGGATAGTTCAACAGTAACTTGATGAAGTAAGCGTTCCAGAACGTTGAACTAGTGTTAAAGACGACCATAGAAGATAGAGACCTCATGCTGCTACTGTCAACACTTTTGCTCCTATTGTGGCTACAATAATGGAAGAAGATCGCATGGACAAACAGGCAATAGACAAATACTAAAAGATAAATATAACTGTCTTCTTTGTACAAAATTTATTTGCATGATTCCAAAAGTGTGTCGTAATCCTCTTACACGATAACGCTTGATCGCATCAAGCAGTGTCAGTCAAAGGAGTTTGCGAGAAGAACTGCTGTAAAATTCTCCCACATCCCCCGTGCAGCTCTGGCATGAGTCCTCCAGATTTCGTTCTGTTCCTCCAGTGGAAAGGAGAATCTCGTGAAGTGTGAATTATTTACTTAGCAGGATAAAAGACCTGCAACAGCATATGTGTTCCAACTGCTAAAACATCTTGACAAAATTGGCATATTACCGACGTAGCATTACTGCCGAAGTGATAGCAAGTTTTTGGATATGCAAGGCGATTATAATGAATGACTACTGCAATTTTAAAAAATACACGTTTCATTTGGGAGCTGTGTTTTCGTATGCAGGAATGTGACCATCGTACAAAGTTATAAATCATAAACAAGAATGTCCAACCTAACTTTTGATCAGGATTATTCGTACATAGTCTGTATGTGTTCTTTAAAGACAAGCTTCGKTACTTTAAAATACCGAATCATTAATTTTCCAACGAAATATGGAACAACAGGKGTATATTTTCTCACTGTTTGCGACAGCTACAAACCATGTGTTACAATCATTAATAAGTATCTGGTTGGCTTTCTCACAACACAGCAATAGCTACAATTAGCAGCCACTAATCACACTACCACTTGTCCATTGCTGGCCTCTGACAGAAGGAAACCTGCTGACAGGTGATTAGCATTATTGCTGTATTAATCAAAGTCGGCGTAAAACTCTTCTAATTACATGTTACTACTGGTATAGAAAAAAGAAAGAAAGGTATGGTTGTCGTATATGGCAAATATGACTATTATTAATAAGTAGTTCTGTGAAAAATTAGCAAATGTCATCAATACGCATCCATTATGTGAAAAAATATAGATTTGTCCACTATTGTGAATCTTAACTACAAATAAGGCCGCCGATGTATTAATTGTTATCAGAAATTGTTCCACAAAGAAACATTGGCACTTACCAAAATATTAAACAGAAATTTCGATTACTTATGCAATCTTTATTAAAGATTGAACCTCCAAAGAGTGTAGTGAATGAAATTAAATTATTACATACATACCCATTTATATCTACTGCATGAAAACGATACTTATGTTAAAACAAATTATGTTAATAGAACCGTCTTTAAAATTAATCCCTTCTTGTGCAGTGTCTAACAATCATTTTCTTCATTTCAAATTAAAACTGAGTAAGGAGGTAAGGAGTTTACGTAATTTTCTAAGAAAAATTGAATTTCATTATAAGAAAATTAATAAACGCCAAGTGTTTATGGATCTCCCCGAATTTCGGAATGGGGAGTAAATTACTTAAACCAAATTAAAAATTTCAAGATGAAGATAATAACATATGTCGACAAAACTTGGCACGACACCCATGACACTGTCAAAAAGGTTGGTGTGATGAGAGTAACAAATGCTTGTTGAATACAACGGCGTCACATGGTAAAAGAATAAAAACCGGATGGGTGAAAGATGCTGCATCATTTTTGACAGCTAAATCATTGTTTACGGTCCCTGATATAGTAGGCATTAACTGACAATGAAATTTATTTATTTGTTGTGACACTTATTTAATACCAGTATTGTCATTCGTTGTTTGTTAATATAATTTAGAATTTAAGCGACAATGGAAAAATCTGAGGTACACGCAGTTATAAAATATTTGCAAAAGAAAAGGTTATCGCCAAAAGAAATTCATGAAGATATGGTGGGTGTATTAGGTGAGAGTGCTCCTTCTTACCAAGTGGTAAAAAATTTGTTTCAGAATTTAAATTGGGAAGACAAACGTGAGAACGTGCAAAGGGTGCCGGACGACCAGTAACTGTCACTATTCAGGAAAATGTTAATCGTGTACATGACATGGTATTGACAGATACGCGAATGACCATTCGTCGGATAGCTGAAATTACAGACTTTTCATATGGCACAATAGAAAAAATATTAACAGATATTTTAGGTCTTAAAAAAGTTATCTGCACGCTGGGTTCCTAAAATGTTGACGTCTAATCAAAAACGTTCGAGAGTCCTGTCCTGTATTCTGAAGTCAGTCTGGCAAAGTTTTCAGCAGATCCGGATGAGTTTCTCTCTCGATTTGTAACTGTTGATGAAACATGGGTCCACCCTCTGCTGATAAAATTATGGCCACAACTTTTTGGTATGCGGACGGAATTTTAATAATTGATTTTTTGGAACATGGACACAATAACAGGTACAACGGCTGAAGTTTGTGAAACTTGATTTGTGAATAAATTGCTGCCAAAGCTACCGACCTATGAATTAATTGTATATGTCTTTAAATAAAGAAAAAAATCAAGGATTTTTTTTTAAAACATGACTTATGTTTGAGAAACAACTCTTGGATGTATGTTTTGATAATACATTCCGAATGGTTTGCAGACCAAGAAAAAGAGCTTTTTTCAAACGGTTTATAAAAGTTCTGCTAAATGTATGAGTTTTAAAGCTGCTAGGTGTAGCTCCGGAAGAAGAAGTGGGGTAATAGAGGTTCAAATATTTCTTACATTTAAAACACTTTGTGCTCAGAACAAACAGACTCGGTAAATCTCGGTTAGAGAGATAATCAGGAAGAAGCGTATGTCAAATATTAGACACTCAACCAACGATCTACTTACAAATCCAGCACAAAAGCAAACCTCTTCAATTAATCAGGCCCACTCACCTCACATCATCAATACTAATCGACACGGAACAGCCACACAGGTCGCTGACAACACTGAACTATGAGAGAGATGTGTGCCCTCCATTATGAAGAAACCCCCCGGAGCCGTAATTTGATTTCATTTGTTGTTGGCATTAAACGCTCACTTGCACAAGTCCTTTAAGAGCGGCGGACACGCATCAGCAACCACATCCGCCTAGTTCTCTTCAAACAAACGAATATCTCCGAGACCGGACTGGTTTTCTGCACGCCGACATCGAGGAGGCTGCGCGTCTGATTGAAAGGACTGTGGGAAATGTCTTTTTAATAATAAATGTCTGGTATCGGATATAGGCCTAGCGAAATGGATATGGAATGTTTAGTTCGTGGTAAGGTGCCGCTCAGAATGAAGTTGCTGATGCTGACATGGAAGTGCAAATTGAAGAAAACAAGAGAAATCGTCGTTACCTTACCCAAGATGCCAAAGAAATCATAAAAAACTTATACAATTTTTTGATAAAAAAAGGGTGTAGTGCTCCGTTAAAAGTGACAAGTGAAATGGTTGGTGTCCCCTACACGACTGTGAGAGATATTATTGAAAACAAAGGCAATTCAAGAAAATCACGCAATTCGGAGAAATTTCTAAATATATCAAAAGAGCTTGGGATAGAAATTAAAAAAGTGATTTACCAAATGTATAAGGAAAATAAAGTTCCAACTATGGCAAGTCTGAAATTAAAACTTTTGGAATTAGGATATTATTGCGAAGAGTGCTTCAGAAAATACTTGAGGAGCATCGGTAGAAATAATTGATTACATGAAAAAGAGTAAAATTACAATTCCGGATGGAAAAGTTACCAAAAGAAGATCTGTTGACAATAATAAAAAATCTCAACATACCTAATATCGAGTTGATGAACTAGCGAAAGGACATGGACATATAGTTAGGCGTTTACCACCGTATTAGTGCGTCCTAAACCCAAGAATTAGTGCTGAGTACGCTTAAAAAAGGAATACGAAGAAACAATACATGTCCGCGTTTAAGTTCGGGAGTTGTAGATTTAGTGCGTAGAGAAGTAAGTAGTATAACGAAAGAACTGTGGAAAACCTGTATTAAGCATGTTATTGAAATTAAAAATAGCTATGTATCCCCAAATTTTCAAAATTTTATAATACATGTTAATGATGATGCTAGCAGTGATTCAGAATTTGACAGTAGTGATGATGATAATAATAAATATATTTGAGTTATGACGGTGTATGGAATTATTTTTTTTGTATTTAGAGCTTTAGATAATAAAAATATATATTCTTATTATTTTCTTTTAAAATACTTGGCTTTTATTTACATATTTAGTTATGTTAACCATTAACCGCATGTTTTCAATAGTTAATAGATTGTAAAGATATTAAAATGTATTGTTTATAATTTTCGGCTAGCACAGCATTCAACATATTCACAGCATATAAATATTACAGGAATGCTAAAAATCAAAATAAAATTATTTAGGAATGCAAGATTTTTCTTTGCATATTAAAAAATGTTCAGATGTGCATGTTGTCTAGTTAGATTAGAAATTTTATTATAAGTAGATATACTTTGCTTGGGCAAAATAATGTTGCTATTCATCTAAAACTACGTACAATTCATTCTGAGACGTAAATAAATATGATCGATGTAAAACCTCTTATTAACCGAACGATTAAAAACTACTTAGAATAATATACACTATACAAACAAAAAAACGAGTTTTAAAACAGCTTAAAGTCGGCACTGGAGATTCGCAAAATCACAAAGAGAGGGTTTGATTTATGAGGGGTCGCGTGCCGTTCCAACTGTGCCTGTAAATGAAAGGTAAATAGTATTGCAGGGTTGTAAAAACCGTAAGAGAGTTTCATTACTATACCTCGAAAATAAATTGAAAAGTTTGAAGATTCGTACTCGCACAACATGGGACCCAAAATATCATCGAGTTTTTCTCGTTACGTTACACGTGGGCGATAAACTACCCCAAATACCATATGATGAGAACATGCAAACTGTGGAAAAATGACTTGAAAATTATCCCAGTAGAGTGTTACTTTTACAAGCCTGATGATTTCAACAGAAGAAATTCTGTACGCTATTCTAAACAAGGATCTGTTTAATTACCCATCAGATTGGTATCTGATTGTTGCAATTGCATAGTTACAATACGCTACCACCTACACAAGACAACGATTTGCCCGAGGCGGGTGCTGGAACGAAATACGGCAGTCCGGAATTCCTATAATTGCAAAGCCAGTGGTGTTAGTTAACAATGTGCTTTGCAACACCCAATCTTATTTATTGACCATTAAGGCAGCAGGCATGATATATGACGCGCAGTATTTCATTAGGTTACGAGAACACGGATGTAATTGGTGATTGGAAAACAAATATTCGGATACCTGTCCAAGGACGAATATAGCATGGGCTATGTGTGGTTTTCACGAAAATGAAATATGATATCATCATTTCTGGCGCACTATATCGATAATCCTGGATATTTATCCATAGATTCAGATATTTAATTGTGAAAGGTTATTATCGATTTCAAATAACCGCAATTGTTTGGTTAAAGACTTGCCGATCCAGGATGTCGTTTAAGTAGATTAACAAATGCCGACTCCACTACTCTATCATCATTAAACAAAAAACACTTTTACTTTAAATACATAAGACATTAGTGTTTTATTAACTGTTGAAGATATATAAAACAGTAGAACAATAATTTAATAATGCATTGGTTGTGAATAACCGTTGTGTCTCTTTTAGGTTTTGGTGACTTATCGTCATTTTACAGTCTATCTATACACAATATAACAATAAACTATTGGCTATTAACAAAACTGAACAATGTTTATGTATGTTACAGAAATTGCTTACAAATTAACAAAAAAATCGCGGAATGACTGCCATGGGAAGGACATAAATTTTGTACCTTGAACTCCTTAGTTGATGGATTAGTAATGTTCCATTGTCAAAATCTAAAAGTCGCCTACTTTTCTTCTACTGAAGATGGCAGTTTGGCTGCCGAAATCAAGTCTTTTACTTAATTAACTGCTATAAAGCCTAATGCGTCAAGTTCCGTGTTACTAAGATTTATTTCCGAGAGAAATGCCATTTACTATGACCGTGATATGAATAAATGGATACAGTAACGAGGTAAGAAAATGACGTAGCAAACTTGGATGAAAAAAGTCAGGGACTATTTGTAATTAATGCATCAAGGTGGAGCAGACATACCATTTTAAGTAATATGTTTCTACAATCGCATTACAAGGACCTGGTTGTATTATTTAATTATATTTAAGGGTTTCTTCGTCATTGATCTTTACACCCAATTTGGCTTTAAGGGTTATCAAAACTAATTAAAATATCCACTATATGACAATGAAAAAAGACAGCGATGTACCGTTTTCGCCAATCCTAAAAGGTGATTAATTCCATCGAATACATTTTTAAAGTATACATTTTGTATGCACTAATGTTTGATTTCTAGAATACGTCATGCCTGATTTTTTAAGTGTACAACGCCATAATTTWTTACGTAAAGAGATGCAAAATTTACTGCTCTTGTAAGATACATATGGGTAATTTCCATTTTGGTTCTGAACTGTAAAGTTGTTCAAAACATAAATACTAGTCAGTGCTCAAAAAAATCACTATAGGTTTTCAGAATCAATTTGTGGTTTTTGAATATAAATTAATTACATCTAAAAACTGTTCTAACTATAATTCTTAGTAATGTTATACATGATATTAATGATATTTACGTTTCTTTGCTTTCTTCAAATATTAGCCTGCTAACATCAAATATTCTGAGTTTGTGTGAAGCTTTTCTATAAAACTGATCAATACATTTAATAAATTTGCTTTATTTGTCTGTTTCTCAATTTCCTTTACTATCAGCAATGCATTGGATCTTCTCTTTCAGAAGTTTGACAAAACAGTGTTTTGACTTTTTTTCGTTGTCCTGGTTACATGGCTACTGCAATATAAATTAAAAGAAAAGCAAAAAACAAAATCGTTAATATAGCAACAAAAGGTTTTAGATCATTGATAGTCGTTGCTGAGATTTTAAAGAGACAAAAATTCTGCATATGCTCGTATAAAAAATAGAACGTCTTATTCAAAAGGTTACATTATTCACGATATAATTTTCCAAAATTCAATAATTAATTAAATTAAATTAAATTAAAAAAGTATATATCTAATCTCATCTAAAAAATGTATAATAGTAATTAATATTTATTTATTTATTTTCCTTCACCATTTGTACTACCATATATTAATATGATGTTGTTGAAGAAGGTATCAGTATAATCTGCTAAATTGGACTTGTTAGTACATTCGTTAACAAATTTCATTGTCACCTTTTTTAGTTGGCCCAAGTACACTGTAAAGATCTAGTGTTCTCCAAGGTAACAGATAAGACCATCGATATAGTTTTAGAATAATATAAATTAAAATCGCTGGATAAATACAAACTATTTTGGAAAAAATGCTGGTAGACTCAAATTTAATTTCAAAGGCATCGTCATCAACACTGCCTAAAATTTAAACAGGTACATTAAGACCTATCAAACTTATTACGTAAATTCTTCCAAGGTATTTTGGATCTGTTTGTGTATCGCAAGCTAATTGTAAAAATCTACAGTCAAAGTGTCCTAACTGTACTAACAAACCTTACGAATGCTGCGTAGAAAAAAAAACGACAACGACAATGACCTAAGCTTCGAAATAGACCCCTTAAGCTAGAGGAAAGACACATGCAAATACATCACTAATTGAACAGATCCCCACTTAGCCTTCTAAAAGCAGTTTAGACCCCCTTCCTTTCGAGGTCAGTTACATGCACCATCCAAAAATAACTGTACGATAAATTACACACCATTGTAAGCCTCAAAACAATTACAACTATTGTGGCTCATTACATTCTAAAGATTATTAAATTGCACAAATTATGAGCAGATTCGTGACCCAAAAAAATTCTCCAAGGACGCGAAAATTTACACACAAAGTAAACGTACTTAGCTGTTGATGAGAAATAGGTTCGTGGGTAGAACGCAGAAAACTGGAGCAATGGAAGCCGGCAAACTTTGGAGGTGTTATTCAAGTATGAGGTAAACATAAATCATGCCTGTAGACTGTTCCTGTATATAGTACGTAATGGCAAAAATTTTGTTTATTAGCCGTGAGAAGAGTCTGCGGTACAGCGTGGGAAACAGCTTGATTATAGGAGAGGAAGAAGGTTTATTGTTCTGCCAAATGTGTGGTGGCATGTGCTACCCCCATTAAAGAAACTGGTGTATTTCACATATTGACGTCAGATGTAAAAGCAAGAGGCACTTCCAGATATTTTATTTTTTACGACAATTTCATAAGCGTCATTTTTAAGCACCCATGTGGTAATAAACATTGCAATCGAAAATGTAATGATATATAAAAACTAGGTTTTAAGGTTAATACTAATATATTAGGATACGAATAAAAATTTATATGTCCAAATCACATGATATATAAATACATAGACGATTCCAATTTTAGCTTGTTAGCTCCTTTAGCTGTTTTTATACTTATTTATTCAAGAACCTACCWTAAWATTCAGTGTGGTAAACAAAATACCCAGAGCAAGAGTAYTAGAAAAGTTCATAATTACGAAAATTAGGTAACATTTTGACAGTGATAGAAATAAAAAGCGGGGAGTGGGGCTAGCAAGAACGTTTTTATACAAAATTTATTACAGCAATGTTAACAATAACAATAAGTATGCCATTCTTCTAGGATAATACGACGGTTTTCTTTAACTTGATGGATTAACGAACCCGAATTTCCGTAATGAAAGTCAATGGATTTTACGCTCCCACTGCGTAGAAAACGAATAGAACAAAACCCTGTCCTTCCTCAGTGGCATTACTCCAATGGAGTTGCCGTTTTTAATTGTCATTATAATAATACCTTTTTTTCTACGATATATCATTAATGAAGCCTTCTATATCTCAAAAATAGCTTTTCTGCCAACTTTTAAAGGCAAGGTTGTATTGCGTGTACTTTTCAGGGTACCTTCCAGAGAAATATATAAAAAAGTGCCGAACTAACCATAGTAATTGTACACAGACCCAGTGATGAAGAGTCAACAGCAAAAAACACTAATTTTCCGGAATAACTAACAGACTATAACGCAAAACATTAAAATGAGAAACTTTAATGCAAGAGTAGGAAAGATAATATATGAAGCAAGAATAACATGATTGATCAACATGGTGGACAAACAAGGAGCAATAATGAAAATAGAATGTTACAGTGTTACGTACAAAGTAATAATAATAATATAAATTTATTTGTGGTAGCGGTCAACATAATACTTTACATTCAGATAGATTACATATTACACTAAGACAAATAGTTGGCGCTACTGCACTAAGAAGGCAGGAAACCTGATTTCTAATCTTAGTCCAGAAAAAAAACAATCTAATTACAAAATACCCGACCGCGTTATTAGAAAAGAAATAAACTATTTATAGACGGGACAGAATTACAGGAAAACGCAATGCAAGAAAGGAATGGGTTCAATGCAAAGCTGACAAATATGAAGATGCTGGATTCACGAGAATTGGCGAGACATCAAAAGACGACGATACCCTGATCTAAATTTAAAAAAATTGCACTTTTTTATCTGAACTATTAAATATTTTGTAGATGTTGTAAGTAAAAGACCGAGTGAATAAAGCAGTGTAGTGTCTAGGGGGTGACAAGAGTCCACGAAACTTAGAAGAATGCACATCAGTACGAAAAGTGATTTTGTTGCATAGGTAGGGTGGACATTTGAAAAACATAATTGAAAAGTATAAGCACGCCGCGTGTAACTCACGTCTATGGGACATGTTCAGCCATCCTGCAGAAATCAACTTGTGTGAAATCCGAGAAAATTTTCGAATTCCGTAAATAAATCTCAAACAAGACTTTTGCAAACGTTCAATGCGATTTACATCTGCCCTGGTTAAGCATGGGCCATACAAGACATCGCAATAGTTCATATGATATAAGACCGTTGTATCCGTTAGCTTTATTTCTAAGTTAATGCGTAAGATGTGGCGATAAGGATGTAGCCTTTTCAAGCTAATGTATGCAACATTCAATTTTTTTAGTAATGAAATTACTAAAACGTAGTTCCGTGTCTATATCAACATCCAAACTTTTCGCTACTTTAGAGCACTGCAAAATACTATTACCAAATTTAATATTTAATAACACTTCTGCTAGTTCTTTGTTTTTACCGAATAACAGTACAGAGCTCTTTAAATCGTTCAAACTAAGTTGATGTTGCAAAGAAGTTTGTTGCAATTACTTTAAATCTTCATTAATCATTCTATATGCGAAATGTATATTACTATACAAAGGGAAACGAAAAACGGACCTGAGTGTCATCAGCATATACATACGAAGTACCGTACTTACATGTATATATACAGAACAAAATAGGTGCAAGCACAGATCCCTGAGGCACCCCAGATGTAATAACTTCCTCCTCAGATGCACAGAAATCCATAACAGTATATTGTTTACGGTTAGTAAAATAACATTCAATAAGACTCACTGAATTCTACGAAAATCCGACATACCCCAGAATTGAAAACAATAATTTATGATTAATTTTGTCGAAAGCCTTGGAAAACTCCAACAGAACAAGTGCACTAATATTTCCAAGATCAGCTTCATGAATGATATCATCAATTAAATCAAGAAGTGTAGTAAGACAACCATATCTTTGTCGAAATCCTGATTGTCTGAGAGGTAAGATATCGTACTTATCTATGTGACCTTTTATTTGTTGCTCCAAGACTTTCGACATTACCGGCAAAAGCGAAATTGGACGCAGTTCATCAAAAGATGCCACCATCGGTTTTTTTGGTAATGGCAAAACTTTTGCAATTTTCCATGCGCTGGGAACGATGTTCTCCAATAAACAAGTGTTTATTAAGTGTGTCAGTACTGGTAAAATAGTTGGACAGCACATAAGAAGCATCTCTGGATTTATGTTGTCAGGACCGCAGGCAGTCGATTTGATTTCAGATAAGCACCTGAATACTTCAGACTCATCAACTAAGTGGAACTGTAGCAAGGACTCAAAATTTTGTTTCTTGTTAGAACTATAAAAGCTTATCATTTGATCATCAGGTGGCAAATTAGAAAATATCTGCAAAAAGTGATTATTTATTGCCGAAGGATTATTTAAAGCACTTGGCAAGGGTATACGTGACTTCCTTTTATAGATATCCAAATCATCCAATTTCTTCTTACAATTACAAACATATTTTAAATAGTAAATGGACCTCACTTTGGAGTAGTATCATAACTAATTATATGTAGATTCAAAAATTCCTTGAGAATTTAGTGTTATTTCGTCAGGATATTTATTGGGTCTTATACTTTCTAATAAATTTGCTCAATATGTAAGATATCAACATTATTATTAATTTCGAAAGTGTGGCTAGTATCTAAAAGAGGGTTTGCAAACAGAGAATAATTTGTGTCCTTACTGCATATGATAGCTTTGAAATGAATGGAGATATAACACAAGCATAGGAGTAATAATAGAAAGAAGTGGAAAGGAAGATGAGAAAGTAGCAGCTAACAAATTTTATTACGCATGCTAAATAACAAAAGTGGCCGAATTTTGATATTTGCTAGTGAAATATAGAAATTTAAGTGGAGAAACCAATAGGTAAAACATACACAATAAATATGATATTTGTGACGATAAAAGGTGTAACAACGAAGTAGCAAGAGCCGGAACAAAATCAACTAAATCCGAATGAATTTAAGTAGGAAACTATATTTAACAGCTAAATCATCACCTTGAACATATCAACTAAAGTTGTAAGTCCCCAATGCAGGTAATGCTTGAATTGTGTACAAAATTGTCTCCGACTGTGACACCATGTTCAAGTGTCATTTTTACATTTCTCGGAGGTCGACATCAACATATCGTCCTCATGTAATGCACAGCGCATCGTTCATAAATACCAATCGTTTGAATCACTGAATGGCAATATGATTACTCACGTCAAGTCAGAGAATTGATTTGCAGAAGATTTGTCACTCAAAGAAAGAGGTAAAACTTGGAGTAAAATGGTTATGATTAAATGGCTACTTCTGAATATAAACTGCGTATTAAAACAAGGACACTCAAGATGGACACTTGCATAAAACAGTTCGTGATGTAAATTGTGTACAAAGTACAAGAAATTTTGGGTTAAGGGCAAATAGTCGCTGCTTTGTAGCATAAAATTCTCCACAATTAATTATTAAGATGCAAATTGTAATATCGTGTGGTCCATACCAGTTTTTTTTCTCCAGCATGCAGTGATGTAATCAGCAATAAGGAAATGCTTGAAAATGCCTTGAACTTAGATAGGTCTGGCTTATACGTGGTACCTGGTGCTGACATAACCAAAGAGATATCTAAATTGCGTGCTGCAGATCTTGTGGGACGATACGGCAACGGCACATTATTTTTTTTGTAAAATTTGTGTTTGATGCTTGTAAAAGTTGCAAAACTATACACGTTCCGATTGCAACAGCGCAGATGTATTTTATATGTGTGACAGTGAAAGCCGAAGATCAAATATCATATAGGTATTTGTCTCTTTAAATATTTGCAGGGTATGGTTTGACAGTTTCCTTTTACAGTCAAAAACGATCGTTTGCGAAATTTTTTCTTTCTCCCCCATTCCTTTGTGAACAACACGATCATGGCTGCATTAAAGACGAAAGAGAAGGTTTCTACAGTTACAGAATGTAAAAGGGAATTGTAGTGCATTCAAAGCGGTCACGGTACGTTAGCTCCTAGTGAAATTAGATATATTGGATTTGATAACTCGATATTTGTATAGAATGTCCAGCACTGTCCTATATTCCCTTCTCTTGGATGGTCAATGACATATATTCAGTAATTTGTAACGGTGTCCCCGAGGGGTGTACCACGGGCCAAATTTTGTACACCAAAAATTCCTGTACTTAGAAAATTCCTGTAATTCCGTGGAATTACATGAAATTCCATGTAATTTTTGCAATTCCTAGGAATTACATCAAAATTCTTAGTAATTCCTGAAATTTTAAATAATTTATCCAGTATGTGCTTGTTTGTTTAGAGATAATTTTCGAAAACGTATACAAGTGCGGTCGCACATCAAAAAGGTCTAAGCACTTTTATGCAAGAAAAAATTGAACTATATGATGCAAAAGTCCGATTTGTGGTAACAACAGCAATATTGCTATTACTGAAATATAAATAGCAACCCTCGCATTGCACTGAGTCGAGTTGAGTTTTAGTTTAATAATATAATTTAAAAAAAACAAAGAAGATTAAAAAATAAGTAAAACATACACGCAATTTTCTTTAATAACAAAAAAAATAAAACAAACCATTTTATGCTAGGATAACCTACAACAGCCAAAGAAAAATAAGAACAGTTTTATAAGAGTGGACATAAAGCTTGGAATAAAATTCTTATCTTGGTTATGTATTTTTTTTCGAAAAGCGTTCGAACAGGTGAATCTTGACATAAAAATTTTGTCCATGACGTCATTTAAACAATGATGTTCTCATCAATTTTTTAAAAGTAGCAACCCCCAATTTTTAATAAAACTTATAATATTCTCAAGAAAATTGTTATGCAAGGTATTACTTTTTCTAGTGTATTAAAAATTAAAGAAAAGTTAGGGGTTTCCATTTTTAAAATAATTGATGATAACGTCATAGTTCAAAAGATGGCAATTTTAAAACAAAAATCGACTAGTTCGAGCTTTAGAAAAACATTTTTAAATTATTGATCTTGTTCCCAACTTTATTATTTTGTTAAAAATTGAAAACTGATCCATATTCTCTAAGTGGCGTTATTAATTAATTCTTCAAAAGAAAATATTCTTAATGTGAACTTCCACTTTATTTTTAAATTGTAAAGCGCTTTCGGCTTGAGTTATTGGCATGTGGGTTGCATTTCAGTTTCTAGTCAAGTTTGCTTGTTTCTGTTTTTTGACTTTGTCAAACTGTAAGTTTCATTTTAACGTTTGTACTGACAATGGCTAGCGTGTAGCCGAAAGCGCTTTACAATTTAAAAATAAAGTGGAAGTTCACATTAAGAATATTTTCTTTTGAAGAATTATTATTTTGTTTCTCACTTTTGTTCAATTTATTCATACTTATGTAAAGGGACCTTCTAATCTGGAATGGTTCAGATCAGATCGCAATATGTGGATTAGTATATTGGGAATGCTATTTACTAAAGGTAAAACAAATCCCAAAACTTTATTTGTCGCTGGATCATATTCAATGCTTTCAGGATTTTATTTTTTTGTATTTTTCACATATAAAAACATACATAACCCGCAAGTTTTTGTCAAAGTTTTTTAGTAACAACTTGTAATGTAGGCCATGGATTTTAAACTTCTTTTTATCAGAATGCAGACCATAAAATTTTGAACAATTTTTGTAAAGAACAATTGTAAACTTCATATTAAATTTACTTTTTCAAATTTGACACCTTGTATCTCCATTAATATCAACTTTGCTATTAAGATAAATTTAGTTGAATCGGCCTAAATTTTGTCAGACTACCCAGTTAAGAGATTGCCCATGTTTTTTTCCGAAAAATAAAAAATTACATTTTTTGCACTAACAAGTATGTCTATAGGTAATTTATACGTATCCATTTAGATGAAAATTATGTCTTCATTCGATAGGGCGTTTTATAAGTACAACACAGGTACTGAGATACGAATTATTATATTAAGAGACAAGCACGTTGATTGGCCGTACCAGGTGATATGCACGTCTCAACATTTTTGCAGTCAGAAGCCAGGCTACACTGGCTACAGCGCTTGTTGTTTGCAGCCCCTTCCCCTATAGCACTAAATAATGTGAATCTCATCCACTTTCGCGTAAAAAATGAAAGTCCTTCATTACTATTGACGCATTTGTTAACTCGTGGCAAAAATCGATTCACTAATATCAAAGATATTGACTCGGAGTGACTGTTTACGTTATTCACTGATCTATACTCCCACAATTAGCGCCCTCTCCCTGCAATTCCTTAAAATTTCTACCGTAATTCCAAGTTTCTGCGTAATTCTTAGTAATTTCACGTAATTCCACGCAATTCTTTGTAATTCCATATAATTAGAATATGTTTTGTTTTCTGATAAGTGGATCTTCACACCTCATGGTGATACTCATCGTCAAAATTACCTCTACTGGTCTAGGAAAATTCTCACTGGATTAGAGAAGAACATACGTAGTACCCTGAAAAGCATAATGTCGCTCCATCTTTGACAAACTTATATCCTGAGTGAGTGAATAAGACATGGTTTTGGTACGATGAAGCACCGTACCAATACTAAAAATCAATAGTCGAGAGTTTCTCAACAGAATATTTCCAAATCGATGGAAAAGGAGGTAAGAATAGATGGAATGGCCAGCCGAATCTCTTGATCTGACGTCATTGGATTTCTTCTCCATGTGTTAACTTAAATTTATGTTTTTTTGTCAGTGTATAGATTACCATAATATTAATATTTCAGTACGATGTAACAAAAACGATTTCTAAGAAATTCAGTCACGCAAAAAAGCATAATATACATCATGAACTTCAAGATGATACCGATTAAAAATAAGTTGCCTTGGAAATCTGGAAATCAAGTCTTCCTTGGTATAAATCTTTCGGTCCGATACATAAACAGCCCAAACACGTTTCAATCAACAAAACAGTAAGTAAACAACGTCCACAAACGTGAACCACAACGAAATCGCGAATCTCACTTACAGCTCTGCTTCCTTGTATCCCAAAAGAAAAACACCGCCACCAGGTCGGGAAAAACGCGTACAAAAACCCGCGCGCACTTCACCCAGAGCACAATTCGGCTACCATAGTCGCGCCAGTAGCCGGGGAAGGCGATCAACTGGCTCGGTTTCAAAGCATGAACGCGGACGCTGGAGGTAGATCGACCACCGCTGGCCGAGCAGGAAGAAGGGAGAAGCTGGCGGCAAGGCCGATCGCGGCCGCTTTCCTGACCTTGCTTCCATGGCTGCCGATAATGYAATACACCATAMTGCTCTMGATTCGAGTGGATGGACGGATGAGTCAGGAACGAACCGGGATTTTGCTGGTTGTGTAACGTGAAAAAATGAGTCCGGAAAGTTGGATTTAAGTCTTTCGATTCGTATAAGGTTATATTTGGGGGTGCCTTTCTGTAGAAACCAGTCACTTCACAACGGGAACAATGCAGGCCAGTGCTAATGGGTAATTAAAATGCATTATCTGGATTTTTTCAATTCCGTGTTAGCTCTTTTTTCCGACATTTTTTAAATGGGAAGGGGGGTCAAAAGGCATATTTTTTTCCTGATTCCAAAAATATGTCATACTTGTACAATTAATTGCTTCTGTTACGACCCCCTTTCTTAGGTAAGGCCGGGTAACGCTGCCACCACCCTCGTAAGGTGAGGGAACCTGGAATTCGAATCCTAATTCCTGAGAAAATGGACGATTTCCAACGCTGTACTCTTCGGAGATTAGTGGGTCGCTGTTAATGTTTGGGAACTAAGTTGTTACTAATTAAAAAGGCTAACTTTAGTTTTAGCACGTATATTGAGACTTCAATTAATAGATAACTGGATGTTTACATTAACGTTAAAGAGTGACTTGTTACAAAAAAAAAGAATATACGGAAATTAACATTCGGAAGCAGGAGTCGGTTGTTTGAATTTAAAATAATGAATTGTGAAAATTAAGATATTGTTATTAAAAAAAACGATAAAAGCTTGCGGCGTTAATCTGTTCAAAAACTTACCAACCCAAATGTTCCGTCTTTCTTGGGGAGCCCCTCGGTAGTTTTGATTTACCTTTTAAGAATGAATAATAATAGCGCACGAGAAAATTCAATTAGCTAAACTCTATTGTATGAAAATTTTGATGTTGGCGCGACCGCGAATGAACCAGGACCCGAGTACTTTTGGTTACCTCTACTAAAATCTCTACTCGACGTTTGATTTGAGCGTCTACTATTATACTGATATCGCTGAAAATTTTGACTTCTATTTTGTCCTCCATTTTTAACTCTATTTCTACAAAATTCTGCAATATGATTGGCCATACAGCACTTAAAACATCGCATCGCTGGTACTGATCCCGAATTTTGCCTATTATTTACCATAACCAAATTTAATTCCTCTTGTCGCGCAAAGTTTTCTGCCATATCGATAGTCAAATTTTCTGTTCTCATTAACAACGTGCCCATATTACGTAAATATTCTTTTTTAATTCCTGATTTAAATTGGTGCAATACGAGTTGTTCGCTTTTTCTTTTTAAACCGTGCAATTCCGCTGGTGTCGCGTTTTCACTATCTTCTTAAAAAATTTCTGTTCCTAACCCTTTTAATCTAGTAACAAAATTCGCAACTGATTCGTCATGCCTTTGATAACATCTGCTCAGCTTAATAAGAGCCTCCCCCGGAATTCTAATTGGAGAAAATCTCTTAATAAACGCCTTTTTAAAATCATCGTACGATATGTTAGGCGCCTCTAACGTCGGATCTGTTTTAAGAAATTTGTACGCTTTCCCTGACAGTCTAAATTTCACAATATCTACTGTAGTCTTCATATCCCAATTATCTAACCGCGCCCGCAACTCAATTTTTTCGAAATATTTACTCACCGACTCGCGACCACTAAACGAATCTACCGTCATCGCTATCATCCCTTTCGACATTCCCATATTCGCTATTTGTGGAGGTTGTGCGACCGGTACGTTCGCTCCTACTTGTCCTTGACCCGGCATATTTAAAAATATTTCGTATTACCCTCAATTCACAACAAATGCGATATGAAATAAATTGTCTCCTTACCTTTGATATTTAGTTCTGCGCTTGTATATAAACTTATATTCCCTATAAGTATACAAACCACCAGATGACTGCACCTTATTTACAAAGCAATATGTGCTCGCAAGGTTTTATTTAATAATACTTCCGTATGTTCACTCAAATTATTACTTCTGTACTATATTGTAAATTTAAGACGATTTAAAATTATAACTTTTCTATCAACTCTTTGTTCCCAAAACTAAAATCCCACCGCTGCCACCAGTTGTTACGACCCCCTTTCTTAGGTAAGGCCGGGTAACGCTGCCACCACCCTCGTAAGGTGAGGGAACCTGGAATTCGTATCCTAATTCCTGCGGGCAGTCCGATGTTCCCCGGGAAAAACTATGATGATTTCAATGAATCAAGTATAATGAAACGAGAATCAAGTCACAGATTAACGCCGCAAGTTTTTATCGTTTTTTTTTAAATAACAATTATTAATTTTCACAATTCATTCATTTTAAATTCAAACAATCGACTCCTGCTTCCGAATGTTCATTTCCGTATAATCTTTTTTTTTGTAACAAGTCACTCTTTACCGTTAATGTAAACATCCAGTTATCTATTAATTGAAGTCTCAATATACGCGCTAAAACTAAAGTTAGCCTTTTTAATTAGTAACAACTTAGTTCCCAAACATTAACAGCGACCCACTAATCTCCGAAGAGTACAGCGTTGGAAATCGTCCATTTTCTCAGGAATTAGGATGCGAATTCCAGGTTCCCTCACCTTACGAGGGTGGTGGCAGCGTTACCCGGCCTTACCGAAGAAAGGGGGTCGTAACACGTCTGAGTTGAGAAAAGTGTAAATACAATAATTGAGTCTGACAAAGAAGGAAAAGAATGAAAACAATTTTCTTTATCGCTAAAATGGACAAAAAAGCCAGGTATTACCAGTTTTCTTTGACTGGTGATAATTTTCGTCTAGTTTGATCAAATTATTGCGAATCGGGTACCCTAAAAGTAAAAAAGGAAAACATGATTCTGTGAAAAATTGTAGTATTTTTTCAGATGCTCAAAGTGTTCCCCATTCACTTTCTGGCAGTAATGCAGCTTTGAGTAAGAGTTTTCTTTCTCATGTTCTTTGTAGCATATTTGGAGGTAACTTCTGAATTTCTGCCCCGATTTGTCTTTTTAAATCTTCTGCATTATGTGGTCGATCAGCATAAACACGATTTTTTAGATACAACCACAGGAAAAAATCTAGCGGCGTCAGATCAGGGGAACATGCTGGGCATTCTATCGCTTCGCGCCTACCAATCCATCTGTCTGGAAATATCGCATTCAAATATAGGGCCGAAACCATATCTGTTCAGAAGGACGCGCAGCATTTTCACGATTAGTGAACAGGCGAATAAGTTCTGGTATAATGTGTTCGCGCAAGAGCTGTATATACTTGACCGCATTCAAATTTCCATCGATGAAAAAAGACCTAATAATGTGCTCACCAATAATACCACACCAAACATTCCCTCTGAGAGTGTTGTGTGTGGATTTGTTCCGTCCAATGTGGATGTGTATCCGACCAATATCTGCAATTGAGTATTATCACTGTTTTTCAAAATTACGTAAAATGAATCTTGAAGTGCATATATATCGTACGCCATGTTAAAGAAAACAAAAAAATATTTGTAGGTAGAGAATTTCAGGTCTGAAATTCGAATCTTAGGAGTCACCGCCAAAACGCTTCTATCCAAGGTTATTCAATGCGTGACGTCAAGTATCATGTAAACATTACCGAGGAGCGTGCTGTTTAATGGTGTAGTATCAGTCCTGTATTGGAAAAGCTTTTGTGTGGTGTTTATTGAAAGGACGTTGTAAGAGGTCGCACCAAAAAGTGATATGTGTAGTTTCACAAGCATCTAATTATGCATGGGAAACAAAACAAGTGCTGTTTTGTACATGGTTATAAAAGTACTGCAGTCAGTACAGGTAACAAAATATTTTGTAACCGTTCCTCGAGATTATCAACGTATGAAAAAGTTGTTTAAGGCCCCTAGACGTGATATGCCGAAATGGCAAAGTTTGTTTTCCTGTTGTGAAGATCATCTTAATCCTTACTGCAAGTTTTATTATTCTTTTTGGGGTTATAAGTGTTTACCATTCAGTTTCCATTTTGTTATAGCTTGAAGAAGATATGAAAAATTATATGGGTGTTAAGTTGATAGAGGGAAATGTTATAATAAAGAACGACGTTGTTCCCCAAATATTCTACTGTTAGCCAGACCGGAAACGAACTGCAAGAGCCCCGAAAATAAATGGCAATTTATATTTATTCTGACCACTAAAATAAATGTCTAGTTTAGGGTACATTTTTGATTCTTACATTTTTTATGTTTACAAATAGTATGTTTCCAACAACTCACTGCTGATCAAATCATCAATGCTACGTTAATTTGATAAAAAGTTCACTTATGCTGTTGCTTTTACGTTCCTCATCTCCGCCGCGTTGAACCGCTCGTCGCTGTACACAAAMTCCATAACAATGAACATAKCTTCAGAAATCATAACTCCTAAGTATTTCACTTTTTCTTGGCGTATMTTAATTCGCTTGTCACAAAATGAACGCAAACAACAAACTGATAAATTGACGGGCTGAGGCTGACGCGTGACGCGCTGACCCCAGATGTAAACAAGCGGCCATTTACAAGACACCTGACGTCACGGCCAATATGTTCCCGTTCTGGTGGTCCCTTTAAATATTCACATCCTTAATATTAAAAATACATCTTACGATCCATTTTTTTCGAATTTATAAGCTGTTACAGCTATTTTGTGGTATGGCCTTCAGATGCCCTATTGAGGGTAGGCCGCTACGGCAGCTCGAATTTCGGCAGCAACGGGCGGGGGTTCTGAGACGGGTCTCGATTTTTACTTTAAGTTTTAGGCAATAGAAATTTGAAATAGGTAAAATTAATTAAATAAAAATAGGGCGCCACCAGCTTTTTACATTATAAGTAAATTTAATAAAAATAGGCCGAAAACTGGAAATGCCTCGTTATAATAAAACTATGGTTTGGAGGGAGATTATCTCTATTTGAAAATATAAGATTGAAATTGAATTGTGTACATTGATTCTAAACATTAATAAAGTCAAGTTAGCGGAATGAAAATTTTACAACTTTTATAGTGAGGCCTTGCCGCAAAGCTTTGCTTCAGTTCACAGAATATATAAGAATATATATGAAATATGTAGGTATAGAATTTTATGTAAATGAAGTGTTATGTGCAATAGAATTTAAATGCAGTTTAAATATGAAGATTGAAATTTATACACTTAGCTGTACACGCCAGCGGCCGAGGAGGACGGACTCTGTGCTCTTTCAGCTACTTCGATGTTGAAATTTATCCCGGTCTCCTTCAGTGAGATGAAACGGCGTTCCCTTTTTAGGTACACAGGAGCTGGTTCGAAACGTGGCGGCTTAGAGGGAATTGGCTTGACGGTAGTATGTATATGTGGAAATCCCACCATAGAACCCTAACGTGTATATGAAATTTGCATTAATTAATTAAAAATAAAAATAAAATTTAGGCAATACCTCGTTGTTATTGAGGGTATCTTCTGATTCGGCGTCAAGGCTGGTGTGCACAGAAATAAGTTTACTAGCTGAATTAATGAATAACAGGTAAGTATTGCACGCACGAAGCTAGTGCACTCCTCAAACGATTCTTCCAGAATGCCTCATGCGCGCTGGAGTGCTAAATTTTATCGGGCTACAAAAAAACTGTTGAAGGATTTCTCCACGATAAATATACTGAATGTTGTGCGTTTCATTTAGCTTTAAGGATATATTCAATGAGAAAGTCCCGCATACTACCGTTTTGGATAAATTTGTATTATAAAAAAAAACGTTACACTACCCCCCTCCAAAAAGATGACGGTGTACCGTCATAAAAATCTAGCTTAATCTCGGATTAATTACCTAACTTACTATCTGACTAGTTATATAACTTATCTATCTTATTATCTGGCCAGAATTCTAACATTTAACATCTAGTCTTACACTAACAGTCCTTATCCCGCTATGAATCCTTACCAGTAGCCTATAGTACTCGTAAACTATCTATACTATTTAACTTTGACTAGCAATAATCCTAATTCTACCCTATACTACTTATGATAAAAAGATCAACCGACGGATACATCAGAATTTGACCCGTAGTATGGTTTAAGATCTTTAATATGCCAATTACCCGCTTCAGAACCGTCTGCGTTTTCCAACGAGTAAACCAATTTTGACAGACGCGCTCGTACTTTACTGAAAACAAAACGTGGAGCTAGTTTGGACGAAAAATGKCMGGTTGCGTCAGACAGAACCTTGTTTTTCCGCCAAACTCTATCTCCAACACTAAATTGAACATCCCTTTTCCTAAAATCGTACTGCCGCTTATTGGACTCATATGCCTTATGCAACCGGGTTTTTATGTCTTCATATATTCGACATATACCCTTTAAATCTGAAACGTAATTATCACGAGACGCAGCTAATAATTGCTGGTCTTCCGTAGACGAAACATTACCATAATAATTTCCCGACATCGGAACGACTCTACCAAAGTTTACAAAAGAGGGTGTATAACCTGTAACTTCGTGTTTTGCTGAATTAATCGCGCTTTGAATATGAAAGATGTGATCATCCCACTTACGCTGATCTTTGTCTATATAGCTACGAATAGCGGTACCTATCGTCCTATTTATTCTTTCAACGTAATTGCATTGAGGGTGGTATCGGGCATTAAACCAAATTTTCTGCACATTGTACTTATTCGCGAGTTTTCTAAATTCTGAGCCTGCGAAAACGCTACCGTTGTCACATATAATAAACTGCGGTACTCCATAAACAAGAAATACATAATTTTCCATAAATTTTACAATAGTAGACGCAATTGCCCTTCTCATAGGGAGAAGGAGAGTAAATTTAGAAAACCAATCGGCCACGACAAGCAGGTATGCATTTCCACGCCCGGATCTGGGGAAGGGCCCCATAATATCTACAGCTATTATTTGCCATGGGTACTGAACCCTTTTCTCTGTTCCCATTAGACCCATTCGCGACCTATTTTCGGATTTTTGTTGGCTACAAACACGACATGAACGCACGTACTGCAAAACATCCCTTCGCATCTTTGGCCAATAGTATTCATCTTGAACGCGGGTTAATGTTTTTTGAAAACCACCATGAGCACAAGTTGGAGAATCATGGCATAATGATATAACTGATTTTCTTTGCGAGTTAGGAACAAGAATTTTCCACTCAATAATATTTGAAGCCAATGGCGACTTGGACGGAACGTTCTTAAAAAGTACATTATTCGAAATTTTCCATTGCGGGTACTTATCGGGAAACTTCTTAATATTTTCCTGCATACTGATATACCATTTATCCACGTTATTAAGGTCTATCTGGATAGTACTTAGTTTATCATCGGCGGAAGGTATCCTACTCAATGCGTCAGGCACGATATTAAGCTTTCCTTTACGGTGACATAACTCGAACGAATATTGTTGCAGCTTGACTGCCCACCTGGCGAGTTTTCCAGTCGGTTCTTTAAGATTATTTAGCCATAGTAACGAATAATGGTCCCGTAATGACCCGAAATCGCGTTCCTTCAATATAAGGCCTAAATTTTTCTATACAAAACAGTAAGGATAGCAATTCTCTCTGCGTAACAGAATAGTTTCGCTCGGTGCGAGATAGAGACCTTGAACAAAACGCTATTACTACTTCTTGACCATCTAATTCCTGTGTTAATACACCACCAAGTCCTACGTCGCTCGCGTCGCACTGAATAGTAAACATTTTAGAGAAATCAGGACTTCTTAATACAGGAGCTGATACTAACGCTTGTTTGATACTCAAAAATGCAGATTCGGCTTCGGAAGTCCATTCTATAGATTGATTCTTTTCGTTTGCCTTTTAACAAATCATTGAGAGGAGCAACTAGAGTTGAAAAATGAGAAATGAAACGCCTATACCACGAGCACATTCCTATAAAGCGCTTAATTTCCGTGATTGTTGTTGGACGCGGGTAATTGACCATTGCTGAAATCTTATCTGGATTTGTTCTCAAACCGTTACCGTCCACTATATAACCCAGATAATTTAAGGAGCTTTTGAAAAATTCGCATTTTGACAAATTTACAGTCAAATTTGGCTTCTTTTAAACGTTCACGTACAGTCTCTAAAAGATGAACGTGTTCTTCGAATGTACCGGACGTTACAATTATATCGTCCAAATAACAGAAAACCTTCGGTTCGAGTTCCGGTCCGAAAATGGTATCCATAAGCCGTTGTAGAGTCTGCGCAGAACAAGATAAACCAAACGGCATGACAGTAAATTGGAACATTCCCCTACCCGGTATGCAAAAACCCGTCTTCTCCTTGGATTCGTCATCAAGCGGTAATTTGCCAAAATGCACTTCTAAGATCTATTGAAGACATATACCTAGCATCACGCAACATATTTAAGATGCGGTCGACCCGCGGTAACGGATATCGGTCGGGTTTTGTAACGGAGTTAAGTTTTCGACCATCAAAACAGAAACGAAACTCATCATTTTCTTTTTCACGAGTAACACTGCTGAACTCCACGCTCCATGTGAAGGTTCGATAACACCTTGTTTGAGCATTGTATCTAATTCAGAATTTAAATGTGATTGCATGTAGGGTGACATAAGGTACTGTCTCTGTCTAAACGGTGGAGTATCCCCAGTATCGATATGATGCTTCAATTTATGTGTCCGACCTAACTTATCATCCAAACTGGCGATTTCCCGGTAAGACTCCTTATCGCAGCGATTCGCTTAAGTTCGGTGTCAGAAAAATTTTACTATAATGCCTTTTGGCTCAGACAAGTTACTTTCTTGATCTTTATTTACCGCTGCTATAGTCAAACTACCTATTTGTATATCCCAGGATTTTTGTTTATAATCCATTATTAATTGAAATTGCTTACAAAAGTTACTACCTAAGATAATGCCCTGATTTAATGATGGAACCACAAAAAAATTAATAATTTCGCAAGAATGTTTTATGCAAATAGGTATATCGATATTTCCAGATACCTCTTTGTCTTCTACCATCCGCTGTAGAAACAAATTTATCAATATTTTATCCAAACGTAATTGAATCTGTTTAAAATCCATAGTGCAGTGTTACCTATAACAGAATGGGAAGCACCGGAATCTAACAGCGCGGGAAATACTGTGCCATAAAGTTCTATATTAATATAAGGACGGTCGTCATTTACTCGCGATGTAAACAAAGGCGCTAAGTTCGCGTTTCTATTTCGAAAAGTCCGCGAATGAAAATCGGTTTTTAATTGTTCGGCCCTTTTGCTGTTACTAAAGGATAAACGTCGGCCGCATACACGCATCCTCGAATCTAGTTTTTTGAACAACAACAAGTTTTTGACGTAAATCCTGGCTTTCCACAACGATAACAAAAAACATTACGTACCGCCTTACAGTCGCGGTGAGTATGATTTAACTGGTTGCAATTCCAGCATGTAACTTGTCTAGAACACTCTTACGTGAGTTGCTTGAGCCTGGTAGGCTTGAACGATAGTTACTGTTACTACTGACATTTTTCTTTGCGATTTTGGCTTCCAGAAGTTTCAAAATTTAGATCATTTTCGGGACGTCCGATACTAGTTATTACTCTATTAACTGATGTTCGACTGTTTCGTGATGTAATAATTGTTTCTTCTATTTTCTTACATTGAGCAGAAAGTTCTCTTACTGAATTTATTGGAAATAACGCTAATTGTTGCACATAAGGAGGAAGTTAAATTCTTTTTAATATATTTTACTTAGTGGATTCTGCTACGTATTGTCCTAACTGTGTAAACAAGTTTTCCATACTTGCAATATAAATATGAACGGGCTCTGACGTCATCTGGACTCGATTTCTAATTTTTTCCCATATGTGGTCGACGTAATCGGTAGGCAAAAATTCACTTTTTAGTAAAGCTACTAATGAATCCCAGTCTTGAACAGTAGATCTTATCGAACGAAACCACAATAAGCATTGCCCGAAAAAGTTCAACAGCTGATTCGAAAAGTTCTTTTTTTTCGAGATGTCGCGACGCACGGAGTTCTTCGACGCGGTCCAGAAAAGCAATTAAATCAGAATTTCTATCACCACTGAAATGGATGTTCCATTTATATACCGGTACGGTTCTAAAAGTAGGCCGAACAATGGTGTTTACTATAGGCTGATTATGAGACTGATTATTGAATACGGACATGTCTACTAAAGG